>CM055648.1:20997897-21619028 GCA_029378325.1 Elaeagnus macrophylla | reverse complement strand
CACTAAAAAATAACTAATACATATAATCAATTATTTTTACATTAAATATAATTTAAAAAATAAATTAACTAAAATTAATTATAGTTGGATTATACTATACTATAACATATATTGATAGTTATTATAGACTTCATTTATCAATATATGACATGTTATTTATATGATTAGGATGATCATTTTAATATGAAAGTACAAACTCACTCTGTTATAATATTATTATAAGATTATAATATTTGAAAGTTTTTAATTACGAATCAAATATACCTAGAGGAAGGTAAATAGGTTATTTTCAATTTTGACAAATATTAATTATGTAACCTAATCACAACGGCCAGACATGCAATTGCGTGTAAAGATAAAATGCGGAATAAAAAATAACACACGATATTTTTAGGTGGAAACAACCTAGGCCACTCCGGACCAACGTTCCGATCTACTTGAGTCACACAAGATCAATCGAACCCGTCAACTTCGGTAATTTTGAGTCACACGAAATACCGAGCACGTCACCTGAAACGTTAGCACAAATAGTACAAGTGCAAAGTGTGTCTTAGAGCAGATTCAAACAATGAAAAATCCTAACTAGCAGATTCAACAGCATATAATGTCAAAACAAAACCAGCTAGCAAACTCTAGAACAATCATATAAAGCTCAATATCATGAAAAGCAATTAGGCATGTGAATTATCCAAATATAACCACACAATATGTTTGAACAATTAAAAGATGAAAGCGCCTAAGATTGATAGATGAAGAGAAGAAGTTTATTGTTTAAAAGCGCAATCAGATTTATAAAAACTTATTTTGATGTGGTGAATTTTATGCACAAACAGCCCTCACTTATATAGAGTCCAACTTTAGCTCAAACAGGATTTGTAATAGATTACAACTCTACACTTATCAGGATTTAGCAATTACCACAATTATACTCAAACAAGGATTTTATTTTTTAACATTAAATGGGGTCAATTGGGTAAAAGTAACATATGGGTCGAATTAAAAGAGTTTTAGTAGAGGTGAAAAACTGACTCGATCGATCTAACAACTGGCTCGATCGATCAACCAGATTTCTCGATCGATCTAGCTCAACCCGAGAGCACCTAGATCGATGTTGTTCCAGAATCGATCGATCGAACAGGACTCAATCGATCGACCAAAATTCTCGATCGATCTATCTCAACCCGAGAGCACCTAAATCGATGTCGTTCCACACTCGATCGATCAATAACTCGATCGATCGAACTATATACTCGATCGATCGAACTATATACTCGATCGATCGAACTATATACTCGATCGATCGACCAACATGTGCACAATATATTTTTCGTTATGATCCATACTACGTGTAGTGCTCAATTGTGTGAAGATGTATGCATGATAGAATATTTTACCTGTCATATGGGCATTGCAAGCTTGGTGACTCCATCATCATGCATCGTCTGATTAAACGGTGAACTCTTACTCTAGATTACAATCAAACATTTTGTCCACGAAAATTGTCAATACAAAATAAACCTTACAATATTTTACAGTGACATAAAAAAATAACACATGGGTTCAATATTTTAATAGTACTTGTATTATTACTTTAGTACTCAACTTCATTCATAATTAAAAAGTATTAATTTAGTACCTAAATTTATTTATTGATATAGTTTTTGTCAAAAAGTTATAAGAATTCAAAATTTTGGTCAAATAAAGGGAGATAATTTTGATGTTTAAGATTACTTCCTTAAGATGGGTGATAATTTTTTTTTATAATTTTGAAATAATAATTGCATACTTACGCGCCCAAGCACAAATATATAAATTAATGGGATTCGAAAATACATCCTCTCATTGCCCACAAGTATATATTATGCACTACATAATCATTAATAATTTATTTAATTCTTTACTATGTATTTTTTTATAAAAAAAAATGGATATGAATCTTTTTAATTTTTAACTATAAAATAGATTGGCGACGGCCGGTGACTATAGCGGACAACATAACTCTGAAAAATAATGTTATATATTTACTTTGAAGATTATTTGCTGGCCCTCTATTAAAATTTCTATTCTTATTAAAAAAAAAAAATCATTATGTTTATTTCAAAATATTATGAGTAATTCTTAAAATAAAAATAAAAAAATCATTCTTTCTCGTCTATTTTTGAGATTGACAATTAAAAAAATTTACTTAGCTTTTTTATTTTTTCAAGAAATAATCTTAAATATTAAAATTATATTTTTTAATTATTTGACTAAAATTTTAAATTATTGTAATTTTTTAATAAAAAAAAGTATACTAATAATATAAAGTCACCTTTAATGAGAATTTTTTCTTCTTCTATATAGTAAATTATTGAGAATTGATTACATTTCATGAAAAAAATAGATTCAAATTCTATGACTTCTTACTATTTTTTAAGATTCAATAATTTTTTTTCTCTCACATTCATCCCATATTTGTTACAATGAAAGAGTAGAACATTAATATATTAAAGTAACGAATCAGAATTGTTCGGTCTTCTTTAAACCTTTAATGGAGAAAAAGAAGAGGCCAGAGAAGTAGCAGAGTAAAGTATTCATTGGCCACCTCGTGCAAAACGAGTAGAATAAAGTAGCAGAATCAAGTTTGTCTTTTGGCCACCTAAACGTGCAAAACGAGTAGAACAATAATATTCATTTAATTGAAGAGTGTAACGTAATAATAAGCTTCCATTTTACATATAATCTTTTTATTGAATTAGTTTCATTTTTTAATTTTAAGAAAATGTATGCTTATCACGATTTTTGAAATAAAAAATGTTCCGTACATTTATAAATATGCATATAATTAATTTGTGAGAAATGATTAAAATTTATAAATACTATAAGAAATGTTACTTTTTGGAGCACTATTAAATGCCCTTTTTTAAGATATATCCACGCAACATTAATTAAAATGTAATTAATTCGTTAAATAATTTAAATTCAGTATTCAACTTAACATATTTTTATTATTATTCACATGATATTATCATAATTGCTATTAAATAAACGTTTTAAGCATTTTTTAAACTCATTCTATACATTAGGTATAAAATGTAATTAATTCTTATATTTATCATAGTTGGTAAGAGTGATATTTTTACCCAACTGTCTTACAGTGTAATCATATATACTTTAAGTAGATATTAAGAGGACCTGAATTTAAATCTCTTCTAGTATAAATGAGTTTATAATTTTTTTTTTATTAAAATGAGTGTATAATTGTATAATATATTATTATATAAAAAAAGAGAGAGTAATATTATTATATATATAAAAAAGAGAGTAATATTTTACCAAAACAACCGTTTACAAAGTAGTTACTGTCTCCTTTCGCTGCTCGTGTCATATTTTAGGCTGAGCATTTAATTTACGAGGAAAAATTATAAAAAAATTATAAGAACCACAGAAGTAAATAACTATACTAATGTAATATGAACAAAATCTCCACCCTTGATCCACCCCAATTGGGCTAAATCTGATCGCTCTATTAATATTAGGTTAAATTATATTATTAATTCTCAAATTTTAATTAAATTCACACATAAATTTTCAAACTTTTAAAATGTATGATTTAGTTCTCAAACTTTTAAAACTTCATACATAGATTTTTTAAAATTATATAATTTAGTCTTTAAATTTTAAAATTTTATACATACGTACTAAAATTTTGATTCACAAATATGTATTTTAGTAACCAATCAAGAAATTATGTGCAACTTTTTAAAAATTTGAGAACAAAATTGTAGAATTAAAAAATTTGAGAACTTATGTATGAAATTTTAAAAATTTGAGACAATAATTACTTCAACAATGCTTGTAGTTACTTTGGTTGCTAGTAGTACTTAATTGAGTGAAGCGGTAGTTTGGACTATCTAGCTAGCTAGTTAGCCAACCCCACAACAACAACTAAGGGAGCTATGACTATCTAGCTGCCCTCCTTGTTGGAGCTTGTCCATTCGACAGGTGATTCATTGCTCTTACGTTCGAGTGTTTGCTCGTTGTTTAGGCAAGTGAGAGAGATTTTTGATCACTCCAGTCACTTTAAGGATTATTTGCACCTAGATAGTACTAGGACCCTTGTACCCCTTGATTAGATAAAGCCCACTATGACCCACATCCTTAAGCTTTTCAATAAAAGTATAAACTTTAAGAAAATTTTCTTTTTTAAGCTCGTCTCTTGTTGCAAAAGAAGAGTAATAGTTGCAACAAAAGGACCCCGACTCCCTTAAGAGTTATAGTTTTAGGGTTTTCTCCTTTACCATCTTCCGAAATTCAAGTGTTGCTATGGCCAATCCACGTGAACTCACTATCAAAATGAAAGATGATTGATTATCTATCCAAGAAGATAGAGAGTCATATATACGAGAAAAGGTCACAAATAGAGCTGAACCAAGTAACATTGCAAAGACATAATGATAGTAGGGTGAGGATATGTAATAGGCAACCATTTTGCACGGTTAGGGCAACACTTGATTGATTGACCCCTATCCCATTTTTGGGCCAATACCACAAGGCATGACCATGGAAGTAATGAAAAATAAAAAGTTATGTGTCATCAAAAACCTTCCCCGATTGACAAAACATTTCGCTACTGGCACTTGAAAAAGCTTTCAAGGTCTCGTTGCTTCTATAAATCACTTGAGCCCTGATGTACTGGAGTATGCCTACCTAAGAAATCTACTCTTCTGTCTCCCTTACTACCTTGCTCAAAAGACCAAAGTTTTCTAATTCTTCAAATTGTGTGATTTAAAATTTAAGAATTTATATGTAAATTTACTTAAAAATTGGGGACTAATGGAACAATTAAGGCTTAATAATAATTGCATAACTCCATTTAAGTAAACCATTTTTTCTTGATTTGGATGTTGTTGCTGCTAATTTCTTATTCTCAAAGAAAAATATATTGTTCTTCAGCTTTCAGCAAGCAAAAAAAAAATTATTCCTCTGTGGCAGGAACATTTTCTAAGTCCTACGGAATTTGATAGCGAAAATGAGGTGTCTTAGACCTAAATCAATTTTGTTCCAACCAAACAAAATAAAGACGTGGAAAAAAAAAAAAAAGTGGATTTATTGTTTTAATAAAGTACAGAATTTATGTCTAAGAAGTAGGCCCGTTTAAAATTTATACGTTTCTATCCAATTTACTTTATATTATTTAATTTTTTTTTTTGCCTTATTTATTGAATTAGATTAGTTCTAAATATTTAAAAACTAATTTAAGATGAAAAATCCATTCAATTTATTAATTAATATTATATTAAATTTTATTAAATAAAAATGAAAACTAAAAGTATATACTGATTTTGTGTGGATATAATTATTTTATTTTAATGGATAATTATTTAAATTATACTTATAGATTACATATAAATACATATACATTATATTACTATTTATTTAATCACATCACTATTACTTAATTACACACTTATTTATGTATATGCTTAATTGATATGAAATTAAATTAGTTTTAGTTTTGTGTTGTTTAAAATTATATTACATGTTTTTGTTGGTTTATTATTAAAAAAAATCAAAATTCTTTTAGTTTTTAAACATAATTAGTAATTAAAACATAAAATTTAATAAAAAAGTTATTTTAATATTTTTTTTTAAATAACATTACACAATTTACATATTTTAGAATCTAACTCTTAAGAGGCTTTGGTGCAACTGAGATAGTTATTTTATTATTAAAATAAAAATAAAAAAACTAATACATCCAACCTAATTTAAAAAATTCAATTTAGATAAATTTTATAACTTTTATTCTATCAAATTAATTTTTAATTTTTAATAATTAATTTTATAAATTAAGTTATAATTTTAGTACGAAATTATGCAAACTCATAATATGTAAACTCCTGGAGTCACTCGAGGTAGCTTTGAAGTGAATTGTTAGGAAATATATATATTATTTTGTAATAAAAACCACTAACCAATTAATAATTACTATTTTTCTTGTGAGTTGAAAGTTCAAGATTAATGTTTTCATATATTCTGATAAAAAAAATTTAATGTTTGATTAGATAAAAATTTCATAAATAAAAATTTAGAATTTATTAAAAATAATACTTTAAAAATTTAAAGTAACAAAACTAACACCCTCAATAATATTGAACGTGAAATATTGAACAGATCTAAATTGTCGTTGTTCAATTCTAATTGAATGAGTGTTTAAAGAAAAATGACATATTAATTATTTTTTTAATTAGAAAATATAAGTTTAAAAATAAAAGGTGCTAATTTTATTATTATAAATTTAAAAAATATTAATTTTATTATTTTTCAATAAAAATATTGTGGACCAGCTGATATTAGAGTAAAGGAATGATGGGATATTTTCCAGAACCTTCCTTTGCATTTCCTTTATTTTCGATCGTATAGGATCCCCACCTCAACTACTTCCCTATTTTCCAGAACCTTCCTTTGCATTTCCTTTATTTTCGTCCCTTGTAAGTTGTACAACCAAATAGATTTGTTTGTTCCTAAAAATAAATTTATCGCAAAATAAAAATTTATAAAAATTTCTCCAATTTTCAGAGTCTCTTCCCACAAGTTATCAATTACAAAATTTTTTTTTGTTGGATTACGTGTTTAATACTAAAATTTATAGTTAACTGACCTAATTAACAAATATAATTTTTTAAATTTAAAAAATTTAAAATTTGATCTCAATTCATGTGTAAATTATGTTTTTTTAAAGAAATTAAAATTTAATAAATAAACTCCGACAAAATTATTACTTTTATTTATTTTACATTTTTTTTATGATTTTTTTAGAAGAAAGAAATTTATTAATCCTTTTATGAAATTACTGCCTATTTTTTTTGATGGACAATATTCACCTAACCAACAATTATCTGGGAATTTGGTTTGGGGAATTGACTCCCATTCTTTCAGTTCATGGGGCTAACAATTTCTGTTGAACCTTTCCCTTATGACAATTTAACTTTTCAGCTACTTGGATTCCAAAAAAATAAAACTCTTCCATGAAAAGATAATGGTTTTCATAACAAATGGAGGGAGTTTCAAGATTAAATATTCCCAAAATTTAAATTGAATAGAACTTTATATTAATTATAATCTTTGTGTTCGTAAAAAAAATAAAAAAACCATAAGTTCTCCACTTTAATTTATCTTAGGTTTTATACTTGCTGGTATGAAAAAAATAGAATTTGAACAATAAAAAATGTATTATTTTCTTTTTTTTTATTTTTTTTAGTTTACCAAAAAATAACACCTTTAAAATTTATAGTAACAAAATTGCATCCCAATTATTGGTTCAATTCAAAATTTCTTCTATTAAATTTGAATTGTCCGTTTAATTTTAATTGTGATGTTTAAAAAAAATGACATTTTCTTTTTTTAATTATGAAAAAAATTTGAAAAGAAGAATGGTTTTGATTACAATTTTTGGGCATTTTGGTTTTTTCCCTTTTTTTCCCAAAAATTAGTAACGTATTATTTTACTTCTTTGTAACACAATAAAAAAAATTTAAAATTAAGAAAATAAAAATAAACAATTTTCTTTTAAACGAATAATACGGCAAAAAAAATTATTAAACTAATTTTCATTTTAAAATGTAAAATTAAATAAAATAAATAAATTTAAATTTTTTTTTTTAAAAGAAAAATAAAATTTTAATTAAAAATTACTACCAAATTAATTTAATTTGTCTTTTTTTAAAATTGAATGAAAGATTGCTTATATTTTTTCTTTGTTTCCTTCCCATTTAAGGTTTTTTTTTTTTTTTTTAAATTCTTGATAAAATTTTTATTTTCACAATGAATTAGCTATAGCTAGAGCTAGGTAGGTTGCCTCCAAAGGCAGGATCGAATGATGTAGGTGTGCATGTCTCAAGGATCATGCCTCACTAACACCCATTTTCATTTTTAACTTATTTTAATAAATCCAACTGAGCAAATATACATAAAATAAAAATAGCAATATAAACTAATACTATATATATATATTAACAAGAAGAATGGGTTTGGTGAAAGTGAAACATCATAATGTAGCAGATAAGATAGATCCATGTGAGATATCCCACTAAGGTCCCAACATTACACAAAGGGGTGTGATTATTTGGGAAGAAAGGGGAAGTACCATCTTTTCATAAATTCATTGGCTCTATCTACTCAACTTCCCCAAGATACATTGAATCTTAATCGATCTCTGACAACTCTGCTCTTTGTTTCAATTTTTCATTTTCTTTTTATCTTGTTCCTTTTTCATATATACATATAATATTTTTTTTATTAATAAATCAAAAGTTACTTAATATAATTCAAATATCTGACTTGAAAACGAAGCATACGTCTTATACTAGTAGAAAATAACACATTTGCATGGAAAAGTTGGTACTTGTGTTCATTCTCTTTGTGGTAAAGTGCCCACTTTGACTATATTATATAAAAATAAAAGAACATTGTGAAAATTTAATTTAATAAAAATATGGGAAAGTATGTCTATCGTTTTAATTTCTCTGATAATTTCCTTCGAAAAATGGGTGTCTTTTTTTTTTTGGCTTCCCTTTCTTAGAAAATTCAACGCAGTAGTATTTAGACATTTTGCTATTAAAGAGCAATTAATGATAGGGAATAAAATACTATAAATGAAGTTTAGCGAAAAGAAAAAAAAAATACTATAAATGAAGATAAGGTTTCACGGGAAATAAAAGGATTAAATCTTATTTTTGAAACTAGTGTAATCAATGGGGCAAGGTAGGGTAGGGTTTTGATCCCATCACCACGCCGAATATTGATGGGGGTGAGGTTGGTATTCTCTATTGGAGTCTCGAATATTTGTTAGAATTCAAAAATTCCCAACTAATGAAAATTATAAGGATATTTATAATTTATATGATCAAAATTAATAAATTGTTAATATAAAATAAAAGAATTTATATTTAACATTAATAAATTTTATATTTTAAATCAAATAATATATATTATTTATTTTGTGTCTTGTTAAATGGTCAAAATATAACTTACTTTTAATAAAAATTAATTAAATTTATAAGAAAATGTATACAAAATTGTCTAAAATTGTAATCACTCAGGTTTTGGAGCATAATCTTCATTCCCATCTTATAAAGATATTTTTTCCTTGGTTGAAAAAATGGATATTTTTCAAGGTTACTCGCTCAACACAATAAATTGACAACACTAGTTAAAACTAATAAAATTTGACTCTAACATTCCTCGCAATATTTATTATAAAAAGAAAGAATATAACGTAGATATGATATGTTTGAATGCAAAGATAAAATTTAAAGTTAAAAGCTTAAAACATTCTTGACGCTTGGATAATGAAGTTAACATTTGTACATATTATTAATTTTTATATTAGACAATATAGTATTCAGATTGTTAACAAGTTTTAGTTAGTTAATTCTGTTAGCTACTTAGAGGATGAACTGGCCATCATGTGTTGATTGGTTAAGTCAATACATAGTAATAGTAATTAGCTGTTTACATATAAAGTTATATTATAACGGTTTGATCTTTTTGAGTTATACAATTGTAGTATCTAATATTCTTAATTCTTCGATTTTTAAGAATTATATAGAAAAAATATGGTAGGGTCCTTTTATTTTTTTGAAATATAATATTTAGTTTTTTAGTTTATAAAAAAATGTTTTTAAAATATTTTGTTTGTAAAAAATGTGTTTTTAAGTCTTTTCATTTTGCTTATGAAAAATGTAACATATAAAGATAAAGTTAAATTTTCATTCAATTTTTCGTTAAATTTAAGGAATAGCACATATATTACATACATGTTTATATTTTTAGATAGATGTTTATGTAAAAAATTAATATTTAATTAAAAATTACTCAATTTTTTTTTAAAAAAATTTCTCTCAAATTTAAACAAAATTTTCAATAAAATTTAAGTAAAATTTTCAATGTTTAATATCTAAAGTCACGTATTAGATAATAAAAATTTTATCTAAGTTTAAACAACATAAATTGTAAAAATTACTTCATTAGATATAAATCTATCGAAAAATACAAATATGTATGTTACACAAGTTTTATTATGTTAGATTTAACAAAAAATTAGATAAAAAATTAGTTGTGTCCTTACCTGATAAATTTTTTATCTATAAAAGGACCTAAAAATACATTTATATATAATAAATAGCCTAATTATTCAACTAGTTTTACTTTTAAACTCACTCAGTAAAATATATATATATATATATATATTTTCATTTATGTTAAACATATGTTCTTTTTCTTCTTGAAGAGGTTAAAAATAAAACTTAATATATGAATGGATATTATCTCATACAATTAAATCAAAATAACAAATAATATATGTGTGGAAAAAAAAAAAACTTCCAACGCGCTTATTGCTAATGGGCGTGAGATGAATGACTTTTTTTTTTATAACAATTTTTCATTATATTATAGATTAATAATCAAACAAAATAAAAAAAATACCCATAATTTTTTTTATCATTTTTATTTATATTATTATCAACTAAACGTAATTTAGTGTTTGGGATAGCAATACAAAGATAACAAGAAGATATTAATGGAAAAGGAAGAAACATATGGGCAAAATAATTGCAAATATAAAGGATATAACTTGGAACATCTTTTACATGAGTCATATCTAAACATAAGAGAAAAAACTTCCCTATTTATTATTTACATAAATTCATTTATTTACAGGGTCATTTTAATGCAAGTATTAAAAATATATTGTTAAATTTATGAAGGTATGTCACAACCTATGGATTTGGTACCTTAAAGGGTCCTTTTATTTAACAAAATGTATTTATTTGTACATTTTTTTTTAAAAGTGGTACATTTTTAATCTCTTATTTAATTAAATGTATCTAATTTGTTCAATTTGTAGATGTTATGTATTGCATTTTCTGTTAATATCGTGTTTGGATAAAAAAAAAATGCAATATAGAAAAGTGCCAAAAAAATACAGAAAAATTTCATAAAATATTAAATTTACAAAAATAATTGACCAAAAAAATAAAAAAAATATTGTATCGTTCAAACTCAATTGTATACTGTTAAATAAAATAATAGTACAATAATTTTTTTTTTTTTACATTTTGTCAACTATTTAAATTTTATATTGTATCGCATTTTAAAAATACAATACACAATATTTAAAAATAAATTAATTATTATCAAATTATATTTATTATTTAAAATAAAATCAATAAATACTTTTAATTAAATATAAGATTATGAATTACAATTTTGAAAATAAGGTACAAATAAGTACCGAGACAAAAAGTACCCATGCCCAACTCATGTCATACGAGATCTTGAATATCAACATCTATTATTTGCGGCACACCATGTGGAAGGTTACAATTAATTATTTAATAAAAAATTAAAATAAAATAAAGAATAAAATCTTGTAATAAAACAAGAAGTGCAAGCATATCTTTCCATGTTGTCAGATCTGATTATATAAATAAATTTAGACAACATATTGAGATATCAAAATAAATCATAAGGGCTGCTTATCAAATAAACAAAAAAAGTAATCATAAGGAGTAGTGACCTTTGAATATAATGTCTTGATAAATAACAGTAGACAATATTGGAAAAAATAAACTAGACATCTTTGGATGGGAGGAAAATAAATTCTGAGGATCCCAAGCGAGTGGAGTTGACATAATCTCGAGTAGAATGTGCTGAAACGCCTGGAATTATCAAACCAATTATCCTAAACATTCTAAGTAAACCCCCTTCATTATATTCTGGTCCTTTCATGGTTGGAATGGTGAAGCTTCTTATCAGCTCCCAAAAGGCATTTATTTCCATTGTTATCATTCTATTTAGTGAGAAGTAATTCTTATTTGGTTCTTCTTCAACTATCTACATATTTATATAACAAAAACAAACGTTAGTTTGCAAAAATGTTTAATGAACAATATATTGTATATAAGAAATTAAATTATAATTACCTTAGCTTCATAATGTCTGTTAAAATAGACACAAGTACCAAAGTGCTTGAACATAAAAGTTCCATCATCTCCAGGCAATCGAGGGACCATATCATAACCATAAACAAATCGAAAATATCGAATATCATTAAGTATCATTTGATTTTTCATAAAATTGCCAAAATTCTCATCACCAACCCTAGGTTGTCCAAATGTATAAACACCTTCCATTTTCTCAAGCAACCATTTCTCCTCATGCAAAGCCAAAATTGCTGGAAAGAGAACAGCAAGTGCACCACCTAAACTGTGTCCAGTTACTATAAATTTAGCATTATCATTTTGCTTCAATAATTCTTTTAGAGTATCCCTAATAGAATAGTAAGCAACTTGTCTACTCTTGTCTTTTTCACCAATTTCTTGTGGCCAACCAAGATTCTTTTGTAAACCAAGAGCTTTCATAAAACCGGCATGAATCTTTCCAGCTCCAGGCAATTCATACCAAGATATGTCAAAATCTGAACACCATGCATCTGAATCAAACGGTTCTGTGCCTCTAAAGGCCACAACAATTGTGTCATGATCTTCAGTTTTGTCTCTCATCATGAATGCTTGAGTAGTAGACTTTTCTTGATATTCTAATAAATAAATCAAGAAAACGGAAATTCAGTAAATAATATAGACTATATCACATGTTTTTAATAAAGTAGTATAAGTAAACAATCGTAATGGAAAAATTACACATAGAGAGAAAAAAAAAATATTATTAAATTTATTAATTACCATTCCAGAAGTCGTAAAACCCCATGTACTCCATCTACAAAATTACAAAAGAAAATTAATTTTACATTTCTTTATTTATTTATATATATGTGTGAAAAAAAAAGAAAAAAGAAAAAACAGTGATGTCGTATACCTTCCAGACACATTGGACAGTTTGTTGAATGAAGGCTTTGTTCTCGTAAGACACCTTAGAAGCCATCATTGAGAGAGCTGAATTATACCTTCTATCTTCACATGTTATGCTATCGTCCAACTCTACACGTTTGTCCACGTTGCCAAGGAACGACAAGAATTTTGCTGATCTTTTATCTGGCACTACCACCTTCCCTATATAATTAAAATAATTAATTAATTGATCAATGTAAAGTCTTGTCAATTAATTCTCAGATTAAATCGATCTTAATATAAAAGATATATATATATATTTATGTAAACAATTAAATAAAATAAAATTACCTCTAATAAAATTAAGAATGAGCAGGAACAAGTTGCCATTACAGGACAAGAGATTGAGAAAGGTTTCCAAAGAAGACCCAAAAATGGAAAGTGGTTTGGAGACAAATTGAAGAAACTTTTGCAACAAAATAGAAAGAAATATAATCCATCTACGCCAGAAATTCTCCTCAGTTCCTTGAGGTGCTTCAACAAACTTTCTTTGTTCAATCTTTCTTGAAAATAATATGTGAAACAGATCAAAGAAAGTCACTTCCTCATGTTTCAATAGCATATAATTGCTAGAGAAACCTTTATTACAGTCCATATTGAACAAGAGCAAGCTTTAATTAATTAATTAGTTGATAATATATATCTAATTAACTTTAGAGTATCTGAAATTTTCTGATGAAACTCCTCCTCCTTAGAACTCTACTTATAGACGAAGAGAGGTCAAAGTTGAATACTACAGTAAAGGAAGATTAATTCAACGCGCTGTTGTGAATTATTATGTTTATTTATTTATATTTGGGATGGAGACAAATTTGAATGAGACTTGTAATGAATTAAGTGGCCAGGTCATTTGAAAATAATAGTTTTTTTTTTTTTTTAAATTGACGTGGTCATAAACATTAGTTTTCTACCCCACTAGTCACTAGAGAAGAAGCATAGCCAACATGCTCATCACTGGCCACCTAAAACGTGCAAAATGAGTGTAGTATTTTTATTTTATTTTATTGAAAAAATAAGTGTAATATTAATTCTAACAAACTGATAAAATAAAGGTAACAAACAGAACATTTGTCGAGTATACGTGGATTACCTACTTATTTTTTTGTTCCAACTGTGAATACCGTAAAAAACTTACTATACGCTAAGTTTATCATGAAAGATCATGGAAAAGCGAGTGTAATATTTAAAATAAAAATTTTTATATTTAAAAATGGACTTTCTTTAAATCAATTTCATTATATTGAGAAGATTTTAAAAAAGTATTATTATTTTAATTGTAAATTTGCATGTACTATTTATGATCCTAGTATAAAGTTGTTTAAGAACACCGATGACAGTGTTAAACAACCTGAGTATACGAGCATCATTGGTAGATTGTTAGTTTATGTTACGCTACTAATTGCACTAGGCTCGACATAACTTATGTTGTGAGATTATTATTTAAGTTTATTAGTAGACTTAGTTTAGAGCATTAACATACTATTGAAAGGGTCATGAGGTACGTAACGAGGACTATGAACCTTAGATTACATTATCATAAGTTTCTTGCTGTCCTAAAAGGATACAGTGATACTGATTAGGACATCCTTTTAGAATACTTCAAAGTAACAAACGGTTATATATTTAGCATAGCTAGTAGAGTTGTTTCTCAAAATTCTAATAAATAGATTATTTTGGCTTAGTTTACAATGGAGTTGGAGAAGATAGCACTAGATACTTTTTGTGAGGAAACAAGTTAGTTAAGATCCCTTTATGGGAAAGACCCATTGCAACTGTATTTATCCACTGCGATAGTACCGCAGCTATTACAAAGATTTAAAATCGTTATTATAATAGCAAGAGATGAAAGATACGTCGTAAGCATAAAACTGTTAGAAAATTTCTTTTTACAGGAGCTGTAAGAGTAGATCATGTATGTACTGATAATAATTTGGCTGATACTTTGATAAAAGGCTTAGCAAGATATAAGGTTTTCAAAACCTCGAAAGGCATGTGACTAAAGCCCTTAAAATGAAGAGTCACTTGTGATGGTAACTCAATTTTTATAAATTGGAGATCTCAATAAATAAGTTCAATGGATAACAACAAGTCATGAAATAATATAAGATAAATCATGCTATTATAAAGTCCTATAAGTATGAAGTCCTGAAGCGATATAAATGATGAGTTAATTATTAACTTTTAATGAATTATATACTCTATATGGAGTGGAGTACATAGCTACAGAAATATTCTTGATAGACTCACCTATGTGAATGTGGAAGTGTGATTGTTTCATATGAAATTTTTAGGCAAAATTTACTAGAGCATTCACTATATTGAGATATACGTGCTTGCTCATAAAGCATAGGCTTTTCGAACTACACCTTGAAATGGTTGTGTGTGTAATATTATTAGAGATAGAGTTTAAAACTACAAATTACTCTAATATATTCTAAAACATTTTTACTATGTAAAGGTTCAAGTCGTTAGACACCTTTTGCTTATGCACAATATTATATTTTGAATGATTAGTTGCTCGATGAAAATTATTTTTATAAAATTCAAGTGGAGGATTGTTGAAAATTGACGTGAACTTAAAAAAATGATAAGAAAAAGTGTCTTGAGTTTACTCTCTCAAAACTTTGTCTCACATTATTTTTTTTACATTTCTTAATAGATGTATATAAGCAAATAGATTTAGACTTGTGATTGGGCCTAAGGGGGACCCATTTTTGTGGAATGGGATATGACCTAGGTAATTATAGTCCACCCATACACTTGTCACCGCTCGCGGCCATGTCGAGTACGAGTGTGTATGAGGTGACACTTTATTTTTTTTAAAAATTTTATTTATTAAGATATTTTTTCAACAGTCGGATAAAAACAAACTTAGTCAGAAAAACTTTTTCATTCTTATCTTAGATTGAGTCAGCCTCATCCACATCTCCCATGATGTGATTGTTCTTTTTATGACTATTACATGTTCTTATCCTTATGTTATTTTTTGTGACTGTTAAGCTATGTTTTGCACAATAAAAAGACACTCAGTGCTTAGTTCTAAGCACAACTCAGAAACAAACAACATTAATTCCTCTCAGGCTCTTTCTGTTATTCACAAAATCTAGAAACATATTTTTCGATACACTCACTACCAAGAAAAAAAACCTGATATAGAAGCTCAAAACACGAACCCATAAAATATTTTTTCAATATATAAAATTGCCATATAATTTGGTTCCGAGCAACATACATTTGGAGGTATAACATTCTGCGCTTCAGATGTACAGTAAAGTTTTGAGACAAAAAAAAAAATATCTATGTTGTTTTATCCTAGAGACAATAGAGTTAATTACTACTTATAGATTTTAGATAGAATTCGCAAAACTTTTTAAAGAGATTAACAGTCTCAGACCCAGTCCAAGCATTATGTATATTTGGGAAGGAAACTAATTTGAATGAGACTTGTTATAAATTAAGTGGCCAGGTCTTTTGAAAATAATAGTTTTAAAAAAATTTGACGTGGTCAATGGTCATAAACATTTGTGCTCTACCCCACTAGTCACTAGAGAAGAAGCATAATAGCTAACATGCTGGTCACGGGCCACCTAAAACGTGGAAAATGAATGTAATATTAATTCTAACAAACTGATAAAATAAAGGTTACAAACAGAACATATGTCGAATTATAAAAATATAAATAAAATGACTTTAACCACACTAAGAATGAGAGTTTTTTTTTTTCTTCTTCTGAAAAATCCAACATATTTAGAAAAAATAATAAAATTCTTGTGACAACAATTATGAATCTCTTTATACTAAACAATTTATAATATATTTATTAAAATAATTTATATTATTTTAAAAATAAGAAGAGAATATGATCTCATTCTTGTTTCACCTCATGGATTAAAATGAAATTCCTATCACTTTTTTATTTTGTTTTACACATCTTTAACTTCAACCTTAAAATCCAGACGAGGATTCCCCTTCAAGAAAATTGACTACTGAGTTAAGACCTTGTCATTTTTTCCTAAAGCACTGTTAACTTCTTAATACCACAATAAAAAAAAAAACACCTTCTTAATGAATATAAGAGTGCATTATTATTATAGGTTAATTCTACTTGCATCCATCAAAACCTCTAACTGCATACCCTTTAATGTAACACATGCCTTTCTATAATTTTACACGCAAGGCCCAAGGGTATGTACTTGTACGTTTTGGCAGAAGTGTTTTTAGAATTAGCCTTATTATATCTCTTTGGCGGCCCAACCCATACACTCTAGTAGTTTGCGGAGTTGAGCGGGCTTACCAAACATTATGGCCTGCTTCAGAACAGGAACATTTCAAATTTCAACTGCCCTTGCCTTGTTTCCCCATTCAACTTAATCAAAATTATCCAAACTTGGAATCAAACTTTCATCAAATTATATTAAGGGACGAGTTTAGGGTTGTAATCCCTACTCCGTTTAACTTTAAGGCCAAATCCTTCAGATAGTTATAGCAAGAAACATGCGCAACATCGAAGCTATAACTATGTTGAGACAGTTCAGGCAAAAAAAAAAAAAATTATTGAGCTTATAGAATAACTATGGTTTTTATAGTGTAAAAAACATATATTTAATGTATATCTAAAAATATGGTACACATATATTTTTTTTAAACTTAAAAAATATTAATTTTATAAGTGAAAACAGTTGAATAACTGAGTTATATAAAATATTAATTACTTTAATATTCCCCCTCAAATTCACAATGCGACTGCAAGAAGCATATAGAGTTCGCTAACTAGAAAACGAAAACGTAAAATAGTATGTGACTTAGTAAAAAAGTCTGCAGTCTGCAAAGAATAAGGAACAAAAGGCAAGATAATGGTGCCTTGATTAAGGTGATGACGAGTAAAATGACAATCGATCTCAATTTGATTGTTGCGTTCATGAAAAACTGTGTTGTGAGCAATCTTAATAGCATTCTGGTTGTCACAATACATAGAGGTGAGATGAGAAAAAACACACATATCTGCAAGTAGCCAATGTAACCAAACAATCTTTTTGGTAGTAGATGTTATAGCACGATACTCTGTCTCAATAGAAGATTGAGAAACAAAGTTTCTTCTTGCTCTTCTAAGAAATAAGATAATCACCCAAAAAGATACAAAAACCAGTGACAAACTTGCGATCTGTGGAATTACGACTATAATCAGCATCATAGTATACACACAATTATAAGGAAGAGGTGGATGGAAGTAAGTGACTCTGAAAAATAGTGCCTGAAGATTCCGCAAAATACGTAGAACGATTGTCCAATGAATGGTAGTAGGAAAAACAATAAACTAACTAACAATATGAACTGGACGAGTAATAGTAAAGTAGACCAAGCTACCAACAATAGTTCGATATAAGGTAGGATCTTGCAAAGGAGTGCTATCAGAAGGAGAATACTACACATTGTGCTTACAAGGGTTGTTAACAATTTTGGTATCATTAAGGTGAGCCCGCTCAAGAATATTAGCAATATACTTAGATTAAGAAAGAAGATAACTTTTTGGAGAGAATGCAACTTTAATACCCAAAAAATACCGTAGATAACCCAAATCTTTCATTTTAAATTAACGAGTTAATTCAGACTTTAACAATGTAATCCCATCAACATTATCACCAGTAATAATCATATCATCAATATATAAAGAAAGCAAAATACGACTTATAGTGGTATGCTTAACAAAGATAGCAGAATCATGATCAATAAAAGAAAACCCAAGAGAGGTAATAACAATAGAGAACTTTTCAAACCATGCTCGAGGTGTTTGTTTTAAACCATATAAGGCTTTTTGAAACTTACAAACTTCTCCATGATTATGTCGGGGGGGGGGAACCATCTAAACTTCTTTATGTAGATCACCATTCAAGAAAACATTTTTAACATTCATTTGAGATATACACTACCCATAAGCTGATGCACCTATAATAAGTGTGCGAACTGTAGTCATTTTTGCAATAGGGGCAAAAGACTCTTCATAATCAATACCATTCATTTGAGAGTATCCCTTTGCAACTACTCGAGACTTGTACCTTTCAATAAACCCATCAGAATGAAGTAAATTAAAAGGTGCAATAGAATAAGAAGTACTTTTATTAATAGGTAATGCAAAAAATTTTGCAAGTTTACAACCACTATAATTAAAAATATCATGAGCTTGCAAATTTTCTAAAATTCCAGTAGAAGCTAAGTATCGTAAACGGGAAGCGAAAATATGACCAAGACGTGAATGCCATAAATAAAAAATAGAAGATGAAGAACACAATAAAAAAGAACACAATCAAAAAGGTCAACACTAGAAGCTGCAAATTCTGGTAATCTCAGCTCATCCAAAACATACAATCCCCCTGCCTACGGTCTTTCCCAATCAGCTTATAGAATTGCAGATCTTGCACATGATAAGAAGTAGGAGAAAAGAAAATTAAGCAACCAGAATCACACAATTGACCAATAGATGCAAGGTTTAGTGAAAGCATAGGAATATAGTAAACATTATGAAGAGATAAATGAGAATTGATAACATAACCAACACTTGCTAATGACATAGAAGTACCATCAGCAGTCATGATAGGTACAGATAATGTATGACATAAGGAAGCAAAATTTTTTGAATTTGGAGACATATGGTGGAAAGCTTCTAAATCTAAAAACCAAGTTGAAGAGGACATACTTGAAGAACTAGAGAGAGACTGACCTATCGTAGATTGAAGAGGACTTACCTGAAGAACTAGAGAGGGACTAACCTAGAAGAGGTAGACATAGCATGCGGTTGTGTATCAAAAAACATTTGAAACTGCTCAATGAGGGCAGCCAATGTAGAATTGGAAAATGAGGCTGAAAGGTTAGAGGATTCCGACGGAGGTACAGTTGCAGCAGTATTAAATTACAAGGGGCGATACAGACGTGGTTGTGATTGATTGTCAAACTGTGTAGTCCTGAATTGGTGCTTTTGTTGAAACTAATGTGGTTGTGATTAATTGCCAAACTGAAGTGGTGCTCGATTCAATTTAGGACATTGAACTTTCTAATGACCCTTTTCTTTGCAAAAGCTGCAGGCATCAAACCCAACCTTTGTATAAGTCTTGTTCCCATAGTGAGCAAGAGGTCGAGAAGAAGTTGCTAAAATAGAAGGATTAGGTGGTGGGAGAATTCCTTTTCCTGCTTGAGACTTACGACGTATTTCATAAGCCAAAAGCTCATTTTTTTTTTTTTTTTTTTTTTTTTTTTTTTTTTTTTTTTTTTTTTTTTTTTTTTTTTTTTTTTTTTTTTTTTTTTTTGGGGGGGGGGGGGGGGGGGGGGGGGGGGGGGGGGGGGGGACAACAAAATTTACTAAAAAAATTTTGAAACTATTCCCAAATACAGAGGGTTCAAATCATCTTTCTATGTAGGTTTTTCACAATTTAATATAAACCCCAATTTTTTACTTTGAAAATTTTTGTTAACCCAATACAAAAATTCTTCCCATTAACCTCAACTAATTTGTATAGTTATCTTTCATGATTTGAAAACAAAATTTCCAAATTTCAAATCAAACGAAAATAAAATTGAGTTCAACAAAATATCCAAAAATAAAAAAAATATCTACTTCAAAAAATTACAAATGTAATATCCTCAAAACTGTGTTAAATTTACATTCTTTAATAACCACTCTTACCTGAAAAAATTGAAAACTAACATTTAAAAATACACAAGAAGAGAGAAAAGATGAAAAAAAATTTAATTTAATAAACAAAAATTTTGTAAATTTACAATTTAAAATTTTAAAAAAAATAAATAAGAAAATAAAAAGATAAACAACCTTTTAAAATTTAATTATTTAATAACTAACAGTTTAAAACTCTTTAGGGGGACACGAAAGAGAATTTAAAATTTATTTATTTATTTAATTAAAAAATTGTTTTTTTTTTTTAAGATTTTGTGGTACCTTTTTATTTTTGTTATTTTCTTTTTGGGGCCTTGAATGCGACTTTAAAAAATTAAATTAAAAAAAAAATTTCTTTTTTTTTTTTATTATTGGTACTTTTATTCTTTGAGCCTAAAGAACCGATTTGGAGGTTTAACGGGGAAAAAAATTAATTTATTTTGATAGGTTTTTTTCTTAAAAAAAAATTTGTGAATTGTTTAAAATTAAGAAAAAAGTTATTTTTGATGGGTAAAATTTCTTAAAAAAAAAATTTTTTTTTATAATAAAATTAATTAAGGTTAAAAAAAACATGAAATAAATTGTTTTTTTTTTTTATATTTTTTTTTTTTTTTTCACACAACCTGAACTAACCCATTTTTTTTAAATGGTTTATAAACTATTAATTTTTTGTGAATTGGCTAAAAAATCTTTTATTTATTTTATAATATGAAAAATGTGTAAATTTAGGCAACAAAAAAAAAAAAAAAAAGGAACGGGATTAAATATGCCTACAAAATTCCATACCATTTTTAAGTGAGATCTCAAACTTTCCTATACACCTCACTTTGCACAAAGAACATTGCAAAGAATCTTGTTTCTAATGTTCCAAACTAATTAAAGAAAGACATAGATTTTTGGTTCAAAAATATTAGTAAGATCACTATATCTTCACATATATCCTCCACCTGTCAACTTAAATTGGAACTATTTCCAAAATCTAATCCATGCCAACCAACCAACCAACCATTTTTATCGTGTCTATTCATTCTACACTTAGAGACATACATTTCGTCGGCTGTATTCAAACATGCATACAAATACATCTTTCTTTTATATTAAGTTTTAGTCCTTTCTTTTTTCAAAAATAAGATTTAATCCTTTTATTTCCCTTGAAACCTTATCTTCATTTATAGTATTTTATTCCCTATCTTCAATTGCTCTTTAATAGCAAAATGTCTAAATACTACTGCGTTGAATTTTCTAAGAAAGGAAAGCCAAAAAAAAAAAAAGACACCCATTTTTTCGAAGGAAATAATCAGAGAAATTAAAACGATAGACATAATTTCCCATATTTTAATGAAATTAAATTTTCACAATTTTCTTTTATTTTTATATAATATAGTCAAAATGGGCACTTTACCACGTAGAGAATGAACAGAAGTACAAATTTTTTCATGCAAATGTGTTATTTTGTATAAGATTTACTACTTTGTTGCAAATTAAATATTTGAATTACATTAATTATCGTTTGATCTATTAATAAAAAAAGTATTATATGTATCTATGAAAAAGGAACAAGATAAAAATTGAAACAAAGAGCAGAGTTGTCAGAATGATTAAGATTCAATGTATCTTGGGGAAGTTGAGTAGATAGAGCCAATGAATTTATGAAAAGATAGTACTTCCCCTTTCTTGCCAAATAATCAAACCCCTTTGGGTAATGTTGGGACCTTAGTGGGATATCTCACATGGATCTATTTTATCTTCTACATTATGATGTTTCACTTTCACCAAACCCATTCTTCTTGTTAATTAATATATATATATATATATATATAGTATTAGTTTATATTGCTCTTTTTATTTTATGTATATTTGCTCGGCTGGATTTATTGAAATAAGTAAAAATGAAAATGGGTGTTAGTGAGGCATGATCCTTGAGACATGAACACCACCATTATTCGATCCTGCCTTTGGAGGCAACCTACTTAGCTCTAGCCATAGCTAATTCATTGCCTGAGAAAATAAAAATTATATCACACGAATTTAAAAAAAAAAAAAAAAATCCTTAATTGACTTGGTTGAATGTCGAAACAATAGAAAATATTAATATATAGGTACAATACTCTTTCATCTCAAATATTACATAAATATAAGACTAGATTATTCAAATAATACTATATGGAAATAATAAAATAAGGATTGTACATCATATATTAGTATATGATATTGGAGAGCAATAACGACGAATTAGAAAAGAGATCGACAATAATGAGACGGATGATAAGTTGGGGCGAGGTATATATATATATACGACAGGTTCGTTCCAAGCTTACATCAATTCTCTTTTGATGAAATTAGTTTATTTTCATGTTAATTGGCTAACTAAAAAGTATTTAATCATAAAATAACTCAAAAGTTGCGTAATTGTTTTTTAAAATTTTCTTTTTAAAAAACAACAAAGCAGCTTCATTTTACTCTTATTTGCTGAGATACTTTTAAATATTATTCAGCATTTTACAATATTTCATGTATGCTACAAATTCCAGTGTGTCAGTTTTCTCAAATCAAATTAGTATGTATGAGTCAGTGCATATATATATATATATATCTACGGTACATCTTGCTAATTTTAAAAAAATATAATTAATGTTTACATAAAAACGAGTTATCTATTTTCGTCTAAATCCATTCATCAATATAAAATAATAAATAAAAAGATTTTTCACGCACATAAAAAAAAAAAAAAAATTCATTAGGCATCAACCATTAGAGTGTCTTTATCAAACAGCATACCAGTGTCATTGTCATAAATTTTTTTTAGATCTAATAACTAGCTAGAATGAAAATCGGATCCAACAGTTATTGTACATATATTTATGGCATTCAGAGAGACATAATGCACAAATTGTCCTTGGCCTAACTCAGTAAATGTTCATCATGCAATCTCGTTAATAAGCAAATTATTATAAAAGTAGACAGCAACGGTAATTTCGTAATAAAATACACATTGAATAATAATTTTTTAAAATTAATTAATATGTATATAAATATAAGTGAGCTATTTATTCAATTTTTTTTAGTTAAAATAACCCTCCAAAATAATTTATCTAATTGTTAACCCACGTACTTACCAAATACTTTATTATTTTAATATAATATAAATTAATATTATATAATTATTTTTATTCAATCTAATATAATGTACCAAATGAACCCTAAGGTCACGTTTGGTTCACTGAATGTAATCGTAATCGTAATCGTAATGGAATGTAATATAAAGGAAACATTATTATTATTACAGTGTTTGGTTTAGCCACTGTAATCAAAGAAGGAATCAGTATTACAGTGTTTGGTTTAACAACTGTAATGAAATGAAAAACACAGTAATATTACATTAATACCCTCATATTCAATTCTTATTTTACTATTAATAAATAAATAAAAGTACATGTAAACTGAATAATTTCGATCTCTTTTCGAGCCTTTTTCATTTACTATTTAAATCTCTCTCATAGTAAAGTTCTTGATATGAATTATTCTCAAAGTTAACCTCTTGTCTCCAATAAAATATTATATATCATATGTATGTCCCCATTAATAATAGTCATTGATTCTAATCTATGTCCCCATTAATAATAATTATTGATTCTAATCTCACTTCTTACAATTTTTTTTTCCTTTCTTATAAAAATGGATTAAGATGAACATTTTCCACTACATGACAATCCGTTATATACAATCATCTTTACATGTTTCCATGCTCTAACCTCATAACCAATTTTGTTCCCAACCAAATAAATTAGTCTTTAGTCTCTTTGCAGCCAAAAGAAGGGGAAAAAAATAAAGTAAGAATTGTCCAACAGATAGTATAACAACAAACTTCCCAAAACAAGCAATTGTAGCAGGTTTCATACCAATAATTTTCATATCTTTAGTTTAGCTTGTCTGGTAATTACAAGTAAAACAAAACCAATAATGAAAACACACAAATCCACCTTCACCAACTTAATTCATTCTTTTTTGTATTTCACACAAATCTATCAACATCTCAGTTTCCTTCAGAAAGAAAAAAGGAAAATACACCAGCATAATTATTCTTTTATGTATTTCACACAATACATCAACGTGTATTCATGTATGATTATTCAAATAATGTTTTGGCTATAACAGCAGACTTACAAATCAATAGTCACCATGGAAGCCTCTAAACAGAAACTCTCCTTTCTCGTAATCATGACCATGAGCATGAGATAACCATTCTTGTTTGTATGAGATAACCAGCATAATTTTGTTGTTGTTGTTGGAGACGAGTTGTCTCTTCCATTGTGCGCAAGGTGTTTGATAAATGGTCCCAAAGATCGATCTCCTTGGTACCGAACCTTGAGCTTCAAGAGCGTCTCCTTCTTCCACTCTTGCCAGAATTTCTCGCCTGCATCGCAATCCGACTGAAAATGGGCTGAGCCAGAAACTAGGTCTGGGTCGAGTCGGAGCTGCTTTTGGCACTTGAATATGAAGCCATCGTCATTGTAAACCTCCCACTGGTCAATTTCCCAAGCTTCCTCTGTTGTTGAATTCATTGGCCACGACGGAGAGGGAGAGAGTGGAGACTCAAAAGAGAAAGCAGGAATTTAGCTCGTGGGAGTAGTGAGAGAGCGAACTCTGAAGTGGAAGCAGCGTGAAGATACGTAATGTAATTGCAATTCATGGTGTTTGATTGTGTAATTCCAATTCCTTAAAGAGGTGTAATTGATTACATTACATTACATCTCTTTAAGGAAACCAAACAATGTAATAAGTTGAATCAATTACATTACATTACATGTCTTATTACAGCCAACCAAATACCACCTAAGAACTAGCTAGAATGAAAATCGGATCTAACAGTTATTGTACATATATTTATGGCATTGAGAGAGACATAATGCATAAATTGTCCTTGGCCTAACTCAGTTAATGTTCATCATGCAATCTCGTTAATAAGCAAATTATTATAAAAGTAGATAGCTACGGTAATTACGTAATAAAGGTGGTAATGTGATAATTTTTTATTTGTTATCATATTTGTCAATAATACTATGCTGTATTTAAGATTAATTCAAGATATATTAAAATTTTCAAATTCAAATCCAATGAAAATTGTTAGTCCCCCAAGTTTTTCAAAAGTAGTATATGTTAACCTTAACTAAATGTTATTTTATGTAATTGGCTTAACTATTTTATTAGCTCTATATTTTAATTAAATTTACACTAAAGTTTTTAAATTATATAATTTAGTCTTTAAATCTTTAAAATTTTACAATTGGTCTCTAAATTTTTAAGTTCTATAATTTAGTTTCTAAACTTTTAAAAATTCATACATAAGTTCTATTTTGGATACTAATATAGATTTTTTAATCAAAATTTTAGAACTTGTGTGTACATTTTAAAAAATTTGGAAAGTAAATTTTTAGAATTTAAAAGTTTAAAAATTTATGCATAAAATTTTAATAATTTAAAAACTAAATTTAATTAAAATTTATTTACCGTAGAGTCTAAACGATGTAATAAAGGTGAATCTAAGCTTGACTTACCCGTACTCGCAATCTTTTAGAAATCTTTCCTTTTTGGGAAAGGCGGCTTTCTCAACTTGGTACGTTAACAAAAACAAACAAACAACATAAAAGAATAATCTTAAAAATAATAAGAGCTACCAACTTTCCACCCTTCTTTGGTATTTTCCTGTGGGCTTTTAGATGCTATTATCTTTATTTATTTTTTTATTTTTTTTATAGTAAAAACATGAATTTTATTCAAACATTATAAGTTTATAAACAATAACAAAACACCAAAGAACATCCTTAAGAACATCAATAATCAAATTTTCACATCTAAAACTGATAAAACTGTTGTAGCTCATAATAATTTGCAAAGGAAATTTAAGCTTGCTTATGTTGCTATGTACCTACTTTGCTCTTTAATGTTGGCCCATGAAACTAATAATTCTTTAAAGATGGTGATATCTTAATAATTATTGCAAAGATGCTCATGTTCAACAAAAATCATCATTGTAGCAAAAACAAACTAAATGTTCCCCAACTTCAAAATTTGAGCACACTTAAAAGCTCCAACTTCTTAGAGACATTTTAACAAATACCTTGGCATCAACCAAAACAACCACAAACAAATAATCTAATTTTAAACTAAACAACCACACTACCTACAAGCTCTTACACATAAGAGAAACTACAGAACAAAAACACCACAACCAGTGCAAACACAAACTAGCTACACAAACAAAGCCTTATTCAAAACGAAAAACCATAAACAACAAAAAATAGAGAAAAAATTAGCACCGGATAAACAAGAACGAAGAAACAGAAACAGACCCAAACTCAACCGCATAGTCACACCACCCAGCGCCATAGAAGACAAACCACACTCTTGGCAACCACGTCCAAACGCCACAACACCACCCAATGACTTCGATTGATGAAATCAGGAATGATATGGCAATGAAGCACAAACTTGAGCGAAGAAGACGACCCACCACCGGATCACTAGTGATTTCCCCATGAGAGATGAAGGCATTAGCGGGCTGGGTTTTAACTCCCAAAAACGACGCACCCAAGCTAACTCACAAGACCCCAATCGAAGAAAACACGCAAAATCTATAAAGGAGGAAAATTTTTCTCTTTCTAGACTCACGCGAGATACTCACTTAGATGCTAGAAGGTATTATCAAATTAACTAGATGATAATTAGATTATTTAACTTCAATACTGTCTTTGTTCTTGAAACGTTTGTTTATATAAATGTGGGAATATTTTACCTTTTATGTATATATAAATGATGTGTTTGGATTTTTTTAATCGATATATAAATTTTAAGATACAAGTTTTTTTTACTAATTATTCTAAACTATGAGGAGGTGGGAACCTTTACTAGTAAGCTACTCGGATTGGGCAAATAATGTGCATGAGATTACTTAGTAATGATTGTACAAATATTAATGAGATTAGCCTCAAGAACCATAATTAAAAGCAAATACTGTAAGAGTGAATATTCATTCAATATAAGAGTTATTTGGGAAAATAAAAACATTGACGTACACTCATGATCCTAATCAACAAGTGAGATATTCTAAGCAATAATAACATATATATCTTGTAATTTACAATCCCTTTGAACCAAAACACTTGTGAATTAACAGAACAGAATTTGAAAAACAATTTCCATCATCTAAGCATCTGCATAGATCCAACGGCCAATTGATGAGGAGGTGCAGTCTGACAAGCTTTCACAAAAGAAGAGTAATTGAAATTGCCCAATTGGGTTCCTCTATTTGCACCAAGTTGTTCCAAAGTTTGAATTTGTTTCTTCAAAAACTTAACATAATGTATAGCTTCATCTAACATTGAAGCTGTATCCATTTTAGTCCCACCAGGAACAAGTCTCTGCAAAATCCTTATCTTCTCACTTATTCTTTCTCTTCTTTGCCTCGCTGCTACACTCTGTGGATCTTTAGATATCTTCACATTCCTTCTTTTTGGTGGTTTTATTGATTCTGGGTCTATGTGTATTGGTTGCATTGCTGCTATTCTGAAAATCATTTCTCTCATTGCTAACATAGAGTTGTTCTTATTATCATATGAATGTGGAGGTGTAATGGGTTCTTGAATTGGGTTACCCATGAATGAAACAGAGGAGTTTGATGGGTTTAACAATGGGGGTAATGATGTAATTTCTGCTACTTGATTTGGGATATTGAAATTGGGTATTGGTGAAGAGCTGGTTATATAGTTGTCACTAAATGTAGATTTGGTTCCAGTTGAGAAATCGGTTTCTGGGATATACGGGGTTGTGTTATGATGTAGTTGGTCACAGAAATCAGGAGAATTTTCCATCTGCATCATCATGGTCAACATGTCAGCGTCCATGAGCTAGTCTTTAATTTAGCAGAGTCCAATTGAAACAGAGTAATGGGAAAAAGCAGGAATGGGAAAGTCTGAGCTAAAAAAGACTGATATGAAATAGAGGTATGGAGGAGTTGAGGAAAATTAGGGTATTGTGAGATGTATTTTTGCAGAGAAGATAAGGAGATGATGAAAAAGTTTGAAACAAAGTGAATAAATTAGTCTCTGTTTAATTATTATATGAGAAAACCAACTTTGAATCCTACAGGCTTATTTTAAATTGGGAAAAGCTAGCTTTATATCTATATATAGCAAGTTGTGATTATTTATTTAATATTTTTATTATCCGTGCAAGGATATAAAAATAAGAGGATAAAAAAAAAAAGTATCCAAAACTCGTTTATGAATGCATTTAAGATCATATCTGAGAGTGAACCCGGTCCCAATCTTGTAAGTAATAAGGGGATCCATTCGGGTTGTAGTGAAAAAAAAAAAGAAATCGAGATGAGGTACATTTCTTGTAATTAAATAATGATCAAACCATTTTTTTTTTATATGGTAAAATTAATTAAACCAAATTAAGATAATTTACTTTTTATAAAAAATGATCTCAAGTAATTTTTTTTTTTTTTTTTTTTATAATTATGTATTTAACTATAAATTTAAACAATATTATAGGAAATAAAATTTATACATTATTTAATAATTAGTAAAATTTTATCCACTACAATTAATAAAAAAAATTTATAATTATATTAATAATTATCATAAATTTTGATCCATAAATAATAATACAACATAATGAATATTTAACTTAAAATTACAAATTTTAATAATTATTGTATATTTTTTTTATTAAATTTTAAATAAAAAATTTAATAAATATTTTTTTATATAAAATTACAATTAATTAAAAAATAAATATTATTAAATTTAATAAATTTATTTAATTATTAAATTGGTATAAAATAAATAAAAACATATTTGTCAAAGTTGGTCATAATAATATGGGGAAATAACACTTAATTTACTTTAAATTAATTTTATAAAAATAGATATTAAACAAATAAAATACTTTTAACATTAAAATTTAATAATTTTTTATATAAAAATTAACTAATTATTAAAAATTTGAATTTATAAATTATTTTATGAAAGTTTTATTAAGATTATTTTAATTTAAATGGAATTTATAACCCAATAATGAATTTGTAAAGAATTAGAAATCATTTTCTAACCTAATTTAAGGCTTATTTAAACCTATTTCCTTTAAATTATCATAAAATATAACATATAAACAAATAAATACCTAACACTTAAACATTATTCAAATTAAACTTTGTTTTCCATAATTGGGTTTTCCATGGCTAAATCATAAATTAAGTAATTTTGAAATTTTAAAATAATAATATTATTTTTATTAATTATTATTTTAATAAATATATTTATAAAAAAAATTTAATAAATTTTTTTTTATTTTATAAATAATAATATATTGTAATAAAATAATTCAATTTTTAATTCCTTATTTTTACTTTTATTTTTTAAATTTTACATTTTTTCTTACATATTAATAATAATAATAACTATTAATAATAATAATAATTTATTTTTTTTTTAATATATAGATTATTTAATATATATATTAAAAAATATAATTTATTTATTTATTTTTTTATATTTTTATTTTTTCATTTAATTTTTAATTAGTAAGTTCCATAAATTTTATATAAAATTTAAAATTTTTATTTTTTATTATTTTAATAAATATATTTTTAATTTATTTTATAAATATTAATAATATATTTTTAAAAATCAAAATATTTAATAATATTAATAATATAAAAATTTTTTCTAAGTACCTACCTTTTACTCATAGTCTTGAAAGGAATTTTTACTTTATATTTTATTTCAGATTATATTAATAAATTAAATCTTTTAATTATAAAATTAATTTAAAATTTAAAAAAATTTTAAATAATAATTAAATTAATTTTTTTTTAATAAAATAATTTATATTTAAAATAATTTTTTATTATAAAATTTATTTAAATTAATTTTAAATTTTTATTAATTTTTAAAAATAAAAAAAATTTTTTAAAAATAAAAAAAAAATTAAAAATATAATTTTAAATTAAAAATTTAAAATTAAGCTGATTGTTAGAAATTTATACAAAAACTATTTTAATTATTGTAGATTAATTACAAATCAAATAAAAACAATTAAATTATTCAAAATTTTAATATTTTTAAATTTAATAAAAGGCTATAACTAATTATATACCTCTAATTAAATTTAAAAGAAAAAGAAAAAAAATTAAGTTTTTACTCTTTTCATTTTAAAAGTGTAATTTATAATAATTCACTTTTTATATATATAAAAAATTAATTACAAAAAATTTACTTTTTTTTTAAATTATATAAAATATAATTTTTTTTTTAAAAAATAAGTAAATTAAATACAATATAAAAAAAAATTGAGGTGAATAAATGGGATCATTATGCATTTAAATAAGTAAAATTTTATAAGATTTAAAAATAAATAAAATTATGTAAAAATCAATAATAAAAATTAAATATAAATAAAAATAAAAAAAATAAAATTAATGAAAATTAAAAAAAAATATTTTTATTAAAAAAATAAATAAAGAGTTATTTGCTGAATTAAATTAAATAATAAAAAAAATTAATACCTTACCCCAATTTGGATAATTTTTCTCTACCCCCAATTTAGATAAACAGCCCCTATTTATTATAATTTTTATATTATCTTCGGAAGATTTAAAAAAGTAAAAAAAAAATTAAGAAATTTATTATTAAATTTCAACCCTTAAAACTTTTAAAAATTATAAAAATTATTAATGGTCCTATATATATATAATTAAAAATGCATGTAAATTTATATTTTATTTTTTTTTTTTAATATTTGGTTATTTAAAATATATATTTATTAATTTTTAAAAAAAAATAAAAATTCAATAATTTTAATTATAAAAAAAAAATTTTCAATAATAAACCATTTTAAATGAAAAAAATATAAAAGATTTGAAAAATTTAATCTTAAAAAAAAATATATAGATATAAAAAATGTATTATAAAATAAAAATTAATATTTGAAGAATTTTTATTTATTAATTAAAAAGTAAAATTTAATGAAAAAAATATTTATAATTAATTTAATTATTAAATTAAATAAAAAAATTAATAATAATTTTATTTTTATTTTTTTATTTTTGGTAATTAAAAATTATTTATTAAAATAATAATAAAAAAATATTAAAATTTTAAAATTATTAATTATGAAAAAATTTATTAATAAAAATTAATTTTTAAATTTTAAAAGAAAAAAAAAAAATTTAAAATAAATAATATTGAAAATTGTTAAAAAAAAAATTTTATTAAAAAAAGTAAGTTTAAATTATAAAGTAATTAATATTCATTAAATTAAAAAAAAAAAATTTTATAATATAAAAAAATAAAAATTTAAAAATAAAATTAAAATAAAAATTAAAAACAAGACAATTTTTAATTAAATTTAAATTATTTAATTTAATTTTTCCTTAAATAATACGACTATTATTTTAAAAAAAAAATATTTAGCATATAAAAAATTTATAATATAAAAAATTAAAATATAATTTAAATTTATAATATTTTTTTATATTTAATTTTTTCCCTTTTTTATTTATTTAATTTTTTAACCCATATTTAAAAAGAAAAAAAATAAAATTAAATTTTATTGGCTTTTAGAATTTAATTTCTTTAAAAAAAACAAAATAAATAAATTATTAAAATTTTTTGTTAAATAAAAAAATTAAAAAAAAAATAATTTTTGAAGATTTTTTCAAATTTTTTATTAATTAATTAGTATTATTTGAAAATAATTTATTTTATTTTATCTAATTTAATTTAAAATTAAATTTAAATAAAATTTTTAAATTTATTTTTTTATTTCAAAATTTTTCCTTCTTTATTTTTTGGGTTATTTTTAACCCAATTTAAATTAAAAATTAAAATACAAAATAAGTTTAATTAATTTAAATTAAATAAATTTGAAAAAATTATCAAAATAAAAAAATTTTTTAAATTATTATTTTAAAAAAAAAGAAAAAAAAATTTAAATTATAATTGTTTTTAGGATGTGAAATTGTTTTAAAAGAAATTTTAAATAAAATGTTAGGTTCTTAATTTAATAACAAGATAATTTTCTTATTAATTATTAAAAAATAAAATAATAATAATAATTTTAAATAAAATGAAAATTTAAAAAAAAATCTTTAAAATAACAAAAATTACAGACAATATTATAAATAAAAAACATTTAATTGTTGTTTAGGAAGAGAAGAAACCATCGTAACGGATGGTAATAATCATAAGTAATGAAAAAAGAAAAGAAAAATAATTAGTTTTAAAACTATAAACCAAATTAATTAAAAAAATTATTATATTTAAAATTAAAATTAAAAAAATTTTTTTTAAATAATTATTAAATCCTAACATTTAAACCAAATTTAGAAAAATTTTTTTTTAACAAAGTAATTAGGCTAAGGCAAGAAAGATTGATTTTCCAAGGAAAATTTAAATCTAACTAAGGGCTGTGAAAAGGAATTTTGTCTTACCTTTTGTAACCAAAAATAATAAAAATGGGAATACAAGGAAGATTTGACCTGCAATAAAAATTGAAAAAGATTGATAAGGTTTCAAATTGTTTTAATTTTTAATTTTAATTTTAAATTAAATTTTAAAAATTAGAATTATTTGAAACTTATTTTTAAACAAACATAAAATTTAATTTTAAAATTTGGCAAAATTGAATTCAAAAAAGAATTTTGAAATTGAATTTTTTTTATTGCCTCAATAAAAATTAAAACTAACATGCAATTTTATTTAAAGTGAAAAGAGCCAAAATTTAATAAAAAAAATTATAAAACTAGTTTGAAATTAAGTTTGAGAGTTTAAATTTAAAAAAAATAAAAAAATTGAAATAAAATCAAATATAGGTCAAACATTTTAAAATATTACTATTTTTAGACAAAACAAACTGAAAGAATGTAATTCCAAATTTATTATTTTTTCAAACAAGCAATTACACAAAACTATCTTTTAAGTGGTCTAATATTTAATTTTTAACATAAAGATTTTACCTCTTATAAATCAAGTACCTTTATTGGAGATTTTCTAAATTTATAATAAATGAACTTTTCCAAGAAATAAGGCAACATATAAAGTGCTTTTGGAAAAAAAAAATCTTTTAAAGAAAAGAAAATTATTACAAGTATAGATTAATAAAACACACGGATCTAAGTATGAATTATACCTTTTTTATTTTTGATAAATCACTTTTAATAAAAGAAAAAAAACCCTTTAAGGGACCATTTGTTTAGTTTTTAGACCTTAAAAGATTTCCATAGAAACAAAAAAAAAAAAAAAAACAATGTTTTTAACGAATTTTTTTTAAAGAAGAATTTCAAAATCAAAAAATTTTAATTTTTTTAAAAAGAGATTTCCCAAAAGTATTTTTGAAACTATTAAGGTTTGTTTGGAACACTTCCTTTTGATAGAAAGTGATTTCAATTCCAAATCATTGATTGTATTTGCAATCTCTAAAAAAAAGGCTTTTAAAATTTTAAAAAAATTTTTGCTTTTTGGAAGCAAGTAAATTTACTTTTAAAAAATAATTTTTGAAATGTTTTTTAAAAAAAAATTATAAAAACTATAAAATTACTTGTTGCTTTTCAATCAAACATCTAAATGTTATTTTAAAACAACTTTCAAAAATACATTTTAAATCAATTTTAAAATTTCAAAAAAAAACAATCCAAACTTATCCAACAAAAAAAAAAAAGGCTTATAAATGATGGTTCTTTAAGAGGATTTTTTAGAAAGTTTGGAGAAATATATTCATTTGACAAAAAAAATGAAAAGAAAGCATTGTAAATTGCAACAAATTAAAAAAAATTTTATTATTGAATACAAAAACCATAAAAAAAAGTTGTGGTAAAAGGATAAAAAACAAAAATAATTTAATTAATAAAAAGTTAAAAAGTTTGGTAAAAGGTAAAAAAATTAGTAATAAGTTTTTAATAAAATTGGGAGTCGCTTATTTTAGAAGAATTGAGTTTCGTATTAAAAAACCTTTCTCAAATTGGAATTACGAAAGGTTTTTTATTTTGGTTATAAAAAAAAAAGAAAAAAATTTAAAATAAAAAATTTAATTAAAAATAATTTTAAGATAAATATTAAATTTTAAGGAAAATTTTGAAAGTTTTAATTGACAATTTATAAAGCATAATTAAAACAATTTTTTTTAAAATAAGTTTATTTTTGAAAATATAAAGATTTTTTAAATTTTTAAAAACATTGCAATAAATTTACAAAACTTTTAAAAATTTTTTTATTGAAAAACCTTTTAATTGTGGAAAAAAAATTCCCAACCAAATTTACACCCCAAAATTAAAGTTGTTTTTTTTTCAAATATATAAATCAAAACAAAAATTTTTAATAATTTTTTTTTTAATTCAATTTTATGATTTTCAAATTTTTTATTTCAAAAAGAAAAAAAAAAGCCATTTTTTTTTCCAAAAGAAAACAGGTTTTAATAAAATCCCATTTTAAAATTAATTTTTTTATTAGGATTCCCTTAAATGAATTTTAAATAAAAATTTTCTTCCATATTTTATTTTTATAGATTTGGGAATTTATATAATGGTAATTAATTTTTTGGAACAGAAGGAACAAGAAATTTTACCATTTGTGGAAAATTAATTAAAAAAATAGAATAAGCAAGAAATTTGTTTACTTTCTCAATATTCAACTTTGTTTTTCTTTTTAAAAGTTATCGAATTATTAATCTCAACCCAATTAAAAATTAAAATTTTTATTATATATTGTGTTGAATTTGTTATTTATGTTTTTCCATTAAAACTTTTTGTGGTGGTTTTCTTAAATCAAATAATTATTAAAAAAAATTATAAAATTTCAAACCGGTTTTAAAAAAAACCCTTACTTAATGTCAACCTGATTATATTTATAGTAATTTATTAAAATAATTACATTAAATAAAAAACTAAATTTACAATAATTTTTATGTTTATTCTAATTATATTACGTTAAGTATTAATATTATTTAAAAAATAAAATTATTTTTTAATTTTCAAATAATTTTAACATTTAGCACAATATAAAAAATTAAGAGCAAAAATATATAATATTAGCATTTCTCTACGACCAAATCATGCAAATCCAAAAATAGGGTATAATTGTAGCTATATGGTTTCACTGGTTCACCCTTTGTGTAGATGTGTCAAATATGGCAGTACGACACTGCACAAGCTCGTTAAAAACTTGGCTCATTGGTCCATCGAGCCGTCACGACACTGCACAACCCACCAAATATTCGGTACGACATTGCACAACATGGCACGCTAGCCAAAAAGAATAGCATGGCATGGCCCTTGGCCAGTAATGGACCGGACCGGACCAGACTGGCATGCGAAGCTTTATTATTTCAAAAGTTAGTTTGAATTTTTTTTTTTTTTTATATCCTACTAGCCTAGTGTTTGAATCTACTCTAATATGGGTCCAAGTACATGATCTCCCTATGGATTGGCGTAACGAAGCTATAGTTAAAGGAATTGTTGCTTTTATTGGTCCTATTTTAGAGATTGATAAGTTTTCTTTGTTGAATGGTATGATGAGATCTGTGAGAGTATAAGTGAAATTTGATTTCTCTCGAGCTTTAATTCCTGGAGTGTAGATTCCTCAAAATCCTATGAATGTTTGAGTGGAGTTCAAGTATGAACGCTTGCCTAAGTTTTGCTATTATTGTGGAAAAATTACTCATCAATCTAGGGGTTGTGATAATGTTAATGATACTTGCATTGATTTTGGGGGTAAGTACGCCATGTATGGAGAATGGTTGAGGTCTAATTTGAATTTAAAAGTGCCTCAACATGTGAAGGAAGGGGGGATTCAAGAGGGCTACTGCTTTTACCTTTGGTGAAGGTAGCTTAATGGAGAAGAAGAAAGCCGGTACTTGTGTGTTTAGTAGAGGTAAGGAAAATGTTAGAGCAGTGGCTAACAGGGGTAAGTCTGCAAGGAAGGTTAGTGTGGATCAAGGTGTAAAGGTTGGGAAAAGACCAAGGAGGGGCATGGAGGATATTACGTTGAAGATTCTGCAGGATCAAGCTTCTCATGATGTTATGAATTCTGATACCTTTCAGTCTCAAAATGCTTTGGAGGAAATAATTGCAAATTTGGAGGAGTAGTAGGATCTTTGGTCTGTTTGGTTGCCTGTTTGGATGGTTGTTGTGTGGATGCTCAGGTCTTGTGGCTTTAATTATAGGCTTTTCAAGTTTTTTACTCTGTTGTACTTCTTGTTACAAGTTTTTTGGTTTGTGTTTGCTTAGTGTCTTTTGGTGTGTCTTTTAGTTTGTTTTTTTGGATGAACTGTGTTCTTATAAAGTGTTGGTGTAAAGTGTGTCTTGAAGATGTTGTTAGCCTGTTTGCTAGTTGGATAGTTGGTAGGGCTTTTAACTCTCTCCTTGCACTTTTGTCAATTAGCTTTTGGGCTAGAATCTGGTAGGTTGTTGATTCTTGGGGTAGTTTTTTATACTGCAGTTGATGGAGTCATTGTTTTGTCCTAATTTTTACTTTGTTTTTCTATTTGGGTCTAATTAAGGAGTTTTAAGCTTGTATGTTATGTTTTTGGTTTAATAGAATTCTCACTTTGATAAAAAAAAAAAATTAAGAATGGATGGCTCAAACAAGCAACCAAACTTATAAATTATCATAGGAATTATCTTCTGTTCAAATAATAAGATTCTTAATCAACTGTAATTTGACGAAGTGGGATGTTTGATCCAAACAAATCAAACTTGGTCTCATTGGATCAAGTGCCCAAACCCATCTTCACAGCTTTGCAAAAAGTTGTGGTGTCCTCTAACACCACTTTTTTTCTTTTCTTTTCTTTTTCCAAAAAAAAAAACTTATAAATTGTCGTACACGTGGCTCGGAACCACCTTGAAGCACTTAAAAAAAAAAAACCCCTTTTTAAGTTTCCCGTTTATGTCAGGAAAATGGTAGATTTATTGTCCTCGTATAGTGCGTTTAACAGGGCAATTATACTTTTTTCTTTTTTCGCGAGACGGTAGCATTTTTATATATATATTTACAAATTTATCCCTACCAATATTATAACTATTTTTGCGTGTTCACATAATGATTTGATCCACATGTCTGTAAAGTTTGCACGCGTTCTGAATATATTCATGATCACGATTTTTTTTCTTTCTTCCTCATGATTATGATAGTTCTTAGAAAAATCCTAAGAAATTCAGTCTACGAAGGAAATAAATGTTTTAATAGAACAACAAAAACCACACTATATTAAAGAATTTAAGAACATATGTGAAAGCCTTTGATAATAATTCAGAGAAGTAAGATTTTTTTGTACATCTTTCTCTCTCAAATATTTTGAAACCAAGGATCTAGCATTCAGATGAGTGGTGCTTGGGGGTGGTGAAGTAGATGGAGCCATTCATGGAGATGATACTTTTATATTAGTATGTAAACTCATTTACATACTGCCACATTAGTATGTAACCTTATTTACATACTGCTACATTGATATGTAAATTCATTTACATACTACCATATTTGTATGTAAATTCATTTATATACTGTCATATTAATATGTAAACTCATTTACATACTGTCATATTAGTATGTAACATAGTTACTAATATTATATATCACATGGCTAAGGATATTTTTATAATTTATCTAATTTTAATGTAATCAAAATTTATAATTTTGGTTCTATTATTACTAGTTTTGAAAAAATTAACTTTTTAACCAAAATGTATGTAATGTAGGGCAAGAGCTCGAAAATGGTATCTGTTGGTTTAACGCAAATGCATTTCGACCCAAAGTACTTTGGGTCACATTTGTTACGATTTGTTTTGGGCGTAAAAAGGCCTCTAAGATGCTTGTGGATGTAGGCCTAGACTAGTGGGCTTGGATTAAGTTTGTGAATTTGCCAGTCTTACTAAACAATACGAAAAGAGCAACAAATATTTTTTTTAGTACACTTAACATTATATATATATAAAAAAAAAAAAAAAAGGTACGCTACAAGCAAGCCTTGGAAAAATACTTTATAAGTAATGATTTTAATTAAAAAGAGGTTTTAAAGTGAAATATGTTTGGCAAATAAAAAACAAGTAAAAACTACTTGTTAACATTTGACAACAAATTTTTAAACTTATTTTCACTCTTACCTCGCATAATATTGAGTTTTATTACGGTGTTATCTTATGATAAATTAAAAGTTTAACGTTGAAATTAGTAGCATTAATTGGGATGGATGTCCCATGATATAACTCATAGAATTTTGTGAGTCCAATATTTCATCATATATTATTTATTTTTTCGTTGAGATAGTAATAAGATAATACATGATATAATATATCATTTATTCTAAATAGGCCTAAATATAATATATAAAATTACAAAAATGATATAAAAAAAATAAAAATAAAATATGATTATCTATAATAATCATAAAATCATTATAGACTACTTTAAATGATATGAGATGAGATATAAATTAAATGATACAAATTTAACCCATAAATTTATTAGGGATACTAAATGGGATGGAACATATTTAATTAAGAGAAATTGATGTTGTGAACTATTTGCCGTTTGGATCCTTTTATTTTCGTTTGCTTATTTTAATTAGGGTAGCATAATATTTTGACCACTTTGCTTTTTACAAATTGTATATGTTGATCATTTATTTTTAAATTAGTGCACATTAATTATTTAATTATTACAAATGTGAATACTTTAGTCATTTATTGCCACTTTTAATTTTTTGGATAATTTTTTTTATTGAAAAACTTAAGTTGAAGTCAAATCTTACTAATAGGGGCTGATAGGTGTTTGAAGAGAAAAATGTTTCAAAAAGTTAAAAATTAAAAAATAAATGATTAAAATGATAAAAATTGGTCTTAAATAGCTAAAATGTTTAAATTTGTAATAATTTGATGACTAATGTATACTATTTTTAAAAAAAATGATAAATATATTTTAGAGAAATTATCAAAAATAACACCCATAAAACTTATAATAATAAACTAGCATCCTAGTAATATTAAACGTTCAATATTGAACATGTAACATTGAACGAGTCTAAATTATCACAAATTAATTTGAATAATGTTCAATTGAACAGGCGTTCAAAAAAAATGATGTGAAAATTATTTTTTTTAATTACAAAAATATATAATTTAAATATAAAAAATATTATTTTTATTATTATAAGTTTTAAAATATATTATTTTTATTATTTTTTCTTTTATTTATTTATTTGATTTTATGATAAAAATAGGCATATCAAATTATCAAGTATTGATTTATTGATAACAATGTGCATATATATATATATATATATATATATATATATATATATATATTAGTTAATGGTTTAAATGTGAATAATTATATATTATAGGTTGTTATACAAGATTAAATTTATTTTAAAAATAATATTTTAAGATTTATGTAATGTAAGTCTTAAAAAAAATATAGATTTAGAAGATAAATAACTCAACTCTATAAAATAATTGCTTGCTATAAATTTAATTACGTTTTTGCTTATCATTTTTAATTGTTGATAATACAATATGAAGGTTGGAGTTGGTTTTTGTTATTCATCTAACACATTTGTCTTGGCACATAGTAAATTTAAACGTGACTGAATCAAATCAGATGATGGCAAATGGTTGAAAGTGACACAAGCATTTTCCATCGTTATGCTGGTGGAGAGTTAAGAAATTAACATAGTAGTGATTTAAGGCTCATGTATTTTGTCATAAATAGTTTTTAAAAATGTGATTAAAGCAAAAATAATTTTATAAAATTATATTTTATTATAAAATAAAAATGTATATTTTGATACTAATTCTTAGAGTAAAATGTAAAAGATTTGTATTATTAAAAAAAAACATATTCAATTAAAGTTTTAAGATGAAATAGCCAAAGTTTGATATTTTTTTAAAATATGATTTGATTCGTTCATTTGTTGGACGGTACAAGTCTGTTATTTCTGTTAAAAGTGTCATCAAAGTTTATATGAAAATTTTAGATCAGTTTTCAAGGATTAAATTAGCATATTGAAAAATATTATTTAACTTTTTAACAAAAATAACTTCAATAAATATTTTAATAATTATTCTTTGTTCACAACTCTTATAATAAATAGTTTGAATGATATCCTTTTAATATTAAATTTTTTTACTTAATATATTTATAATTTATATCTTAAATTTGTAGTTGTGTATGATCAAGTTATTTATATAATCCTCTTACAAAAAGAGAAAAAAACTTATTTAAATGATTTGAAATCGCTCTTACTTTTAGAGTAACTTTTGCGTCTTTTATATGTAATTAAAAGAAGTGCCCTTTCGTCGTGATTCTCTCTTTCTTTTCAAAATGAATTCTTTTGGTCACAGGTAATCACTTTCAAAGTTGAAACAATAGCTTCTCTATAGGATGTAAATTTAGCTGGTTTCATTAAAGTTTAAATGACTCAATTTAATCTAACTTTAAGTTTCATAAAATTTGGCTTAACTTTATGTATCTAAATAGTTTAAAATTTAGACTTATGACAATATATTTATATTTTAAGTCTGGTCTAAACATGATTTAAAATGCAAGTTAAGTTTAAATTTTATAATATATATATATATATATATATATATTTAAATATATATATATATATATATATATATTTAAATATATATATATATATATATATATTTAAATATATATATATATATATATATTTAAATATGATATGTCATTATTTTATAGTTTATGGTATCATTTAAACTCCGGCATTAACTTTAGTCACTTCAAAGTTTTAAAAAATCATGCTTAAATTTGTTCAAATGTTTTAAGAGTACTGGTCTTTGAGTTTACATTTAATTTGAAAAATTCGATCCAGCTAAGTCCGATAATACACATGACTTAACAATAATTAGTTCGACTTTGGCCTAAACTCCAAAATTTTGAGCTTCAGATAGCACAGTTTATCAAAATTTACATCCTAAAATCATGAAAAGAAAAAAGTAAAACAATAAATTTGCTTAAATTGAAACGAACAATATCCATGTAACCATAGCCAGAAATACAAACATTTGCTTGTGTTTGTGAGGATCATATTTCAATAAACAAATAAGTAAAATTATCAATAGTATCGTGAGACATAAAAATGAAATGGATACAAATTAGTAACACTAATGATATATTTGGTGCATTTTATCAAATATATTAAATATAGTTATATTGAATAGAATTGTATTAAATTGTATTATAATTAATCTGTACAGTGTTTGATGAAAAGATTTATAATATAGTTGGATTAAATTGATTATATATATTTTACTAAAATAATTTTTAATAAAATTTATTTAAATTAATATTTATTATATTTTTATTACATTTTTAAAAATAAAAAAAATATATTATTTTTAATTTGAGATAAAAGAAAAAGTTAAGACATATAATTTTATAATTAAAAATTTAGACATACTAAGTTAATTGTCTAGTATAGTTTAGACTTATACCTATTAATCATACAAAATTTCTAAATAATCGTACTATTTTTATACTGTATAATACGGTCTGATTTTATAGCCAAACACATGCATGACTGTATATAAATTATACACTTAAGAAAATTAGTACAATATAACAAATATACCATAAATAAATAATTATATCTTATTAATATTAAAGTTTATTTATAACGTATGTAAATATAATGTCAAAATGTTAACATCTAAAATAATTTAAATGTAAAATATTATTTTAAAAAGTAATAATTTAAAAAAAAAAAATCATTTATAATGTCATATTGAAATAAATGACTATAGAAGGGATCAAATGTAGACATTATAAACATAATTTGTATTTTTAAAACCTATTTATATTATAAGATTTAAGGTGAAGGGCTACATTGGTTCTTTAATTGTCCATTTAATGACATAAAGATCCCAAATAAAAAAAAAATAACACTTTATTTCTCAAAATTATTTAAACTTGTTAATATTCATTACACTTAGGTCTCAAAAATTAACAAATTTGGGATCCTAAGTCACACTTTAATTTCAAATTTTTAATTTAGGACTTATCTGTGGAAACCTAAAATATTGGGACCAATATGTTAAATTTTTTTTTTTTTTATTTGAGACCTTTTTGTCAAAAATAACATAATTTTGGAACCTTCATCTTAAAATTTATGAGATGATCTTACAAGATGTATTCATTTAACGGAGGACTTCTTGAGTTTTATTTTTTGCAATAAAATTTAAATATTTTATTTGTGATAGATTGAATTTTTTTTTTAATTTCTTTACATATATTAAAATCATACAAGTTTAGCCAATAAAAAAAACATATAAACTTGTATTTATATTAATTAATGTTATTGATTTAAATATAAATAAATATTTTTGTCCATAAAAATTAAGTCTTATCGAGATTTAAGAAATAACATTATTATCACACACTTATAATACTACGATTCATCGTTTATAAGCAAAATTACTACCTCCAAAAATTATACTTATAGCAAAACAATGAAAGACCCGTGTGTCAACAAACCTTACAATCACTCAAATATTAAAATCATTTGGACTCCTTCTTAGAATTAAATGTAAATATATTTAGCATTTTTTTTCCATGCATCTCCATCGTGCCTTTCCCCTATAAACTTCCATAAAATTTTATAAAAAAAAATTGCTAATATCATTAGTTATAGAAACATCTCTGACCTTTAATTAAAAATGCGTTTATTAATATGCAATACATTGAAAATAAATCAAAATAATAATAAATATAAATTAAATTTGAAAAAAAAAAATGTACATTTTATTTTTTATTTATATTTATTAAATATTATAAAAAATTAGAATAAAATTATTAATTATTTAAATATCATTTAAAAAAAAATAATAAAAGTATAAAATAAAACAAAGTATTAAAATAAATAAAATTTTTGTAATTACATCTAATAAATTTTAAAAAAAGAATCAACACCAAAGAGAGTAAGAAAATAATCAATAACTCTTAAATTTATAAAATCTTTATTCTTTTTTCACTATATTTTTTAAAAATAAATGATAAAAATAATTCACTTTCATTTTATTTCCTTATTTAATTAATAAACACACCTTAAATTTAAAGGTTACAACAGTACCTCCCACAAGGCCACAATTAAGAGTGACAATTCGTGTATATTGGACTAATTTAGAGTAACCTAAATTTAATTTATGTTATGAATTGTCAACTTTAATCCAAAATAAATTTAATTCGTATCATAAACTGTTAATCTTAACCCAAATTAAAAAAATTTAGGCTAATTTGAATTAGTCTAAACTTTTATTTACATGTATGAATTAATATTTTTTAACTTATTTAATTTGATATCAATTGAAAATATTATAATTTTTTTTATAATTTTTAATCTAATTAGAATAATAAAAAATTTGACCTAAATTTAATGCATTATAATAACATTAAATATACAAATAAAAATTTTGTTACAAATTTCTATAAAATTAAAAATTAAAATTTTTAAAGTCATAATTATATTATAAAATAACTTAATGAATCACTATTTAAAATTAAAATAAATAAATATTTTAGACTTAAACTTCATAAAATTATAATTAGTGATAACATAATATATTTGTATATTATTAGTAAAAAAATGTAATAAAATTTTTATAATATGAATTAACAATAAAATAATATATAATTATAATTATTTTTTATTTTTGTGTTATCAAAATGAACTTATTTTAATTCTAATTTTTTAAATTATTTAAACTCATTTAAATTAAATTATTCGATTTAAATAATTATATCAATTGTCACTCCTAACCGCATCCTTCCTCAAAATATATTAGAATCAAATGTAGTTCGCACTGTAAACTATTCTACACCTGCCTACACAAGATACAACCAGCAAGGACATAACGAAAATCGAGGCACGCGTTAATTGGCATATTGATGAAGCCCAGCTGTAACCCAACATTTTCTCACCTCTGCTCCATGTGATCCTTGTCTCATCTCTGTCCCTCTCTCCCATCCTCCAATCTACCTTAGATTGGCACCAAAAGCTCAAACCTCAGTACCTCACTGCCCCCATTAGCCTCATTCTCTCTTTTCCAATTCCAATGGCGTTCCATAGTAGTCCCAAACTTCTCATGCTCTGTTTTCTCACAACATTTTTCCTATTTTTGACTTGTTTCTCAAAAGCTCAGCTTGACGACACTAGCTTGAAGCTAATGAACGACGCTTTGGAATGGCCAACTACAACATCGTTCTACGACGAACTTGATGATGAAAATTTAGGCGAAGAAGATGAAATGGACGGTGGATTTAGTCGTAGATCTCTGTTCTGGTACAGAGCTAGGTACTACATTTCATACGGTGCGCTCTCAGCTAATAGAGTACCTTGCCCACCTCGATCAGGAAGATCATATTATACCCACAACTGTTTCAAAGCCAGAGGGCCTGTTCGTCCATACTATAGAGGTTGCTCTAGTATAACTCGTTGCAGAAGCTAGCTATAATGTTATTTTAGTTTAAATACTAAAAAAATAAAAAAAGGTAGGTTGTTCTTTGGGGTTTTGATTTTGATTTTGTTGTATTCCTTAATGGGTTTGTGTTTGTTTTGGTAATTGAATGTTCAAGTTCGATTTTAGTAATGTTGATGTATTTTATTGTTGGTAAACTATAGTGAGGTTGTTTGCTACTTTCTCCGCATTATTTGTTGCTAATATGTTTATACATTTAAGCTGGAATGTTTAATTTGGTCTATTTGTTGTTATAAAATGCTAATTATACATGAGTATTTATTTTTGTATTTATATTAAACATATTCTAAAAAATTATTTTATAAAATGAAAAAAATAATTTAATTTTTTTGTAGATAATTTCGTTACATGTGATTAATATAATTATAAAAATGTGTATAAATTTATGTCACCGCATTTCTATTTATGGCTTTTGGTTTTCTTTTAATTGTTATCCTTTTCTAGTACTGTCGACGAAATAACAATTAATAATTTTTTTTTTCAAACATAGATAATGGTAAATACATAGTATTTACTAATAGCAATAATAATAATAATAATTCACTTCTCTAGTGTCACTTCTCTAGTATTTACTAATAGCAATAAAAACATGAACAACCAGTAACTACCACAAGTAAACATCTTAATCAAGAGTTAATCGATCATTCATTTGCATTGAATGGCCCATGTGGCAATTATATGGGTCTGTCTCTTATTGTGTTGGTTGATAGAATAATTTATTTATTTATTTTTGTCTAAGTGTGTTATTTATAATAATAAATAATAATATTTTTACTCATTTTTATACTATAGTTTTCTAACTATTTTTTTAACATTTAATTTCTTAATTTTTTAAATTTAATAATATTAGTCCAATCACTAATTTTTTTTGTGAAATTTAATATTTGATTCTTTTTTCTTTTTTAACGAATATTTAAATATTTATTCATTAAAAAAAGAAAAGAAAAAAAGATAAAAAAAAATATAAGTTAAATTTCAGTGTTAAAAAAAATATTAGAGATTCAAAATATAAAATGAGTAAAAATTAAAAAAATTTAGGTGTTTTTTAAGCCTTAAATTTATATAATAATATAACAATAGTAATAGATTTTAATCAAATTGAGTTTTAGTCTTATCATGTTCGTGTTTGTCAAATTGTTAATCCTGCCTCACATGCATTGATCTTTTGTCTGGCACTTGAACTGCAAGTCTCTAATTCTTGAGCATTCATTGTTAGTTTTTGGTTAATATTTAGAGATCGTAATAAGGCTCTAGCTAACCTATAGAGTAACATTAACATTACACTTTCATTTTTATTAGATTTACAATAAAATACAAGCGCTATTGAGGAAACCTATTCTAGTATACATGAGGAAAAATACATATAATAACACCATAAAATTTATACCATAAAAAATAGTACTTAATAATATTGAAAGGAGACCAATAGAACAAAGTTTAAATATCTATTGATCAAATTTAGCTTTGTCTAAGTGGATCACATTCAATATGAAAATAAGTTAAACATTTTTCAATAGAAAAATATATAAGCTTGAGATAAGGGATAATATTTTTACAATTATAATTTTTAAGGGGTGTTATTTTCTTATATTTCCAATAATAGTGCAATGTTTTTATTTGAAACAAATATTATTAGTTGCTCATGTGTGATTATAGGTGCAATGACATCAAAGACTCATTATAAAACATGTAAATGTGAGGGTATGTAAGAGTTCGATTCAATGTGAGCTGTGAAATGTAATTTAAAATAATAAATATTAATGGTAATCAAATTTTATTTCACTAAATTCAACTATATTTGTTTGAAAAAAAAATGCAACTATCTATATTAGTGAAAAGTTTCTCTATTGTGTCCATCCCAAAATAGAGAAATGTTGTAGTGACAAAAATTTACATATACATTAATAAAATCGTGATATTTAATAAAATTATTTAAAAAATTGAATCAATTATTAATTTTTAAAATAATTTTTTTACGTATTATAATATGATTAATGTAAGTGTAAAAGAAAATATAAATTTATGCATTATTAGTATTTTCCATATCTTATATAAATAAACAAAGAATGAATGAATGAAAGAAAAATATTTATATCATTATCCTTAAGGCATTGTACAAAAATTTAATTTTAACTTTATACACACGCCTAAGACTCAAATATAATATTTTAGGCCAATTCAAATGCATTATAGCTAAGTTTTTTATTTTTTATAAAAATCCATTCATATAGAGGAGATGGAGGATGTAAAAGAATTCAATCATATAATCAATTACAATTAATAGATATATTATAGCAAGAGCACCATATGGAACATTTTAGTGTTAATCTTGGCGATATTCACCTCATGTAATGGCATTTATATTTGATTGAAATTAATATCTTTAATCAACATTATTAATTCTATAAGCATGATGTCCAATGTATCATTTATAATGATTAAAATAGCTTATATATATATATATATATATTGAAGTAGTTCCATAACGTGGAGATCCTAAGATGTGCAATATATAAGGCATGAACAACCCTCTTTTTATGAGAGCTCTTTTAGGGTAGAGTTAGACCTATTGACTTTTATATGGTATCAGAGCAAGTTTAGCTAGAGATACGGAGAATCCGAGCCCTGCGTAGAGGGGGACTGCCGAGTTGGTCCAACCCCTGAGGTGGAAGGGTATTGAAGTAGTCTCACATTATCTAAGAAATCTTAAGATATACAGTATAAAAGATATGAACATATATATACATATATATATATATATATATTAGATCCAAAGAAAAATCATGCAGAAACAATAACGAAAAGTTGGCCCAAAATCACACTTGATAAAATATATATTAAAAGAAACGTTATATAAAAAGAAAGATATCTATCCATACATGACGGGATTCTTTTCCTATTTTAGAAAAAATATATATAAAAAAATCCATGACGGGATTCCTAAGTTATGAATGGTTCAATTAGAAGTAAGCAATGTATCAAAACCATCTATTCAAATTTAATTTGATTCAAAATAAATTTAAATATATATAATTCAATTCGATAATGTACTCAATCTGAATTCAAGCATAACAAAATTTTCAGATTAAATAAGGTTGGATTGAAATTATAACTTATTTTTAAATAATTATTATAATAAAATACATTATTTACTAATACTTAAATTTTAAATTAATATATCGTTAAAAAAATATATTTATTTATAATTAGAATTAAAATAATAAAAAAGTATGCTTCAGAACGCTATTAAATTATTATAAAAAATTTAACATTTATATTTATTTTAAAACTAAAATAGTAATTTAATATAATCGTAGTATGTATAATATTTAATTATAACACATAAAAAAATAAAACATAAATTTATTTATAATTTTAATAGTAATTTGATTCTGATCAAATTTTGGCGGATTATAAAATCTGTCAATTCAAATCTGAACAAATTGTATATTTTTTAATATAAATTTGACCAACTATAAAATCTGTTAATTTAATCTTATCTAAATCCAAGGGACCAAATTGAATTTCTTAACTTAAGTAGATTGCTATAATTATTTACTCACCCTTAGGATGAATCATAAAAGCCAGTTTTCTCTAACATGGATAGGCATGCAAAACACAAAACAAGCCAACAGTCATAACTTTGAGAGTTTCTCCATTTGATTGATAACCCAGAATCCACATTAAAAATGACCAAAAACTAAACGAGATTCAATTAGTTATTCGATCCCAATCGAAGTAGGAATGAATCGAATGGCTACTAATAGAAAAAGATGAACACAAAGCGAAGGTGCTGGCTTCTTGTACAGGCAGTCACAAGTGTTTGTTTCTTCATCTTGGCAGTGTTGTCCTTCCTCTCTCTTTTTCCATTTCGGCAGCTGCTCCGTCGTCTAACTTTTTCCTATTTTCTACCATTTCTTCCAAACAATATTACTGCTACAACTTGCTGATAAATCATACTTTCAATTGTTTGGCCTATGGTTCCAAGCACAATGTTGACCTAATAGGAAGAGTTATTCATTCAGATTATATACTCTATTAAACTTGTATGCAAACCTAACATCAACAATTCAAACTTCTCTCTTTGTTCCGGAATAAAAGAATCGAATCGGATTGGTTCAGCTTTATTATTATTATTATTTTTTGGGCTGCTTAGTTTTCATTTTTACATTTGTCTTTATTTTTCTTGGACACAATAAGTACATGCAGCCTACTATTTTGTTTTTCTCTTTGTTCTAATGTATGTTTTTACGTTATTTAAAGTTTGAACCTTATTTCAAGGTGCAAACTTATTTTATTTCAATTTGTTCAGCAGTTTGTTATAGAAATCAAATATATCTTTTTATCACAATTTGATACATACATTTATTTATATGTCATAATTTAAATGACAATGCGGTCTCTTTTTTTTTTTTTTTTGCTACATAGAATAGACATGTGGGGGCACAAGTCTATGAAGGGGGCTCTGCAGGAGTTAAGAAACTCCGGCTATATCAGACGGTAGGAGAGAGATGTCAATGTCGCCTACTCGGTTGTTATTAGAAGCCCATTGGATAAGGTTGTGCGCTCTGGAGTTGAGATCACGTGGTATCCATCGAATGGAGATCATATTAAAGCATGAGAGATGCGTGATCATTTCCTTTAGAATCTGTACAGTTGAGGGATGAAGGTTTGTCCAATTTTCTTCAAGGAAAGCAGTAATAATTGTTTGGTTGTCACCTTCAAGATAGACTGATTGATGAGAGAAATGTTTCAAATAAGAGAAGGCTGCAGTAAAGGCGAGACTTTCAGCAATTTCACTGTTGATAGTGTTCCTGAAATCAACCCATGCATGAATAGCACGGCCGTGGCTGTCCGTAGTGATAAAACCAAAACCAGCTTTTCCATCTTTCCAGGCAGCATCAAAATTAACTTTTATTGCATGAGGGGGTGGGGGTTGCCATTTAGAAGGAATAAAAGTATTTTCTCCTATGGTATTCACCCGCGTCCAAGATTTGTTAAGTAGTGGTGTGAATTCTTCGATTCGGTGATGAAGTCTGGAAATAAGCTGTTGCTGGTTGATTACTTTGCCTTTATAGAGCACCTCATTCCTCAACCACCACACTTGTTCAATCATGAGTGTGGATACTAGAGTGAATTCAGCAGCTGTAACATGTTGTGGTAGCCATCTTTTAGGAGGATTAATGATAATGTTTATGTATTCAAACATTTCTAACCGCTCTAGAAATTCCCACCGGATGTTCCATTTCCAGGTTAACCACCAAGTCCGAATGATGTCACATTTGATGAAGAGATGGGTCGAGTCCTCGAGAGCTGTGTTACAGAGAGGGCAGAAAGGATTGTCTAATGGACGGAACCGGCCGATATTCTTTTTTGTACTGAGGCAGTTAGTCATAATTTTCCAAAGTAAAAGTTTTTGTCTTTCATGAAGCTTTGCTGTCCATAGTTTTCGCCACAAAGGTGAGTCTGACGAAGGTGCTAATCGAGTGGCGACTTGAGTCCTGTAGGCATCCTTGACAGAATAAATGCCTATGCCTGAACCAAACCATTGAAGTACATCTGAGGCAGGTGATGGAGGTTCAATCCTGGTAATGTAAGGGGTAATATGTGGGCCACATAGGCTGCTTAAAAGAGTATGGTCCCAACTCCAGAAATTTTGCCAATTGCACAAATCTGTTATCTGATGGAAACGGTGTAGGTTATGAGTAACCTGAGCAGGGAGTTTTTGAGCAGGTAGACCCGGTACCCAAGCATCTTGTTTAAAGTTAAAACTTTGGCCATTACCCAGTTTCCAGTAGCTTCCTTCTTTAATAAGTTCTCTTGCCCAGAGGAGGCCCTTCCAGATGTAAGAATCATTGGGTCGTGGTTCAACATTGAGAAAATGGTTGTGTTTTAAGTATTTGGTTTTAAAAATTGTGACCCATAGTTTGTCAGGTTGGGTTATTAATTGCCATGTAGCTTTGGAGAGCATGGCCTTGTTGAAATCCTCCAATTTACGGAACCCTAGACCGCCTAAATTTTTTGGTAAGCACAAGCGGTCCCAGTGTAGAGGTGAATAATAATGGGTACTATGAACATTGTTGGTCCACCAAAAACGCCTTATGATCGAGTCTGCAGCATGACACACATTGGCTGGGATTTTGAATGTGCTCATGGAGTAGATTGGTGTGTTTTGTACCGTAGAGGTAATTAAGGTCATTTTACCTGCCTGTGAAAGTAGTTTTGATTTCCAACTGTCCAATTTAAAGCGTAACTTATCAAGAATGCTGCTGAAGGCGGTGGTTTTGTTCCTCCCAAGGGGGAGAGGGTGGCCTAGATATTTGAGTGGGGTAGTCAAAGTGTACACTGGAAGTATTTGACTTAAAGAGCGTTGCTGCGAATTGCTGACATTTTTGGAGAAGAACATGGCAGATTTGTGGTAATTGATTTGTTGTCCAGACCATTTACAGTAGGTTTCCAAAATATGCCTGATTTGAAGAGCTTCCTCATCCGCACCTTTCAAAAAAATGAGAATATCATCAGCATAAAGTAAATGTGAGATTGGAGGTGCAGCTGGGGTGAGTTTGAGGCCACTGATTAAATTTTGTCTTTCTGCTCTGATCATCATTCTGGAAAGGCATTCAGTCACCATTATGAAGAGGTAAGGGGATAGAGGGTCCCCCTGTCGGAGTCCGCACTGTAGTTGGAAGTGATCATGTGGTGCACCATTGATCAGTATTGAAAATGACACTGTAGAGATGCACTGGTGAATGAGATTACACACTTTTGTGGAGAAGCCCATGAGTCCCATGATGTGAAGCAGAAAGTCCCAGTTAACAAGATCATACGCTTTTTTCATATCCAATTGTAAACCCATTAAACCGTTTTTTCCCCTTGTGGTCCGATTGATTTTTGTTGCCAGTTCGTGGGCCAGTAAAGTGTTTTCCGCAATCCATCGCCCAGGAATAAAGGCAGCCTGGTAAGGTGAAATATGGGCTGAAATATAAGATCGCAATCTCTTGACTAGAATGCGCGCTATGATCTTATAGTTGACGTTGCATAAACTGATGGGACGATAGTCAGTAACAAATATGGGGTTTTGCACCTTAGAAATCAGTGTGATGTAGGTGTGATTCCAGTTAGTATTTAGAGTCCCAGTCATGAAAAAATGTTGAATTTCTTTTATGACATCACCACCTATGGTGTCCCAGCTTTGTTTATAAAAAATAACAGAAAACCCATCAGGGCCTGGAGCTTTAAGAGCGTGCGGTCTCTTAATTACTTCATAATTTTACATCACCAATTTTACATTCAATTAATAATTAACATGTCACTTAATACATGCAATACTACTCTTTCATTTTTGTAATTTCTTCTTCGTCAATTTTTTATTTCACTTGGTACAATATAGTTAACTTTGTTTTTGTGTAATCAATTTTAACAATAATAGAACTAAACTATTATTAAAAATAAAAAAAATAAGTATGAGACTTAATTCTATTTTTGTAATAAGTTTGCGCTATTTTTCTCAAATAAAAAATGTTAGCCTAAAAATGTGTCCGATTTCTTTTCCCGGATCTCTCATTTCTTTAATCTTCTTTCCTTAAATCTGACTTAACATAATTTTTGGTAGCTTTAAGGATATTAGTTTTGAAGTAATTTTTTTTTTTTGAAATAAAAGTTACCTTCTTACACACTCAAGGCTCACACATATATATAATAATGAAGTTTAAATTTACATATTTTCAATACTTACAAAAAAGCATATATTATTTCATTACGATTCAAATTATAGTTTTGAAGTTATTATATTTCCATTTCTTGGCTAATAGTTTAAATCTTAGGATATGATCAGATGAAGAAAAATAAATAATTCCCGCCAAGAAACTATACAAGGATTAAAATATAGTTGTTTATGCATGTATTAAACTTGAATTTTTTAAAATCCTATCGTTTGATAATTTTTTTTTAAAAAAAAGATAGAATAAATTTTCGTAAAATTGAAAATTTAATAAAAAAAAATTATAACATAAGATTATTTTTATATAAAGATAAATGAATGCTATCAAATTTAAATTATCTAAACAAATAATAATAATAATAATAACAGAAAAATAAAAAAAATAAAAAAAAAATAAAGAATAGTGGACAAGGATTTGGCAAACAGTAAGACGCCTACCAAACATAAAAAAGAAGAAGAAGTGGGTTATGGTAAGGGGTGTCCGCGGTTCGGTTGGGTCCAATTTTTAGTTAAAAAAAAAAAAAAAATCAAATCGAACTGAACATATTAATTTAACCAAATCGAATTGAACCGAACCAATTGACTAATAAAATTTTAAAACCAAACGATTTGATCCGGTTTGATTAACGGTTTTTTTTTTTTTTTTTTTTTAAAGTAGCTAACTTCCTTTATTTTGTTATTTACTTTTCTCATCACATCATGGAGGATATGTCATTTGCTTGTTAGTGAAGTTTACTTGGAGACCAATCTGCTTTAATGAGCTTGGCTTTCTAAGTCCTGAAACTGTACATATGGTATGTTTATTATTTAGACATTGATCATTCAACCCATGTTTTTATCTATTCGTTTATTTTTCTCTTTGATAAATTGAAGAGTAGGTCTGAATATTAGCTCAAACATAAGCAATTGAGCATGTTGATTAATTTGGTGTAGTACTTCAGTAGAAATCAAGCCACCCTTATTCTATCTTCCACACATACTCTTTATGTGAGTTTTTTGATTTTGAGTGTGTGTCATGCAATTCTTTTTGTTTAGAAGTATATGCATTTATCTTTTTTAAGTTATATAAATTAGAGTCTTTTTACTTTTGATTTTAAAATCGTGCAAATACATTTTAAATCAAAAGATAAAAATACAGAATAGTACTTTCAAAGTTGAGAAGCATAAGTTTAGAAATCATAGGATGTTTAGTTCATAAAACAATTTCTTTTGAAGCACATTGGATCAAATATTTGATGAAGCACAATCAGACTACATGCTGGTACCTTTTTAATGTTCTTATAGCAGACACAAATAATTGATATAATTTTATTTTTCAAATATTTGCAATATTAAATTAGTTAAAGACCTAATTTGTAAGCTTTTGATAAATATTTGCTTACCCATTTCATATAAACAAAAATCAGAAACCAAAAATATAAACAAAAATCATTACTGGAAGTCGATCTAGAACCATTCATTACCTGTTCCTTGACTTCCTTCCGTGGCCGAAGGGGAGGCTGGTTGGGGGAGCTCGCGGACGGGAGGAGTTGAACGGCTGGCGGGGCATGGGCTGGCTAGGGGAGCTCGCAGACGGGAGGAGCTGAACAGTTGGCGGGATGCGGGCTGGCTAGGGGAGCTCGCGGACGGGAGGAGCTGAACGGTTGGTGGGGCGCGGGCTAGGTGACTCGCTGACGGGAGGAGCTGAACGACAGGGCGCAGGACGCAGGCTGGCAGCAGGCGACATTCTCTTAGGGTTCGCGTCGTGGGATTAGAAATTTCTGATGGTTTCTGATGGTCTGATGGTTTTAATTGGTATATATATATATTAAAAATAATTTTAATTTTCGGTTCAGTTCAGTTTGAAATTTTGAAAAATTGGACCGAACTGAAAGTTAAACAGTTTGGAAAATAAAAAATCGGACCAGACCGTTTCACTTATTAAACTGTCCGGTTCGATTCAGTTCGATTTTGTTCGTTTTGATTCGGCTTTTGGACACCCCTAATTATGGTTGATTTAATTCTATAATTATTATAAAATATTTTGTTTTGATTGAATAATTATTAAGTTGAGTTAATTATGTCTTATAATTTAATAAAAAATAGTCCAATTAATTATCAACATAATGTCATCAAAATTACTAGTTATACATTAAAAAAAATGTAATTATTAAGCTCATGTTTAATTAATTAATGTTAATTTGTTGTGTTTTAAGTGAAAAAAATTTCAATTTCTTCACAAAAACTCAAATTCGAATTATATTTGAATGTGTGAATGTATTTTTTTTTTATTAATAAAAAAAATGTGACTTTATAACTTTTTTAAAAAGAAAGAAAACTAAGGTTAATTTGTTAAGCATATGTAGCCAAAAAAAAAAAAAAAAAACTTGAAATTTTTGAAGAAAATTTTGATTTAAAAATGATATAATTTAATAATATTTTTTTTGGTTATCAAAATAAAGAAAATTTATCCAATAATTATAAAAAAGAAGATTACGTGTCTCTTAAATGAAATCTTCTTTTCTTTTAAGTTTTTAGAAAATTACAATTTGACTTTTAAAAGTTTTAAGACTAATTAAACTAAACTCAAAACTAATATAATTATATTGCCCATTTTTAAAGACGATAAGTAATTTGACCCCTCATCCATCTTAATTAAAACTATTAAAAGTACCTAACACAATTTTTGTCAAAAAAAACGTACCTAACAAAATTGGTTGGTTTCATTTCGTTTCATTTCATCGAGTCATTGGTACAAGTGTGACGTAACTTCAACAGAGGCGGATGTACATTGAATGTGACTCACTATAATTTTTGATAAATAAAATTTTAATTATAATATTTATAAAATTATAGATAATTTACAAACATAATTATAATTATGCCTTACTTAAATTTAAATTTTAAACTTTTAATTCGTTATAAACACAATAATTTGCACATATTTTCATTAAAATGATATACATATAATATATTTTTGTAAAAAAAATATTAATTAAAAAATATCTAATATTATTTTTTATTGTGTAAATTGTGTCCTGCTGGTTATACAACCTAAATCTACCACTGACTTCAAGAATGAACTAATAAATATAATTTAAAATTTAAATTGTACAAAGTAATTTTAGTGAAGACAAATTTACTATCAAAAATTTTAATTATAAATATTATAAATTTTTTTTTAAGTGTTACAAATTTATCATTATCAATACAATATTTTGATGATAAATTTATACAATTAATAAAAAATTAAATGATAAATTTGTTACAAAAATAAAATTTTTTGCCAACTACTGAAAAAATTTCTATCTTTTTAAACTATAGAGTGGAATGTATATTTTAAGAGATAAATAAATTTAAATATTTATGACCTATCTATATTTTAAAAAATTTATTATTCTTCTCTCTCCTACCTGGATTCTTTTTGAGTTTTTTCTATCTCTTCAAAATAGTACATAAGATCATTAACACAAATTATTCTCAAATTTTAGAGCTTTCAACCTAAATAACACATATTTAGTCCTTATATTCATTTTTCCAAAGCTAACAATATGAACTCCCAAACCCACAATCAATTACTTAAAAACAATTAAATTACCAAAACATTTTTAAATAAACAAACAAATAATGGAAGGCTAACACATAGGGCTTTAATCTAGTAAAGCAACTACATGACCACCTAATAGCAGGGGCGGATGCATTCACATTTCAGGGGGGACACGTGCCCCACCTCAAAAATTAAGTAATATAATTTTAGGTGTAATATTTATAAAATTGTAGATAATTATATATACAAAATGTTATTGTGCCCCACCTGAATTTTAAATTTTAAATTTAATATTCAATAATTCAATACAAACTTAATAATTTACGCATATTTTCATTAAAATAAGATACATATAATATATATTTTTAATTAAAAATAATTAATTATTAAAAAATATTAAATATTATTTTTTATTATTTATATGGTGCCCCACCTGCCTAAATTTTCTAAATCCGCCACTGCCTAATAGCAACCTTATCGGACATTCGAATACCTATAGGCGAACTCGACAAAATTCCAGCGATCATTCCGATGACTTTGTTAGAAAAATTCCGGCCATCATTCTAACGATTCTGTTAGAAAAGAATATAGCATATTATATACAAATATAAAAATAAATATAAATGTAATATTTTACATACAAATGTAGAGTTGAATGTAATATGTAATATTATTATTGGAGTTTCGATGACTTTACTAGAAATGAATGTAATATATTACATATAAAGATAAAATCGATATAACATATTACATACATACTAATATAGAAGTACATATAATATGTTATATAAAAAAAATAAAGATAAATATAATATATTATATACAAAAATATAGATAAATTTAACATTACATCCATAGAGACACCCTAATAATTTTTTTTTGCCGATCACCAACAAAATTTCAATTAATTAATATTTTTCAAATTCTAGCATCATTTTAATCAGATTGTTTATTATGAAAATTTTACATTAGCTGAATTGGGATATTAAAGTAAAGTAATCAAGAAAATAAAGGAAAATGTTTCTCACTCGTTAATTTAAATACAGATAAATAGGCATAGGAATAAACTCAAACCAATGTCGATATTTAAAAATCGATGAATAGGTTTAGGGTAAAATCTATTGTACAGAATAATTAAGACACAAATTGAACCGTAAGAAATTTAGTGTATAATTGAATATCAGAGCTTAAGCTTTAGGGTTATAAATTTTTTGAAAGACGATACAAATTCACACACATAGCTAGATCAACAATGTGACTCGATGTTGTTCATTGGTGTTTGCCTAAAATGATTACCGGAAAAATATTATAGAAGAGAGAGAGAGAGAGAGAGAGAGAGTGGGAAGATGCGATGAAATGTTTAGGTGGAGAAAACATAAGAAGTTTTGAGAAGCCTAAGCAACCTCGAAAAGGACGAAGGGAAAAAACGTGACTTCGCGTACACAAAATGAAGTCGTGTTTTGATTTCAATAATGATGTAACTTTCCGTAATATTACTTCTATATCGTATCAATATTTCTATTTTTACAATTTACCTTTAAATCGTTAACCTTTAAATCGTATAGAATATGAAAATGGGCCATTTGGTCCACAAATAATGGGATTCTGAAATCATATGAGCCCATCTTGAAATTGGTCTCACTTCATACAAAGAAATTTAAGCTGTAGAAAACCAAACAATATAACATTTTTTTTACCATACAAAACTATTAAGTGATGAGATAATCAAATCAGAAATATATTAAATTTTTATCAATTCAAGATAGCTATGGATGTGGACACGCTCTCCCGTGTCTCCACAGGTCATGGGCCATGGCAGCTCTTTGCTAAAATATTAGCTCGTGTGTGGATGTCGTTCTCAATTTCTTTTTCGTTTTTTAAAACTTTGTTTTGAGCTTGATTATAAATTTAGCTTGAGGTTGATTAATACATGTACCACTCAACGAGTCAATGTCGCATGGCTTACACTCATTTTCTTCATAACAATCAACTAACATTTATATTTGAAAAAAAAAAAAGAACTAACATCAATAATTTCCAGTTAGGTATATTGGGTAGTAATATGTAGAGTTAAGTTTTTTTTTTTTTTGAGAGAATAAAAGTTAAATCTTCAAATAATCACATGTATATATGTACATAAAAAGACGAAGTTGTATTCAATTTTGCGGCTATCACAGAAAAATAGAACTATTAAGTCTAAACAACTTCTTTTAGCCCATAGTATTACATGCATCAGCATCATTATTATTAAGGTCTAAGGAGGTTGGTCAAATATAAGCCCATAATATAATCTCACTCTCAAGTAGAGAATTGCTTGTATCTCATTTGCAACCTATCTATGTCGCGTAATAAAAGTACAAAATTATAAAATAATTTATAAAAAAAGTAATATTATATGCATTAAATGATGTATCAGTTATTGATTGAATATAAAATTAAGATATATAATTAAGAAATAATTATTAACATAAAATTAATTATATTATGACATGTATATTATTTTTATTAAAAAGATATGTATATTATTATATATAGGGAAAATAACAAAACTAACACCCCCAAAAATTATAATAACAAAACTAGCACACCTGTGTTCAATTAAAATTGAACGACAATAATTTGGACTCGTTCAATATTGAACGTTCAATATTATCCGTTCAATTAGAATTGAATGACGATAATTAGACCTATTTAATATTGAACGTTCAATATTTTACGTTCAAATTGAATATTGAACGTTCAATATTAAACGTTCAATTCTAATTGAACACAAGGGGGTGCTAGTTTTATTATTATAATTTTTAGGGGTGCTATTTTTGGTAATTTCTTTTATATATATTAGATTGTAATAAATTTTTTTTTATCGGGACTAAAAGAAATTGTATGACAAACTTCAGGCAAGTTGGCATGTTTATCTGGACCTCCACTTTAATTACGTTGTCTTCCCTTGCTTGAAGCTATGTTGCTAAGGTTGCATATTTATTGCCGTTCCAAAATTAATCTAAAAAATTGACCCCAAAAAAAAAAAAAAAAACTCTAAAGTTGGTTTCTAAACTGCCTCACTAGGTCACTCCTTACCTATTTATACATAGAGATAAATGTGTCAACTATCTATCATTAGTATTATATTAGTAGGTCCTTTAGTTTATATTTTGGCTTCTTAATTATTATTATTATTTTTAATATTTAATTCTCTAATTTTTTAAATTTAATAATATTAATTCAAATATTAATTTTTTTTATGTAATTTAATGTTTGATTTTTTTTTTCTTCTTTTTTCACCCTTTTTTTAACAAATTAATATTTATAAAATAAAATCCTAAAATTATCGAATTACTTTAAACCTATTTTTTTATTAAAATGAGGAAGGAAAAAAATAAGACATTAAATTTTAGAGAAAATTAATAGTTGAACTAATATTGTCAAATTTAAGAAGTTAGATGACTAAATGTTAAGAAAAAATAGTTAAAAAAATAAAAGTGTAAAATGAGTAAAAAATAGGGGACCATAGATATTATTTAACCTATTATAATTTAATACTTAAATTAATTATATCATTATACATGTTAAAATAATCTAGAAAATTGTCACAATATAAATAATTTAGGTGCAAAAATATATTTAAATTTATATAATTTTAATATTTTTTATTATATTAAATAGTTATTCTTAGTAGAGTATATTTAATATGACACAACAAAGACAAAGAGTCTTTTATTTTATTTATTTTCTTGATTTTTACATTTGCAGTTACTTTGTTAAATGCAACTGAAGAAAATTAAAAAAAAAAAATAGTAAATCCAAGTTCACGGTTTATTTTTCTGTGTTATTCTTACGGTGTCACTTTTCAAAAACAAGTGAACTAAAATATTGGAAAAATAGCTAAAGATATTAAGTAGCATAAAAATATTAAAATATAATAATATCATTATACTTATAACTAAAATGATTCATTTTTAATACTAATATGGTAAAACTTTAATATCATTCAATGACAAATATTGTAATTACACATATTAATTTCATTTTTATTAATAAAATTTTTATATTAGAGAATAATTTGATAAAGTTATATTATTTCATTCATTTTCATTCTAATTAAGCATTTTTACCTATACATAATGAATATTTCACTCTAATTCCGATTAAAAAGATAGTACATAACACCAAATGGAATGAATCCAAATTCTTATTTTGCTTCATCCTTAATTTAAATTCTTTTTATTTTCGTTCCAAATTAGTTTATCCAACAATTAGAAGTATAAGGTGACACTTATGTACACTCTCACAAACATATTACCCAATAGAGGTATAGTAAAATTTAATTATGCGTATTCTCTCATGTCTAACCTACTTTATGTGTTGTATTTTTGTTTTATTAAATATATTATTCGTAAATTAAATAAGGGTAATGATAGTATTGTTATAATTTAAATATTTATTATTACAATTAATATTTATTAATGATATATTTATTTAATAATGACAAAAATGTAATTAAAATTTAATCACACATCATTTACAGTATAGAGTAAGGCAGAGTAGTAATCCAATGAACACGCAATTCCATTAGGTTTGTAGCCCAATTATATGGCCAACTTAGCTAGAGATAAATTATTCAGTGTAACTTTCTGTGTTTCACTACACCTAGTATTAATGTGGTGATTATATGTCAGTAATTGAAAATGAAAAGTAAAAAAAATAATAAGTTAAATGAAAAGAGTATGGTTATAGCTTTTAAAAACACTAACATAATATTATTTAATTAGTGATACACAAAACATGATATACAAAGTGGGACCAGTGAATTTGTTACACATAGCTATACACCTCTAAAAGGGTACAGTATAGTAAATAAGGATTGGTGCAGAGAAGAAATGAGGGTGGCACCTGATCTTCTCATATGGGTGCAGTTTTGTATAAGGAATTTTTTTTTTAATATAACCGTCATATAGATAAAGTATGTATATTTTAGAAGAAAAATAGATTTAAATATTTTAGGATAAAGAGTTAGGATGATCATTTTATTTATGTTAGGTATTATTTAGTCCTCTAACTTATAAAAGATGTATTTAAGTCCATTTGTTTATAAAAAAAAATGTTCTGAAATCACTTTACTTGTAAAATGGGTGTCAGCTAAGGATAAAATTAATTTTTCATCCAATTTTTTGTTAAATATAACGGAATAGTATATATATATATATATATCAAATTAAATAATTTTTAATTAAAAAAATACACTAATTTTTTACAATTTCTTTCTATTAAACTTAAATAAAATTTTCATCTTTTAATTTGTGATTTTAGATATTAAATAATGAAAATTCTATTTAAATTTTATTGAATTTAATCAAACTTTAAAAAAAATTATTATCTAAGTTGTGACTTTAAATATTAGACAATTAAAATTTTATTTAAATTACATTGAAATTTTTTTAAGTGATTTTTGAAAACTAGAAAAATTAAGTAATTTTTTAATTAAATATTAAATTTTTTTATGTATATATATATCGAAAAATATAAATATGCATGTGATACATCTATTATTCAGTTAAATTGAATGAAAAATAAAATTTGTCCTTGCTTGAAACATTTTTTACAAGTAGAGGGACTTAAAAACACATTTTTCAAAAGTAAAAAGATTTAAAGATACTTTTTATAACCTATGAAATTAAATGCTACCTTTTATAAAAACAAAAATAATATTTATAACATTTTTTCCAATATTTTATAACTTATATGTATTATTGTGTAGTTTTTACTTTTTTTTACTATTCCCTAATTTTAATTTATGTCTCTCTTGATTTATCCACTTCTTTCTTGCAGAAAAAAATGATTTAATTACTCAAATTAGACCCATTTTGTGGGTTATTGGCTTTTTAACCAAAGTAGCTAAACGGCAGAATTTTGGCCATGAGAGTTTTACGATTATCCCCTCAGCTTCGATCATTCATCATTTTCAGTTTTACGATCATTCAGTATTTCTTCACCTCGCGTCTGGAAATCGATTCACTATTTGCTCGCAATTTCTCAATTGTCTCGCATTGATTGTAAATCACCATTTTCACTCAGCTACGTTTGGTGTTTGGTGGTTGAATACACAGAACTTGGCATTTTATTTGGATTATTAGTCCAGACACAAAATTCTGGTAGAATCAAACTATTCTTGAAGATGAAGATGAAAACAGAGCTTAATATATTGAACTGAAAGAAAAAAAAACTTAGGAAAGAGTGGAGCAGATGAAGAATTGAAGATGAAGATGAAGATGAAGATGAATTGTTCTCAAGCTTTCGACTATGTCTGCAAAGAAGTATTTAGTTTAATTCCAATCACCCACTGGAAGAAGAAGAAGAACAGCTTATGTACATTCACAATTTGTATGTACAGGTTACATACACATTTATTTTGTATGTAACCTGTACATTCACATTTTGTATGTACAGGTTACCTGTACATACGAACTGTTCTTCCTGCAAAATGTGAATGTACAGTTTACATACAAATTTATTTTGTATGTAACCTGTACATTCACATGAAATGCATTGTATTGTTTGTATGTTATTGTTGTTTTAAACAGCTTACAAAATATGAATGTACAGGTTACATACAAAATGTGAATATACAGGTTACATATAAATTTGTATGTAACCTGTACATTCACATGACCTGTACATACAAAATGTGAATGTACAGGTTACATACAACATACAAAATGTGAATGTACAAGTCCATAAGCTTCGAAGGAAATACGAAAATGGCGAGGTTTTTACGAATACTCAGATAAAGGGATATTTTGGTAAAAATCATATATATTATATAAATGAAACTCACCGTTTAGGTCCAAAAAGTGCTATTTAGATCTAAAAAAACTTTTTTACTCAAATCTTTGCTATTTGAGTAATTCACCGGAAAAAAAGTCTCCTGTAAAAGGCTCATGCGGCAATGTGAAGTGAAGAAAACGTAAGGGTGCATGTTACAGCACGTCCCTTATTAAAAACTCGAGGATATCCTTGACCAGTATGAGAAACATGTGCTCAACCTCAAGCAAACACACCTAGTAAACGGGCTAGGGACGAGTACCTTTTTAAGGCAAGCATTAACTAGTACTGTAGCTTATTTAATTTTCTATAATAATTATGGGTCAAAGATAACGACGAGAGTTAAATATAATATAATAATTTTAATCTATATGCTCATTACATATATAAAATAAAATATAAGATAAAATGTGACGATACTTTTAAACTCTCTAGTTACAAATTTTGTACAGAGTGTTATTGATCCCAAATCAATTAAGAACACAGCATTTTAATTACAAATAAATTTAACAAATTATTTATTATTTGAGAACAAGTAATGTGGTAATTTTATTTTTCTTATTGTATTTAGTTTGTTCATTATTATTATTATTTTAGTGTACCACACAAATAATAATTAGTGTCTAATTTCTCCAACAAACAAATAGCAATATGAACTAAAACTTTCGTAACTTACGTTTTTACAATTAATTTATTATGTATTATATCATAATTAATATAATTATAATACATATAAATTTTTATGTTATTAGCAAGAAATACTCGGTAATAAACTAGTAATATTTTGTTTCTTTCGACACATATTTTTAACTGCAGAGAATTTATTTGTATAATGGTCTCCAAGTTCACATAACAAAAATTTGATTGTTCGGTGTCAAGACTCTTCAAGTTAAGGTCTATCACTTTTCGAATCCAAAACATGACACTAATCTAAAGACTAACAAAAATTACTCTCAACGAGTCTCATAAACATGCAAATTTTTGATTGATTTTTAACATCAAGGTTACCTTATTGAGATGCTTTCCCCATCGTAAGGTTCCTTGTCATCAAAGTATATTGTCGCACAGCTGCTCACTTAAGTGTACAAGACACACATGTTGATAGCAAGTAGTATAACAATATACTAAGACTTAGTCGACTTTTTATATCTCTTATCGGGTTTCTTTATGGACACTCTCGAATAGGCAACTTGATACTAAGGACTAACTCCTTGTCCAAAGGCTAACTTCATCTTTAACCTTTCGTGCACATATGTTCAATCCTCCTTAACATACTTTACTCAAGCTAACCCCCATGCCAACTTATCCTCAAGTCGTCCAAGTAATTGTGTCTTCCATGCAGGTAAGTTCCATTCATATAAATTCACATGTTACTTAAGTGAGCAACTCTTTGATTCGAAGTCCTACATTTGATATCTTTATCTTAGCATGTTGTCGTCCACTTTCGTGTCATACAGATTCTTAGTGCTTGGCCGAATCTATGATCAACACACGTCCCTACTCGACATCACCATCATGAGGGTTGTCACATTCGTAATGTGTCTTACATAGAGCAATGCTTCCTCACTAACATACCACTACTCGTTGATGCACCATTACTTGTACAACGCTGCCCACAAGGCATGTCGCATCCTCACAAAGCTGCTTTCACTTGCCCACATCGAATAAACCATCGGGGATATTCCTCCTTCACATGTAGCTTTTTATGGGAGAATCATGTGCAATATCGATCATTTCGCATCACCAATACTATCCCTAACACTTACAGTTTTAAGATGACATTGACGTGCTCGCTTAGCATAACTAATGCCCGCCCAATGAGCATTCTCTAGCTCACAGATAACTCACTTAGCACATTGTGCCCACGGGAGCCAAGGGTGGTGGAGAGCTTGACACCATGCCTCTCCCTAAAGAGCTCTTAGAGTGATTTTCCTTGTTTCAAGAAGAAACATCACTTTACGATAGGAGACATAAGTTCAAAACAATCCAAGAATAATTATTTTATCAATTATCGAAGTGCCCCTCACGCATTCCGTGACACCAAGTGAGCACTGCAAATTACAAATCAATTCAAATTCTAACCACAAATTGAGAATTTTTTTCATTTTAGGTACAATAGCAGAGAGAGATTAAACAAACAGGGGATGAATGTAAGAGAAAAAAAGTATAAAATCTTAAAAAAAAAAATAAGATATCAAAGAATTTGTGGTTATTTTTGCCCTGAAATATAAGCGAGATTAAAAAAAAAATCACCGATTATTTTTATCAAACTTATTTCAATTGCCTTTTATACTATATCAATGAGCTCAGCTTTTTGATAATTATTTTTAGCCATTTTTATAAAACCTAAGTGTATGGAAGAAATGCTTAAAACCAAGCCTATTAATAAAGCAAATTACAAATAATGCTTTATTATTTGGTAAAACTCAAACCTACAATATTTAACCTACTTTACGAATAATACATGCAATGCATGTGTATCAATTTGTCTTGTTTTTGCCTCTTTATTATTATTATTATTATTTACAAATAATTCTTGTTTTTAGTAAATATGTTAAAAATGTAAATTTAAATCTTATTTATTATAAATGTTCACGTGGGTTACATCAAAGAATAAACTCCGTCTTGTTTTTATTTTGCTCTGTATTTCTGTGCATTCCGTTTTTTTAATAACTTACTTTAACATATTTTAAAAATATCTTTTTCAACCCCACTTCCACCCGTGCAAATCTTTTGTGCATTCCTTTTTTATAATAACTTACTTTAACATGTTTTAAAATATCTTTTTCATCCCACTTCCACCCGTGCAAATAATATATGTTTTAACACAGGTTCAATTTAGGAAATAAAAATTCCAAAATATATTTGATTAAAGATATATTTTAAAATATTATATTAAACAATATGTTTAATAATATTTAATACGAACTATACGTCTTTTGTATATACACTTATTCGTTAATAAAATGAGTATATAAAAAATGTAAATAAAAAGGGAAAAATTGAGGTGGTGGAGGATAGATGTTAAAAATAAGGTTCAATTATTTCATTGGTCCTTAAATTGTAATTAAATTTATACTTAAGTTTTCAAACTTTTAAATTCTACAAATCAATCCCCAAATTTTTAAAATTTTATACATAGGTCTTTAAACTTTTAAATTTTATAATTTAGTTATGAAACTTTTAAAACTTCATACATAAGACCTATATTGTGTAATAAAATACATATTTTTTAATTAAAATTTTAGGACCTATGTTTGAATTTTTAGAAATTTGCGTACTAACTTGTAAGATTTAAAAGTTCAGAGACCTATATGTAAAATTTTAAAAATTTGATGACTATATTGTAGAATTTAAAATTTTAAGAATTTAAGTATAAATTTAGTTAAAATTTAAGAACTAATAGTATAATTTGGCCTAAAAATAAATGGGCTATGCAGTTAAATATATGGTCCTATTAAACTCATAATTTTTTCGACACTTCTTCAATTATCTTAACCCCATATTTATGAGATTTTTTTATATACTACAGATATATAAAAATTATGAATACAACATAAAAGAGATAAAAATAAATATGAAAAATAATGTGAGAGAAAAAAAAGTCTTGAACCTTTAAAAATAGGGGATTAGAGAATTTAAGTCTGTCTCTCCTAAAATATATTAACTTCTCAAAACATTCGGTGTACATAAATTTTTGGTTTAATTATATAGCATAACTTTCCTTTATATATAGAGTTTTATTTTTAATTACTTAAGAAAAAATATATGTTCATTTTTTTAACGTAAATGAACATATATTTTTAATGTTATAAAAAAATATATATATTTTTTAAAAAAAAATTAAAAATAAAATTAATTAAATAATTTAATTATTTATATATCAAAGAATAAATTTTTTTTCATATTGACCATCATTATACTTAGAATTTAACCACATCATTTTTATTTTCTAAATGCGTTGTGCAATATCGCATCATTAATTTGCATAAAACCCAACTTTAACTGTCATCTTCTTTTCTTATTTTTTAAAATAATATATTATAAACTCACATTCATTTATAGATGAGATTTAAATTCAAGTCCTTTACATATTCACTTAAAGCATATGCTATTGGGGTTCAAATAGAATACAATTGACAACTTTTCCTGTCATGTTCCAACCAAATCATAGGCTGTTCCTCTCTCTTCTTTCCATCTTCTTAAAAAAAAACCTAGCCAGTTTTTTTTTCTCATCTTGTCCAGGAAAAATCACTTATTATAGGAGCTCTATTTGGTAGATTGTTCTTTTTTTCTTTTTAATAAACACATTATTTGTGCATTACACTTAAATTTTAATATAGTGTGTTTTTCTTTCACCTTGATTTTCATCTGAGGATTATTTTTAGTATTTTTTGTTTCTAAATTTAGATCTATTTATGTTTCGTTTAAGTATGATTTTAAGTATGAATAGTCAAGAAAGATTAAAGATCTATCATCATATTAAAAGAAATAGTCATACCTAATTGTAAAGCTGAAAGAGCCAAGAAGAAAGCTCAAAAACATTTTGCTCTCATGTTAAGTATGATTTTTATTCATTTTTATGGTAATTTGATGTATTTTACTTTATTAATTTATTGTTCTTTTACTCTTCGTTTGTATGAATAAAATTTAAATCTTTGTAAAAAAAAATAAACATCAAAATTTAGGCAACTGTTTAATCATTAGTTCACTTATTCTTATAGACAACTCTCATTGTGTGTTCCTGTTTAGCTCGAACCCTTTAAGAACAAATGAAATAAATGTGATCGGTGTTTTTTTTACCTCAGGATGGAATTTATTTGATCGCATTTTTTCATTTAGAAATTGAAAAAATAAATTTAAGGAATTCCACCAAAACGTACTCTCTTTATTTTGACATAAATGTTTAATTAAAAAGCTTGTCTATAGACTATAGGTACTAGTAAGCAGTAACCGATAAAACAAAAAAATTACTACCTAATATATATCAATTTTAATTCATAATTATTAATTAAATAATTAATTTTATAATTTTTAATTTTTTTATAAAAATAATTATTAATATATTTGATAAAAATTTATATTAATAATTTAAAAAAAAATTATTTTCAAATTATTTGTCAAGGCATATTATTTTTTGATTTTTTTTCAAATAACTTTTTAAAGAAAGAAATTTTTTGATTACTTTTTACAAGTTTTAAGTTTTTGTTCATTTTTTTATAACATTTATATGTACAAAAATTATAATATTTGATTTATTTTTTATAAAAAAATATTTAGTCAAAATTAAAGAAATTAGAAATTTGAATCAATTTTTTTTTTTTTTAAATTTATAAATTATTCTATATTTTAATAGTAATTGTTTTAAAAATTTAAAATTTAAAATAAAAGATTGTTACTAAATTGATTAAAAAAAAATTTTAAAAATTAAAATAATTATCAAACAAGTTTTTAATTAACGGACGCAGAAAATATAATTATGTTTTTAATCAATATATTTAAGTTCGATTGGCGGCCATTAGTTAATAAGATGTGTCATGTGTGTGGTAGCAAAAAGTGTCGGTTTAACTTTAAAGCACACACAAAAACGTGTCGGTTTCAATTGTTGTACTGTAGAAAAGACAGAGAAAGATACACAAATTAAGATTAAGAGTTCATATTGTGAGGTGTGAGCTGTTTTTTCACGCGCCATCTAGAAATATATGTATGAAAACACGTGTTTCTGTCTTCTTAATTTTCAAGTTATTTTCTCATCATTTGTTCCAACTAATTGTAAATAAATTCATGTAAGTGTTTGTTAATATAATTATTAATCAAGGCTGGGATTTTAAATTTGTTGTTGGTCAATGATTTGAGATTCATTTCTTTTGTCAATTACTAAGTTGAACTCTTGAGCATCACTAAAGTCTACAAGCATGATTTAATAAAATAAAAAAATATATATAAAAAATAATACTCTTTAAAATTTATAATAACAAAAATAATATTTTTTATGTTTAAACTTATATTTTCATAATTAAAAAAATGATTGATATTTTTTTTTGAATATCAGTTTAATTAAAATTAAATGAGGATAATTTAGGTTCGTTTAATATTGAACGTTTAATATTATACGTTTAAATTAAATTTTTAATATTATTGGAATAAAATTATTATTATAAATTTTAAGAATATTATTTTTGATAATTAAAAAAAAAAAAAAAACAAAACGTACAGGTGATTTCGCATATTTTCATAAAAAAACATAAAAATTTTAAATTATGAATGATATATTCTCATGAGTGAAAATTATAGAAGGAATAGAATGCTCATAATTAAAATAAAATAAAGATATGGAATCTAGCAATAGTACGATTAGAAACTTAATTTGGTATGATATTTTTATTTATTGATTTCTCTCTCTTTGCTGTTTGTTTTGCATCATAATCCTGTAATAATTGTCACTTTTCCTAAAAGATAAGTTCAACCGAATCCAAAATATTATTTATTATGTTTTATATATTATTGTATAAATTTAAAAAAAAAATTAACGTAAAAGATAGATATTTATGGTATGAAAATAGGTTATTTTTCGCATATTTTCCAACTATTTATTTTTGCAACAAAAAGTGACAGATTTTTTAAATCAAGTTTTAACCCTATGATAAACTGATGAATCAATCAGAACTAGACTCGATCTAGTTGCTTTTATTCCCCCGCCAAGAATACAATCTCGCAGTAATAGCGGTGACAATTTATAGTATAATTTAGTTGATCGAATTCCAACGTAAAATTAAATTAAATTTAAGTTTATTTTGATCTAATTTAAATAACATGAAAAAAATTAGTTGAATTAGGATCAGCCTATTGATCTGAAATAAAATTAAATTTTAAATAAAAAAATAAAAAAAATTATATTAAAATTAAAATGATCGTTTGTTTCTTTCAGTACTTCTCTTTTATGATATATTAGTTATTTTTTTCATTTTTTTTTTAAAAAATAAGTTAATAATGAATAAATAATTATAATTTATTTATTTTATCACAATATTATGTTACATTCTTTAAAAAGAAGATAATTTTTTTAATATATTTCCATACAACATTCATGCTAATATAATTGTTGGTGGATAACTATATTGTAATCTTAATGATTTAAGATACTGCTAACTGTTTTGTTTATAATAGTGGAATTTATATGCTATAAAAAAAATATTTTTGATGTATAAATAATTATAATTATTTAATTAATTTTATTTTTGATCTTTAAAAAAAAAAATAACATTTTTTTTTAATACAAAAAGAATATATTTAAAAATAAATAAATAAACAAATATATATATATATATATATATATATATATATATATATTTTTTTTTTTTTTTTTTGAAAGAATATTAAAAATGAAACTTATTACATAAAATAAAAATTATGTTATATAATTAAAAAAAAAAATTAGTAAATTTGAGTGCCCATACTTTTGAAGTATTCAAGATACATCGCCAAATAGTAGGGATTTTTAGTCATTTATAATTTTATATAAAGAATTAATCCAAATAAATAAACAAAGCGCGTGAGCTCAATAAAAAAAAATTAAATATCTTTATTGAGTCTGTTACCAGTTCAATCACGTTTCAAAACTGGATTACGCTAATTCACTACGCATTAAGAAATTATACTCACGACTATCACGTGTTCTGCCCAGCTTCCAAATTTCATATTTTCTCTACAATAAATACAGTCTCCCAACTTTTTTCAATTTGTGCTTTCTTTGCTTCTCAAAAAAACTTTCTTCTTCACCAAGAAAAAGAAAACAAAGTGAGAGAAAAAGCTAGTCTCGCTCCGATGGAGTGGGTTCGTGGAAAAGAAATAGGTAGTGGAAGCTTTGCCACCATCAGTTTAGCCATGCCCATAAAAGCTTCACCAGAAGTACCTTCGTTTATAGCCGTGAAATCTTCTGAGGAATTTCGATGCAAAACACTGTTAAACGAGAGAGAAGTTCTCAATCAAATCGGAACTTGCCCGGAAATCATACGCTGTTTTGGCTACGATTCTAGTGTTGAAAAGGGCGAGGAATTGCATAATCTTTTATTGGAATACGCTAATGGTGGCAGTATGACCGATCAGATTAAGAAAAGCGGCGGTCGGTTGCCGGAATCCGATGTTCGACGGTACACAAAGATGGTTCTTAGAGGTCTTTCTTATATTCACGCAAAAGGGTTTGTTCACTGCGACGTAAAGCTTCAGAATATTCTTATGTTTGACAATGGCGTGGTTAAAATTGCGGATTTCGGATTGGCGAAGAAAACAGGGGTGACAGAGATAGAAACAGAGCACAAGTTAGAGTTCAAAGGAACTCCTCTGTATATGTCTCCAGAATCAGTGAACTACAATGAATACGAAGCCCCTTCAGATATTTGGGCTGTCGGGTGTGCGGTGGCTGAGATGATGACTGGTAAACCCGCTTGGAATCACAAACCGGAATCGAATATCTTTGCGTTGTTAATGCGAATTGGGGTTGGAGATGAATTGCCGGAAATTCCAGAGGATTTGTCTGAAGAAGGGAAAGATTTTCTGGCAAAGTGTTTCATGAAAGATCCCAGAAAAAGATGGACTGCTGAGATGCTTTTGAAACATCCATTTGTTGCTGATGAGATAGTTCCAATGAAGAAAACAGAGGATTTATCCACTTCTCCAAGATGTCCTTTCGATTTTCCAGATTGGGTTTCTATGCAATCAGTGGAAGAGACTCCAGAGCCTTTTGCGTTCGCGCCAGAATTTTCGATGAATTTTGATAATTTGCCGGAAAGTGAAATGGCGGAAGAAAAGCTCCGGCAGTTGGCGACAGATCAAATGCCCAATTGGTCAGTTTCTCACGGTTGGGTCACAGTTAGGTGATCGGATTCTGGTGGTTCTAAGTTAGAGTAGGTGAAGAACTATAAAGTTGATGCTTGCAACCGGGAAATCAAAGGAACTCAACGGTTCTGATTCATCGGATAGAGTTGGGTGATATTTTGTTGATATTTTTTTCCAATTGTAAATATAGGGTGAGAAATAGACATGATTTTTGGTATTTGCGATGTCTTGATTTTATTTGAATAATTCTAATTGGCCCTATTAGGGCGAGTGACAGAGACATAGAGTTGTAAATACAACAACAATTTTGATTTCAACGAATTATGAAACTATGAAATTGCAAAGGATTGGATTTCATTTTTGTCACCTACGTGAATAAATTTTACGTTAAAAAAAAATTTAATATTAAATTATATATATAATTGAATAGATTACTTCTTTTAATAAGTTAAATTTTTGAATTGAAATTTTAAACTAAGTAGTATTAGAGTGAAGCCCAATTTGTATGTATTGTATGAACGCAGATAAGGTGACTCCTAATTTAAAAGTTTACCTGTATAAGTAGAGTATATATTTTAAATCTGAATAAATTTTTAAATGTACGAACAAGTCTCGAAAAAATATAAATAATTAATTGAATATAAAATTGAATAGACTACTCTTCTTATTAAATTTATTTCTTCTTTATTTTAGTTTAAATTTCAAAACTTATTTTCTAGAATTTAATTGGAGCAAGATTATTTGATATCGTAGAAGCCAACATGAAATAAACTAGTAAACCTTTGAACATGATTTGAAAATGTATTTGTGTTCTATTTAACTGTGAGAAGCAAAAGTGTAGGGTTTTTATTTTTTATTTTTTTCTTTCTGATTTTGAATTTGTTCTTTTGTTGAGGTGAGTCTACTTCTTTAGGTGCTTCTAATCATAATTTTTATCCATAAATAATATGTTAACACTATCTTAATGATTTATTTTGTTAAATTTAATCTTATGAAGATGTGTGTACTTGTATAACTATCAATCAGATTGGCAAAGTTTTTTCAATATTTTGTTCCACATAGAATTCTACTGATTGATATATTCTCAGGCAACAAGCTATGGTTGAATGGTCGAAAGTGAAGATACTTAAAATAAAAAAAAAGATTAAAAAATTCATAATTTTTTGGTGTATTCTTAGTATTCTAATGAAACTATATTTCTCTCTACGTGTGACTTGAACATGTATTAATGAATTTAATTAAGATAAATAATGTTCTTGCTAAATTTCAGTTCTAAAAGTTAGTGAAGTATTTATATATTTTATAAAAAAGAAAAAAATGATTTTTTTGGTGGATAGGTATTGTTAATTAATAAGACAAATAAAATTAAAAAATTATCAAAAATAATACCTTCAAAACTTATAATAACAAAATTAACACTCAAATAACATTGAACGTTTAATTTGAACCTGTAATATTGAATGATCAACATTGAACGAGTCTAAATCATCGTTGTACAATTCCAATTGAATGGATGTTCAAAGAAAAATGATATATTAATTATTTTTTAATAATAAAATATAAGTTTGAATACAAAAGGTATTATTTTTATTATTATAAATTTTAACAATCGTTATTTTTATTATTTTTCTAAAATTTGGTTGTCAGGTTTCTTAGCTACTAAAACACGTTTATTATGGGGAAAAAAGTTATAGTGTAGAAAGAAAGAAAATTGAAAATTATTGAAAACTCTTAACTAAATCGGATTAGACTGTTCGGTTATAACATTCTTATTAACTAAACGGTCCGATCTGGTTTGATTAAAATGATATGAATGGTTAAATTTGGTTAAATTTTTTTTATTACAAATTGGATTAAACCAGACTATAGACACTTTTATAATAAAAGTTTGTCTTCCTCGAAAAATTATGTAGGAAGTGGTATTAAAAATATAAGGTTAAAATGCATCTAATAACTTAATAATTGTGATTGAATTTTATTAATAACTCTCCCTTCTCAACAATCCACACATCATTTTTTTTTTTCCTTTGCACCTTTACATTCGTTTTTTTTTATATAGCTTCTTTTTTTTTTTCCCTTTCATTTGAGTTAACCTAAAAAAAAAAAAATTCTCTATTTTTTTTTATGTTTAATTATATATATATATATGTTTCTATATAATACAACCATTTATAATTAATAAAAGGTGAAAGTAGTTAAAAAATATATGTGTCATATCAAGAAAAAATCATATGTTGTATAATATAAAAAAAATGTGACATCATATATACCACCTTAGAAGAAAAAATATATATCATCTGCTAAAAAAGAATACATGTGTTATTTGACAAAAAGAACATATATATCATTTATCAAAAAAGAATATATGTGTTATTTATCTAAATAAAAATAATTATTTTTAAAATAAATTGAATAAAAGAGTCATGAAAAAATTGGAGGGAAAATATAATATGTGGGATATCGATCATGATCATATTATAAAATTCATAACCTATATGACTTTTTGTGATGCTGATGCATATGCTTCCATAATATACTTTTTCCCCTTGATTTTTTTTTTTGCCGAATATGGAAAACTTTTTTCCTCTTGTTGATCAGCACTGTAATTTAATTTCCAGCACAGCTAACAAGTGCGAAATTTTTATGAAGTAAAAAATTGGTGTTGTTGTGTTGTATTTTCTCGATTAGCTTTTGGTGTTATGAGTTGTAACTTCCTATCTTGTGTGTATTTGTAATAAAGTACAGACTGAGTAATCTTTGTTGTGGGTACATCTTTATGAGGCTATAAATTGATGTCAAATTTTGAAAATTACGAAAACACATACTTCAATTGAAATGATATCATTTGGAAATTATATGTTAGGTCAATTTGTTAAGTCTATATTATTTAAACTTAAAATAGAGATGATAATATCAAATCCAACCAAACCCATAACATCATAAAAGAATATTCATACACGAGAAATTATATTTTACATTTTTTTCTTTGACATATAAGAGGACTAAAGGATTTTTTTTTTTTAAATGAACAACAATGAATTGGTGGTTCAACGTTACCATTAAAATCACTTTTCATAGTTATAATAATTAAGCAAATGTATTAAATATACCTACTTAGTCATCCCCATGCTCATCACCTGACTGATAAAATGCTTCTTCAACTAGTTCTGTACCATCTTCCTCTTCATTCCTTTGAGATTGTTTTGCTGTATCAAAAGATGCATGCAATCCAAATAGAAAATAGTATATCAAAATAACCCCAGTCCATATTCCAAACCTCATATAAGATGCTTTATCTATTGACCCAAGAAGGAAAATGTTAATGGCAATTGATGCAGATGGTAACCATGGCACTAATGGTACTCCCCAAAGTTTTGGTTTCCTAGCCTGTGGAACCAATAGCCATAGTCCTGCAGTTCCTAAGAACCAAATGGGCAACGTGATTAGGTGCCTTTTTGACCAACCACCACTCTCAACCCAATACACAGCAGTTGCAATTGAAGCTCCAAGTATAACTTCAAGGCACAAAATTAATATGATTTTATTATCTTCTGTTGTCTCTCCACTCACATAGTAGCGACGCACAATAAGAGCAAGAGCAACGAGTGTGAAAATAAACAACGTTGAGAGTGAAAGAAGGTCGGAGAGAATCTTTAGTTCTGTGAAGAAGGCAATGATTGCAGTTGCTGCAAGCATAACAATAGTGGCATTGATTGGAGTCCCAGTGCGCTCGTTGACTTGAGCTAGCCATGGAGGCAACATATGCGTACGAGCTATGTGGGTGAGATATCGAGCTTGACCTACTGCTCCAACTAGCAAAACGCTCGTCATTCCTTTCAATGATCCAGCAGCTACAATGTATTTTGCCCAACTCATTCCCACAGCTTCAAATGCCACTGAAAATGCAGCATCTTTATCAATCTGTTGATATGGTTGCATTAGGCATAGTGTTGCAGCAAGCAAGCAATAAATCAATGTAGTAATAGTCATCGAGCCAATTAGACCAATTGGGATGTCTCTAGCTGGATTTTTGGTTTCTTCGGCCATAGTTGAAACAGCATCAAATCCAATATAAGAAAAGAATAAAACTGCTGATGCCTTGACCACACCTTTTGGACCAAAAGGAGCAAATGGGGTGAAGTTTTTCCTATCGGCTTTTACAAGACCAGCAATAATGATAAACAAAATGACAATGATATGAACAATGGAGGCTACATAGTTCAAACGAGAAGAAGCCTTTGTGCTGAGGACAGCAATAACACACACAATAGCTAGGACACCAACTGCAATTAGATCAAGATGGCTGTAATCCTCCAAGAGAGCATGAGCAGGAATGCGAAAACTGTTTGGTTCTTGGTTGCAAAGTGTGGCAAAGTAGGAAGTCCAAGAGCGTGCCACAGCTGCCCCGCCTATCACATATTCAAGGAGGATGTTTCCCGCAGCTATATAGGCCACAAAGTCCCCAAGCTCCACCCTTAGGTACGCAAATGAACCACCTACAATAATAGCATAATCAATAAGGGTGGGATTGCTTATGCTTCTGTTAAAATCTGTTTAAGACAAAAATGATTGAATTTTTTTTTTATTGTCAAAAGCGCTATTACATGGTACCAAAGCAAAAACAAACAGACAGATCACTTAGTCTAGAGCTAGACAACTAGCTATACTCGAAATAAAAAGTGAAAACATGCACTTATTTGTAACATTTTGAATTCAATATTTTGTACACAAACACAAATTAGTATAAATCAGATTTTACCTGCTGCAGGGATCTCCACAGCAAATTCAGTGTAGCAAAAGACAGAGAGGAGGGCAGAGACACCTGAAATTGCATAGGACAAGACAACGGCAGGGCCGGCATGTAGCTTGGCCTCTTGACCAGTGAGAACGAATATTCCGGCGCCAACAACAGCACCGATGCCGAACCAAATAAGGTCCCACCAGTTGAGATTCTTTTTCATCACGTGCTGGCTTCTAGCCTTCATATCTACCAGCTCTATACTGTCTGTGGACCGGGTCAGTATCCGATCTCTTAACCGCAACCGTGTATCCATTAGAGCTCTAACATAATTGCTTAAGCTCTGAAATGACTCTTCAGGAAAAAAGTCATCTTTTTTACAAGAACAACCTCTCTTCCGTATCCTTTCATTGTTCACTTCATTATACATTTTGTTCGCTGTGCCAATCATACAAATGGAATATATCAAAAATAAGAAAAAGAAGAAGAAAAAAAAAATAAAGGAATCGGAAAATTAACAAACACCCAAAAAGCAAAAATTTATGTTTTCATGGAGGCTTCACCTTCTAGTTTCCAATTTTTTATTGCCTAGCTCTTCAGGAACTGTGGCCTATGTAAAAGAAGAACCGTAGGAAGTATGAGCATTTCTTTGGATTTATGGTGTAAGCTAGCAAGAAGATTCAAGAGTAATTTAAAAAATAAAAATAAAAAATTAGCTGCGGACTGCAGAGCCGGCAAAATTATGCGAAAGAGACGTTAACAACTAGAATAAGCGCCGGAAAAGTAGGAAAACGGACTTGTATATATATGTGTCCTATTCGTTATTTTATTAAGCATTAATTATTATTATTATTTTTGTTAATAATGCATTAAATAATTATATAGTTTTATTTTATCGTTATATTCTTGTAAGGTAGTTTCAATTTCTTTATTCCAGACGGTAAAATACTTGAGTTTTTGTTTTATAAATATGTTCAGTAAATTTTTTGACGAAATGATAAGCATTTATCAATAGCAAGTAATTAGGCACTAGAAAAGCAAGATGCTATGCTACACAACAAAGTTTGGTTTTTTATTTATTTAGTTTTTTTCTGGCAGTTTCTCTGAATTCTTTTGTTGGGAGTACTTGAACATTTGTCGGTGCTCGAACCTGCCTTGTGGAGTTGAGTTACGGTACCAATTCAACTAACTCGCAGTTTCTCTGAATCTGATTGCTCTTTTAGCACAAAGTAAATTTATTTTATTAGTTTTTGAAATAGATGGGACTTGGGATGCATATAAATACAAAACAAAACTTGTTTTCAATAATTTTTTTCTATTTCAATATATTATTAATAAGTGCACTTGTTCTTGAGCTTGATGGGCACACTCATCTTTTTAGGATCCATAACTAAAGAGCATTCGATCCTTTTGTAGAATCTAGTCTTCACCAATTTACCCAAAACATAAGCTCTTGATTTAACCATGAACTTTAGTGTGAGTGGCACTGGTTGAACTGGTGCCCCATTTAAGCTACTCAAAGTTGCTCCTCCTCCATATAATGGAATATTGCTTCCCTTCAACATTACTGTCACAGATCTCTGACCCTTTCTCGACTCATAAAATGTTTTCATCTGCATAACCCAAAAAATATTTAATAAATAAAACAATTAGAAATTTTTTAAATTACTAAAGGATTTGTTTCCCAGGTAGGTTCATTAATGCTCTTCAACTTGCTAACAATATCGGGTAAGTTAATTATGGTAACAATATGTACAATGCAAATTGATAATAATTTATATTTTTTAAAAGAGTAGGTTATTTGTTTGCATATAACAATAATTAGGAAAATACTTAAAATAACATTTTTATAAAACTTATAACAATAAAAAAAACATCATTATCTTCAATTGTATTATGGATACTATTTTTGTTATTATATATATTAAGGATATTAGTTTTGTGGTTTTCTCAAAATAATTTTATTATAAAAAATTGTTATTTTTATTTATTATCTTATTTTTAATTTATGATGAATGAAAAGTTCAACAATCATAATTTTAAAATTAAAATTTCAAACAAATTAAATTGGGTTTTTAATTCACTCCCAATTGGGTATATACCTTACAGTTTTTTCGTTTTGTTTTCTTTGTACAATACGATCTACTGTATAGAAGCATTCATGATATAACAAACATGTTTACGTATTGGAATCGTAAAAAAATTGGCAAAATTTTAAAATAATAGCGATATAAAATAAAAAAATTTCATACTGTTCCAGTGGCCAGAGTGAGTTCAGAATAGGAGAGATGGAGAGTTGTTGATTTCACATGGACCCCAAAAAATGTAGCAGTGTTCCTATATGTGAACTTTACGGTCGAATTCATGGACACTAAATTGGTGGCTACTCCTGAGAAATCAGTACCAGCTTGGATCACAAATTGATCAAACAAAATGCTCTGCCAAGAAATAAAATTAAAAAACAAACATCTATTTCAGAAAAATGAAATTCCAATTTCTCTAATAAGCAACATTTTCTCGAAAGTATCAATAGAATACAGACAAAGTCAGTTGTTAGTTGTTACCTTCATTGTGATAGTAGGTTTCTGAGGTTTACTTGCACCCCAGAGAATCAAAGAAAAAACAGAGAAAAGGACAAAAAAGCCCAAAACAAAAACTGGAAAGTAACAACGACGAGGAAAACCATGTGAGCCAATTTCATCATCAAGAAGGCCTTCTTCTTCAATAGCACCAAATTGATCATCATGACTTTTCCAAGGTTTCCAACCCTTACGGTGGGACCCATTACCGTGCTTACGAGAACGAGAGAAACGTGTTGAAGAGGACTCACGAGAATGAGGACCAAGTGACGAGTTGGAATGAGAATCATGAGGTGGTGATCCCGTTGGACTCAGAACTGGACTTGAGTGAAAGGAGTTTGTGGTCTTTTCACCATCGTGAGAAGACTCTCGAGATGGACTCTGAACATAGTAGACGGCTCGGCGAGGCGATCGTGCCGGCGAAGATTGGGAGAGGCTACTTACCTCTGAGTCAGTCTTGGCTAGTACTGACATTGTTGGTGATGTTCAATAAGTTCAACTTAATTTATTTTTAAGTAGCTAGTGTGAGTTTGTTTAAAGAAGTGGATGAAAAATTGAAGATCTCAGATGGAGAAAGTGAAAGGGAAGATTGATTATAACTCACTCAAAGGAGGAATCTACATAAACTTGTGGTCTGGGGTTGATGGGTTGATGCACGTTGTGTTATGCTTTCTTTATTGATTTCGAAGCTTGTATATTTATGAAGGTAATTAATAGGAGAAGTGGACTTGGCAGAGGGCATAACAATTGGGGTTATTCTTTAACAAAAATACTTCTTCTTGTTTTCTGTTTTTTAAATGATCAATTTAATTTTCTATCTATTCTTTTCAACACTTAAATTCTTTTTTTATGAAAAAAAATAATAAAATAAGTCTATCTTTTTATAGAAAAATAATAGCATAAATTCTCTTTTTAAAGAAAACATAAAAAATATTCTGATATAAAATACATCTAGATTTTATCTATTAATTATAAAAGTTTATTTATGCATATTACAAAGTTTATGTAAATACAAATTTAAAAAGCAAAAAATAGTTCTAAAAATTTTATTTGTTTAAATATTAAAAATTATTAAAATCAAAATATTGAAGAAAATTTTGATATCAGAACCAGTAAAAAAATTAAATAACTTTTAAAATTAAATTTATTCAATCTAAAACAACACGAGAAGTAAATCATCTAAAATATTATAAAGAATAATTAATAAAATTAATATTTTAATTAAAAAAAATAAAATAATTAATATGAAATATGTAAAATGCATTCAATAATTAAAAAAATTATAATTGAACTAATAAAATATTACAAATGATAAAATATTTTTGTAAAATCTTACAAATACTTAACAAAGATTTGTAAAATATTACATAGTAAAAAAAAACGAATGATATCACTTTTACAAAAAAAAAAAATTAAAATTATATAAAATATAAGTAAAAAATTAAAATGCATCTTTCCATAAAAGAAAATGACCAAAAGAGTTTACTATCCTATTTTGTTTTTATCATAACTTCCTATATATATATATATATCATATGACATTATAACTAATTAATAGCTAACAAATCACTTAATGTATAATACAACTTAGCATTACTAATTTTTTAATCCTAAATATGTAAAATAAAAAGTTTCAATATTTTTACTATTTAAATTGATATTATATACATCATTAAATATGATTAATGATACTTATAAATAATTAATTATAAAAATATAATAAATATTTTGTATTTTTATTATAACAACAATAAAAAAATATTTGAGACATTACAAGACAAAAAGTGATATTTTATCAGCGACATTTATTCAAGTTATTCTATATGAGAGGCGGACATTACGCTACCATATGGGTTTAGTATGTGATTACTATCAAAGAAAAAGAATTAGTGAAAGTATAGTTATTCTCATTTTTACTTTATATTTTACTAATAAAAAATATGAATAAAAGAGAATAATAGCTCCAAAATTTTGGTATAATTCTTATTTATTGATTCTACACTCCCTTTTAGTATTGTTTCCAAAATTATCTCTACTTTTTATTTTATATTTTTGAGCATCACTTTTAAAAATAATATTTAAGTAAATTAATATCTTTATTTTAATTCATTACAATTTTTAATAAATACATGAAAATTGATTAATTTTTCTTTCACCTCCCTCTTCATTATAATTCCAATTTGATTTTAATTAAGAAGTAGTAAACACTTATTGTATTTTCTTAGTTTAAACTCAAATTTTTAAAAAAAATTATTTGATAACTATTAATATTTTCAATTTTATTTTAATTAAAAATATATTTTTTTAAACAAGATTTAAGTATACTAGGTATCTTTTCGATTATGACTCCATATATTTTAAGTTTTTTTTATATAATTTTTCTCTTTACATATAATGTCTCATATATTCTTAAAAATTTTGGAAAATAATTTAACATAATCTCATTTTATTAATATTAATTTAATATGAATCTCTTATTTGTATTTTTATATATTAAATGAATCATCATAGAATAAAAATAGCAAAAAGGGGTTACGTTAACCTATTTTCCTAAGAAATTTAGTCTATACAACATTATATTTTACAAAATGTCATAGACAACATTATACTATATCTATACAAATTATATGCAACACTATTATAGATATATACAATAATGTCACACATGTAGAACAATGTTGCACATATATACTAATAGGGGATAGAAAGTGAAATCTCTTACAAAAAGGTGTTAGAAAAATAATCTTAGAACTTGAAAAAAAAAAATATTTTATGTTTACAAAATTTAAAACTTCAACTATTAAATTTTTAATCTACCTTAGGCAAATAGTTTTTCACAAACACCATGACACCTTCTTTTATATTACCGTTCTCAATAAAATATAATATAAAATTAAAAAAAAAATTAAATTGAATAAAAAAAAAATACATAACACAATTTTACCAGTAAGATTTTTATGTTCTATTTCATATTTTGAAATGAGAATTTGTTACCAATGATTTTATGTTCTCTGAAAAATAAATAAATAATAAATAATAACTATAAATAGAAGAAAAAAAAATTACAAAACAAGTCCCTATCATTTAGCAAATAAGACTCACTTTCTTCGTTTTAATTAAAGGTGATAATTTTTGATACAAATCGAACACAACACGACACGAAATTTTTTTAGTAAGAATTGATCAATAATTTTTTTTCATATTTTTAAAGATTTTGTTATTTCTTATTATTATAAATAGGTAACACGAAAAAAAGTCGAGTAAATTTTTTCATGTATCAACTGACACAAAAATTGACACGAATAACACAAAACAAATCCGATATATAACACGAAATGAATACGACATAGATACGACTAACACAACTCAAATTTGTCACCCCTAATTTTAATCCAAGATTGAGTATCCTAAATATTATTTGATAAAATAAAAATAAAAAAGCACCCAAAGAACATGGTGAAAATGCAATGCCAAAACAAAGCAAGCCCTCTAGTCAATAGTTAACCTCAATTTGTGGCAGAGTCTACTCATCTTAGTTATATTATAATACAAGGGCATAACAGAAAGTGGAGGTGTGAGTCAGCATAAAAATGTAGCTGCCAGATTTTGTCTACCTTATTGACAAATGAAATCAGACTATAATATGAATTTAACAATAAATTCCAAACGCTGTAATCAAGATGTCTCCGTAAATCAATGTAGAAAGTCACAGATGAATTCAATCATATGATTTTTATATAACTTTTGAAATTTGTGCCATGCGTTCATGTGCTAATTAAACTGCATGTATATAAAAATAGGGATTTTTTTTTTTTTTAAAACAACATTTATAATATTTAAAGCTTTTTACCATAAAAATAAGATCTAATATTATTATATCATAAATTTGTACTATAAACAAAATTTTTACATTAAATACTAACAACAACACTATTTTTTGTTTGTTAGATTTGTTCAAAATTAAATTTTGATGATTATTTAAATTTTATTCAATGTTTAAATCCAATTATTATTATTATGCGTTATTTTTATTATAAAATTTAAAAGTATTAATTTATATAATTGTTTTTTAATGTAGGTTGTGGCATAAACAAAATACATTCCTATAGGCTATAGCTTTAAATTATTGTATTCAATATTTGTCATCAATTTGTGAAAACTCTGAACAAATTATTTGCCCATTAGTGCATGTGCATCACATGGGTAACTCAAATCCATATTGACCTTGAGCAAATGTGGCTTTGACATAACAGTTTTCCGATGTTAATTTAAATAGTGTTGATCATAAGCCACGAATCTTTTTAATTAAATCGGAGTATTAGGAATTTAGTACTATGAGGAGAGATATACTCATAATTTCAGGTTGCACATGTATCATGTATTCATTATTCTACCACTCCTTCACATATTTTTGTTCTATTTTTGAGAGAATACACTAATTAAATGAATACAGAATACACTCTCGTAGAACTAAAAAATTCTCATGACTCAGCAAGTTACTTTGTAACTATGCTACTCGGGAGTATTGCATCTATACTTCAGACTTGTTAAATTTATAATTTTAAAACACTTGGACATGAATATATAAGTATCCATTTTTTTGGACACTGACACTTGAATATATATTTTTATTAAATATATATTTTTTATTTAAATATTATTTTATAGATTTTTATTAATTAATATATTGCTATATTGTTTCTTCTTAAAGATTGATTTTCTTCTTAAAAATTAGTTTTGAAAGCTAATTTTTTATAACTATAAGCATAATCATTATGCACAAAAATACAACTTTTTTAAAAGTACCTTTAATATTTAAAAATAATTTTTATCACAATTTAATACATATATCCATTTAAATAGTAATATCTAATTGCTCCCTGTTACTAAGAAGTCTAACAATTACTTCTTTATTTTACATTTTTAATTTTATATTTAATCAATAACAAACATATTATTTAATACATATAAAAATATTCTTTAACATTAGGTGACCTATCTCTTTTCTATTCTTATCTTCTTCAACAACCAAACCAAATGTTTTACGGAATGAATTAGGTGGTTATTAAATTGTACTACTTTATATTTATTTATAATTTATAATATTTTTTTAATAAAATTTTAATTATTATTGTTTTAATTTTATTATTAAATAACAGATCAAAAAAATTATTATTATATGAAGCCCATTCTAAAAGTATCAGCTTAGCCCATATAAATTAAAAAGCCCAAGATGCCCAAAAGCTCTGATACAGTGATACCTTAAACTTAAATTACCTTAGCGCCACCAGCCTGTTTGTCTTCGTCGTCCTTCAGTGACGTCGTCTTCTTCTTTATTTCTTAAGCCTCTTCCACTTCTTTCTTTTAGTCTTCTTTTTTAGTTTGACAGCCGTCTACAAAAAAAAAATTTGTCGACATTGGTTTGGTGGATAAGCCAACGAGTCGGAGTAACATAGCTTTGTAAATGTAATCATCCTCAAAACAAGTGTGATAATTATACATTCTAATTATAACACTGGACGAAAATACTTACGAAATATTAAACATCAATTTTACAAAAATATTGAATATATTATCAACATTTGAGAAAATTTATCAAAATTATAAAAATTATGTATTTTTTTAAACTTTTACATACTTTTTTAAAACAACTAAATCAAATAACATACACTAATTAAATTTACTTATATATATATATATATATAAAATAATTATGATCAATCAATTTGTCATTAACATAAAATAAATTTTTAATTCGTTATATTTATATAAATTATATAAAATTAAATAAGAAAATGAACATTAATAATATAACTTATATTAACAATAAGAATTACATAAATAAAATACAAAATAATACTAGAGAAGAAAAGAAGATAATTGAAAAAATTTCATGTAATTAAATATATATAAATGTATAACAATTTAACGAGTTATAGTTAAATAATTCTTATTAAAGTAAATATAAAAAATTGAAGAAAATTAAAATTGATTATTTTTACATAAATATTGAATTATACATAATACAAATAATAAGTTATGTATATTTAATTTGACAAAATTTTAATACTGATATTTCTTGACATATCAATAACGATATTTTTAATATTATTAAAATTTTTAAAAATTATAATATAAATTATGAAAATATCAAATAATTTTGACATTATTCAATATTTTTGTGAAAATATCAAGTAATATTTAAATATTATTGGAATATATTTTCTAAACAGTATATCGATATCTCGGTACTTTTATTTAATAGAAATTTTGATAAACCAATAGTGGACGAGTTTACAGTTGTGGTCATGTTTGGTATGTTATCGTTAATGTAAACTACTGTTATATAACCGATCTCCAAGCCTTCATGTTGCACATTAAAGAATTGGAAACCTGAAACTAGCCACTTGTATATTCTCCTTTACTTTTGGCTGGGATATAAGTTATTCCAAGTTTCCAACATTAATGAAAACTTCAACTCTCTAACTTGCAAATTTTTCTTTGTCATTTTAAACGTGTAGATCTCAAGTAGCTAGTTCTTTAAATGAACGAGACAATAACTTTAGACTTTTGATTGAATAGAGCTCTAATTTTTTTGTAATATTTATTATATTTTTAAAAATAAATAATTTTATCTTGAATTATTTCCATAAACTCTAAAAAATAATTATTAAAATAAAATTTAAGAATATATTAATTTAAAAAAATTGTATTTAATGCAATATTATTAGGATGAATATATTGACATATAATTTTTTATTGCTATAAAATAATGCATCAATTATTTATTTTGTACTTATAAATAGTTACTCTTTAGTAATATTATTATTAGATAAAATTATCATTAATAAATGATAAATATTTTATTAACTAATAATAATAAAGATGAATATTGTTAACTTTTAATTTTATTAAATATAAAGAACAAAAAAAAAATTACATTTTTTAAATCACTATATGTATTCAAGTTTCTTAATAATCTATAATTTTTTTAATTAATTGAAATTATGCAAAATAAAAATAAATAAGCATTGTAAAAATGACGTCGTCTTCTTCTTTTTTTTTTTTTTTTCCTATGTTTTTTATTGGCATGTTTTCTTATCTTTCTTACATGTCTCTTCTTATTCTTAAAGTTCAAAATTTATATTATTTATATATTTATTTTATTCAAATTTCAAACATATTTACAGACAATTTTAATTTTTAACCAAACTTTCAAAACTCTTAATTTTATTATATATAAAAAATTATATCAGAATCAAAATAAATTTAATTCATCGTCAAACGAATACACAAAAAAATTGATTTTTATATACACATTTATTAATTTAATTATTATTTACATTCGACACAAAAAAATATTTTGATATCATTAATTAATTCTTATCGATCGATAAAAAATTAATTTATAAAAAATAATTGAGGCCTCGTTTTTATGTTTTGTATTATGCCACAAATGTCCTTAAACCGCCCCTAAAAATAATTGAGGCCTCATTTTTATGTTTTGTATTATACCACAAATGTCCTTAAACCGCCCCTGAACATAGAGTATGTTGTCTTGACTGTAATAAACCAATGAATTGAATTGTTATTTTTTTTTCCTTTTTGTTTGTTTGTAAATTTAAGCGCAAGATTTGTATTTTATTGGAATAATTCTCTCGGTAATAAACCAAGAAACTTGTATTCTTTAGTAGTTTATCACTTGTTATTAGAATTCTAACAAGCCAATAACATGTCAATTTTATTAAGAAGAGTAACCAAATACTTATATATTAATACTTTTTTTAAATGTCTTATCTTTTCAACATACTTGAGACTCTTGTTTGCTTTTATTCTAATATTCATACCATATGTAATTGTTTTTGTTTTGTGTGAGGTGAAGGGTATTTTGGAAATGTGAGAATACAAATTTTTTATACACAACCAAACAAAGTAAAAGAAATTATAATATCATTTTCCATGTTTTTATTTCCAAAAAAATTATATTCCTAATTCATACATAATTTCAATTGTGCCAGCCAAACATGTTTTAAATGTAGCTAGATAAGGCTAGTAAAAATTTAGGGAATTTACCAAACAAAACATGCCTAAAATTTATAGTAATAAAATTAGCACTTCAATAATATTGAACGTTCAATTTGAACGTGAAATATTGAACGGGTCTAATTTGTCGTCGTTCAATTTTAATTGAATGAATGTTTAAAGAAAAATGACATATGAATCATTTTTTTTAATTGTGAAAATATAAGTTTGAACACAATGATTGCTAGTTTTGTTATTATAAGTTTAAGGGGTGCTAGTTTTGTTGTTTTTCCAAAAATTTATCACTTATTATGTTTATGTGTAGATAAGATAATTACTTTAGAGGAGGTATGGATAGATTGAGAAGAATTAGATGTTTTCTGAGTTAAAAACCAATATATAAAGGTGGCAAAGTCTATAAAAAAAACGGAGGCAGACTATCAGAGATATATATAGTGATCCTTGAAGGCTTTGGGCTTAGTTGAGGAGTTCATGTAAATAATGTTTGTATCATAACAAAGTGTTGGGTTGAATGGATGATAGATAATAAAGCACATGGATGAAAATTGTGAAGGCTAGGCTAATCTTCTAACAAAAACTACTCTCTGTCTTGATTTCAAAAACACATGTTTTAATCATATAAGGCTTAAATATTAGGAGAGTCGTGTGTTCAAATATAAATATTTTTTGGCATAGGCTTGGACGATTTCAAGGTCAATTTTCAGATATTGAAAGTTGACCTTGAAAGATTGGTGGAAGGAATTCACAGCTGAAGTTTTCGTACGAAAATAAAACCATTCTAGAAACCCAGCTAAAGGTTGTCAATTTCAGCTTTCATACTGATTGATGTTTTAACAATAATTTTCTTTTGTTTACCATGAATAAATAAATACTTCTTTGAATATGATGCAAATAAATAAAACAAAAGCATATAATAGACGACATGTGAAATTTTGCAGCTTATAATTAGTGCCACGTGTATCTCAAGGTCGAATATCCTCTCTCAATTTTCTGCTAATAGAATTTCAGGGTCTCATCTGTCCCTGTCCGTTTAACATACAAGTTTAATTTATGCCCGTTTATTTAATTACACAAATCAATTAATGGCTTTGTTTAAAATAAGGAAGAACATTGAAGGAAAAATGGAAGGAGAAAGAAGAATGATCACGACTCTAAATTTTACGAACTATTTTTAATATATTAACTTATGTATTATTAATACATAATGGAGATTTATATATATTTATTTATTGATTGTATATATGAAAGGTAATATAAGTGACGTGACAAAAGACAGCGTAGCTAAAAAGGTTTTGGACTGACACGTTACCAAATCTATTTGTTCTTTTGTTTTGTCGAATAGCACTTGAGACTCTGCGACGAGAGATACCGAGTCAATTCAAATAAATTACAATTCATATTCCATCTGAATCAGTCTGGGCCCTTTCAACTTCAAAAACTCAATGAGAAAGAGAGACAGGCATGTTTACACAGGAAAAATTATTCATTATTTTTAAATAATAATGTATTATTTTAAATTAATTAAATATAAAATTAATGAAATTAATTTTAAAAAAAATATATAAATAAATGAATATAATTAGTGTAGAATATGTCTGCCAAATAGCTATAAAACTCGATCATCTCAACTCTAAATTTTTTGAAACCAAAGCAATGAAGGTAAGTCAGTATTCTTTTCTTTTCATATCTCTTAGTTTTTAACAATTGTAATTAAAAAAAAAAAAAGACATAGTCACCCTTGTTCGGTTCACGTTTCTGTCTGTTGCAGACAATATTAAGCTTGGTTCTTGGTCTCAAATTGCAAGTATTGTTCATCTCAGTATGTCTGTTCACGTGTTCTTCGAGTCTCAAGGTATTTCATTTTCTTCCATATATATTTTATTTTTCAGAATGTGCTTGTTAAAATTAACAGATTAATAAACACTAAGTCTCCCCCCCCCCTCTCTCTCTCTCTCTATTACCTGATTGATTGTTTTTTCATCAATATATATTGTTTTTGTTGGGTGGGTAACTGGGTATTGAATTTTTGGACTATTAATAGATCGGAGAGACTTGTTCCAAAGACGGTGACTGTGACTCCGGGTTGCGCTGCGAAACATGCCCTGCAAATGGAAATACCCGACCCAGATGTACCCGAATTCAACCTATCAGCCCAACTTCCAAGGTAGTTTCCATTTTATTAATCTTTTCGTTCATTTTTTTTTTCATGCATTAGATTGTGTGTCAATTTTATGGTTTTTTTTCTTTTCTGGGGCGTTTAATTTGTTTTTGTAGGTTAGAAGTCTGGCATTTAATCAGTACTCATGGTTGACAACCCACAATTCGTACGCTAGAATGGGAGCGAAATCGGCGACTGGTTCCTATCTTGTTTCTCCTACCAATCAGGAAGATACCGTTACTACCCAACTCACTGTAAGAAATCATTTTCTTCATGTCTGAATTATTTTGGTTTTCTCAGCTTTATTAGGAACATGCCTAACTTAGAAGAGTAATTTTGCGTATATACCATGTTATCCGCTGTTTCTTATTTTGTGGTTCATTTTAGTTTCTTTCAAACATTTAAAAATCCCTCCTTTAAATGAATACTAAACAGAGCTTTCTTTCTTTCTTTCTTTCTTTTTCCCCTTTAAAACCCCTTTGTTTCTGGTTTAGAATACTAATAGAGACTTCATTTTGAGATTGTTTCCAGGTTCTTCTATCAGCTTCTTTGTTCTTTCTAGGACTTCAGGAGTGAGATTTAGTTTATCTAAAAAGAATATGACACTGAGATTAAGAATGTGGTCTAATGGTGATGGTGATAATTTCTGTTTGCTTTTGTTTGGTTGTCACTTTAGCTTAAACAATAAGCATTCCAGCTAATCAATCCATTTTTAAAAGCGTTTGGCATCTAGAATAAGCACTTCAAGTCTTTACTTGATGTTTGATGGGTGGGCTTATACTACCAAACATTGAACACAATTAAGGGAAGAAAGATATAGCATGCAAGGCTGTGGTTGCGAATGGAGTATATGCTTCTTTTTTTCAATAGTTAGTTAATTTTGCGTTTAATTAATTAACTCTCTTATAATTTTTTTTCTCATGAATTTACCATTTTTGGATTACTTTGTGTTAATTTAAATTTGATTTAAGTGCATAGAATTATCAATTTATAGATGCTAAAATTTTGATTTTTAACCCCTTTCTAGAGCTCAACACGTTCAAATTTTTATATGTATGAACATGTGTTCAATGTATGTTCTCATACATTTAATTTATAATATGAGTATCTATTTATCATTTTTATGAAATATATTTATATCAAGAAATAAATATGAAAAATATGCACAGAAATTTGAACATACTAAAAAATGGTTAGAAATGAAACCAATAGAAAATTTGGCTACATGTAAAACGAGGTCTTTAAAATTTGTTGTTTGGCAGAATGGTGTTCGTGGACTTATGCTCGATATGTATGACTTCAACAATGGTATATGGCTATGTCATTCCGCTGGAGGCAAATGCTACAACTTCACTGCATTTGTAAGTTCTGCTGCTTATGGCGTTTTTTAGTTTTATAATACCAACTTTCTCACTGTCATTTATATTGATTTTGAAGAATATTGAAGCAAGCTTTTTATTTCCTATGCAGGAACCAGCAATCAATGTGCTGAGAGAGATCCAAAAATTTCTGGAAGCAAACCCATCTGAGATAATCACTATCTTTATTGAGGACTATGTGACTTCTCCAAAGGGTTTGACAAAGGTCTTCGATGATGCTGGCTTAAGGAAATATTGGTTCCCGGTGTCTCGGATGCCCAAGAATGGTGGAAATTGGCCAACAGTTGATGATATGATTCAGAAGAATCAGAGGTTGGTGGTCTTCACTTCTAAATCTTCTAAGGAGGCCTCTGAAGGAATTGCTTACGAGTGGAACTATGTAGTAGAAAATGAATGTGAGTAGTCTTTACCATTCTTTCTCTTTTCTAATTTGACTTTACATTAACAAAGAGTTCCTTTCTGTTGTGGCTAATCAATTTTGTTCTGTTTTAAATTTAAGATGGAAATAGCGGGATGATTGCTGGTTCATGTCCAAAACGTAGCGAGTCATCTCCTATGAACACGTCAACAAAATCATTGGTCCTGCAGAATTACTTTCATACTAATCCTAATCAAACAACAGCTTGTGTAGACAATTCAGCTTCATTAACCGGCATGATGAAGACTTGTTTTGAAGCAGCTGGAAAACGTTGGCCAAACTTTATTGCTGTTGATTTTTACCAGGTATTTCTTTAGACATTTTAATTCGATGTGCTTGCAACAAAAAATGTCAACATAACCAAACAACATTGTGATTTGAAAAAAAAAAAAAATTTCAGAGGAGTGACGGTGGAGGAGCTGCAGAAGCTGTGGATGAAGCAAATGGTCATTTGACTTGTGGGTGTGACAACATTGCTTATTGCAAGGTTAGTGTCTTTTATCACTTTCATAGCATCTATATCAGGTTATAATATCATAAAAGAGGCTAATATTTAATCCTGTTATTACTTGAATAGGCAAATGCCACATTTGGCACATGTGATGTTCCAAAGCTTGCTCCACCTCCACCCGCTGCTGCTGCTGCTGCAGGTGGAGGTACGGGTACCACACAATCTCAAGGACCTAGCTCCTCTGGTTCTTTAAGTAGCAGAGAAGTCCATCTTCAATGGTTCTGTGGGATAATTTTGGCTGCAACTTTCTCATTTTGGTTCTAGTCACTAGATAGATTGACGCGTGTTGTTCCCTACTATCCTCTATTTTTTGAACCACGAGTAAATAATATTTAAAATTTTATTCAGCTTGTTTGTTTAAAATATTTATAAAAAATAAAAACCACGGAAAATACTTTCCAAAATTTTAATATCCAAGAGGTTTATGAGCGTTTGAAAAATGAGGCCGCATTACAGGGGTTAAATGTTTAAATTGTAAACAGAAGAATGAAAGGTCTTTATTTGATGTGAAAGTAGGTTAGATGCCTCCATCAAAATGACTCTTTTATGTCAATATGGTTGACCACGCTTTATGTAAAGCTTTACCATTAAACAAGTACTTTCGTTTCTTCTTTTGTAAATGATGCTTTTAACATCATAGGGTGATTTAAATGCTCGTGTATCTACGGTTCTACCTACATGATTTTGGGAAAAAAAGTTTTGAAATTCAAACCTAACCGGATTAGGGAGTAGAACCGGACCAGACTACACTATATAGTTTGGCTTGGACAATCAGGTTAAACTTTCCATATGTTTCTCACAGGTATGTTATTATATAGAGAAATTATTGATTGTTTTTTAAATATTGATGTTGCAGTATTTTAAGTTAATGAGATGCAAAATAAATATAATTTATTTTCTTTAAAAAAAAAAAATCATCTACCGTAAAGAACCAAAGAGTATCGATCACACTTCAATTTTAATATAGAGATGGCAATGGATCGATTTAGGTAAAATCTAACTCGACATGTTATGACTCATGAATCAAATTGAATTGAATCATTTCTAACCAAACAAGTTGATTTGGTTTTAGTAATATCAATGAGTCAAAAAATGGAACCATTGACCCTTTTTTTATTACATTTTTTAAAAGAAAATAAAATAGTATAATTTTTTATGTAATTGAAGCTTTTAACAAATAATATTTTGTGATTAAAACATATGACTTTAAACTAAAAAGATAAGAGTTATACTACTAGATTATTATGTAAACCATATGTAATTGAAAATATTAATTATATAATTATTTAAAACAATGCTAGTTAATAAAAATTAAATTAAAATGATTCATAAATAATTTAATAGTAAATAATTACAAAGGCAAATGCTAGTATGTATGTGAATTATGGAGTATTTTTAATTACAAAAGTTACAAATTACTAATTGTTAAAATTGAATACGTGTTTAAGAAGAATGAAAAAAAAAAAGCAAGTATCCAAATGGTGCACCCGAACCAACTCAATTTTTGGCCCGACTTAATTTGCCTTGAATTGTTTAAAATAAAATAGATAATTCATCGCCTCGTTTCCGACCCAATTTGCCCCGATTCAGTCTAACTCAAAAAAGTCGAATATTCAAACCGTCAAGTCAAATTGCTATCTCTACTTCAATATACATTCTTACCTCACTTACTCTCAATAACATCTATATTATAACTTTTCATATTAGTGGTTGATTTGCTTTAAGTTTGGTTTGGTTTGGTTTGTCGATTGAGTGTAAGTAACACGAGCCAAATTGTATCATTGGGATCGATTTAGTCTATTTAATGGTTTATATTTGTATGGATTATGAACATGGTTCCAACAGATCACCTATTGGTGTACTTATTCCGATCCAATTTATTAGATATTATTATACTCATTTTGATCCAACTCATTAGATATTATTCAAATAATATCTAATAAATTGGATCAGAATGGATACATGCATAGGCAATCCGTTGAATTCAAGTCTAAAATTCAACATATATAAACCATTAAATATTTTTTAGAGTTAAATATGAAATGGAGGTTCATGTTCCTTAATAAAGGTTCTTATTCTTCATGGTATGATCCTCACAATAATTTAAAATGAAGATGGGGCAGATCTTTATCAATGAATTGGGGGCAAAATGAGAATCTTTGACTCAATTTAGCCTGGTCCGCTCCATTCTGTTGACAACTCTACATAAAAGAATTGTCATAAAAGGGAAATGACTGGAAATGTAATTTTAGAAAAATTAATAATATGTATTATTACAAATAAGATATGATTTTAATTTACTTATGAAGTCTTTATGGAATAGGGTTTAATGAATGGAGAGAAAAAAAAAAATAGGACTTAAGTAAAATAGAGGACTAATTACTTAATTTTTATGGGTTGGTTCGCCTAATTGATAGAAGGAAAAAAAAAAAAAACTATTGATTACAGACAACCTAGCTACAATACAAGACTAATATTTCATATCGACACAATGTTGATATCGTCCCTGCATTAAAGTTCAAATATAATCGTGTATTGATATTAAAAGATTGATTATTTAATAATTTTGAAAAAAAAAAAAATTTAATTTTATAATAAAAAAATATTATTTTATTTAAATTATATATTTTTACGATTAAAAAAATAATTATTATATTTTTTTTAACGTCCGTCTAATTAGATGTTGTTTAAATTGAATTGAGATAACTTAGACTTATTTATATTGAATGTTGTTTAATTGAACATTGTTTAATATTTTTTATTATTATAAATTTTAATGATATTATTTATAATAATTTTTTATTTTTTTATTTTTACAGAGTGTTGACATCGTCCATGCATTATGTTTTGCCATTGTCAGAAAAAAAAAATCTAGCAATAATCAGGTTATTCAAATAAAGTAGCTTACCCAAGTACAAAATAAAAACAGGTTAAATAAACATTACCACAGAGGACTGACAATAAATAATAAAAACAAATTATGAAAACCTCGATTAATTTTATTTTATTTTCTTTGTAAGTTCCACCTAAATTCAGAGATGTTCTATGTCCTTGCCTCCATGAAAAAATAAATAAATTAAGAACGAAAAAAATCAATAAAAAATCATTTACGATGAGTCGATAATGCTCATGTATTTCCAATTGTTCTATACATTCATTTGATTTTGGTCCAATGTTAATCTTACCTTAAATCTTGAAGCTCAAAATGGTTAGCGTAATGGTTTAGGCAGTTAGTCTATTCAAAGTTTCAAACGTTATACATGTTTGATTCCAATGTTGTTGATTAAACTAATTGGGTGGGTTGTTTCTGACTATTATTTTTCCAATAATTACTTGGTACATATATTTTATTTTTTTTTAAATCATTTTAAAAACCATTAAATTAATTAAATCAATATAATGTGTCAAGAAAAATAATTATTCAAAATCTGGAGATTATCAGCAACGGCAAGAGCCAAGCAAAGTCGCAAAGCAAACGCGTGGTTTGACTGTGAATGAGAACACATCACGTTCACGGCTTCACAAATGGATAGGAAAAAGCCATAACTGACAAGTCCCAAAGAACTGGAATTATTATTTTTCTAGTACCCATATTTCGTAAAAATATAAAAATATAATCATATTTTTAATAGTTTTAAATTAATACTCATAATAATTAAAAAAAAATTACTTTAATTCTTTTTAATATTATCAATTAAAATAGTTAAAATTTTAACATTAATTCCGAAAATAAGAGTAAAATGGTATAAAAAAAAAAAAAGTATATATTTTAATTAAAGATTTTTTTTATTATTATTTTGAACAATAGGCGAGAACCAAAATACAAAATGCAAAAGAAAAAAATTGCATCATGCCTAAACTTTTACTTTACTATTAAAAAACTTGAAAAAACAACAAATATAACACCCTTTAAAATTTGTAATAATAAAAATAACATCATTTATGTTTAAACTTATAATTTTATAATTAAAAAAATGATTAATATATCGTTTTTCTTTAAGTACCCATTCAAATGGAATTGAATGACGATAATTTAAACTCGTTTAATATTACACGTTCAAATTGAACGTTTAATATTATTAGGGTACTAGTTTTGTTATTATAAATTTTAGGATAATAAATTTTGGTAATTTTTCAAAAAAGTTTAAGTAAAATATATAATTTTTTTTACTATTTTATCCCTATTTATTATTTATCAAAATGTCAAAATTTTATCTCTTTTGACCAATAATATTAAGAAAAAATTAATTTTTTTTTAATATTATTATAGATATTAATTTTAAAAACTATGATTAATTTTTAATATTTTTTATAAAACATGAATATTGGAATAGTACCAATACCAAAGAGCTTCCCTTTTGCTCTTTTGTCCAGCAAGAATGATATTATTATGCTTTATTTATTTCCTTATTTTTATTGATCTTTCCACCACCCGTAACTTTAATATTCCCACAGATTTTTATTTCTTTTTTCTTTTTTCTTTTTTTTTTCTTCCTAATATTTTCTTATATTACTCCCTTACATTATAGTAAAAATAAGCTCAAAATATAATTTGAGGGACTTTTTGAAATGACATCGTCACCCTTCCTAAATCGACAATTCAAGGCAAGAAAAGTACATTTCGTATATAATTACGACAAACAAGAGCAGGGAAAACACGTACACTTTATTAGAGGTTTACCCGTATTTAAAGAAAAAAATTTATTTTTTATTTTTATTTTCAAACTATTAATTATATCCTAAATTGATGTTTTAGCTTTGAAAAGTAAAACTCATTTGTGAAAATATTATTTTGTATTACAAGTAAAGAATGTGGAATTAGATTATAGTACAAGTTTACCGTATTTTATTCCTATAAGAAAAATAAAAACTGAAATAATTAATAGCATTAGGATGGAGAGTTTTCTTGAAAGGATGACGAAAACATGTTGACATTTATTTTCCTTGTTTCATTCTTCATCTGTTTTTATTAATGCAAAGTTGGATTCTGCAGCTTTTTAAGAACTTTTCTTTTTTCCTTCATCGACATCACATATTAAATTAAATTACAATAAAAAAAAAAAAAAAAAAAAAGCTAAAAGTTTATATAGCAAGAGAGATTCTAGGATAAAGCGAAGAAGCTCTGGTTTAGTAATTGGGAAAAGTTATGGAGGGAGAGTCAGAGATTGATCGTTTGCCAATTGACTTGCTCGCTCATATCTTTGTTTTGATCAATTCCTTCACTGATTTGGCACAGTATGTTTTCTTCTTAATATTCCTTGTTATCATCGTCCACAGTCTACAACACTGTATACGTGTTTCTGTTAAATTATGTTCTATTTGGGTTTTTTTTTTTTTTCTGTCTGAAATTTAAATTTCTAAAATTAGGGCGAGTAGTGTGTGTCGGAAATGGAGACAAGGAGTGAAGCGGTCTCTGGGTCACAGAGAGAATTTGAGCTTTGCTGGTTTGAAGATGGATGATGATTCGACGGCTCGTATTGTTAGCTCTGCTTATAGCCTGAAAGAGCTTGACATGTATTATTTTACTCTCTGACAGAAGCTCCTCTGTTTTATTAATTTTGGATCCTTAGTTCAATCCAATGTATATCTAAATCTGATAAATTTTTAGTTCAAGGAGTCGATGGGGGTGCCAAATAGGTGACAATGGACTCTACCAAATATCAATGGCAAACTGCATCAACAATTTAACATCTATATCCCTCTGGGGTATGACTAGCATTTCAGATAATGGTGTTGTCCAACTGGTATGCACTTCTTTCAACTAAGATAGTCACTATTAAAACTCTTCCTATAATTCATCTATATTTTAATTTCTTCTTTTTCGGATCAGATGTCGAGAGCTAAGTCCTTGCAGCACCTGAACATTGGTGGTACGTTTATAACAGATGAATCCTTGTTTGCTGTTGCAGATAGCTGTCCCAAATTAAAGGTGAGAAAATTGCAGTTCGGGATTTTAATTTGACAATTGCAACTCTTGTTTCTTTTAGAATCATATACATTCTACTTTATTAAGGTTGTTAAATCTAAAATATTTTATTTTTCAAAATAAAATTTAGTGGCTAAGATTAACTTAACCAAATCTAATGGTGACTAGATAAAAAATGTTAACTTTATCTAAAAAAATTGTTCAGTGTTGTGTGTTAGATAGTAACCTGAATTGCCACGCCTACCTTTCCATATTGTATGTGCACGGTTACATTACTTGTATATTGTTTGTTACGATGAAAAAAAAAATACTTAATTGACTCAATTTTTCTACAATCAATGGAATAAAAAATAACTAGTTACTGTAAAATCGTATATTTTGCAGAGCATTGTACTCTGGAGCTGCCGTCATATAACTGAGAGTGGTCTTCTAGTTCTTGTGAACAAGTGTGGCAAGCTTGAGTCAATCAATGTGTGGGGTATTAGAGTTCCTGTAGATTGTGTCATCGCTTTGCTCACAATTAGCCCAGCCCTTCAGATTAAACCCAGGGCACTTCTTCTAGATGTTGGAATTGCTTCTATGTTGCCTGTTGTTTAAGTTATTCTTTCTTGTTATCATCATTGTTCTTCAATTGGTTATTTTTGTACATAATTCCATCAACAACGCAACATAAAGAGAGGCATATTCGTTAAGTAGAGTTCATGTTATTGCAATCAAGCTCTACTTTTGGATTGTCTCCATACTCTATTTCGTTTTTGTAAGCTGTGAATGAAGTTGTTTTAAAAATTTATTTAAAAAATTTGGCTTCAAATATAAACTAATTTTTTGATTTTATTTCCTACCCTCTCCGAATACCTGATTAAATTAATATCACACATTATCTCAAATGTGTGGCAGAATTTGATTAAATAGTACAATTGATTATACAAAACTACATAGTAGTGTTGTTTTGAAGTGTAACTCCAGACTTTTTAACATAAATATATTTTTATAAAATTAAATATAAAATGAATAAATACTCATATTATAAAGTAAATGTTAGCAACATTTATTGAATTCATATTCCTAATGCTATAAAAATTCTAACATGTATTTAATTAAAAAAATGAAGACTTCACCTTTGGTAAGAGTAGAATCAACATGTTTTGAATATTCAAGCGGAAAAAAAAAAAAAAAAAGGAACATGTTCTTAGGTTACTTGCTATAACCTGACGGAAGACCTGTAATGTAAAACACAACCAAGACAGAGAGATTAAAAAGTCGACAAAAACAAAACAGACTGCGGAGAAAAATTGCAGGTATAGTTGGCTATTTTGCACCACGTTTCACTTTTGCAAGTTTCTCTCTCAAAAGCATATTTGCTCAAATGTGTAGGAACAATCATATGAGAGAGACATAAATCCAACAAAACAGACTTGTGGAGATGCAGACACAGGAAAACAAAAATGAAAGACTAACAGCTTATGAGGTCAGGAAGGTATTTGATAGCTGCTCAACGGATTTGGGACCAAGGTAGAGGGCACAATCCTGAATCGCAAAAAAGAAACCAGCTTGGTTACTATCTATCTCTAAAGCATCTACAGCAGTTGTACTCTATTAACACACCTAATTAAGAAGTAATTCAAACACAAAGAGGTTTACTTTTTTCCAAGTAATTCAAGTCAGGTGCCATTTTCCTTTTCAGCTCTCCTAAAACAACATTCTTCTTAACCTGGGTGCATCTTCCCAGTAATCTTCTTTTATATAATCAAGATAAGTGAAATGTCACTTTCACACTATCTTTAATAAGACATTATTCCCTCCCAATCTAGAACTTCTTTGCTTGAACCAAAACATCCTTTCGAGGGAACGACGCATTACTTTACAGTTTTACAGAAGAGAAAATTATCGGACCATAAATTATAGAACAAAGCATTCTTAAGCAGTAAATGGATGGTGAAATATGAGATCATGAAAAATGAATAATCCACTAAATTGATCATAAGATTGAGATTTCTTGAAAAACAATAGCCAGTTCATCTCCAACAACTAACCAAATCAATGTTCGACACCCAATTCCTATATAAATTTGAACTAGAAAAAAAAAAAAAAAGAGGCACCACACATACCTGAACGTGATTTCTGGGTCTTTCTTGCTCAGTGACTACTTCTATGTTTCCACATCCCTTCCTGCCCCAGTATAATTTTAGAAGTTATCCTTTATGATCACATTCATTACTCTAGGAACACTCTTCGAGATTCCACTTAAAAAGCCAGTTTAGTAGTAGTTGTGATTCTAAATTTTTGACACGTGAAAAAGTACAAGCTCATGTCAAGAAGTAACTCGCAATTAAGCGACCTTAGTAACTATTGATTGGGTCATGACCAAAATGCCATCAGTAGAAGAGAAAAGATGAGAAACACCAATTGATTAGGTGAATGGGGTGTTGAGGCTGAATTCGCAAATTGAACAGATCCAGTAAAGCTTCCTGCAGTGTTGGTCACTGGACTTCTGCTGGGTACAGAAATATTATTGCAAGACCCAAAAGGTGCCCCGGCCTGTCAAAAGAACATATTGAGCAACAGCAATCATCACATTTTGAACCAAAAAAACTGTTCATTGCATGGAAGATGAAGGCCTCAATCAAAAGTAGGTCAAGTAATTTGGTGAAACCTGGCAAGAAGAGATAGTACTACAACCACACAATGTTGGACCATTTAATCTGTCCACCACATCAAACACACCTCCTCCATCACTCCTCTGCAATATTGTTATTTCACCATTACAGTTAGGATACTTGTATAGACATTATGATAAATATAGGTACAAAAAAGTTATAATAAGTACAATGCAAATACCATGTAAAAGTTAACACCCAAAAAATTTGGTATTCTATTGCCTGCTGCTTTGTAACAGGTCCCGACCATCTCAGCAAGTGGAGTTGAGTGCTCCTTGCAAGCTTCAGCTTCAACTGGATATGTAGGGAAATAATTCTGGAAGAATAGAGATGCCCTTTTCGAGTTCAAAGGCTTAGACTCTTTTCTTTTCCGGCATGACCCGTGCACCACACCAGGATCTCCAGCTGAAACACAGTAGAACGATATGTGTTAACTGAACAATACGTATGCATTTCATAAGTTTATATATATGTGTGTGTGTTGTACTCCTATCACATTTTATGTATGCATCACTTACGCTCATTTTCCACCATGTACTTCCACTGGTATGCTATTCCTTCCTCTGCTTCTTTTGAAGCATCAGAAGTGAAAACGAGGAGTCGGTGATTCTGTTGTACCATCTCAGTCACAGTGGGCCAGTCTTCTCCCTTCTTCGGCATCTTAGACACGGGAAACCAATACTTGTCTAATCCAGCAGCAGTAAACACGTTTGGTAGCCCTTTTGGAGCATGCACATAATCCTCAATTATAATTGTGACAATCTCAGTTGGGTTCCCACTCAAGAATGCTTCTACTTCCTTTAAAGTGTTAATTGCAGGTTGCTGCGAACAATTTTAACACATAAGAATAGGTTTCAGATACCAGTCATTAAAAAAATAAAGAAAATTTGTCAAAATTGATAAGAAGAAAATATATATTACAAAGGCAGTGAAGTTGAAACATTGCCCTCTAAATGAATGGCAGAGCCAGATATCCTTCTCATAATCATACATATCCAACATCAGTCCCCTCACACCATTCTGAAAGGGAAAAAGAAAAAGAAAAAAAGAGTCAAACGAAAATGCCAATAAGAGAAGTCAATTTAAAAAGGATAACATAAAAGACCAAAATAATTTTGATAGCGGATACCATTAATCAGAGTTTTTGAAAGAAAATTCATATCAAATTTATCATTCTCCACAACTTATAATGGAATCAATCATTTTGCTCTTCAGAAAGTAAAGATCGTGATTGAGTGACAGTAATGGAATGGAATGGAATTTTGAGCATTACTGGTTTTGTTTTACTACAAATACGGAAAAGAAATGAATGGATAGGAAATTTCAGATGTTTTATTTATTTTTTGTATTATTTATTCTCTTCCATTTTTCTTCATTTGCATCACAATACTTTCTTTTATAATTTTACTCCATTTAACAGAAAGGATTTGTATTTGCATTTTATAAACATTCAAACCAACTAATAATAATAATCTTTTCAATCAACCCAATTCTACTGATGTTACCCTTCCCTTAACTTTTCCATTCCTCAAACCAAACATACATAAAGAGCTTCAAAATAGAGAAAAAGCTACCATGTGAACGCAATAAGGTAAAACGCAGAATAATAATGGAGGGCACGTACCATTAACTGATTAGTCACAGTGTCTTCTTGATTGAAAAATGTTAATCTTTGAACACCGGGTAAAGGAGGTGCATCGACAATGCTAAACGAATTATGGGTTACCACCCAAGAATACTTATTGAAAGGCAATGTATTAACCTACAACACCAAAAAAGAGCAAGAAAAAACTGAATAACTGAGACCAAAAGAAAAGTTTAGCAAACCCAAAATAGGAGTCACTTAATTATAAAGTTTAGCTCAAAATAGCCCATACCCACACCAAATTTACAAAGTAAGAAAGAGCTTACAATAGATGAGGGTACAATCGCTTGGCCTCTGGTGCATGTTGGCTCATTTTTCCCAGAAGCAGGACAATTGCCACAATAGAGACCCAGTGCACAGTCGGTAGCCGCGGCACAAGCTTCCATAAACTATAAATTAAAGAAAATTTAGTTCAGTTTTAGGATAAAATTACACAGATCTTGAATTATTAAAAGACATAGAAACAGAGAAACCTGGCAGTTGCCATTACTGCAAGCGAAGGAGAAGGTGGGGAAGACTGAGAATAGAAACAGGAAGAAGTAGCCTATTGCAAGAGCTTTCCATATGCAACGGTGCTGCGTTAAAAAAGCCAACATTGGCAGCTCTTCTATGCAACCAACTTGTTAAGTGAGAGGCTGAGAGAGAGAAAGAAACAGAGACACACTCAGATACAAAGCAAAAAATAATTTTTACTGATACATAGAAACTGACAAGCTTTTTTCTTCTTTTTTGGCTTACAGCAAGTTTTTGGTTCTTGAACGTGGCCTTTACTAATAATGAATTATTGGGGGTAAAATGAACGCACTACAGAAAAAGAAACGTATTGCCTTTATCTTATTTTTAGGGAGAAATATATATGGTAATTTGAGCTAATAAAATGTAAAATAGTGTTTTTTTTAAATAAAAAAAAAAAAAAAAACAACTACTAAAGCAACAAATGAGATAAATTATTAGTATACTCCATCACTTCTATTTTTAGGTATCAAAACCTTTTTCTGCTATAGTTCACCATTTTACGACGTCGTTTTGCTCATATATTTACTAGAATGTTTTAACTTTCAATGATTGTTACGACCTGCTTTGAAATTTAAAAAGTAGTGGTAAAATTTCTGATATTAGTTACTTTTTTTTTTCTGAAACCTTGACTTTAAAAGCTTTAGGTTTTGCACTACGTTGCTTTTGGGTGCACATAACATGGTGGTGGGGTAAGCTTGCTTCCGCTAAGCAATTTGATGAAATTTAAACCCAAAGATATGACTTCGTAGAATGAAAAACCCACTAATCCTTCAATATTTATTCGATATAACAATATAAAAATCCTTAACCTAGTTTGTCAAGAAATGACTTCGGATATTAGTTGTTTGGTTTGGTAAGAAAGAATATACCAAAAAACGCAACATTTACGTGTCCGACTAGTCAAGAACTAATGCATCTCAATTCCCAAGTTTGAGTTTAACAGTTGAAATTAGAGTTAGCAATAAAACTGCCAAAATAAGAAATTCAGTTTAAGTATAATAAAACTATGACGTTTTCATGACAGTAAATTTGCATTGCACCTTGTAGCAAATACATTTTTGGCTGTGAAGTGAATGGTTAAATTTAATACGATTTTCTATCGAGAAGCAATGGCCTCTCCTTAAAAAAATGAACATGAATACTACTCATGCCAGTGAGAATGATTCGGCTGCCTGTAAAAGAATTGAAAAAAAAAAAATCAAGAGTGAAATCCTGAAACTAAGCAAGCTTCTTAGCACGGCCATTTGAAGGGCCATGGTACTCTTTTTTTGATCCAGATGCCTCAGGCTTCCGAGCCCAAGCAGGAGCTCTGTCTGGCTCATAACGATAATCATAGAAGAGTTCCTCTCCTGCATTAATTCGTTCTTTGGCAAATATACCCACCCTATGATCCCCAGCAACCATAATAACCTGCACGAAATTGGTTAAAGGTGATGTATAAATTGTGTCGTTATTACAAATTTTAAAATTAAAATTTCCAAACAGTATGAACAATGATTAATGACCTAGAAACACGTTTATTTTAAAAGGTCATTGTGAATTTCTCAAAATTGCATCACTGTCATTTTGCAAATTTTTGGAAGTCCTTTCAGAAATAGGCCTGCCATGAGTTTTAGAAAATTCTGGAATGTCTTCCAAAACTTTGAAGAATTGCTGAAAAGATTTGTAAACAACTGTTTTCTTTTTCTTTTCTTTTTTTTGGAATTCTAGAAAACCTTCTTGGTGTTATGAATAACTATGGAAGGCTTTCAAAAACTTAATAAAATAAAATAAAATAAAAAATTAGGCCCTTATAACTCTTGGAAAGCGATTTTGGTAAATAAAAAATTTGGACCACGTGTGTGTAATCTATTAAGTCAAAAACTGTATGAACCACCAGTCCACCAAGTGGGAAACCTATGCAAGTTAATTAAATTGTACCTTTGCATAGCAATTAGGATCTGGAGAATGGTTGGCAAACTTTAATTTGTCACCCTTCCTAAAAGCATCAAGAACATACTGCAAAGAAGCAAAAAATTTATATTGACCTCTACTAGAAACATAATGAAAAAGAGCATGAGCTTATATTCATTATTAGCATGCCTGATCATTTAAATTGAAGAGAAATGATGAATTTTCACGGTCATAAATCTTCCCGCGCTTATCTGCTTCTCGATGTGATATTAATTCTCCTGTGTACTCTCCAAGGTATTCATGCTTCCCTACATTATTCTGGAGAGTGGATGGAAGAATTAGGCAGCACCATGACAGAGAGAATAAATCAAGAAAATAAGGAGCACTATTTTGAATGTCACCTTTAAGAAGGCTCCCCAGCCAGATACATCAGATCTTCCCAGTAATACCTAAAAACAAAGGAATATAGCCACAATCAAAGATATACTGCAAAATCACCACAATGGGATTCCTGTAGGTTGACAAGTTCAGCCTATCACCAAGTACCCGCAACCAATATACCTTTCCAATCTCAATATATCACTAAGCCTCATACGTTCACAACATTAAAGTACGGAAACAATTTTTTGCACATCCATTTGCTTTATGGTTGTTATAGTTACTGAAACCAATTTAATAAAAACAAGGAAAAGGGAGAAGAAAGTCTAAAATGAGATTACCTTTTGCTGTTGTTTGAGAAGAAGCTTCATATTTTTGCATTCATGGTTGTCACCTCTTTGGTTCGGAACCCCAAGTGTACCATCACCACAACTGCAAAATCCATTAACATTGTTACATCCTAGAAAGTTGCATCATAAAACTAAATTAACAAGGGATAGACAAAGCCGGTTGTTGTTACAGGTACAGGTACTTATAGTTTCATCACAACCCACAGTCTACGAAAAGGTGGGGTGAGCTCCTATGAAAAGGGAGCAGGAAAAACAATTACAATAAAAAAGGTGGAATGAGCATCTTATGCCCAGCTCAGTTACATGTTCACCAGCTCACCTAAGCCAACAATTTCTACAAACATCTGGATCACATTCCCTGTTTGCAGCAAAGCATGGACACTGACGACTTCGGCATTGACTTTTAGCACAATGACAGCCTCTAAACCGATTCTTGCAACTTTTAGGACATCTGCACAAATATGTAGGAAAAGGTACAAGTAATTAATACATCAAATACCTTCTAAACATATGAATTGTTCATGCATCACAACATACAAACAGATGCAGAGGCATACACAGAAAAATAAAAAGGAGTATTTAAATAAACCCTATAATTGGCCCAAGGAAGGAGACATGGGCCTTGTCACCCAGAGTAATAATTAAAAAGTTTTACTCCATTGTTGATCTTGGAAAGGTTTGAGGGATGTAAATCATCAAGATAACACAACAGAAACACTCAGAACTTTTTTTGATCCGTATGTTTTACAAATTAAATAAAACCTCACCCGCAGTACTTCTCACAGCAGGTTCCGTTTAACAAACAGGAACACTGCTTCCCACAAGCTGTTTGGCAGCTACATGGATTATATTGGCTACATGGCTGGTCTTTTCTCTCAGAAATTCTTTTCCTGATTGAATGATATGCAGGAGACTTCCAAGTATACTTCAAGCGACGAACTCTGCCCCGTCTTCGTAAAAATCCTGACCTCCTTCTTGCTTCATTATTACCCTAAGGTCATTCAACCAAACACAAAATACAATCAGTCGTTATGGTGGAGAAAGTTCCCTTCATTAGATAGAGACACATTGCAAAAACTACTGAATATAGTTCCACTAAAGTCAACCTTGGAATAGCCTTCAACAGAAGAGTTTGCTGCATCACCTGCCTGGCAGGACATCTTACTCTCAGAGTGATTCATGTACCGGAAAACCTCCCAACAAGTCTTCATACCACTCAAAAGATTCCTAGCAATTAAACAACTGTAGAAAGACGGAAAATGTTATAAGATGAAGATAGGAAAAAGTGTCAAGTAAATTGAATCATTACTCAGTCACAACTCACAAGCACACACATCCAAATTAATTGAGTATCTAACATTCACATGAGAACTCCAAATACAAGCAAATTTAGCCAAGCTGTTTTTTTTATTGTAAATTGATGGGGACAGCATACTGGTTGATGATACCTGGATCTAAAATATGCCAACAATTCTGAGAAAAGATTGAGCATAGGTTGTATCAATGAAATAAATAATATTTTGTGTTGTATTGAACCTTGTAAATTAACTTATGGTATCATATCTAGTGGCAGTAGCTTTCATATGATCAGGAACCTCAAAGCCAAGATCACTAAGCATACTGCATCAGTGCCAGATTTTCAATGTACTTAGTTCCCAATCAGAAGTAGGATGGCATAAGTTACAGAGACATATTAGTCCCATAATTTGGCTATATTCTTTAATTTCATGCTGGAGTCCTCATCAAACTCTAACACACTATAAAGTTGTTAGAGGAGAATTAGCAACCAATTCTCATAAAAACTCAAGCTATTTAGAGGTCTTCTATGTTGCATATTTTTTTTTAACACTCCCTAAATTAATTGACTCGTATGTAGGCTTAGTAGATGAGTTTGATGTGCTCTCACTTGTGGGTTGAGTAGATAGTTTTGAAGGCTCATTAAGTGGAGTTAAGACAGAATTTCTTCAACTTAGTAGATATTAGATAACAACCACTAAGTGGAGATAGGCTTTTTGTGAGGTAGACATAGAAGTGAAAGAAAGAGTTACATTAGTGAAAATTCTGGAGTTGAGGAGGTTTGGACCCAAGTCTTTACACTCTGATACTATATTATAAGAGAGTTATCAACCAATTATCCTAAAAGTTCAAGCTGTTATGAGATGAGCTAACTATTCTCTTATATGTTACATTTGAGTTTTAATAAAAGCAAACAATCAAATACTACAACCAAATTTAAAGATCTTCTAGTCATAATCAATTTTCGTAAATGAGGTAGGGCTAAAGAGAAAACTTAATCATGGAAACTTCTATGGCTGAAGCCAAGCAAAACAAAGAGAAATTTCAGGGATTCAAAAAAGTATCTTTCCAAACTACATTCGTTGCCAATTTAAGTTGAAATTCCTAAATGTATCTTAAATCATGCACAACAGTATTTCTCAAAATAAGGAGTTCGTCCACTAACCTGTCCAGACCAAAAATTGCCAGGCCTTTCTCAAAAAGTGCTGTTTCAAATGTTTTCCAAGATTTGTCATCTTTTGCTTCTGTTTTATGTGTGTTTTCTTTTACACATTCTTCGTTCTTTAAGTTGTCATCACTACTAGTGGCAGGCAGATCACTGGTAGTATTATTAGAAACACCAGGAACTTCCTTGGGACCTACCTTGTGGCCATCTTTTACAGAGGATTCCTTCCTTCTAGACCTAGCTGCAGTTGATGGTTTCACATTCTTATGTGAAGAACCATTATCTTCATTTTCTTTGCATGAACTAGACCTAAGCCTCATATCACTAGAACAAACACCATCATTAGTAACAGCATCAGAATCAGATACCATCATTTTCTTTTGTCTTTTTTGCATACAAGCAAGAACATGCTCAGCAACTCGCTTGCTATTCCTCTTACATATTCCAGATTTTCCTGCAAGCTTAGCCTTTGTAAATGATGCATGATTGACTGAAGGAGTTTCCTGTCTGGTGGGTCCATTCTCTGAGTCACTGCAATCTGAAATGTTCTTAGCATTTGAAGAAGCACTTCCACTTTGGAAGGACTTGGTTCTTTTTCTGGCAGATGAACCAGAAGGTTTCTTTCTGCATACCTGAACACCAATGCTGTCAGATGATGCAGCCTTTTTTTCTTCTGAATCACCATTCATGAGAGAGCTCACTCCAGAATTTTCAGAGTTCAGTACCTGAAATGAGAAATTCAGACTACTTCCATCACTTGTTCACTATCTGCTTAAAAAGAGCCTAAAGCAGCAAACAAACTAAAAAGGGCATACCAATCGATAACAATAAGGACCGCATAGCAGATTATTATCATTTGGAGGACTCCATGGAGGTTGTTTCTCAGCCTGACAACATTTAGCATCAGCAGAGACATAAGTGGAGGATATTGGACAACTATTACACAACACATGATGCACTTACAGGAGAGACAAGATCCTGGGAGCATCCATGTAATCTGCAATCAAATACCTGCAAACAGGAAATTGAATAGAGCAAAACTTAAGCAGAGGTGTACATCACAGTATTGTAAAAAACTGAATAAAGCATATACAAAATGCTTACAAGACACCGGCGACAAAATAGGTTATCAAAAGAATCCAGAGCTGCATCAAGATCTTTATCATGAAAAGAATTTCCGCTTTGAGATGTGTCTTCATTGTCTCCATTCTTACTGCCCCCAACAGCATTGTATTCCTTAATAAGAGTTTCATATCTTGCCTGTATAAGACGTTTGATGGTTTTTCACATCTCTGTAAGGCCACCAAAAACAAAATGGGAAACAGCTGACCAAAGCTTAAGCTGACCAGTCCTTATAAGATAGAATTCAGAAGGAGAAGCATAAAAATAAGTGAACAGTAGTTCCACTGAAAAGAGGAAGGGAAAGGCACAACCTTAACTTCAGATGGGCTTCTAGAAAAACAAGGTGCCAGCAACTCCATCACAGGGTCTGAAAAACCAACTTCTTTCACGGTCATGCTGACAGTATCAAAGGAAAGAAAACAAGGAGATTATTTGATTCACCTTACATGCAAAGTAATAACTACATATTTGAAAACATGCTGGAAAGACATTTTTTTGGGCCAAGGATGCTCGAAATACACTTAGTGATAAGACAATGTTATTTGACAATGAATAGCATAAAAATATTATTTGTGGATGTAATCCAAAAGAACAAAAGGAATATGAAGTGTAGCATTTAAGATGGTATTAGTAAATTTGGCTATACCAACCGAAGTACATAGTCTTCAGATTCCACAAAATATCTCTTTTCTTCTTCATCATCAATCAAATCCTCTTCACTGTCACTACATATTAAAGCTTCACCTCCATTTTGATCATAATAAATTCTCCTACGACCTACTACCGATTGGTCCTCTGTCATCCTTTGATTTCTGCACCAGAAGTGTGATTTTAAAAATAATACTCTGGGTCATATGGTACGTGATTGATTAAGCACATAAAAAAAAACATTATTAACCTTTTAACAGACAATAAAAATTTATCGCGAAATAACAATCACATCTAGGCCCAAAACATATAGAACTCTTGACATACCTGTCCAAAAATATCCATGTAGTGTAAGGAGGAAGCCGTTTAATTTCTGTTAACTTAATGGGACAAACAGCATTCTTGATTGCAACATTAGACCCCAGAAGAACTGCTGTACAAGCATGGTCGTCTTCTTCTAAGGTATCCTTATTTCCATTATCTATACCATTTTGCATATCGACTGCATCTTTCTGTCTTTTTCTTAAGAGATCTACCCTAATAGAAGTGTCAGTATTTTGGTTGTTTCTTCTTTCAATTGATAATCTATATAGATAGTTTGTGACGCCAACCAATTTCTGGTGGTTTTCTTCCATTTTTTTCTGCATAAAAAAATCTATTTTTCATCATGATATAGCAAAATAGGTATACCCAAAACACCATTCATCCTAAAAACTGTGAAAATGCACCTGTATGGAAGCAGAACGGGTAAAAGCAGCGTGTTTCTTTAGAGTTTCTATAACTGATGGAATGTCCTTAAGATTTTGAGTTTCATGTGGTCTCGCCATCTGGAAGAAAACCAGTTAATCGAAACAGGCTTAACTACTGAAAATTATAAATTTACACAAGCTAGAAGATGTTAGAGGAATAGGAAGTGAACTTTCAAAGAAGGGGCACCTTCTTACTACTTAAGCCAGTGAAACTAATGAACTCCAGAACTAACCCCAAGTCTAGAGCAGTTGGACAAGGAAATTGACAACTGACTAGCACCCTCAACTTATCATAATTAAGGAAGGTAACAAAAATGCAGAACCAGGGAAATAGGAGCACAACTTTGTATTCCTTTTCTAGATTAATAATATTGAAGCAGAACCCTTAACTGAATTGTGGAAAAAATACTAGACAACTGAATGCAATGGGTCGAAGCGAACAAAATTAAGAGAAATGCTAAAAATGCACACACAATTGCACTCACACCATTTTAAATTCATCATTTTCAAAGTTTTTTTTTTTTTGCCACGTCTCACATCATAAGTATGAGTGTAAATTTGTGTGTGATTAACATTCCTCAACAATTAAATATGTTTCGTCGTAGAAACAACTTATGATCATTCTCAAAAATAGGAATTTCAAAATACAATTTATCCTTTATGAGGAATAAAATTGACTAAATTCCAAAAACATGAAAAGCCAATTCGAGCAACTACCTCACATGCAATTACAAATCTCACTGTCCACCTCGCTGTACACTAACCCACACACAAAATCTCAAGAAAAAATGCATACTAATGTGTATTTTAGACTATGTGACTCATTGTAGATAGAGTGCCCCTTACTGTATCCTAGTAGTACTGTGTACCAGTTCCCTAGAGCTAACAGAATTGGTTATGGTTCTGTTCTGTTATGAATCAGAGACTCTTAGTTCACTATAGATTATAAATAAACAGATAAAAGTTCTATCAATAATATTCAACTGAGTATACTGCTCATTCATTCTATTTGTTTGTTAGTCCATACAGTAATTCCAAATGTAGATGAGCATGATCGGAAAAACGTTGTAAGTGATAGAATTTGGATCGAAATACTATGGAATTGAGGAGAGAAACAAAAGCATGTACCAGAGGGTCCTTGAGAGGCTCCGATCTATTGGCTAAAGCTGAAAGCGAAGCGTTCGACGCCATTGCTGTAGACGGAGCTCGAGGAGCAAAAGACCCGACTCGATAATGGAAATCCGAAACAGAATCCAATTCATTCAGAATTAATGACCCATGAAACAAAATGAAGAAATTTGATGGGTAGGGTTTCGAAGAGGATTTGGCAGGTGAAAACTGTAAACCCTAGTCACATCCTCATTTTGGGTACAATAGGGGCCGCATCGATTTCTAGTCTTTTCAAGTCTTCAACAGGTGTTTGTATCTAATTTAATATTAATATTGGTTTTTGATTCTTCATCTACCTTGGAAATGACTCTCTTTTATTTTTGTTTTCTTTTCTTTATTGTAGTTGTTGAAAGTGAAGTTGGTAAAGTGTGTAATGAATTGGGGGGAAGAGAGCAGAGCCAAATCTGTTTTTGAATTGAATACTAGACTCTGTACATGCAAGTATTTTTCTACTCTTTTGTTCCTTTTTCCCTAAAAAGAAAGAAAAGAAAAACGATTGAGCGACAAAAAGACAATATTGAAAAAAAGTATTCTTAGGAGTTGTGTAACCCTAAAAGAAAAAATATATGAAGCTAGCTAGCTTCATATTAGATGAAACTGGGGCCGACTATAAATATTTTTTTTTTTTTGAAAAGCGCATGAGATACTATAATTCTTATAAAATAAGCATTTTAATTTTATTACTTTCATATAAGACATTTTAATCCCATAATTTAAAAAAAAAAATGTTCATTTTATTTTTAAAATGAATCCTCTTTTAATTAAAACGCACATTTTTTTTAAATTAAGACTAAAACACTCAATTGAAAACTATAAAATTAAACAAATCTTTTATCTAAAATTATGGGATCATTGAAGCACTTCTCCCTTTTTTATTCTAATAGATGAATAACTTTTCATCCGTATTATATCTGTTGAAGTTAGGGGTGAGCAGAGAATCAAAATTGCTTATTTTTTATCAATTTGAATTTAATTCTAATCATATAATATATTCAATTTGAATCAATTTAAATTCAAACAAATCAAATTTTTTAAATCGAATAAGGTCGGATTAAAATTATAACTTATTTTTGAATTATTTTAATACATAAAATACAACATAAAATATTTAAATTTTAAATTAATATTTCTCTAGTAAAATTTATTCATTTATAGTAACAACTAAGATAATAAAAATAATAAAAAATAAGTTCTTAAATATTATCAAATTATTATAAAAGATTTAATATTTATATTTATTTTTTAGACTAAAATAATAGTTTATTATAACCGTGATATATTTAATATTTAAATATAATAAATTTAAAATAAAATATTTATTTATTTATAATTTTAATTATAATTAAGTCTAATTGAATTGTGCGAATTATAAAATTTGTTAATTTAATATGATTTAAATTTATCAATAAAATTAAATTTTTTAATTTAGAAAGATTAATAGAACTCCACCCTTAATTAAAATTATAACTTTGTCTTACTTTAAGCACGTAAGGCAATTCATATGTAGAGTCTACTTCGTCTAATTTCAATCATTAGAAATCAGATTTGAGGAACTCATATTTAAAATCAGAGTTTTACAAATCATGATACAGTTCTCAAAAACTAATTATTATTTAATGGTAGTTTCATTTAACATCTTGATTATGATAACAATAATGTATTATCTATATTTATTATTTAATATATGAGAAGGAAATTTTAGTTTAGATAACTGTAAAACACAATCAAGTGCATGTAATAAATGAGAAGTAGAAATTCAACAAACATGCAATCTCTATAATCGTGATTTAGATTGAGAAATGTATTGTTATTTGTTGGGATGGACAAGAACAAATCAATATTATTTTTAGAAACCATCAGAAATTACGATTTTAAGGCCCAAAGTTGTTTAAGATGTTATGGATTTATGAAATTAAACTGTTCCTTTTGTTTGATTGATGACAATCTATAATATAATAATATATTATTTGTGGTATTTAGGTTTTTCCAAAAAATAAAAATGCTCTTGTTATTTGTGTAGACACTAGACAGTACTCTTCTTATAGATTTAATAAATGATATTAATATATCATCATAATTATAAGACAATTTAAATTAATAGTGTGGATTTTATTATATTTTTAAATTTAAATTTAATAAATAAGTATTCTTAAAATCAAGAAAAAAATTAAATTAAATTAAATTAAATAAAAATACATATTTATGAGGAAGTTAAATTAATAATTAAAAATTATTTGTAAAAAATTATTTTTTTAAGAACTAGTCATTTATCACAAAAAATAAAATGAGGTGCAAGTCTCTTAAATATACAACAAAATCTTGGGCAATTGCGTTCTCCAGTCAAAAATCAAACTTTATTTTCCAGTGTCTTATACGATAGTGTCTTGTATTTAAAAAATTATGGTTATGAGTCTAATAAAGATAAATTTATGTGTGAGCTAATTTTTAAGAGTGATATTTAATTTATTTAATAATGATCATAATAGACCCTTTTGGATCGAAGGAACAAAAAGAAAATGATTTTACAAAATTAATATTTTAGAAATTTATTATAGTTCAGGTGATAAGAGTCTCGATCTTCCATCAGGAATCTAAATTCAAACTCACTCAAGTGTGTGAGTGTGTATTTTTTCTTTATTAATAATAAAAAAAAGAACTTTAGAACCTTTAAAAAAAATAATAATAAATTTATATGTGTTTATTTATAATTTTATCTTTAAAAATCAATTTATATTAAAAAAATTGTCGACCTAAAATATTTTAGAAAGTTACGGATTTTTATACATGAACTTTTTTAGATTTTTTAATTAACATAATTTGAAAGAAAATTCCTAGTCATTTTACTTTTATCTTTACCGAAGATTTTTAAGGATTTCTAATTTTATCTTGTCTCTCCAACGTTATTTATATATCTCAATTATTAATTCAATTATTATTAATATAAATTTATAAAATTCATTATTAAAATCCACTACTCTATAGAATCCTAAATAAATATACCCTTTTTAAGTTTAAATAAAATAACTTATATACCAATTGAGCAAATATAATGAGTGAGATAATTTGTTAAAGATATTTATCTAAATAATTTATATTGAGCACACTGATCTCGAAATCGGAAAAAATAAAAATCGTGCCTATGATTCTATGAAGAAATGAATGAGAAAGATTCAAATTATGTTAGATAATTATTCCAATTTTTTATTTTTATAATTGAACATTGTTTTGAAGAAAAAAAAATTTATTTGATAATTAATTTTTAGTTTTAATTTTAAAAAGTAGAAATTGAAAATTAGATATGTTTGTTTGATAATAAATTCTTAATTTTTAATATTTTAAACTCTAAAATTCAATTTCTAACTTATTTTTAATAATTTTTTACTAAAATTTGGTCTTTAATAATTTTGAATAAGGTTTTTTTGTTTTTTGTTTTTTTGTAGTATATTTTGAATAAAGTTGAGTATGATTAGATTATTAATTTTTAGTGTCGAGAAATAAAATAATAAAAAAATTCAATTCCAAAACTTACTTTTTTGAGTTTCAAAATTTGGCCAAATTTTAAAAATAAATTTAAAAATTAGAAATTAAAAATTAAAAATAAGATATCAAGCATACCTAGTTCAAATTTTATAAATATTAAAATTAAAAATTAAAATAATTATCCAACAAGTTTTAAAATAATATGTTGCATATTGCCTAAGATTTAGGATATCACTACCTTTCTTAGCAAAATGAAAGATGAAAAAGAGAAAGGATATCATTACCTTTCATAATGTGCTTGAGCATAAGAGTGATAATTTATGTAATAATTTGATTAATTGAATCAAACTTGAATTAAATATAAATCAAATTAAAATTGGGCATATTTCGATCCAACTTGAATAACTCGAAAAAAATTGAGTTAAGTTACGGTTTGATTAGGGCTAGCCATTTAATTCGAAATGAAATGAAATAAAATTTTAAATAAAAAAAGAAAAGAAAAGAAAGATTATGTTAAAATTAAAATAATCTTTCATCTTTTTTAGTACTTCTTTTTTATAATATATTACTTATTTTTCTTCCATTTTTTTAAATAAGTTGATAATGAATAAATAGTTGTAATTCATTCATTTTATCATAATATTATGTTATATTTTTTTTCATGTTAATGCATTTAACATTTAAATCTACGTAACTATTTAAACAAAAAAATAATATTTATCTTTAATTTTAATTAGTATTATGAAGCTTCTATTTTTAAATCAATTAAATATTAGCTTTTGAAGTAAAACTTCAAATATTTTATCAATTTTTGTTGTGCTATTCTCTTTTCAATTAGTCTATTGTCATGATAATTATATATTATATAATAGTTAAAATTCTATTCTTGTGTATATTACAAAAAAAAATTATATTTTCGTGTGACATTTTAAGTTATTTGAACTCTTCGTTTTTCAGTAATTATCTTTGTTTAATTTATTCATCTCTATTTATTTTGTTTAGTGGCTAAAAAAATTTATTGGAACTTGAAAGCTCTTTCTTTTAAATATGAGTTTCCATGAGGGCACGATGTCCTTTAACTTTTGCATAAGTGGGACTTGATGGAGTTTAATTATTGTCTAATTAATTTAAAAATTGACTTTTTGCTTTCATAAATAGTTTTTTCTCTTTTATATATATATATATATATATATTAAAAGTAATGTTGTTTGAATTTTAATCATTAAATATATTTTTAATAAAAAAATATTTCATTAATAATTTAGGCTAATTTTGACTAATTTAAATATTTTGTTTGTGTTTAATTTAAATTTAAGGCTCAATTTTATTAATTTAAATTAAATTTAAATTAAATTAATTCAATCAATTTAAACTGAATTAATTTTATTCCACTTTAATTCTCATTAGCATTGGTTGAACCAACCCTATAAATAATGAATAAAAAATATATCCAAACATTAAAGTTTACGTGGATACGCAACATTTTTCATCGTAGACTTAAAAAGCTAATGTAATTATCATTTTTCCGTATATACTTCATTTGTTTATCAGTTTTTGTTTTTTATTTGCTGAAACAAAATTAGTTCCTTTTGATATGGTTTTGAATCACTTATGATATTCTTTGAACATTGTCATTTTCTCAATGCATAATATATATATATATATATGAGTATTTTTTTAGCAAAATACAAAGAATGCAGACATACAAAATCTTACTTGAATTGTGCATAGAAAACCACTTCTATTCTCGGAAGTACGAATATGAATGAGTTTTTGGTCCTTATCCTCCGGTCGTTAGACATTTTTTATCCCTAACGGGAGGGTATCTTATTCTGGAGTCAATAACTTTGAGCTTTCATCTTAGTGACAACTATTTTTTTTTTTAACAGATTAGTGACAGCTAATTAAATGCGTTGATTTTTGGAAGCTCCATCGCAAGATTATAAACTCATGTTGATCTCCCAAAAGAATATATTATAAACTCATGCATGGTAGTGATATAGCACATTCTCTATTGATCATGTTATATAGATGTAATTTAAAATGCATGATTATACATGAATGCATACTACATATTAACTATGTTTGGACACTTTATATTAAATATGATATTACACTAAAAAGATAATTAAAGAAGAATGTTAAAGAATTAATACACAAATTTTCAGTTATATTAATTATGAGGTGTTACATGCATGATAACTTTGAAAAAAAAAAAAAAAAACTTATTCACTTTAGAAGAAAAATTTAACACATGAGACACCATAATGAGAGTGATTAATGTAAATGTGTGTGTGTATATATGCATTTAATATTTCTCTAAGTGACAAATGCAATTTTATTTCTATGGTGGGTTTACATTTTAGTTATAATTTAACAATATTGAACAGTGCTTTCTTGAAAATGTTAAGATAAAATCTTGCCTTTCCCTGTTCACCAAGAAAAAAATAAAAATATTAGTCTTACAATTTTGCTTAATTGAACAATTTAGTTTTATAATTTTTTGGATTAGACATAGAAATCCTACAATTCTACTTATAGTTGCACACTTTAGTTCCAGAGGGTTAAGCTCAATAAATTAAGAATGTTTTGTCTAAATTGTATGTCATATTTCTCTCTTCAATAAAACAAAATTGTCATATATATTGTATTTTTTTTTACATCAAATAATTTTAATTCTTACCCATCAATCTATTATACCTTTCTTAATCTCGAACATCTATCAGTTAAAAATAAGAAAAATATATATATATACGAAAAAATATATTTGTATGGGTATCGATCAACATCTAAATATTTTTTTTTTTCTTATGAACTTTTTTCGTACACAAGTTGACGAGTAAAAATCAGAGTTATTTGATATAAGAAAACAATACATACGATACTTTTTTGTTGAAGGGACAAAAATAGTGGTAGATATAGCTTTAAAGTTTAGAAAGAGCAGTAGTTAATAATTAATAATGCAAACTACGTTTGCATAAAAAACTTACAAATTAAAAATTAAATTGAATATTAGAACTAAAAATTTAATGTCAAATTTTTTGAACAATAAGTATAAAATATGGGATTTGTCATAATTTTATTATGTTTTAAATAAAAATAACTAATTTTACACACAAAATTAAAGTTTAAAATATTTTATACTTAGATTATGAGCTTAAAATTTAAATTGAGAAATACACCACATGTTAAATATATATAATTTTCATAAAAATTATAAAAATTTACGTATAAAATTACATTTTAGATCAAATAAAAAATGGCACGTAACCCCTAAAATACATACACATCCAACCCCTTGACAAGAAGAGAACATACATTTGGGAACAGAATATTTAAACTCTAATAATTTTATTATTTATGTTAATGATCCATTTTAACACTATTAGGCCGACAAAATTATGTGTCAATTAACAACAATGTATAAAAAACATTACCCAATTTATCACCTAACTTTGTCGAATATTGTATTTTGAATACCGAATATTTTTTTAATTATATTACTTCAATTGTTTTAAAATTTCATACAATTAGTTCAAATTCAAAAATTAGATTAAAATTGCATTATAAAAATTAAAATTAATTTGTTAAAAATATATATTTGCATTATTATTTAGTTCCTCCTAAGTCCTAACTTCTAAATTTTAGCACAGTTGTATTTTATATTTAAATTTCAACCAAATATGTTAACTTTGAAACAGTATCACATGTAATATTATGGGGGGAAAAAATAAGTAACCAAACTATATTAACTCAGCTTAATATGGAGACCATTAATTATGTAGTTAAGCATTACGAAAAATGAATAAATTTGTCTCTTTTTTTTATATATAAAAATTAGGAATTAGTTAGAAAGCTTTTTTTTTTTTTTAAATTATTAGACTAAATTGTGAAATCACATAAGCTAAATTGTTCATCTGAAAAAATTTGAGATCTTTACCTAGGCATCATAGCAACTGACATATTAATTTTCTAAATTGAATATCTCCATAGAAAAAAAGAAGCTTAGAAAGTCAATTAAATTGTTTAGAAAAAATAAAACAATTATCTGAAAAAGATTTGAGTTCTCGATTACCTAGGCAGTAGGCAACCTTCAGAAAAATCACCGCAACTGACATATTATTTTTCTCTAATTAATAGGAAATTGAATTTCTCCATAGGAAAAAAAGAAACTCATAAAGTCAATTAAATTGTATAGAAAAAATAAAACAATTATTTATTTGGGTCAATTTAAAAGTCAATATATAGCTCGGTAAAATATTACATAGGAGTCGGAGATTATGCTATCAAACTAATTAGTTGAATGGTCCTGCATGCTAATACCGTTGCTTATGAGACAATAAAGCTAATCCTAATTGGAAAAGGCGAGCATAAGCTAATAAAATATCATATTATTAACGTGTATTTGTTTCGACTCTTTTCTCGTTTCACATTTGTACACATTAACGCATTATACTATATATATATATATATATATATATATATATATATATATATATATATATATATATATATAAGCAACCAAAACAAAAGCCAAATCTAAGAGGGTAGTGAAGTATATTGCACTCATACAGTGATACAGCTACCCGGTCAGCAAGACCGCGTATTCAAAGCGTATTGAGGTCTCTAACACAAAATATAAAATTGAAGCCTTCAATATTTTTCAAATTAAAATAATATAAATAACAATTTTATTTTATTTTAGCACTTTAGTTAGACATTTATAATGTATACGAAACAAATAACTAATATATAATTTGCTTTATCATCACAATTATTGTAGCTTTTCTAAAACGATATAAATAATAATAGTATATATTTTTAGTCAAACATAAGAAAAAAATTAATTTAGGAACTTATTATAAGATTAATATACAAAAACTATGAAAATATTAAAATATAAAAATTTATATAGCTTTAGATAAGAATTGATATATATTATAATTGTTTGTAAAATATAAAAAGTTTTAAAAAATTAATAAATAATTAGAATTTTTTAAATATTAATAATAAATTAAAAATATCAATAAAATTTAAAAAATTATATGAATAAAAAAAGATTCAATTAAACTTTGATATAAAGTAATATGATGAACAAAGTCCAATAAAATAGTTAAATTTTACTTTTAGATCGTATTAGAAGCTAGTTAGATTTAACAACATATTAATAATTGTTCTAAGAGAAACTATGAACTAAAATGAAAAGTGTAAAATTGTTTGCATGTTGACTTTTAAATAAACAAATATGTATAAGACAAAGCGAATCATGAATAATATTGAGGAAAATCTCATTTAACGATAATAGGATTTCTTATTTATTTTTTTTTTTTTTAAATCTCATTTAAGTAAGAAAAAGAAGATAGTATTGAGGAATAACAAAGAGCATCATGAATTTATTACTTAAAGTTTTCTTAGATAAGAAAGCTAGGAGTCTAAATAGAATGTAACGTTCATTTTTTTTTTTTTAACTAGTTAATAACATATAAAATAATATAACATAAAATTAAATTAATATTTAATTTTTTTTAATTTTAATATCTTTTAAACTTTTATTTTAAGATTATATTTTTATATATGTAAACAAAGAATTGGAGTCTTATTCGCTGGAGGTTAGTGCGACTGCCTCATCTTGCTTTACCCATCTCTCACCCGAGATGTCCATGTTTGCTCGAATTTGAGAATTGAGATGGTTTTGGTGTTAAAAATATCATTGCCTTAATCATTTATAATTTTATTTTACCGAGTATAAAAAAAAAAAAAAATTTAACTAGAATATTCTCTAAGAAAATGTTTTTAGACTAAACTTTTTCAAATATCTTTGAATAAACTGGTTAAAATTTCGTACTTACATGTTGATTATTTTACATATTTTAATTTTTTTTTCTTTGATTAAGTTCTATAACATATTTAAAATAAAAATGAAATTAATGTTCTTATGCTTTTAAATTAAGGATAAGGTGCCATATAAGTTATTAGTTAGATTATTTATGTTATTTAGTCTTTTAGATTAAAAATGGTGTCATTTAGTCTCTTAATTTTATAAAAAGAGCCAATTAAAGACAATTATTATTATTTTATGTAAAATTATTAAAACGTGATTAAAATATGAGTTTTTAATCATGATAAAATTTAATATGAAATTATTTAAAAAGAAAAACGAATAATAATAAAATTCAAACTGAAAGTTATTTAAATATATATTTTAATTTTTAATAAAAACTAAAAATTAATAAAATATTAAAATAAAATGGCAGTAATTAATAAATATTAAAATGAATATTTTGTGATTTTTTCATATTAATTGTGAATTTATTATTGTTAAAGACTAGTATTTTAATCGCATTTAATCACTTGACATAAAAAAATATTTATTAGAAATTCATTAAAATAACATAATAATAGAAAAATTATTAAAATAACTTAATTAATTTTTTTCCATAAAAAACTAAATGATACAAGTGACCTAATATAAAGGACGCCTGTGATATTTTTCTGTTAAATTAATTATAAAAAAAATAATATTTAGATTCGTTATTTGATTTTTGGTAATCATTATATATGATTAGAATTTTTATTGGATGTGATACTTAATTATTCTATTATTATATTTAGGATCTTTATTTAATGTAATAATAGATATTAAAAGGATAACTAATGTCAATATTAGAAACAATTTTGTTCAAAAAATATTAAGTGTGATTTAGAATTTTATATATAATATAAATATATAAGATTTTTATTGCGGGAAAAAACTACCTAAAAAAATAGACAAATAGATGTTAATCCAATTCATGTTGAACCTATGTAAATTAATTAAAATAATTTCTTTTGTTATTTGAAAAATATTTTTTATCAAATAATAATTGTGGTTGTTTTGAATTAGGATGTGTTTAATAATTATGAAAGAAAAGTGAGTTATTTTTATTATGTTATTTACTTTTTAAAAATATGGTTAAAAGAGAATAAGAATCTCATAAATTTAAGAGGCATTTTTATTGATTAATTTTCTTTTCTCAAATTTATACAATTTAATTATAAAAATATCTTTTATTTTAATATTTTATTTATTTATATTTTTTTTATTATTATTTTTAAATTAACATTTAAATTAATTAATAATTTTATTTCAATTCTTTATAATTATTTAATACATATAAATAAAAAAATAAATTTTATATTTATTTTTCTTACCATTTTAATTTATATTTATTTTTATTTCAATTAATTTTTATTATAGATTACAGAATGCACCCTTATTTATTGTCAAAATACCAAACATTTATCGTTTAATTAGAGGACAGCTGGTGTAAAAAATCTTGTTCAATTAATATTTATATCACTATTCAAAGAATAACTATCTAATTTCTTGGTTGGTGCAAGAATTTAGTTCAAGAAGTCATAATATAAATAATAATAAAAAATAATATTATTTATTTTTTACTATTCATTTTTTATTTTAAAAAAATATTATATGTATCTCGAGTATAAATATATTCAAATTATTAAATTAATTTTTTTTATTGCTACTGTTTTTATTTAAAAAAAATATTATGTGTAATGGATATCTCACTTGAATATAAATAATATATTTAAATTATTAAATTTATAATAAATTTTAAGTGACAAGATTTAAAATAAAACTTGAAAGAAAGACGGTGCCAATGCCACCCCCACCCCCACCCGACCCATATATGTCTCCCAGATTATTTATATCACTAATGGCATTATTAAGTGTGAGAATCTCAAATTATTAGAGACTCAGACCAACCTTTATCATACTTAAAGTACGTGAAGGACAATACTTGCTTATTACACATAGTTAACTTTTTCATCTCTTGCAGTACATGTACAAGTTTTGTGTTTTGATTAGCTCCAATGATTTTTTTTGGGGCATACAACTGTGCAAGTTTGAAAAGAGGTAATTTTAAGTTTTCTTTAGAAAGTTGTTAATATAATTCAAAGTTATAGATAACAAATCAAGCTTTTTAGAGTACAATAGCCAACCATAATGACATATCTTCTTATAAAAAGCTATAGATCATCATATATCGAAAGCTTTAAGATGCATATATAGTTTATGAAACTGATCGTAGATCTTTTTCCACATTTCATTTGTGAAGTAGATAATGGGGGACGGTAGGGATGACAATTTGATCCGACGACTCGGATACTCGCGGGTATTCGACCCGTTCGAGTCAGTTCGATTCGAAAACAGATCGGAACATTATCCATTTGATTTAAAACAGTTCGATTCGGGGCACCATTCGGGTACCCGTTTATTTACTAAAAATTTGAATTAGATAAAAATTTATAATATATTTTAAAAAAAAAAAACGGGTCAACGTTTCAGTTTTTTGACTCGCGGATATGACCCGATCCGACCCGAATCCGTTTTGTCTGAAACAATTCAGTTCAATTTGAACCGTGGGTCAAAACGGTTCGGATCGGATCTGACCCGAACCTACCCGTTGTCATCTCTAGGGGACGGAGATTTATAATAGAATATTTTTAAAAAATTATTAAACATTTATTATTCTATTAAATAAGGACCCATTTACAATAAGTAATTCAATTAAAATATATTGGACATTATTTGAAACCCTTTCTTCACACACCTTGGTCCTGAAACTACAAACGTTACCAATATTACAACAAGAAAGCGATTTAAAGTCGGTTAACAAACCGACATAAGACAGAGTTTTCATATAATAATAAAAAAAAATGCACGAAAATAGCAATGAAGGTAAAATAGTAAACATTTAGCATATGGTACTTCAAGCACCGACAGCCTTCATAAATTCGGAATCATTGGACATGGCCTCTAATGTCTCAAAAGGAAGACAAGTTTCAATATCAATGCTACCATTTTCAACTCCACTAAAGACTGTAATCTTTCCATAAGTCTTATTAGCAGCACCACTTCTGACTGCAATTGGCTTTCCCCAACCAAAGTCATTTCCATAAACATCAAATCTTGGTGAGCTACTTGTTACCAAAGCATTAGAAGCCATATTCTCCTCTGTAATCAACTTGGGTTTTTCAATCCAAGAAATCAAGAAACTCTTAATGCTTTCTTCTTTATGCAAAGCAACCATTTTGTTCATTTCCCAAGCTGCATAACCAATTCCTTTTTCAACAAGATCTCTTGCTTTTACAGTCACTGACCCAGCTTGAACTGCATTTCCAAAATATTGCTCTGTTAATGGTGGACTCAGTCTTGATCTGGCACCTATGAGTAAACGGTAGCTAGTGTCTTTGTTGGACTCATAAGTACTCTTATCACAACCAATTACAGATCTCCAAAGATGAGCTAATACTGCTTGTAAAGATGAAATTTTGTTCGTTCCGATCTCATAATTGGCTTTTGATTTCAGTTGTTGGATTGTTTCCTTTGAGAAATGAAATACTCTTTCTTTTGTTGGAGTATTAGTGCTGCTAAGCTTATAATTTGTACCTTGCTGTTTGGTTTCCGAGAAAGGAACACGAATTGGAAAATGGGTATTGTCAGGAAGCCAACGATTATGAATTGGGGTTTTTGAGATGGTATCGAAACCTCGAGAGATTTCAGCCCAAGAATTGAAGAAATGCCAAAAGGAAGTACCATCAACAACTGTATGATTGATGGTGCAACCTATGAAAATACCATCAACAAGTTCAGTTACCTGAACTCCAAGCAATGGATTTGAAACTCCCTGATAGTTTTTTACGCCGTTAAAGAGGAAAAATGAGTGTAGAATTTGAGGAACATAAATGGATTCAATGATATTAGAAACAGAAAGTCCATCAACTTTGGCATGAACAAATTGAGCTCCAGCATTGTTGCAATCAATAGAAAACGACGAAGTTTTATCATCATGTTCTATAGCACAAAGTCTACCAGAAAGTTGGGGAAAAAAGTTTAAGGTATGAGAAAGAGAGGCCTTAAGGTTTTGGATTAGATTTTCAATTTCTTGGGGAGAAGCTTTAATGGGCTTGTGAAAAATAAGACCTTTTTGGATTGGATCAACTACAAGAAGTTGGAGATCCCATGGAGTTAGTTGGACCTTCATTCCAGTTGAGTTTTGATCTCCAGTCTTGTATGCATTTGCTACAACTGTGCTTGTTGAAATGAGCCTAATGCCTACCATATTGAAACTTGTGTTTCTTTTGCAATTGTATGTGGGCAAAAGGGATATGATTGAGGGAGGTATTTATTAACTTTTAGTTTCGATCAATATGTTGAAATATTGACAAAAGCTCCATGATGATGGTACGCATGATATTAACGCTTTTGCCTTTATTATTATTATGTAAAATTGCAGCAAAGAACACGTGCTTATACATTTTCCCGCCCTATTTAGTATTTTACAAGTGTGTGCGTGTGTCTATATATATATATATATATATATATATTATTAATTTAATATAAAATTAGTAATATAAAATGAAGATGTAATTATGATACATTTTATTAATAAAAATTAATTAAATTATATTAAGTAAATTAATATACATAATTTTTTTTTTATTTTTTTATTGTAGTGCCCGCTATTAGACAATATAATGAAAATAAATTATAACATCACTATCGGATAGGAAATGTAATGTGTGGAGAGATGGTTGCCATCTGTAGCTTCAAACTTCTTAGGTTAAAATGTTTCTTTTCAAAATTGATACATGCTTTTTCCATTAAAAAAAATTTACAGTTATAAATAAAATAAGATATATCAAAACCAAAAATATTAAAACGATAATATTAAAAATAAATATTTAAAAAAATTAGAAAAACAATAAAGTTAGAACTCTGGCTGATTCGACATCGGTGGGTGATTGCTCTGCTCTAATTTTTCCTTATGTTTTTGCTTTGTTTTTTTTCGATAAATCTATTTGTGTGAGTTTTTTTGTTGTAGTTTTTAGTAGTTGTCCAACTATTCTGATATTGGTTAGAGCTTGCAAGTTTTTGTTGTTTGAATACGTGATGAGTTATGTTTTGTGGTGTTTATTGTTGCATGTAGTTGTTCTAAATATTTGTGAATATTTCTTAAAAAATTATAGGTGTAATGTGCAATCTTCTTTTGAAGATTACTAATGGGTGTTAATTTTGAATACGAGTCTTTAGATTTTTTATGTATTTTATTATTGATGTTGGGAGGTGGCCAATAGTGTGAGCTAGCTTTGGAAACTCTTTGTACGCCACCTGTTTGTAATTTAGGTCACATTTATTCTCTTTAAGGTATAATGATTGTTTTGGAATGCCTTTTAGATACTTTGATGTGTACCTTAAAATTGAACTTATCTATTGATGTAATCTTTGAAACTTGATAATGAATGAAAATTTTCTCTTTTTAACATAAAATAAAACTTATAACAACAAAAATAGTACATTTATCTTAGATTCATATATTTTCACTATTAAAAAAGTTCTGCAAATTATTTCATATTAGATGTCGTTCAATTAATCTACGATTACTTAGACATATTTAATATTGAATGTCATTTAATTGAATCTCGTTCAATATTATTATATGCTATTTTTTTTTTTTATAAATTGTAGTATGTTATTTTTTTTTTTATAATTTTCACACACAAAATTAAATGTAATTATATGTAGCAAAAAAAAAAATTAAATGTAATTATTTACAACTTATTTTAATTAACCAAAATATTAAAGGAATTGAATAATTATATGTATTTGAGTAAAATTCAAACATTATTTACGATTAAGAACTTGATAGTTAACTCTAATTAAAGATGTTACCATGAGCATGTTATGTTTGTAAACCAAATCACACGAACATTTTTTTTTCTTTCATGTTTTCTCTTCGTCGATCTAAACACTAAACACAAATCATTATTGAACTTTTGCAAGATAAATAATCATGCAACCACCATCTCTTTTTAATTAAACACACTTCATCTCAATTATAAAACTATTAGTACATCTACATAAATGTCACCAATTGAACAATTTTATCACCCAACTAAGTTAGAATCCTAAATAAAAAATTAAGTTAAAATGCATTATGTATAATGCACCAGAAACTACCTTCCTATTAATTCCATGGGAAATGAAAGAGAATAACGTGATATTTGGTTTATTAAATGTAAAAATAATAAGAATGATAATTATAATAAAATTGAATGTAAAAAAAATAGTATTATTATTACAATAATTGTTTAAGCAGTGTAATTAAAATAAATAATAATATTAAAATAAAGAATATAACATTATAAATGAAGTAAAATTTAAAAATAAACTTTTTTTATTACTAAAAGAGATAAAAAAAATCATAAATGATTATACAAATTGTGAGAAAAATAAAAAGTGCTGAAAACGTAATAATGATTATAGATGACTGCAGGTGTAATGAAGATTACTGCTACTGTTGTAATCTTTTTACATTTCATTACAGAATACAGTCAAACTAAATATAATAATACCTTAAATAATTTCTATCATGATTATAATTACTATCAACTAAACATATTCTAAGAAAATATTGAACAACAATTATTTCTTTTGGCATGTTCTAGCGAACTAAAAGATATGCAAAATTTTCCAAGCAAATTAACCAAATATTGAAATCCAAACTATCTCACTGCTAATGAGTATAAAATTATTATTTTTAACAAATAATAGTAAAATACATCTAGCTCCTTGACTCAAGCCATGCTCCTACACCTAGGGTTAACAACACATCGCTCCTTAATTAGGCAAGAAAACTTCACTGAGTTCAAGAAGTAGTATCAGTATCAAATTTTGGGGCTGGTATCCTAATAGTATGCATATTCATCGATCTTTTAGCATTTATTATTATCCAAAATTTAAAGTGGTATTTTAAAAGCACCAAAGTTCTTAAATTTATACTATTTTAATTAAAAATTAATCACATAAATGTCACACAATAAAAAATAAAAAGTAAATTAGTCATCTTAAATTTTTTAATATTATTCTTTGGATTTTATATTACATTTTTTTTTAACTTTTAAGAAGATTAATTTAATCTTGTAATTTAAAAATATTGTCAATCAAATTCAAATTTTAAAAATTGAATTTTTTTAGAAGTAAAATAAAAAATTATTAAATTAAGTAAATAAAATTATTTATATTCTTTCACCCCCAATTTTTAATTATTTATTTTTCATTAATAATTATTTAATTTTATTATTTCAATTCTATAAATAAAACATAATATTTTATTTATTTCACAAGCTAAAATGAATTGAATACGTTTATCTTTTAATTATTTGTTGTTTCTTTATTTACTTATTCGTCTAAATCTTTAACTATAATGTGTCTTTGTTTCTCCTACTCTACATAAGTTTGGTATTAAAGTCAACAAGATTTAGTTTTCTTAAATAAAAATTTTATCCAAATTTTTTCAAACAAAAAAGCTCCCTTAGAGAAATTACTTGAGTTACTTTTGAAGAATTTTTTTTATATAAATTTTAGGTTTTAGATAAATAAGAGTATTTTAGTAATAAATAATATTAAGTAATATATTTTTTGATAATTTGAAATTACATTTTAATAATAACTAATATTTGATAATATATTTTTTTGGTAATTTGTAATGTTATTTTGGTAATAACTAATATTTGGTAATTTTGTAAAATATAAATTGGAATTCATTTATCAACAGATTTTTTTCTTCCATTTGAATTCATTTCAATAATTCTTTTAGTTGCTTTGATAGGTGCAATAGCCGTGGCACGCCAGTAAAAAAATCTATAGAATTAGCAACAACAATCCAAAAGAAACCTTATTCTCTATTATTGTATCTATTTCTCTTTAATTTCAGATTGTTTATTTCTAAAATAGAAATCTTTTATTCGATTTATTATCAATAGATTTTTTTGTTCAGTACTTTTTCTATTCTAGTCAATTGAATCCGTTGAATTGTTGTTCATATTCTATTGAATTGAATCAAAATTGATAAGGAGTCGGTCAATGATGCTCGAACATAGACAAGAGTGAATTCTAAACTTTAATGGCTTGTCCGCCACAATAAGAAGAAATGAAAAAAAGAAGAAGAAAGGACTATGGGCAGTTGGTAGTTCATCAATAACTCAGTGTATCAATTTGGTGAGAACTAATTGAACAACAGCTTAATATGTCAAAAACTGTGACTATATATAGAGCTTTTAATGGCCTGATAGGCCATGATAAGAAGAAATGAAATAAAAAAAAAAAAGGAGTGAGAGAGGAAAGAAAGAAAGAAATGACGAAAGGACTATCGAAAGTTGGTAGTTGAGCAACAATTCAATGTATCAATTTGGTAAGAAATAATTGAGCAAGAGCTTAGTATGTCGAAAACTTTGGCTATATATAGAGTTCTTCAGATATGTTATACAAAGATAAAACTTTATTTTGAAAGAAATTTTTTGAAGAGAAATATTGTAGTTAGAAAGAGAAATTTTTAGTATCAATCTACTACCTAATTGGCACACTTTTGAATAAACAATTATAATCGATGAATAAAAATAATTATAAAATCTGTCTGCTTTACATTTTCATGTTTTAATATATATAATTGAATTCACTTATAACATTTCATAATTATTATTTATACTATAATTAATTATTTTATTTGAAATAAATATATTATTTAAAATATGATATTTTCTAGGCAAGATTTTAATTTTGAAAATGTTTTTTTTATATATGAGACTAAAAATATTTTATAAAAAATGATATTTTAAACATGAAATTTTAATTATATAAAACTTATTTAAATAAGAAAAGCTTATGATCAACTTTATTTCACAAAAGTGATATATGATAAATCTAGTAAATAATTTTTCATGATATTTTTACTACCATTATGTTGGTTACTCTGCTCTTATGATATAATAACATGACTTCAGTATTACATAAATACATGGTATGCAAGGATACCATTGGAATATGATATCGACCTGACAATATGATATAGACTTAATATTATGGGTTAAGATCTATATAAATTATGTAATTATTTAAAATATTTACTTTATTTTTGTATGATTTAAAGTATATTCTTAAGATCATGTAATTTTTTAAAATGTATATTTTAGTTCTCTGTCTTTTAAGTTATACTCCTAAGGTCCTATAATTTATCAAAAGTTTCAACTAAATATAAATAGTTTTTTTTTTTTTTAAGGTAAATTTAAAATTTTGAAAAATAAAAAAAATAAGAAAAAAAATCAAAATTATAATTCTTTAATTTTCTTCATTTTTTTTAATCCATTTCAAATTTAATTTTTTTATTTACTTATATTATTTTAAAAATTAAATTTTTAATATTCATTTAAAATAAACATTACTTTTTGTATTTTATTTTTCAAAATTTTGAATTTATCCTTAAAAAAAAATATTTAGACTTTATTGAAAATTTTGAAGAATTATAAGATCCTAAGGGTATATTATAAAATATAAAAGATTAAAGTGTACATTTTGAAGAATTACAGTATCCAAAAAATATACTTTAAAAAATATAAGACTAAAATATAACTTTAAATAATCATAGTACTTATAAAAATTTTAACCCTAATGTACCACTAAGTATATAAAAAAAGGCAGTGCATGTAAGACAACAAAATATTTTGATATAATTATGAAAATGCTGTACAAAATACTTTAAGGCCCAAAAATATTATAGTACAATTATGATTATGAAAAGGAAGTGCAGAGCATGTAAGACCCAAAAAAAAAATTATGATATGAACTATGGACTAATTTTCATATAATAATGATGATTAATTTAAATATGATTATTAATTATAATAATATATTTACTATTGTTATTATTATTATAATTATTTTAATATGTACTGTTATCATTATTATTACTTAAATATTATTATTATTATTATTAATGCTACCATTATCATCATCATCATTATTATTAAATTCATTGAAGTCAATATTATCGTTATTATTCGATCCACAAAATTGTAATTTTTATCACTACATTTATTATTGAAATTATAGAATTTATGCATAAAATAAATTTTGTATAACAAACTCTCTCATAAATTGGCACTAAACTTTTAAATCACCACTTACTTGGCAAAACTTTGCTCACTTGATTTTTCAAACTATTTTTAACTCCCAGGTATAACTGGCTATCTTAAAGGTTGCCTTCAAAAGTTTGGAGGCTTAAGACCTTATGGTTGCAATTTTCAATTAAGTGTTTAATTATTATTATTATTACTTTAAGTTTTAAGTTTTGTTGTATTGATGTGTACTTAATTGAAGATAATAACATTACTATGAAACATTAAGTACTAAGAAAAGTATTGACGATATATTTTTTAAAAAATTATTTATTAATAGAATAAAGATTGAATATAATATGTTAAACGTACCAAAGAAAGTATCAATTTTATATTTACAAAGACTTTAGATAAAAAAAAAACTTTATTAGAAGGGGGCAAAGGTCCATGAAGGCCCCTTTTACAACTCCATCAATGTATATAAAATAAATAAAAAATACAACACTTATATTCTCTTTGTCTCCATTTTATATAATCACGGAGGCTTAGATCTTCTCTTTTATTGTCATTTCTCGAACTAACTTAAGCATTGAAAGATCAAAGGCTACCACTCCTTCATTGTCATCTTCAGATCTAATTTAAGTATCGAATGATCAAAAACTATAACACCTTATAATGATTTAAGGTCCTAACGTGTTTTTCTTATTCGCAAGTCTATAGTAAGATAAAGTGCACCCTGATGTTAACAAAAAAAAAAAAAAAAAACATCAACAATAAGCTTTCATGAACTAATAATAAATAGTTTTTCCTACATTATTCATTATAGAGTTTGACATAATTTAGAAGCTAAAGATGCTCCTAGAGGAGCTTTGAAGTCACCATGGTGAACTCTTGGATGAAAATATCATGAAGTTGCGAGCATAACTTGATTACCAAAGTTCTTCTACAGAAAATTTTGCTTGTCTCATAAAATTGTAGATTTTTGTTTTGTTTAAAATTTATATGGTGGATATTATTACTCAGGAAGTTGCGAGTATAGTGAATTGGGAGGACGAGCAAATAGAGTACTTTAAGGAGAAGGTGACTGAAGAGGTCAAGCTAGAAGATCTTAAAAACTGTAAAGGCTCCAGCTCAGGTATCATAATACATAGCACTTAAAATTGCTTTGGAAGAACAAGCCGTTCTTGTTCTGGGTCAGTTTATGATTAACTCTTTAAAAATTTAATATTAATAAATAGCAAAATCGTGTGGGCCCCTTGAGCAAAAGCCAATCAAATTCAAACATATAATTTGTGAAATCTAACACTACTTTTACGTAGCATAAAAGTTATTCACATCCCATTTTGTTTCTTTATGCTAAAATATCTTGGTTGCCAGGAACTAATATATACAATAGAAGAACATGACAAAAGGCACTCTCATACACCATTCTAAAGTTAAAAGCACAAAACAGAACAAGTTTATTTCACAACCTGCGTGTAACAAACCAAGCCACAACTGCCATCAATAAAGGATTATCAGAACCAACCTCATCAGTATGTTTTACTTATGCAAAGGTGATTTATTATGAGGAAAGTGAGAGTGGATTTTTTTTACGGTTACTTTTCTTTTTCCAAAGCAACCTTCTCCACAAACTACTGCCTCGTTGTTTCTTGCTAGGCACAATAGCCAATGAATCAACTGAAGCATTGTCATCCTGAAGCATACCATTTAAACCAAGGATCTTTTCTAGGGGCTCTACAACCTTTTTTGGACCCAGTTTTGTAGTTGAAGTGCTGTCAACTTCTTTGGTGTCCGGAGATTTGGGACCTTTAGCTGCTACATCGTCTTCTGCGAGCATTTGATCGAGTAGAGACGACCGATTTGCATTCTTATCCTTGTCTCGGGTTGGTTTTGTAGTGTAATTTGTGGTGTTTGTATCGGTAGATTCAGTGATGACCTTGTCAAATAGGGCTTCTTCCCTGGGTGCAGCCAATGCCTTTAACTGCTTCCCAAGATCAACGATAGTCTGCTGGCACTCCGCCAACTTCTCTGAAGCAGCTGTTATCTCCCAATCCTACAAAGTTGTTAAGATGCGTAAGAACAAAGCAAATGCATGCCTACTTTTTTGTGCAAAACAGCAAACAATGAAAATATCTAATATGATAAGGAGGAAAAAAAAACATATTTCGTATGTACATTAAAATGATGACTTTTAAGTAGCAAAAACCTACGGCTATTAGCCTATTAGTATTTAGTAGGCGCTTTCACCAGTGCTACTTAAAAATGTATCAGAGTTGAAAAGTGCATTTTTATTTACGTTTTTTATTTTTATTTACCTCATTATCATACTATATTAAATTATTATTTCACATAAAGTTTACTATTTTGTTCATGTCATTCGCAAAAAGATTAGGTAAAATTAAGTTTAAAAGTATTGATAATTTTTGTGGACAAAACATTTAATTATAATCTAATTTTTAGGCTCGTTATCAAGTCTCTCAAGCAAAATCAAAAAACCACCCAAGCTCCATATAATTGCACCCGAGCCGAAGAAACACTCGAGTTCCATATAATTATACTTTAAATATATATTAGTGCTAAATTTATTGAGGCTTTTGATTTTAAATATTTAATTGAAGTCAAGCCAACTCGTAAAATTATCATTTACCTTTTATTTAATGTGCTATAATGTTTTTAGGATGTATCCCAAAATTGTCCTTTTAATTTATTAAAAAACTTACAACTTAAAATAATTAAGTCCAAATAAGATACAACCCTATCTTATTCTATTATCAATCCCATATATGCCGAACAAAATAAAAAAAATCTTATTCTATTATCACTCCTATATATGCCGAACAAAATAAAGAAATTAGAGCTGTTGTTTTTCTGAGTCCTACATCTACGCATATGAGACTAAGCATAATTCCTTGTATCTATCGGTGGTCAAAGCTGTTCGGATATGATGGGGGTGAATAAGGAATTAAGATAAAAGGGTCTGATATTAGCAGAGCAGAGCAAACAGCAATTATTTATTAGGCTCTTAAAGTGATAAAGGCAAAAGGGCATATGGGTAAGATAATGAAGACCGTGGAACTGGCAGTGAGAAATTAATTCGGGCTGTTGCAAGACTTGCTCTGTACATCATATTTGTGATTAATTTGTGATCATATCAATCTTTATACGCTATCATATTTTAGCAATTTATTTTTTATCCAATATATTTCATATTTATATAACTTCTTATTTATTAATTTTTTTTTTTTTTATGTATACATCAAATAATCTTGTACGTAACTTTGATTATTAAAATTTAGAAAAATTATTTTTATTGAATATATGCTTAATATTTTGTTCTAAAATTACTAGTGAATTTGACTTTAATTCATTATATGTATTGAATCTATTAGTTTAAGATTATTGATTATTAAATCCATTCTATGACACATGTTACACTTGTATTATTTTTGCTAACTTTTAAAGTGTTAAGGTTGACGCATTCGATATTTCGTATGACTCAAGTTTATTGAAGCGTCGGTCCAGATCCGTTTTTACCAACTTTGTAGAGATTGTAAAGATAGAACAAGAGCTCGAGCTCTCGTAAGTAAAGTACATTAGGAACTTTATCTGTAAAAGGTAGTTTAAGATCTAACTTTGTACTTGAACATTGAATTTTCTTATTTTCATAATGAATAAGTTAAGTAGTTCAATAGACCAGTAGTTTTTTTCTTAAACTATTGTTGTAGTTTAGGTTATTTTTACCTAAAAATTTTGTATATTATTTTTTATTTTCGCACTTTATTATTATACACGATTGTATATCTAATCATTTTATTTAAATTACATAATTAAAATTTATTAAAATTAAAAATAACTTATTCATCTTAAGTTAATTAGGTAGCTTCCAAATAAAAACACTACATGGATATTTTGAAAGGCCCAATGTTGCAAATTTATATGAACTTACACTTCGAAGTTGCTTTTCTTCCTGATTAATACAGGACTTGGAGCTTTCCTTGGTGCTTTCCTTCTTCACACTAATGATGATATACACAAGATATATTAGGCCCCTTAACAAGATCGGTTAGGATCAGTGATTATTAACTAATATTTCGTTAAAAGCAAAAATTGTGCGCTCTTTGAGCGTGTTCGACATTACCTTTCAAGCTGGAGCTGCAGTTCAACACATGTAGCCTCCAATTCTTCGAAACAGTTGTTTTTGTTCTCCAGTTCAACTTCTAGAGAAGATAATTTCTGGCGAGCTTCATTTAATTCTACTCGGGCTACTGAAAGCTGTGTATCAAGATCTTCAATTATCATCTTTTGGTTTTCAACCCGATCCTCAATCATTCCTTTTGATTGTTTTAGAATCTCTAACTCTGTTTGCAAGCTAGCAATGATTTTTTCAGATTCATGAAGTTGATTGATGAAGTACTCACTCCTATCAGTAGCTGACTGAAGCTTTTCTTCCATTTCTTTTTTTGCATATTCATTATTCATTGTTTCATTATTTAATCTCTTGTTTTCCTCTGCCACAGTAGATTTCAACTCTTCTGGATAAATACTATGACCATTTGAGGCAGTAGCAGAGGGCAAACACAGAAATGACTCCCTTGGAACATGTGTTTTTTCTGTCTTCGGAAAGAGACCCATCATTCCAGCTTCGGCTTCACTTTCGCTCCGGGAATCATCCCAATCAAATTGCTTTCTGATGGCATCCCTCATGCATGAAACATCCTGAATCGAAAAACAGTGATTTATAATCCAGTCTAGAGCAGAAGTTAATTCTTGAGCAAACTTGTTCAGATCAGCCTTCCCATTTAATACTTCGTAACAAGCATGCACATATTGCTGCAGAACAGCAGTGAGTTCAGAAGTCTTCCACTGGAAAACACGAACCATGTAGCCAGCGGTGCTTCCGAACTTTTATACGGAAACAAGTTCTCCTTGCACATAGCATTTCCAGACTGACAAAAATCTGGGGATGGCAAACCAATCCCCTCAATAAGCTGAATCATTTTAAGTAAACATGAACTTGAACCTGGCTGGAAATGCTGATTGTTCTCTACCAGTGAAATGTCAATTTCAGTTTCTCCACTGGATAAATCCAACAGTGTTGATTTATTTGAAGGTGAATTGTTGCTACTGACAGGAAGGGGCTTAGGTGCTTGAGGCTTTTGTAGTTTCCTATGCACCAACACTACTCTAATATCCTCGAGCATTTCCTCAATCTTTTTTCCTGTTAAACGGTTCTGCTCCAACATCAAATTGATTATATCTTGAAGCCAAACTGGGATTTTACCATTAGACAGTTCTTTAAACCTGATATCCTGGTTTGATGCATTAAAGCCTGACTCACCATCTGAAATTGGAACTATCTCACTACCAATCAGTTCTGAAGAATACTCAGTTTCTAGGGGGCCAACAATCGCATTAGTGTCATTTGAAGAAGCATGTGAACCTCCAACTGGCTTATCAACAGAAACTATTGCTAGTTTTTCCATTTCAAGGAAGTCATCCATCAAATTTATGTCTAATTCTCTGGCCGTTTTACTAGACAGTGACCCTTTCTGTCTTTCATTTCTGAAATGTTCTAGTTCCGAAACTAAAGCAGAAGCCCATGATTCAGCACAACTAACCTTATCATCGCTCCCAATGTCTGACATTGATGCATAAGAGAATTCATGTGACATGGGACTACTTGTTGGATCCACGACTTTACGAAACTTTGGTGATTCTTCAAGCCGGGACTCAACTTGGGATAGTTTGGATGCTGTGCGCGTGTACATGTTCCTGGAGAATTGGAGTTCATTTGTCTTTTTAGTGAGGACCAACTTCAGAGTCTTGTTTTCTTTTTCCAAGGCACGAAATTGCTCAGTGAGCACGCTATTTTCCTTGCTGAGAGTTTCAAAAGAATTGTCAGCTACAGAGTCAAACAGTAAGCTAGATGAATTCAATTTTCTCCTCAGTTCTACAGGATCCCTTCCCAGCATTTCAACTTCATTCTTCATTTTTACCAAGGCAGCAGGACCTGGTAACCTCTTCCTTACCAGAAGGCGCAGCCTCTGGCACTCAGACTCTAATTTTGCAATTTTCTTCACACTCTCCAAGTGTTGCTTATGTGATGCATCTGCAGTTCGACAATTAAATTCTCTTTCCTCATTCCGGATCTCAAGTTCTTTCCCAAGAACCCGCACCTCATACTTCAAAGAAGAATTGTCCTTTTCAGTGGATTCCAATCTACTCATTAAGGCATTAAAATCTACTTCAACTTGGTTTAGTTGTGCATTTAACTCTTCGATCAAACTTTCCTTCACAGCAAGAGCCTTATTAAGATGAGCATTTTCAGCCAATATTTTCCCCAGTTTCTTATTTGTTTCTGCTAACTTCTCCTCTAAAACTATCTGGGCTTTCTCAAATCCCTTTGACGTCTTCATGACAGCATCGTGAATTCTTTGCTCCTGCTCATCTCGATTATATCGGAGCTGCTGCATGCATTCCTTAAGAGCAGCATCCAAATGAGCTACTCTTTCTTCACCAACAATTTGGTGTCTTAATAATTCATCTAGTTGTACTTTTAGTTCTGCAGCTTCTGCTTCAGCCTTTTCCCAGCCTGTACAATTATTTGTAAGATGACAACATGTTCCAAGAGATTATGAGATAGTTGGATAATCTAAGGATAAATCACATGGCAATATAAGAACAAGGAAACAGAAGGAGAAACAAGTGATCACCTTTGACGGCTTCTTGAGCCATTTTTACGTGTTGTTTCACAAGTTCATCTTTATTCTCACTCTCAGACAGAGATGCAGAAAGTTTGTCATTTAAAGTTTTCAGGTTTTTCTCCAGTTCTGCTTTCTCAGCCAGAAGTGTCTGCATCTAAAAAGAAAAAACATAATGCTAACAAAGCAGCCAATAATGTAAGGTAAAAATCTTGTGAGATTTAAAAAAAGAGCACAGCAAGTTCTATCTGGATAAAACTTTAAAAAAAAAAATGAAGATACAAAAAAAGTTCTGTTAATGAGAACTTTGCTTCAATCAGATTGTAGAAAAGAAAAACTCAAGTCTTCTCGTTCAGATAGACAGTAGACACAGCACTCCTCAAAATTAATCCGACTCCTTAATCAGAAAAGCCCATAGATAGGAAATAAAATGGGGAAGGAAAACAAAAACAAAAAAATGGAGTACACTAGAAGCTAGAGTTTCAAGAGTTGAACCCTAAGATACCAATGAAGCCAAACCCTGTTGCATCTAAGATATGCAAGTCAAATTTTTAATTTGCAACTCCGTTTTCTTTGACCAAGCAAGCCAAATCACTGTTAACTCAAAAACGTTGCCATCCAAAAACAATACAGAACTAAAACCAATAATCGATCATTGGCATCCAGCCTCTTCACAGTGTGGGATTATGCTTCCTCAGGTTAAAAAACTAAAAATTAAAATTTGAGAAAGAAATTTCACCCTCCAGCATATCTAACTTTACTGATTCTCCAAATCACTGTTAACTCAAAAACGTTGCCATCCAAAAACAATACAGAACTAAAACCAATAATCGATCATTGGCATCCAGCCTCTTCACAGTGTGGGATTATGCTTCCTCAGGTTAAAAAACTAAAAATTAAAATTTGAGAAAGAAATTTCACTCTCCAGCATATCTAACTTTACTGATTCTCCAAATCACTGTTAACTCAAAAACGTTGCCATCCAAAAACAATACAGAACTAAAACCAATAATGGATCATTGGCATCCAGCCTCTTCACAGTGTGGGATTATGATTCTTCAGGGTTTAAAAACTAAAAATTAAAATTTGAGAAAGAAATTTCACTCTCCAGCATATCTAACTTTACTGATTATGCATTGGAAATAAAGAGCCACAAAATTGCAAGCACAATACGCTTATTAGCTGGACCAGGCTATATCCTCCAAATTTCACCGACCTTGAACGGATTTCAAGGTGCAATGTGCATGAGTTGAGGAGTATCAACATGAAAAGCAAGCACATGTAGCGCAAAAACTTATGAAATACATATGGTGTTCGAATTACCTCTGTTTCATTTCCTTGCACAGATGTATCATTAGCAACAATAACTTTCTCTGTGGATTTCTTTCTCCAGGGCCACGACTTATTGTCCATGATTACTCACAGGAAAATCTGCATGGTTAAAAAACAGATCTTATGAATCTGTAATTTTGCTGATACTTATCACACATATAACGCATAAAAAGTAACAAAAATAAACACTATTCACACATTCAGAAAATTCTCATAAAAAACGCCAGTCTAGCTCTAAAAAAAATCATACTTTCAGGAGTAGTACAAGAGAAGCAATTACAATGCTAATTAGAATAAATGCATGGACGAGCAAAGTAAAACTCACAACAGATGCAAGGCCAAAGTTATCGCGGATCATTCAAAGTCGAAAATAGTTAATAATGCAGCAAATCTTGAATCTCCAATCCCACCGACACATTTTTATAGATACACTACTGAAAGAAAGAAGATTAGATTGAGACTCAGGGTTTTAGCGATCGAGAGAAATAGCTGTGAGTAAGAAAGGAGGTGTTTGGTAAACGAGAAAAAGTAAAACGAGGAAAAGTAAAGTGGGAGAAAGTGAGTGACTGAATGAGAGAGTGAAGAGAAAGAATAGGGAGCAATAGACTGTTGGCGAAAAGGTGTGGGCCTTTCAGAAAATTGGGATCTGAAACGCGAGAAGAATAGAGCGTAGGAGCGTGGTGTGGGTCGTTTCTGTTGATTTTAGATATATCGGGCCCAACACTTTTGCTTTGATCACACGGATCTTAAGAGCGGAGGTCCTTGTCATGCGAGTTAATTTGGCAATTGTTATAAATAAATTGTTTATGTCTCGTATTTCATGATTTTTGTAAAATTTGGAAGTATTCATTCATGTTTATTATATTTTGAAAAAGCACTTTTAATTATGAAGAAAAAAAGACGTAGTTCTAAACGGAGCCGTTTTTTATTGACGATTATTCTTGTTATTATTTCCCGAGTTTTGGTCAAGTTTTTTTTTTTTTTTTTATAGAAAATATAAATATTTATTTCTTATTTGAGAAGTGAGAGAGATATGTTATACATTCCCAACTTACTGTATTTTTTTATGGGTTGTCTGCAAGGAAAATGTTCGGTAGAAATAACTAGCTAGTCTATGGTTTCAGAAAATATTTAATAACTTGTAAATTGTAGTGGTATATATTTAGATGAATTCAAATTAAACAAAATTAAAATTTAATTCATTTTGTTTGTCTTTTAATAAAATTATATTTTACCGTAAAACTTGATTAAATTATAATTATTAGTCCGACTTTAATTATATATAATCAATACAACTGGCATTGTAGTCCGGGTGGTATTTGAGTGCCACGTTAATTCATAACTTTTAAGTCACATAATCAAATTTAGCTTAAATGTGCGAGAGTATTCCTTTCGATTATTGAAAATTTATAAAAAATAACATTCATTAAATTTATAATAATAAAATTAACACCTTTAATAATATTAAACGTTTAATTTAAACTTAAAAAATTCAACGTTTAATATTAAACGAGTATAAATTATTGTCGTTCAATTCTAATTGAATTAGTATTTAAAGAAAAATAATATATTAATCATTTTTTTAATTGTGAAAATATAAGTTTGAATATAAAAAGTGCTAGTTTTATTATTATAAGTTTTAAGGTGTGCTATTTTTGTTGTTTTCGCTTAATTATTTAAGGAAAAAAAAAATTAATGTAAGAGTCTGATTATTTTCCTAAATGGTATATTTTGTGTTTGTGTGTGTGTTATTTAGAAGGAATAAGGATCTTATAAGTTAATTTATTCGTATCATTAAAATATTTTAATTATTTTACAGTAATACTTAGATTCCTCTTTTAATAAAAATAAAATTATTTATTTATTTTTTTAAAGAATAAAATATTATTTTATTAATAAAATATTTTGATAAAATAATAAAATATTTAATAAAATAAAATTATTATTATTTTAAGCGAAAGCACTAGAAAGCCTATGTGAGTGTGACTTATTTATTTATTTAATAAAAGAGGTTCATGTTGCTTTTTCCCTTTTTCTTTTCCTCCTTTTTAAATAAAATCATACAAATGATAAATATAATGATTTTTTTTTCTAAACATGATAAACTTAAAATAATTATTTTTATTATAATTTATGTTACATAATTTAATAAATATTTATATTAGTAAAAATTTTACAATCACTTTCTTATTTTCACATTTACAACTTCATATCTAATCAATAATTAATATATTATTTAATATATATAATATATAATATTATTCTAAACATAAAGATGATTCGTTGGATTTGTGGCTATAATACGATTAATATATTGTCTGTTATGAGAATGCTTCCTATCTTTTTATATTTAAAATGGCAACTTTTTATCACAGGGAAAACAAAAAATCTGAACTTTGCTATCTTGTGTAATGCTTCTTGGTTTGGTCCTAGCTTTTTATTTTTAAATTGAAATTAACATTCTTCGATTTTTTATTTAATTTTTATTTTTGTTTTCTACGGCGGGCAAGCACTCACATCAATTTATTAATTAGCTACGGCCCACACGTGAACTTTTAAAAAAAAATCAGAAAATTACTAATATAAAAATACTTCAACTACATTAGCTGCAAGAAGTATCAATCGTATCGTATTAGTCGTATTTATATTATATTTGTTCATATTATTTATATCTTATTTTTATATTGATTAATACATTAAAAAATTTACTTGAATTTTTTTATGTTATTTATTTATAATAGTTAGAAATAATAAAATCTTTAAGAACATAAAAAAATTATTGATTAATTTTTATTAAAAAAAATTCGTATCGTATCGTATTCAAATCGTACTATCGTATCGTGTCAGAAATTGCCACCCACTGGACACCTGAATTGGTAGTTAAATGTATTTAAATGATTTTCCAAAAAAAAAATACTTTATATTCAAATAAATATGATTATTATAAAAGAAATGTCAAAATCTTATTAGTTAAAGTAAAACTTACGTAGGTCTCCTCTTACGTTTTTAATCTCATCATTATATCTCATTTGTAATAATATCACCAATTTTATAACATCATGATAGTACTGAGAATGAAATATAGGACTTGAAATTGAAACTCATAATATAATAAAACATGTTATATTTAATTAATGAGTTCCCTGTTGAAGAAATAGCAAGTTAAACTAAATTAATATTACAAATAATGTGAGCATTTTTTAATACTGTGAATGTTAATTTTTGTAATTTATTATAATCAAAATATAATAAAAATTGAAAAATAATTTAGTGATGCAATGCATGTATGAATGAGGCTATGTTAGAGTTTGATTCTCGGTGTGTGTGAATTTGTAACGTTATTTTAAAAAATGAGATTTAAAAATCTCTTTTTTTAAACAATGCTATTTAGCATGACTATTTGTAGAACATGATGAGCATAACTGTGTAGACGAGGCCGATTAATAAATAAGCATATAAAAATAAATAAATTTATATACATATTATTGATTGCCAGAAGGGCTCCTTCAAAAGTTCATTGGCGTGGGGCAAAATACAAAATCGAGACCTTTAATTTTTTGCTATTAAAATAATATAAATAAAAATTCTTTAATTTTTATTTTTAGCAATTTTATTTTATTTTTTGATTGAAAAAATGTTCTCCTCAATTTAGAGAAAATATGACTATTGCCACACACTATCACAATACTAAGAATCACAGCCATTTTTGTTTTGATATCAATCAAAGGCGGGTCAAAAGACACTGAGAAACTGAAGCCCGACGACAAAGCGTGGAGGCACCTGTATCTGAGTATCTTTCAATAGCAACTCTAGCACACTGAAAATTCGAATCTACGTCTTACCGTATGAGAATATGGACCCAACACTTTAACTCCGATGCCTAAATTATTAGGCTACCGCCTGATCGATTTTAACAATTTAATTAGACGTATATAATGTATGCTAAATAAATAACTCATACAATACAAATAACTACAAGTATACAGTTTTAGTTAATAAGTATAAAATTTAAATTTTAGTAAAGGATTTATATTGTATATATTATTTCTTTCAAATATAAAAGATAAATAATTAATTAATTAATTAATTTTTTTTTTTCAAGTGTAAACAAAATTAAGAACTAAAATATGAATAAATAAAAATATATTATGAGCAAATTATGTAAAACAAAGTTACAAGTAGCATGTGATAGTTATTTTATAATTAATTAATACTAATGAATTAAATACATATTTTTTTTTTTCAATAATTTTGTTATAATATTATATTTTTAATACATACATACATAATAAATATTGACAAAAAGTTGGAGGCTTAATTTGGTCGAAGCCTAAGGCAACCACCTCATCTATTAAATGACGAGCTGCTTTTGAATGATCAATAATTTATAATATAGTATTAAAAAAAATAAAAAATTGTGTTCAAAATTCAATAATCTTAATTATTAAAATTTTAAGTATTTGATTTGTATATTGCATAGAATAGATATATAAAAATAATGTTAACTTATTTATTTCCTAATAACTTAATTTTGGATTGATAATTGGTTGGATACTTTTCTAATCGAAAGGACAGATAACCTTCCAATGGATCCATCGATATACTTGCTAGTGGGGGATTATCTAGGAAAAGATAGATGGCATCTATGGCAAACCTTTGAGGACTCCTATTTGAATATTGCCTTGGAGATTTGATCAATAGTTGTTGGGATTGGAACAAACACCAGAGTTGGGACACGTTTAATTAATGGAGGTATCATAACTAATAAAGTTTATGATTCATTACAAGTGGTTGGAGAACATTAGAATTAGGATAGGGCCATTTGGGCCCTTTTATACCACTCTCGTAGTTTATTATACTAAACATACTATTCATAATAAACTCCTCGAGGATTGCCAATTAAAGAATGGGGGACAATTTTTTTTTCCTTCTAGCTATTCATTATGTGGTTATGTGGAGGAAATTATATCTCATCTTTTTTTTTTAGTTGTCATTCTGCATGCGCTCTCTAGAACCTCCTTTTCTCCTTCTTTGGAAAACAATCACATACTGAGTCTTTTATTCTTAATTTATGGACAATCACAATGACAATTAATTTTAGGTCACAACTCAATCATTTATGACAAACAAGGATTGCTTCAATTATCTCGTTGATATGGATAACGATAAATAATTATTAGTTTGATAGCAGGCGGACAACACTGAGTTCTACTTTTGCTATAATTTGACGATTAATTCGTGAGTCAGGTCTATCACAAAGTAGATCCATACAAAATACAATGCACGATCTTCAAGTGTTTAGGCATCTTCGAATACAAGGCATCCCATGATAGGTTTCAAGGATTATAGAGATTATTTAGAAGGAGCCACCCTCATAATAAATAAAGGTAAATACAAATGATAAAGCTTTTAGGAAGCCAGGTTTATTAGTTGTGCAAGTATTTTTCGAACTTCAAGATCATTTGTTAATGGTTGTTTTAGTATTCCACTTGGAATCTTATATGCTTTTAAGGAGGAGATGGTTGCAGCCATTCATGAGGTAATATATGCATATAAATTTGGACAAAGGCGGTTTTGGTTGGAGTCAGACTCAACATATGTTATTATTCTTTTTCAAATTTGGTCTTTTTAGGTGTCTTGAAGATGTATTCAATTTAGACTGATTGTTTAAAGAAAATTACTTATATAGAATTTTACTGTTCACATATTTACGTAGAGGATAATGTTGTAGTTGATAGTATAGCTTTTAAGGCTCCTAATTTTTGTACATTAATTTGGTGGTGGAAGGCCCTATTTTTTGCTAATTTTTTTCATTTTTTTTTACACTAACAACAAATTTAATTATATCTTTTGTTAAGAATTGATTATATATATATTTTTTATTTAATAATGTTAATAGTTGAGTAATTATATAAAGAAGATATTAAAGAGGTATCACTCTAAATGAAATGTTTCTGTGCCCCTATCGAAGCTTACTTGCTATGACCTTTTATTTATATAAAAAAAAAAACTTAATCTTTTTTAGGATGATTGATTCGTAACAACTTCTATAAGTTTTCAATCCCTAACTTTGATTTAGAGTCCAACTAATTAATCTAATGTAAACGCCTGTGCTGGTTTGTATAACCTTCTGACAAACAATAAGATATGGCAAAGGAGCTTTATTTGGTCTGCCATAATGCCATTAGTGAAATTATATATTTTACGAAGAAATAATGGTAGAAGCTTGAACAGATGATATTTTTTAAAATATAAATGTTTGGAACTTTTATTTTTTGAATCAGTTTGTGTAATTAATTTTGATTTTTTGAGAATTTTTTATGGTTCAGGTGGAGTCCAGTTCGAATGTCACTCAAGTGTGTGAGTGTATTTTTTCTTTATTAATAAAAAAGAAAGAAATTTTAGAATTTTTTTTAAAAAAGTAGAAGCTTGAACTATTATATAGTTTATGGTATTCTAAATGCACCTATTTATTTGATCCTAAAAAAAATTAAAATACAAATTTCTTGTAATTCAGGTAAGACTCTCAATTCTTTCACCAAGAATTCAAATTCGAATTTCATTTAAGTGTGTAAGTGTATTTTTTTTATTAATAAAAAAAAAAAAAAAAACTTTAGTGCCCTTTTTAAAAAAATAAAATGTAAAAGCTTGAATTTTTTTTTTTCACTTACAAACAAGATGCTGAAGTTTATTTAAACATGTTAAATTTTAGGTTCTAAGTGAGTTGTGTATTAAAAAAAAATTGGAATCTTTAAATAATTTATTTAATTTTGTTACTGCATGTAACGTTATTCATTGATGTTTTTAAATTTTCTTCCACAAGATAATTAAACTAGTTATGTATATATTGTTTCTAGCTGAAGAAAAATAGAGAATAAGGGGTCACAATCATATTAATGTTAATTAAAACTTGATATTACGTTGCTCCTTTCTTAAAGTAGTCGTTAGACTCGTTACTGCTATTATTCTTAGGACCCTAATCAAGCTAACGCTTGGTATTAGGTCATGACTCATGGCTTTCTTAAAGCAAAGTTCATAATTTTCTTTTTGCTAGAGTGATTCTCGAATGTTGTTAAGTGATCATCAAGTAAATTAACTTGTTCTTTTCTTTTATTCCTCCTCTTTTTTTTTTTTCCTTCTTCTTTTCTTAAAGATAATAACAAGGTTTAATTTTATAATATAATTTATTTTTAAATATAGAATTTTATTTTTAATTTTTTTTAAAAAATATTTTTATTTTTCTTACAATCAATGAACATGAATTTTTTAATATTGTTAGAAAATGAACATATATTTTTTTAATAAAAGAATTAAAAAAGAAATTAATTAAATAATTGAGTTATTTATACACATAAAATATTAAGAGTCCAACTCTCATGCATTATTTTTGATGTACTATTTTATGTACCACAAATATAGGATAAATATGTTGGTAAAAGTGGTTAAAAATGTTAATCCTTATTGCATAAAATATAAATTTATTATATACATATTTATTTATTATTGATGACACTTAAAATAATAAATTTAAAATAACACAAATAATTTTCATCCGGATATTAACTATCGAGTTAGATATATAGCTAAATATTTTTAGTGAATAAGACGAAAATGAAATAAACAATTCGTAGATTTAAAAAATAACTAAAAATATCAATAAGTTACTACAAATCTACAATGAGTAAAAAGGAGCTTGGACGTATAGCCGTATAGGTATAAAATTCAATTTCATTGCCCTCCGTTATGGTATTCAGAAAAGTCACGATTTGTCGTCTTCTTTTTTTCCTAGTCGTCACTATTTACTTTTTATCTTTTACAGCATAAGTTAAGAAATAAGATCATAACTTAGTAGTATGGTAGTAGTGCATGCTTTGAATTTATGGTTTAAAATAGAAAAGAATGAGGTTTATTGTCAAATCAATAAGTAATAGGATTGCTAGTATTTGGTTTATTATAAAATCAAACAAGTTTAATTTATATATAGTACAGAAACAAATTTAAGTCACTAAACTGCCCAAAATGGTATGATTGTGTAATTATGATAGGGAATGAATGAAAACATGCAAGTAACTTCCAACTCTTCTTGTTCGACTGCATAAGAATTGAGATATTTAATTAGTCATTCTCCATTAATTATTTCTTTTTTAAAACAAAATGTTATGTTGTAAACATTTATTTTTACTATTAGAGAATTTAAAAAATAAAAACATTATAAATTTTTTCTCATTACATCAAAACCTCTTAAAAATATATTATAATACTCGTTACATCTATATCTTTTAAAATATGTTATAATACATTTATTTTTCTCAAAATTTATATAATAATTTATGATTTTTTTGCTTATTTTATCTCATTTTAAAAAAAAATTAACTTTGATTTATTTATAATTTTATAAATTTTATTTTAATATTATTATTTATTTTAATGATACTATTTAAATAAATATAATAATAATAATAATAATTTTATTTAATTTAATTTCTATTATAATTCACATTTTAATTAAGTTTTCATCATACAAACAAAGCATATCCTATGTATCTTTCCAAAACTTCTTACCGTCAAAGATCATAATACCACCAATTTTTTTATATAATATTAATAATATAAATATAAATTTAATATATTATATTAATTAAAACTCTAATAGTAAAATTTAATATTGCTTTCTACTTCTCTTTCTGTCGCATTTCACTGCTCCTGTATGCTATTTGTGCTTCTATTGCCTAGTATTTTACTTTTTAAAAAAAAAAAAAAATTATTATAGTTATATATTTTTCTATAAAAATATTAAATATTTAAAATATTTATATTTTAATTTACATTCATAGCAATAATTATGTATTATATATTCCTAAAAATTATAACTTTTAAATTTTTGATCAATAAATATTGTATAATTATTAATTTAAATGCTTATTTAAATATAAATTTATATGTATTTAGCACCCATTTTTTTTTTCATAACAATTCACCATTTTTTTTTTGTTTAAATTATTAATTAGAGTTCTTTATTTCAAAATATATATTATCCAATTGTTCTATTAAAATATGAAATTTATTTTAAATTTTTATACTTATTAATTACTATTAATAGGTAAAATTGAATTTGATTTGATAATTGATGAATTTTATGCTTTAAAGCATGACACAAATTAAATAATTTTTTTATTTATATTTTAAGTTTATATTATTTTTTCAATGTTAGTTATAAATCTTGATATTAAGTATTGCTTTGCCTCAAGTATGAATTGCAAGCTATCTCCTATGTCATGCTGCAGTAGAGACACCATTCTATAGTTCAAAACTTTTCAATCAGTCTAAAAATTATGGATAATATATTGTTGTTTAGATTGAATGATTTTGTAAATTCAAGCAGTTGGGAGAAGTTCTCAACCATATACAGTACTTATTAATACAGGAAAACTACTACCCAAGGTGACATTAACTAAATATCCCCCAACATTTGTTTTTTTTTTTTTTTTTTAAATCTATATAATTTTTTTTTAAATATACATTTATTAATTACTCTAAACCAATTCAAGAAGATACGGTACTACTTTTAGCACAAGACTATTAAAATAGTGGGAAATATCCCCAACTTAACAATACATGCATGTAGTAATTTTATTTTTAGGGCTTTTAAATGTTTTTTTATTTTTTTAAGTTACTCTCCTTATTTTTAAAAACTTCTTTTAAATTTTATTGCCACCACTCATTACATTAATTATATTTTACATAATTTTAACATGTCTTTATTTATTTATTTAATCGAACTGTTATAAAAAGAAGAAGGAAAAATAACAATTATAATATACCAAAAACTTATAACAATAAAAATAATACTTAGGGTTATATGCTGTCATGACCCCCTATTTATTAAAAATCTGATATGACCCCCTCCACTTGATTTTTTTACATATTATGACAAAAATGCCCTTAATAACCCATCAGTTGGACGACTGTCCAACTCACCTCAACAGAGTTGGACATGTGTCCAACTGAAAACCAGAGGAGTATATTTTAGAGGACACATATGTCCACTCGCCGGAGCTCAGTTGGACGACTGTCCGGCCGGCGACCTCACTCGCCGGAGTTCAGTTGGACACATGTCCAACTAGACTGCTCAGAATTGGACGACTGTCCAACTAGCAGAATTTTGATTGGCCGACAACCCCACTCGCCGGAGCTTAGTTGGACACATGTCCAACTGAGTTGGACGTATGTCCAACTGATCGAATTTTGATTGGGCGATGACCCCACTCGCCGGAGCTCAGTTGGACGCATGTCCAACTAAAAACTACAGAGTTGGACGTATGTCCAACTAAAAACCAACGAGCTTATTTCAACAGAGTTGGAACATTTTTCAACAGAGTTGGACGTACGTCCAACTAAAAACCAATGAACTTATTTCACTCGCCGGAGGTCAGTTGGACGACTGTCCAACTGATCAAATTTGTTATACGAGCTCCAGTACACCACAAATTCTGAGCATCATAATTTAATTATATGATACTAAGAAAGTAGAGCAGACAAATTGCATAAACAAGCAATCAAACGAGAAAATACAAATACAAACTTTGACCACTCAAATTGCAGACAGTGACTTTACCAGATGTTCAAATTCTCGAACTAAATCCAGCAATCAATACTACATCTTCTATGGAGGAAAATCAACACTTAAGGAGGTGGAAAAACACATCTGCCTTGCCGTAGTGAACCCCCAAAATTCTCACGCCTGGCCTGGACTTGAAACTCCCAAATTTGGGTGTTCTCTGCACTGAAGAAGGTGCATCAGAGACAGCAACAACAAAAATATCAGCTCCTGCGATAATAAGCAGTGCAATAACAAGAAGAGAAAGCAATCGCCGGAGGAAAAACGAGATCGATTCGTCGGAGAGACGGTTCGACTTCTTCTCTACTGCCGGTTTCCCCAGTGCTGTCGGGATAGTAGCCGAAAGAGAAGTAGCAGATGACGCTAGCGCTGGAGTTGATACAGCCGGAGTATAAGAAGATGTAGTGGATGAGGTCACTGCCGGGTCCGCCGTGATCAGATCCATGAGCGTCGTCCCCGATGAATCCTGTCTCAACATTTAGCACAGTAACATTAAATCAAATTTAAACAACAAAATGAAATGAATTGAATTGAAAACTCAAATCATAGCTTAACAAAATGTCGTTGAAAACAGACGAAATCGAAATTTGAGCCATAGTCGAAAAACAAAATCTCTCAAATTTTCGAAGGCTGGACTTGGACTTACATAGGCTTATTATGACAACGGCAATGGTGGTGAGGTCGCAATTGGAAAATGATGCAGTGGGGGGTAAATTTGGAATATATAATTTGGTGTCCATCTTAGATTAAAAGTATCAAAAGGAGGTCATATGAGCCTATTTCCCTAATACTTATGGTATTAACCCAACACTAACTTGTATCATCTCAATTTTAAAGAATTAATGGTGCTATATATATATATATATATATATATATATATATATATATATAAGTTTTTTTATAACAAAGAAATCACTCTTATAATATTGTTACCAAAATAATACAAATGTCTTTTATAAAACCAAAATAGCTTTTAACAAAAAATGCTAATAGAATCACTTTTTATAAATTTGCTTTTATTAATAAGATATCCAAATGCAACTTTTAAACTGAAACTTGAAGCACTCTCTCCATCTAAAATGATGATAATTGATGACAACCATCTTTGTTTCTTTCAAATGACCACCGAACTTCAGACAAACAAAAGAAAGGGACGGGGAAAAACAACAAGAAGCAACGAAAATAAGTAATCATGTTGTTGGCAGGACCCATAAGCGGATACAATGCTTAACCATTAGAGAAATATCTAACGGTTATGTTCATGTCATGATGGTTGGTAAAGTAGGTAAAAATAATAATAGTCGATAAAGCGTGCCTTATTTTCCTTATGTTAATTAGCCCACAATCTAGTGAACCACATATGTATAAAGTGGCCAACTTAGCAAACACGTCTATGGCAGTAGCCCTCAATGATTATCGGAAAGGTCAGGAGCAGGGCCCAATTAATACTCAAAAGCTTATATGGGTTTGCTTATTGTCGTTATTAATAGCTCTAAACCGTTATCAATAGCTTTTTGTAGAAGCCATTATTAATCACTTTTGAACAATCAAATTCGGAAAATTATTTCTTACAGATGATGTATTTTACATCCAACTATCCTTCATGCAATGTATGGTGGAAATTTCTCACAGTAAATATTTTTTAATCCAATAAATTTTAGTGGAAGAGATTGATTTTAAAAAATATCTTCAAAATGAATTTTACACCGCATTTTCTATAGTATCTGAAAGTTTTTAATCACGGATCAAATATACTTAGAAGGGGATGAAGAGGTTATTTTTAACTTTAACAAATATTAATTATGTAACCTAATCACAACGGTCAGACATGCAATCGCGTGTAAAGATAAAATGCGGAATAAAAAATAACACACGATATTTTTAGGTGGAAACAACCTAGGCCACTCCAATGACCTAAGAGAAAAACCACCGGTCCACCGGACCACCTAAGTATCCACTATGAAAATCAATGTTCAATTACAACCATAGGTCCTAGAACTACCCTTTACAGATATATCCCCCTTTCTGTAATTTACTTACAAGCCGCCACTCCTTTCATAGCCTCCACAAGCTAGGTGTCTGGAACCGGACCAACGTTTCGATCTACTTGAGTCCCACAAGATCAATCGAACACGTCAACTTCGGTAATTTCGAGTCACACGAAATACCGAACACGTCACCTGAAACGTTACACAAATAGCAAAAGTGCAACGTGTGTCCTAGAGCGGATTCAAACAATGAAAAATCCTAACTAGCAGATTCAACAGCATATGATGTAAAAACAAATCAGCTAGTAAACTCTAGAACTATCATGCAATTCTAAATATCATGAAAGACAATTAGGCACGTGAATTATTCAAACATAACCACACAGTATGTTTAAACAATTAAAATAAGAAAGTGCCTGAGCTTAAAGATGAAGAGAAAAATGTTTTTCTTAGAAGCTCAAATCATATATCGAAAATATTAGTTTATGTGTGGGTGTGATTTGTGGTGGTAATTATGCACAAACAAGCATTACTTATATAGAGTCCAATTTAACTTGAAAGAGGATTTGCAATAGGGTATAACTCTACTCATATTAGGATTTAGTTCTCAAAAGAATTCTACTCATACAATGATTCTATTCATATCAGGATTTTGCTCTCACAAGAATTTTACTCATACAAGGATTCCAACTTTCACAACAATTCTACTCATATAAGAATTTTACATTTAATATTAAATGAGTCAAATTGGTAAAAGTAACATATGGGTCAAATTAAAAAGAGTTGTAGAAGAACTGAAAAACATTCTCGATCGATCTAACCAAATCTCAATCGATCGATCCAAAGCATCGATCGATCGATCCAAAACCTCGATCGATCTAACCATGCAATTTCAAACCCGAGAGCAGTTAGATTGAAGTCGGTCTATACTCGATCGATCTCACATGACTCGATCGATCGATCAATTTTCTCGATCGATCTAGTTCAACCCGAGAGCACCTAGATCGAAGTCGTTTCACACTCGATCGATCGAACTATACACTCGATCAATCGACCAACATGTACACAATTTATTTTTCGTTACGATCCATACTAAGTGTGGTGCACAATTGTGTGAAGATGTATGCATGATAGAATATTTTACCTGTCATATGGGCATTGCAAGCTTGGTGACTCCATCATCATGTATCGTCTGATTAAACGGTGAACTCTTACTCTAGATTACAATCAAACATTTTGTCCACAAAAATTGCCAATACAAAATAAACCTTACAGTATCCATCAAATTCACATGTCCTATTTTCGATATGATATTACATGGTCATTCATAAATATTATAACAAATAATTAACTCTTATTTTTCGTTAAAAATTGTTATGCCACTTTTTAAAATTTTTGTTTGCGTGTTTGCCAATTATTAGTAACATGTATTTGGAGCAAAGGCGTACATAAAAATGTGATTTTTTTTTTTAGTGACAGAGAAAAATAAGAATTTGGATTCGATAGAAACACTGTTAAACGAAGCAACAGAAGTCCGAGCCAAAGAGGTAACTCAAGTAAGAGAGTGGAATGAAGTGGTATAGAAATGGTCAAATGGGATTGGGTTAATGTTTGAGTTGGACTTGGATTTTTATTGGGGAGGTCCAATATGTTATTGGTAGTGTTTTGGGACTTGAGATTAAATGTTTCAGAATTTAGCCAGATTACAGATTAAATGCTATTTGAGAATCCAACTTTAAACCTTCTACGTATCAAAAGTATGTTACATATCTTTCAATCGCATGCTCTTTGACTACAGAAATTTTTTGAGAAGTGATGTTGTGGAACAATTCAGGTAGGATGTATTATGTTACAATTACATGCTGCTTTAAATCATTTACGGTTTATATTATTAATAACATGAGCATGTAAAATATTAGGTTTTTTTTTTTTTTTTTTTGGAGGCATTGATGAAGTTGCTTGGACTAATTTCGTCCATTAAATTTAGATCGAATCACAAACTAACCACCCAATAACTTATCTATTAGTTTTTTTTTTTTTATTATTATTAAATAATCATATGAAGAAATCAATAATTTTGTTTAAAAAAATAAATTAATTAAACAGAAGAAGAAGAAATTAAAGTAAATCCCCGTTTCCAAATATCCAGTGTATTATTTGTAAAAATTATTCATTAATATTATGTTCGGCTGTATCGTTGATACCATAGTCCGGTTCAGTCCAATTTTTAATAAAAGAAATAACCAAATCAAATTCTTTGGCTTAAAAAATTGTTAAAATTAAACAATTCGGTCTGGTTCGATCCGATTTTGTTAACGACTTTTCATGATTTTTAATTTTTAATTTTTTTCTTCTTGAAATCATTCTGTTAAAATTTGAAATTAACATAAAAAAAAACTTTAAATATAGCAAATTACTTTAAATATGCTACAAATATAAATCATATAATATCTCACATAAACTAATAATTAAGTTGATAAATTTTATAAAAAATAAAATCATCATAATATATATGCAACTGAAAACTGCAAACTGTATGTTAAAGAACTAAAATTGCAAAAAATAGTTTAAATATAATATTTAATTTTTACTAATAATATAAATATTTTTTATTTGAAATTAACATAAAAACTCAATTCCAAAGGAAAGGAAAAAAAAAACAAAGAAAGTTGGAAGAAACCATTATTTCTTAGAACCTCCTCTCCTTATGGAGCTTGAAGGTAGAATATAGGCCTGGTTTAAATAAGCAAAAGAATGAATAGGGGACCAAGCTGACAGGCCTAGTGGCTATGTTCATATAACGTCCTAGTCTACTTGAGAAACTGGGCCGAACTCTTAAAAACAAAAAACAAAAAATTAAATAAAGTGGGATTTATAAGAACACTAAAACACCGTATTGTCCCAAAAATGAAGGCAGGCTTCAAGATCCCAATACATATATCATGATATACCAATTATAGTACAGTAAAGAAAACTGTTAAATGTATATTACTTCACAAAATTCAAACCTTGCAACAAAAAGAGGATTGGAATGTGAAATTCTAACAACCTAAACCCATTTTAAATGATATTTAAAATTTGCAAGAAAAGATAAATGAATAAATAAACAAATCACATCAAATCTTTGATGCATATGCTTATATATAGCTTAGCAAATTAAATAACTCCGAATTTGGAAGGTGGGTGAACTGAAATAAGTTGCGTTATAGACCAGCTCTCTTCTGTTAAAGGAAAATGGTGCACACCCTAAAAGTCCACTACAATTATATCTCACTATAGTATAAATAGTGCATGAAGAGACATCTAACTTCTTTTGCTGAAAGTAATCTGTCGAAATACAAATAAAAAAAAATCATCCCTTCCTAATCTGTATACTCTTTCTTAGCTAGATGCCTTTTCCATTGAAATGGTATTAAGCAAATTTGAAATCTCTACCGACAAATCTCATCATATGATATGTCTTCGTTGAGTGATTTGTCTTCTCATTTATCTCAATTTCTGTAAGTGAAATCAAAACCGTATCTGATAGATTGAGGCTATAATTGGAATTACTTTCAAATGTACAAAGTGTTTTCTTTTTTTCTTATAGCTGTTAGACAATCTATTTAAGTAATGTGCTTTCTCAACTTTTGAGAATCATTAATGTTTTTAAATAATGGCATGTTATACCTTCATGTATAAATTTTGATCTAAAGAAGATATTTGGGTTTAAACTGAAATTTTAGTACTGACTGACTTTTCATAATACACTATTTGGTATAATACTGTTTTCTACATACTTATTAATGAAATACATTGAAATGTTATATATTTATCAATATTTATGTTTATAGTTTGAACCATATTTCTACATTTGAAATATAATAAATGTTATTTTTCACTTTTATCTATATTTGGCCTAATAAAATTTTGTACCCTTATTTTAAATATCATTGTCCAAACCATTTTTAATACTAATATGATATATTATTTTCATTTAATTCAATTAAATTACATAATATTATTCTCTTTACTTTAACCTTCCTTGAATGTTTATGTTGAACCACATATAACGTTTAGTGCTATACTTAACATACAAGGCGTTAGTTTAATGAAAGCCTAACCTCCACTTCCACTTCCACTTCATCTTCCACATTAATACCACCTTATAGGCATCGAATGGCCATAATAGATTATTAGCTTTTTATTATTGCAATATTTAAAACTCTAACTGATTTTTGCAATTGAAGTCTTTCCAAAATAGGAAAGTCTTTCAAAATCCATTAACCCAACTTCATCATTCAAATTTCAAACCATGTGTGACTTAGTAGTTTATTTAGATATGTAAAATGTATAAATTTGAGTCTTAATTATTGAAAAAATATATATGATCATTAGAAAGGAAAAAAAACAAACCTGCATTAACTTTAAAAAAATATAGATCATAAATACAAAAGCAAAAATCATTTTCTCCTTGGTGCTTTAACTTTTTACCCACTTACACTTCTATATTCTTAATCCATTAAAAATGTTTCATTATTGCAACTGTGAAGCTACATAAATCTTCCTCCACTTTCTACTCAATGGCAGAGCAACGCAGAACTCCGTTTGTAACCGCTTTTATTTTAATTAAAAGTACTTTTAAATAAATCTAAATTTTAAAAGATTTATAAGCACAACTTATGTTTTTTAAAAATAAATAAATAATATTTATTTTTAGGATAAATAATTTTAATACATGTTTTTATTTTAAAATTATTACTAAAATATCAATTAAAATTATTTTTAATATTTTTTTCTTAAATTTCTAAATACTTACCTTTAACTAAATTACTATTAATTTACATTTTTAAAAACTATTTTTAAGAAAATTACGTCTAAACAAGCCTTAAATATATGACATGGTTCAATTCAACTTTGGACAAAACGGAAATACGTTCTACACACTAGACTGTTAACATTTATTTGGGTTAACTGCATTAAATGCTACTAATATTATTATAAATATATTCACAATATTTATAAAATTATAAATATACCTTTGCAGTATATTTAAAACTTTAAAAATATTAATATTTTTATTATAGATATACTAAAATTTATAAATATTATAGATATATTTAAGGAGCGAAATTCTTTTAAATTGTGCAAGGACTATAATTTCGACTAATTTTTTTTAAAAAAATTAATTATATGTATATTTTTAATATTAAATAAAAATTTATTTATAGTATTATATTATGTTTAATATTTATATACATATTTTGATATATATTAACAATATTTAACAAATATGTAGATAAAAATGACAAAAATTGTAAATAAAGTTATTAAATATATATTTATTTTTCACATATTTGGTAACTATTAGTAACAAAAATAAAATTGTAGTAATATATTATGTAAAAATTATTCTTAAATGTGATAACCCAATTTTTTTAAAATATTTAACTTTGGACTAAACAATATAAAAATAAAATTAAAAAAAGAAATATATGATAAACTTCATACTAAAGCTCTTAAGTTTATATGTTTACCATATTTTATTTCAGCCAAAATTTTAACTTTATCTAATATTATATTATTTTACATTTTATTTTAATAATTTTTTAAAATTTATTTTAATTTTTTTATATAAAAATTTTATTATTTTTGTTATTATTAGTCAATTTTATATTATTTATCAACATATATTTTTAAATATAAGCTTAAATTCTAAATCATATTTTGCTTTTTACATTTTCAGATGTTAGTTTTAGTTTTAAAAACTATAAATTTTGATGAGTTTAATTAAGCCCCCTATTTACTTCTATTTTTTAGTTAATAATTTTTTTATACATAAATAATACTAATACTTATTAACTTATTATATTTTTTTTAAATTTCGTTATAAGTTAATTATAATGTGTTAACTTTATTTTTTAAGTATTATCTCTATGTCTCTATTATAATATGATATGATAAATTTAATGTTAAATTGAATATAAATATATCGTAGCTAATAATAATTTTTTATTTTATAAAAAAATAAATTAAATTTTAACCCCCTTGAAAAATATTTCTGGTTTCACTACTAATATATTTATAAAAATCTACATATTTTTTTAAAATTTTAAATACATTATAAATATATTATAATTTTATAAATATTATAAACATATTTACAATATAATACATAAAAAGTAATTACCCTCATTTATTTTATCTCATGAAAACCTTCAACTTATTGATTCAAAATCATCTCTATGTAATTATTTATTTATTTATACTTAGTTTAAAAATAAATGAATAAATAAATAAAATACAACTTTTTTATTAAAGTAATATTATATATATTAAATAATACTTTAATTATAAATTAAATATAAAATTAATTATTAACAAAAAAAATTAACAAATATATATATATAATTGCGATAAAAATAATTATGCAGCCAGTGAAAGGTAACACATTGATTAGATTTTCTAGCGGATATATATATAATTGTCATAAAATAATTATGTAGTCAGTGAAAGGTAGCACATTCATTAGATTTTCTAGCGGATTAATAGTGTTAAACTGTTAATGGCATTCTTGTAAGAATAGTATCATACGTGGGACCAGTTAATATGGTGTAGGGACGTCAAAATCGACCGTGGGTTTGGAAAACCACGGTAATAACCGAATTCGATTTTAGGAGAGATATATATATATATATATATATATAATGAGTACAGTATAAAAGAAATAAAAATATATAATAAATTAATATGAGAAAAAAATTAAAAATATAGAGTCAAAAAAATTTAAATTTATCTTTTTTATAAAATATATATATGTTCTTATGAGATGTAAGTATGTAACTACTCCCATATAAGATATACATTTTTTTTTCTCTATTTTTGTTGAAATAATATTCTTTAAAATTTATAATAATAAAAATATTATTTTTATTTTAAATTGAGAGAATATAAATTAATATTAATAGTGCTATTTTATTATTATAAATTATAAAAATAATATTAAAATATTATTTTTATGATTTTTTTAAAAAAAATATATAATTTTAGGTGTAAAATTTGCAGTAATTTTCATTTTTGATTTTTTTTATTCGGTTCCTATTTTGGGAGTAGGGTAATAAACCCCTATATTCGATATTATTAATTTTTATTTTATTAAATATTATATTTTGTATAGATTTGGAGTTAAAAGAATTTATAATTAAATTTTATGAATAAAAATAAATAAATAAATAAAGTATATACAAAATATATTATTTTTTAATTTGTAAAAAATAATAATAGGAATTTAATTATTTTTGAAGCATTTTAAATTAAAAAATTTGAAATTCAATTTTTGAAACTCTAACGGAGTAATTGTTACCAGATGAAGATTCCCCGAATTTATACCCATTGATTTCGGTTTTGGTTTTGGGTATAACATAGAATTTTGGTTTCAATTTTAGGTAATTTATCCCAGATTTTGTTTTATTTCGTTAATATTATTACTCAAATGGGTTGAATTGGATTATAGTGACAGATTTGAAAGTTAGATCAAATTTATATTGAAATTGGAAAGTTAATGATCCGTTCGAATTTGAATTTGTAAATTTTATAACCTGTTGTAATTCTATTCGAATTAAATTATTATTAAAATTATAAATAAATATATATTTTATTTTTAATGTATTAGATTTAAATATTATACATATCACAATTATACTAAATTATTATTTTAGTTTAAAAATAAATATAAATGTTAAATTCTTTATAATAATTTAATAATGTTAAAGAATATACGTTTTATTATTTTGATTCACTTAATTGTAAATATAAATAAATAAATTTTTTTAAAGATGTATCAATTTAAAATTTAAATGCTAGTAAATATTATATTTTTTTATAACAATAATTTAAAAATAAGTTATAATCTTATTCCGACCTTATACAATTCGAAAAATTATATATATTCGGATTCGAATTGGTTCGAATTGAGTACATCATCGAATCAGATTCAGATTAAATATCTTTCAATCCTCTTCGAATAGGATTAGATTCAGATGAGTAAAAAATAAGTAATTTTGATCCGCTATTTAGCTTTAATATATGCATCAAATTTTGATTAAAAAAACATTTTTGTTCTTCTAATTTTAAAACAGTTGCTGCTGTGCTGTGTTATTGTTTGGTTTGGTTGGGTTTTGTAAGTTGTGGAGCAAAAGGAAAACTAAGTTTTTGGTGTTATTTATCTAACGGATAAGAAGCATCACAATCAATGGAAAAGGATAATTAATTAATTTGATAGTTGTTAATATAGTAAAAAAATCTAAATTAATATTAAAGTGTTAGTATAAATAAATAAGAATTTATAATTATAAATTTAAAAAAAAAAAAATAAAGCATATTTTTTTTCCTCGATATTTATAACATTATATTGGTATATTTTCATTATAAGAAGTTTTGTCAATAAACGAACCTCTGAAAAATTTCCATATACAGCTTTATGGACAACTCAGTTCAGTATGCCACGACCCCTAACTTATAGTTAGTGTCAGGTGTATAATGTGTGATGCTAAAATCATATGTTGCATTTATTTATGAATCAGTAAATACAATAAAGACATATATTTTTATTTATTTTTTTGTGACATATTTTAATAGTGTTAAACTTTATATATGTATTATCTGCTGGTAATAAACAAACAATTAGAATCCATCCGTAGACCATAATATCATTATATTAAAATATACAACATTTTAAAAATCTTTTATAAAAAGAGATAAATACACTAGGCCCCTTATTTATATCAATTAAAATAGTTTAATTATTCTATTACATGTCAATTAGAATAGTTTAATTATTCTATTATGAAAAATGACTATGCATGAACAAATATCAAATTATAATTTTATTTTGTGATTAATATTGTAGTCGTTATCGCATATGTTAAAGATAATTTATAAAATTGATATCTCAATAATAATTTAATAATATGAGAAAAATAAAAATGATAAAATTAGCTATATATTCACTTTTTTGAAAGAAAAAAAAAAACTGCTCACCCTTTAAAAAATAATAATAAAATATCTAAACTATTCTTCATAACATAACTAAAAAAAACTTTGCTATCACTCATCCTTTAAAAAAAAACATTTATCTAACCATTTCAATCTTTTAATCCAATGCTTTATTATTTAAAAAATGTTCCAACAAATCTTACCACCTCCAAAATTATATGAAATCAGTTAAAATTAAAAGTTTTAATTTAATTTATTTTTATTATATTCATAATTTTATTTCAATATTAGGAAAATTGTTAATTTAGCTACTAATGAAATATGAAAACAATTTACTATTTTTAATTTAATTGGTCATTTTTATGGTTAAAATTTCTTTCAATTAACTATTTTGATAAAAAATTAATTATTTGATTAAAATATTTAAATTATATGGGTGATAGGTGAAGTTAAGAGAACTTATCGCAAATAAGATAATAAAGTTAGAATTTTTCTTTTGTATATGACTTATATATATTGATTAAAGTAATTAATTGTAAGATATTTTAATAATAAAAAATCGTTAACTAGTTATGGTTAAAAGTAGAGATGGAAATTGCCAGCTAGCAACCAACCCAAAAGAATACTGAAATAAGGAAAGTGTATGTAAGGAGAAAGAGGAAGACAAATGTCAATACAACGAGTGGGTGATTAGTTTTGTAATTGACTAGTGTGTGAGTGAGATTAGGAAAAAAAAAAAAGATTAGGTACGTCACCGAAAGGAAACCAAAGGAAACTCTTGACTGAAAGCGATCTAACACGAAATGGAAGCAGTACATAGTGCCAATGCCTTTGCCACCTTCACAGCCTAGTTCCAGTCGCATTCACTGTCACATTCTTTTGTTATTTTTTAGTATCATATCTAGGGGTGTTCATCGGATCAAAATTACTAGTTTTATATTTATCCGATCTGATCTGATGATCGGATTGAAATATCATAATACGCATCCGATCTGATAATATATCAAATTCGATTTTATCCGATCCGTAATCTATTCGAATTAGATCCGATTAATAAACTTAATTAACTCTATTTTAATATTTTTGAATAAAAAATTAAATTTTTTATGTAACATAAACATATTTAAGCTAAAATAAACCTTAAAAAGTTAAAATACCAAATATAAATGTTGAAGTACAATTAAAAGTGATTAATAAAAATATGACATGTGTATAAATTTAAAATATATTTATGTTTTTCGTCGGATCGGATGAAATCGGATGATAAATAGTGAAATTTGCTATCTAATCCGAACCTAACGGATTGGAAAAATTTTAATCTGATCCAATCATCGAATCGAAACTGTTCAAAAATTAACGGATTGGGTCGAATTGATCGAATGATCGAATTTTTTTAACACCCCTAATCATACGCAATACAAAAGGCTTATTCACTGTATACCTACACAATAACTCATTTTTTAAGAAAAAATTTACCAATTGTAACCGTTTTAAATAAGAAATCAATTATTTTCTTATATGTACAAAATTATTTTTTCTTATGATTTAATATTTTCTTTTTAAATTTAACACATTTATTCAATTTTAGACCAAGATTATTAAAATTGATAATTTAGAAACCAAATTTAATAAAAAAAAAATAGATAGATAATTGTTGAGAAATTGTTGCTTAAGTTATGTAAAAGTAAATAGGAACGAAATTATTGAAATATACTGTGATACTGCAATATATTGCTTGGATTGAGTCGCGGAATAGATCGTTCTTTTTAAGACATTTCGCAACTATGCCGAAAATGTGCAAGCAGTAACAACCCCATCATTCTCAGGATAAAACAACCCATAATTTTGTTTTTTGTCTCGAAACTTCACTGCATTGTTGAAGTCCAGAATACTACATCTTAAAATATATGTTGCTCGGAATCTAAAGGGGGTAAAAATATTATCTATATTTTTCTGGGTTTGTATTTCTGAGATTCTTTAGGGGTTTTGTATCTTTGCAACGAACGAAGAACAGAGAGAGAGAACAGAGAAAGTAAAGAACAGGAAGGAAGATGAATGTTTATGAGATATGAAATAATGAGAGCCATGACCCTTTATTTATAGCTGAAATTTTCAGCTAACTGTCACAAAAATCGAAAGGATGAAAACGTTTAATGTTCACAAAGAAACAGTCATAGGAAACGTGCAACGTTCATGGATTGACACAGTCTGGATAGTGCCACCTCACTTGACCTCACGTACTCGCTCTCGGCACGGCTCGATCGGTCAGGCAGCTGCGGCAAGTGTTTGTGTGTACCCACAATTGCCTAGGTCCTCTCCCATTCTACAAAAGTGAGTGCCCCTTGGTGCCCAATCTCAATTGTAAATTCTTTTGCATTATAAACACTTCATAAAAGATATAAAAAAGTAATGTAGGATAAACTTTTGAGAGATTAAATTTTTACACTTTTTCTCATTTTTTTTATTTAATTCACAACATATTTTCTAACAATAATTAAAATTGATAAAAAAAAATTATGTAATTATATATGATGTGTAACATACATGTAATTGTACATTTGTATACAATTTTTAGTCTTACAATTATGCATAGAGACCTTAAGTAGGTAATCTAGATGGTAGACTCATCCGAATGATTGTGCGACATTCGTAATTTTATTGGACAGCAAAATGCGTGTTCGAGACTTGAAACACGCTTTGCAATGTAGAGTCTACACACAGGCCTCATACTTCATGTGGTGGGTACACAACCTCTTTTAAGTGCGAGCTCACCTTATAATCGATAAATCGTAGTGGTGTGGGTGTATAACAGTAGTGTTATTCCCTAAATCTCAATAATGGTGTGGACGTGTAGCAATAGTGCTATCCCCTAAACTCCAATAAAGACTATTTTGACCAACAACAAAAAAAATGCATAAAGTAAATGTACGTGAAAAAAAGTTGGCAATTTATTGATAAGTAAATATATAAGTTTTGTTGGAATTAAGATTTAAAATATCATGTACAATACATACATAACTGAATTGATTTTAATATAATATGTCAATGGTACATATTATAAGGTTTATTAGTGTTGGTAATTTTTATGGACAAAATAATTGATTCTAATTTAGTATCTAGGCTCACTTTTCAATCAAAAGTTAAATGCTAATGAAGTCCCCAAGTTTACACTGCATATATGATAGTTAAAATGTTTGCCTATGCATTCATCCTCATACAATTGAGCACGTACACTTAGTATGAACTAAACTATGCACGTGTCGATCTATCGAAGTGCTAGTTCGATCGAGACATAGATCAATTGGGTATCAATCGAGTTCAATTTCGATACTCTCGGGTTAAGTTTTGTGATAACTTAATCGATCTAACATTTGGTTGATCGATCGAGTAAATCGTTGATTGATCGATCGAGTGAGGTTTTCGATCAATCGAGATTAGTTAGATTGATTGAACATCAATTGAGTGGTCTTGAGTTAATTTTTTGAATTGCTGAGCGTATGTAGATCGATCGAAATAGGTCGTTAATTGATCAAGTATGTATAGATCCATCGAGATGAAGTATTCGATCGATCGATGTATTTTGATAATTTATTCGACTTTTTTTGCTTACCAATTTGATCTCATTTAATGTTAAAAGAAGAATCTTTATATGAGTATAATTGTTATGAAAGTATAATCATTGTATGAAAAGAATTATTGTAAAAGTAAAATTCTTATATGAGTAGAATTATTATAAAAGTAAAATCTTTATATGAGAAGAATTGTTGTAAAAGCAAATCCTTGTATGAGTAGAATTTGGCTTTATTATTAATTCTCCTTTATGTCAAATTGAATTCTTTATAAACAACATTTGTTAGAAAAAAAGAAACCACACTGCATACAATGTTTTCTACATCTGATTGAGTGTTTAAAAGAAAAATTTTATTCTCTTCATTTATTAATCTTAGGCACTATCTTGATTTAATTGTTCAAACATATTGTGTGATTATGTTTGAATAATTTATAAGCCTAATTATTCTTCATGATATTGAGATTTAATGATCGTTCTAGAGTTTACTAGCTGATTTATTTTTCACATCATATGCTGATGAATCTGCTAGTTAGGATTTTTTATTGTTGAATCTGCTCTAAGACACATTTTACACTTGTGTTATTTGTGCTAATATTTTAGGTACTATTGGTGACGTGTTCGGTATTTCGTGTGACTTGAAATTACTGAAATTGACGGGTTCGATTGATTTTGTGGGACTCAAGTAAATCAAAACGTTGGTCCGGAACCAGACACCTAGCTTATGGAGGCTGTGAAAAGAGAGACGGCTCGTAAGTAAATTACATAAGGAGATCTATCTGTGAAGGGTAGTCTAAGACCTGAGGTTATAATTGAATATTGATTTTCATAATGGATAGTTAGGTGATCCGGTAGACGGGTGGTTTTCGTCTTAGGTCATTGTTGTGGCCTAGGTTGTTTCTACGTAAAAATCTCGTATGTTACTCTTTATTTTCTCATTTTATTTTTACACTCGATTGCATATCTGACCGTTGTGTTTAGGTTACATAATTAAAATTCGATAAAATTGAAAATAACATATTTACCCCCTATAGATATATTTAATCTGTAACTAAAAACTTTCAATATATATATAATATTTGTATAAATTATATACAATTTATAAAATATACATAAATTAAATATAAATATTATATGTATAAATAACATATTATTTTAAAATTAATTTAATTAAGTATTAACTAATATGTTATTATGCTGTTTGATATCGTTTCGATAAAGTAGACATGTAAGGTTTTCTTTTTGTACAAATTATTATCATAAAATGTTTATAATTCTTGATAAGGCAGCAAATAAAACATTTTATGAAGAAAAAGAAAAGATATATATAACTTTTTTATCAATCAACGAATTTTTTATGTGATTTAAATGTGTAATTGTAAAGATAACTTTTTGTCTACATATTTCCAAATGATCCATATCTTTAATGATAGTTGAGTACTAATCATTTTATGTTTTTTAAAATCTAAATATTCCTTGCTAATTGCTATGATAGGCTTGATTTTTTTTTTTTAATAGGGGTTGATGATTAGTTAAGATAATTAAATGTTGGATATGTTCAACGTATTTTGAAATAGACATAAAATTTTTTATAGTCTTAGAAATCTCTAAATTAATTTTTCTTAATTTTAAAAAGCAAGTATTTAGAAAATGATAATAATACTTACTTTTGTAAAAAAAAATAACCTATATATTTTTAAATATTTAATAAAACGTTACTCAATTATATTTTTATTATTACATGTCAAAATAAAAAAAAAAAATATTTTTATTTTTTAAATAACCTAATCATATCATTTTTGGTGAAATAATTATATTAGAAGTACAATCAAACCAATTCCCGTTACGTAATTGTACGTGTCATTTTTTTTTTCTTTCTACTCATACAATAGGCAAACATGGGATATGGAAATTATTTTGTTTTTGTTAAATAGATATTTCAATCATTTTATTTTTATAAAGAATATTTATGTACTCTTTGTGTAAAAATCAGATAATTTACTATTTTTTAAAAAATAAAATATTATTTTATTAATAAATTTTGTTGTCATAATTATAAAATAAATTTAATAGAATAAAGTTGTAATTTTATTTTAAGAGTTTAAAATTGAGTTTGAATAGTTATATATGTATTTTTTTAGTCAAATATTTTTATAAGTTTTATATTTTATAAAAACACATTTATTTTATGAAACTTTTCTATATTGTATTTTATGTAGGTATAACATTTGTATCAAAACTTTAGATTTTATAATATTTAAAATAGAGGTTATATAGGTATAAAAAAAATACAAGATCAATGACTTTGAAATAACACTGATGAGCTCTCCTATCTACCCTCTTCAAGATAAGTACCTGTTGAACGACACACCTCTAATTTGTTGCTTAGAGTTGGGACAGTGATCGTAACGTCATGTGGTTTCCGACGTAGTGGACCGAAGAGAATTCACTCATTTGGTTTCAATGTTATTGATCTTTTAAATTTTTTTTATTTGAATAATCCATATTTTTAATATTGTAAAATATATAGTTTTGATACAAATACAATACATACAAAAATGTGAATAAAAATATTTCATAAAATATAAAAATTACAAAAATAGTTGACAAAAAAATAAAAAAATATATTGTACTATAATTTTAATTTAAGTTTTAAACTATTAAATAAAATTATAATTTTGTTCCCATTAAATTTATTTATTATTTTGTCTAAATTTTTTTTTTTAATAAAATAGTATTTTATTATTAAAAAATATGATTAAAATATTCAATTTTTATCACCAAAAAAAAAAAAAAAAGACCTATGCACCCTTTAAAAAAAAAAAAAAAGTTGACCCAACTCGTAAGACATTTAGGAACATGTACACTAACAAGAATAATCATTCATGAACTCTTTCGTTTTTAGGAAAAGGAAAAAAAAAAGACACATCCACAAATAATTATAAGAGATTAATAAAATAGAATAAGATTGATTTGATTAAAATTTAACATTAAATTGTTAATTATGAAATTTTAACTTAAAGTTAGGGGTGGCAATTTCTGACACGACACGATAGCACGATCCGAACACGACACGACACGAATTTTTTTTAGTAAGAATTGATTAATAATTTTTTTATTTTCTTAAAGGTTTTGTTATTTCTTACTATTATAAATAAGTAACACAAAAAAAATTCAAGTAAATTTTTTAATGTGCCAACCAACACGAAAACACGACACGAATAACACGAACAAACACGACACGAACACGAACAAACACGACACGAACACGACCAACACGACACGATTGACACCCCTACTTAAAGTGTATCCAATTGACCTTAAATTTGAAGTTCTTTATGGTAAAATAAAATGTATAAACTTAACGTAAAAATTGTATTTTTAAGGTTTGAATTGTTATAAATATTTTCAAAATAATTAATTTTAAGTTTAAATATTTTATTCGTCCCCAAATTTTAATTAAATTTACACTTAAGTCTTTAATTTTTAAATACAATAATTTACTCCCAAACTTTAAAAAATTCTCACATAGCTCTTTTCTTAGATATTAACATACAAGTTTTTTAATCAAAATTTTAAGAATTATATGTGAATTTTTATAAATTTGTTAACTAAATTATAAGATTTAAAATTTTAGAGATCTATGTATAAAATTTTAAAAATTTGGAGATTAATTTATAGAATTTAAAATTTTAAAAAATTTAATATAAATTAAGAGATTAATGATATAATTTAACCTTGATTTTAACCACGAAATACAACTTGTAGTAAGCCTATCTGCAAAGAAGCAAAAGTTGTCCCAACGCATACCCTTGTCTGCTACTCTACTCTGTTTTATTCCCAATTTCTTTCGTTATTTATTTTCTACTTCTCGTTTTTTTTTTTTTCCCTATTTCCCTTTCGTCCCCCACACTTGCTCAACTTAATAAGCATGTCAAATTTACTTTTTTTTTTCCCTTCCTGAAAACAAATTTTAATGGGAAAAATTAAAAGCATGTGATGTATTTAGAGGTTTGCATCATATCGAAATGATTGATTTTATCTGCATTCAATTTGATCTGACCTTTGATCAAAATGAAACATTCTAATCTGCATCCGATCCGTAATCTCTTCAAATTTGATAGATTGAATCTAATCAATAAATTTTTTTTTGCTCTTTTTATAGCAATTTTGAATAAAAACTTAAATTTTCACGTAACATAAATATATTTAAAAAACAAATCCAAAAACATACAAATAATAATATTAAAATATGAAGATAAATTTATTATTTAGTCTTTTAGGATTTCACTAATATTGTTAAGTTATGATGTTATGTATAATAAAAATAAAAATGATCAATGAGTATATGCTAAATATATAAATGTAAATATATGTAATTATTTTCAATCAAATTGGATAGTATATAGTAAAATCCATCATTTGGTTAGAATTTAACGGGTTTTTTTTTTTACTCTGATTTAATAGTTAGATCGAAATTGTTCAAAAACTAAAATATTAGATTGGATTGATCGAAATGATCAAATTATCGAATTTATTTTCATAACCCTATATGTATCATCAATGGAGTTGGATGAATCTGTGTCAGATGGGTTTGGCCGTTTGGGAAATGTTTTCTTAGATCCGATGCAAAGCAAAGAATCTAAGGAGAGGTCAGATGGGGCTTTAATTCCTTTAAGAAAACAATATTTTGCATAATTTTTTGTATCAACTGTACTGATAGGAACTTGTAATCTAAAATGAATAAGTTGACTAGATAAATCATAAATATTTTACATTATTAATCGTAGTTTCTCTGATAAATTGATATAAATCTACAACTTTTTCTTTTATATTTGATGCTTGGTTAGATGCAATATTAAAAAAATGCTCTTACAAACACCATGGCCTTTTTATGCATCTTAAAAAACTTGAAGTGTTTGCTCATACATAAACATTCCTTATTTTAAAAAAAATTATATTTTTAAATTACTTGTATTATATTAGGCAATTCTATAAGCTGGGCTTGAACTTGTTTGAATTATTTTAATTTAAATTAATTTAACTCTAGCTTGAATTAAATTTAATTTCAGCTAGCAAAAGTAAGTTCAATTACGAACCAAACATAAGAAGTTGATTAAAACTGACTCAAACTAGCCGTACTTTTAGTTAATTGGCCCTTTTTTATATAATTTTTTTTTTTTTTGCATAATATCATTAAAAGGCAATAAATAAATATTACATATTGTCAAGATTTTACATAATTATTTATATGAGAAGCATCATTTAAAATAAATGGTTATCACAATAACAAAATGATATATTAAGCACATCCTTATTCAAAGCTTAAATGTAGTACTAAAAGCTTATAATAAAAACTAAGACATAAAAAAATTCGATTATCAATCAAGAGACAATAGATATTAAGAGACGTGGAACCGTGGATGATTGGCCAGACAACAAAAGACAAAAAGAGAAAGATATGGTGGTTAGACATCATAAATTGTGGCGTGGCTGAGAGGAGTAAGAATGAGAAAGGAGTAACATGATAAGGGTGACATGAAAAAAGAGAAAGATACGTTGGTTAACCTACATTTTTTTTAAAAAAATTCCAACTTAAATTTTATTTTATTTCTTTTAGAGCCATTGAGTTAGCCAAAATCCAACCCTAATTCAGCCATATTTTCTTTTTGGATTATTGGAGTAGGCCATATTTGGCCTAAATTTAGTTTGACTCTTGTTCTTCAATTCAATTTTGATTCGATCAATCAAATTACGATATAAATTATCACTGCTTTTAAATACATTTTCAATGAATTATTAATATTTAAGGACATTGATATTGAGTAAATTTTCATTAAGATCAAAATTGTTGTGAAAATCAAAATTGCTAAATTAACTCTTTTATATTTTTGCATATAACATAAACTCACGTATTAGTTCCTAATTTCTAACTAGGGCCGAATTCTAAATCTTCAACATACCTAAAGAAAGTTCGTTGACTGCAATCATTTTTTTTAAATTAAGTTGTGTCGTTTACAAAAATAGAAAAATGTAGAAAATAGTGAAAAATGAATATTCTTAACATTCTTAGTAGTGAAGCAACAATTTTTAACTAGGGTTCCTTTTTTTTTGTAAAATTTTAAAATATTAATGCACTTTATATTATTGATGTATAGAAAAGTTATAATATTTTATTGGGTTATATGCTATCATGACCCCCTATTTATTAAAAATCTGATATGACCCCCTCCACTTGATATTTTTACATATTATGACAAAAATGCCCTTAATAACTCCTCAGTTGGACGACTGTCCAACTCACCTCAACAGAGTTGGACATGTGTCCAACTGAAAACTAGAGGAGTATATTTTAGAGGACACATATGTCCACTCGCCGGAGCTCAGTTGGACGACTGTCCAACTGATAAAATTTTGACCGGCCAGCGACCCCACTCGCCGGAGCCGAGTTGGACACATGTCCAACTAGACTGCCCAGAATAACCTCTCAGTTGGACGTATGTCCAACTCACCTCAACAGAGTTGGACATGTGTCCAACTGAAAACCAGATGAGTATATTTTAAAGGACACATATGTCCACTCGCCGGAGCTTTGACCGGCCGGCGACCCCACTCGCCGGAGCCGAGTTGGACATATGTCCAACTAGACTGCCCAGAATAACCCCTTAGTTGGACGTTTGTCAAATTCACCTCAACAGAGTTGGACATGTGTCCAACTGAAAACCAGAGCACCCATCTTTACTGTTAGCCTCTCTAATTTAAAAAAAAAAATTCACAAACAGAGCACCCATCGTCATCTTCACCCTTATCTCTAAAAGTTTGAAGATCAAAATTGAATTCATGCGCATCTTCCAGATTATTGACAACAGCCTAGCAATACCAATATCAGATCACAGTGAACAAAACATCCTCAAAATAATTGCAACATATAGCATTTATATACATCAATTAACAGAAAACTAGAAACAGAGCATTGTCTAAAATCAGGTAATCCAATGGTGTGATGAAGAATTCGGTTAGTTCCATAATCATTGGAATTAGGACCACCAACAATACAAATCAGAGGCAAATTCTCACTATAAGTACCAGCACCGACTCCACGAGAACGAGCATAGCCATCTTCGATTTGTTTGAGCGAAGGCTCGCTCCAGAGATTCTACTCCCATCGGGACTTCTACTCCCAAAAGATCGCCATTTCTTTACTTCTCAATAGCCTGTCAGAGAACGGGAACATTCATCGGAGCCGACTTGTGAAACTTCTTCGACGGCAATGATTACGAATATTCCGAGCTCTGACCTGGTCTGGGTATCATCAGAATAGATTGAGAATACGATGATGATATTGAGGGAATGCGGCAACTGCTAATATACCTGATTATTTGTAATTTACCTGATTATTCGAAACTGATAGGATGGAAGGGGTTTATTTGTAATTTTAAATAAAAAATTTGTATAAGGGGTTATCATAGATTACAAATATTAAATGGGGTCTATTTTAGCCTATTTCCCTATTTTATTTAGTGCGTAGTATTAAATTAATTAAATATAATTTTATTATATTATAATTAGAAGAATAAAAAAAAGTTTTCCATAAAAATGAAAAGACAATATTATCACCACTTTAAAGTCAGAGATCTCATAACACATTATTCTTTACGTTTAAAAAAATATTGATCTTCCCTTGAACTAAAGCCTTTAAAATATTAATAAATTTGTATAAATCAATTGGACTCGTTTAGCAACAACTTGCAAAATATAATTTTATTTCCTTAAAATAAACCGTAGTAGTTCTAATATTTACTTTGAAGTAAGAGAGATTGAAATATAAAAAATAAAAATAAAAAACCTAATAAAATTCTTAAAAATTATTTTCAAAAACAATAAATACAAGCCTAAAGGTTCACACGTTTTTTTTTTTTTTTTTTAAATAAAGAAAAATGAATATTAATCCAGTTATTTTTAAATTTATCATGTGTAGTCTTGAATTTATGCAACATAATAACACTATATTGTATAAATTGGTCTTTGTTTATTGGATTAAAAAAATTTATTCTATTTTAAAAAACGTATAATCAATAATAATAGTAAGAATTATTTAAAAAATAATAATATAAATCAATGTCTTTCCCCACACATAGAGACTAATATAATTAACACAAAACGTATTTCTTTTTTCTCTTTTATTTGGTAAAGATATGACAAAAGGAATTTATCAATATCTTCCATGTTAACTTAAAAAGTGGACCTCCCAACCCAAGGCGTGCTTGTAAGCTTTATTAAAAAAGCTTACTTGAATGAACCAAAGAAGTATATTAAACACGTTTATATAAAATAATAATACATACAAAAATAATAATAAACTAGTCAAAATATCGGCTTGTGACGTCGATGATGATCAAAGTTTCACTTGTACTTTATTCATTTTTTAGCCAACTGCAATACCATTGCATTGAAAAAATCAAAAACCAATTACTATATTTGATTTAAACGCATTAGATTGGACTAGTTATCTTATACCACTTGATAAATCGAGCAATTTTAATATTATTTTATTTTTTATTTTTTTGCTAATGAATACTCTTTATTATATGTGTCTGAAGATGCTCCTCGTATTGGTTAATGTTTGTTAGGGGCGTCAAAACCCTGAATCATATGACTTCTCCACTACTAAATCTAAAATTCAGTAAATATATTTTTTTAATTTGTTTGATTAACTCGTTTTACATTTTTTTTTTTCAGAGATGTTAATTTATATTTAATTTTAAAAAAAAAATTTAATGTAACATCACTTTTTTAATATCATTACTCTATTGTTACCATTGATTTTATTATTTAATATTTTTTTAATTTTTTTCTCTTAAATTTAATAATTTAAATTAAGTAATTGTACAAAACATAATTATAATGTCATGTCACCTAACATTACTCTTAATAATATAGGAATTAAAGGTGATAATAATGACAAGAATACAATTATGATAGGACTAAAACATGATTGTTTTAAACTTTATCATTAATTATTTTATAATTCATATTTAATTTATCACTAATTATGCATATATAACTTATTATTTAATTTTATTTTTAATTATTCTTTAAAAAATATTTATATAAAATATATATGATATTTTATGTATTATGTTAGCAAAACATATATTATTTTATTTTATTTTAATTAAAATTAAAATTAAAATTAAAATTAAAATTAAAAATAAACATATAATTAAACTTATATTTACTATTATAAATAATTTCTTAAAAAAAAAAAAAGGACATTATTAGTCTTCTATTATGTTAACCAATAAGATAACTTGAACATGACAGACTCAAATACGATATGATTGTCCCTCAAGTACAAATTGATCATATATCATGAAGAAAAAGTAAAAACAAAATAAAATGAAATTCTAATTATAAAAATATGTGGTTTTACTACTCTTCTTTTTTTTCTTTAATTATTCAAAGCCTAAGCCCCTAGTGAAACCTAACTCTCAGATACTTTTGGTCTATATTTGTTCTTATCTCTTTTCTTTCTCTTTCTTTCCGTCTAATTGAAGCTTAGAACTAAGAATGATAGGTCCCTCTCGTTATAATGCAGTGTCTGACAGCTTTTGGCTCCAGAGAACTGATTCAAAGGACACTAATGATAATGACTATTCATCACCATCTACTGATATTTCCAAGACACTACAAAGTAACCTATTTTCGTATACCTGAATTTTTCCGTCTTTTCTTCTCTTTTAATAGTAAATTTTAAGCTTCAATTATTTCTCTTTCTTCATCAGACGTACAATAATGTAAACCCCTTTACCTTATTAGGGAACTACAGAATCACACCCTCCAGCGTTTTCTCACAAAAATAAAATAATAATTTTGTACAAATTACAAATGCTTAGTACTCGAAAGCATTAGTTAGATAAAATTATGAAATATCTCAAAAAGAGAAACTATAATAAATAATATTTACTAAAGGGCCTGCAAAACAATATTTTTCAAAGATTTAATGAAACAGATATCAGTAATTTTCTGTCAGAACTCAGAATATCTAGCTGAAGATTTCATCCTTTTGTTAATTGAAAAATTATAATAAAAAAAAAACACAAACTCATATTATTTTTGTATTCATTATTATACATGATAAAATTATTTAAAAAAAAAAAAAAAATCTTCAATTATTCCGTAATACAAAAATAAGAATAAATTTATGTAAATGTAACGCTACACTTTTTGTTAGTTTGACCGGTGACCAACATTGCCCGGAAAAGAGGAATTTTCTGTTATCGTCTCGAATCCCTCCTTTGTTTAGAATTCTATTTTGGATTCACTATGAGAACATTGGTCGGAGTTAAGAGGAGTCTCTCAAAGTTTTGATCTTTTCATGCTTTACATAAAAAAAAGTGTCATCAAAGTTTAAAAGGGTCTATTAGGAGAATATTGGAAGCCATTTTTCTGCAGCCAATTCTGGTGGTTGGGTCTCATCTGCGGTGGGAATCCTGATGATGCTGCAGCACTAGCAAAAAGATGAGAAGAACCTGATTGCCATTGCTGTTGATCACTCATGGACAGTGATAAATCACTTCCATTACTTCTACTACCATTGCTGCTGCTTGGAAATTGATTGTAAATGTTCTGCAAAATATATTACGTAGTAATTGAGCTCAACAATTTATTATAATAAAATTAAGGCCAGTTCGTTTCTAAAGGCACTTGTGACTGAAAATCATTGTCACATGTTTTCATAGTGTCTTTAAATCACAGCTTCTTGAAAGAAACACAAAATAATTAGCTTCTTCCAAAAAGCACTTTCTTCGAAAAATCACTTTTGGCCAAAAACAACTTTTAAACCTAAACACGAAAACAGAATCCAAGAAATTGAAGAAACCCACTTGATAGTTTGATGAGCTGATGAATTGTGGTGAAATATTATGAGGCATTTGGGTCTCTCCCCCAAGTGAGCTTCTAAACTGACCATATCTATTTGCTTCAATAGCAGCAGGACCATATCTATTTGCTTCAATAGCAGCAGGAGGCGATTGAAGATGAGTTCTGCTGAGGAGCTGCAAGGTTTCAGTCTCCAAGTACCCATCTTTTTTCAGAGTTTCAATGTCTCCTCTAATAAGTGGCTCTAGTTGCTGCAGGTTCACCCAGTCAATTTAGCCCATATATAGGAATAATATCAAACACTTGGTGTTCAAAAAAAGAACATAAATTACAAGGCATGAATAAGAAAATTATAAAACCTTTTGCCTAAATCCCTGACTCCTCCAATCACTTTCAAATGACATTGATGCAGAATATTGCCGATCCATAGCAACATTTAGTTTATGATCATGATTCCCAATTGTTAAGCCTTTTTCCTTTGAGCTTGAATTTCCCAGACTCAAATCCAGATTGTAATTATCTGCAGTATTACCCGATGTTGATTCTGCAAACAATTGAAAAAAACAATGTGAATAAATTAAATGCCAAAATTGAAAACACATCTCAAATGCATCAAAATAAAGAGTCAAAACCAACCAGTGGAATTAAGCTCATTCTCATAGATACTGGGATCAAAATTAGTGACAGCCTCTTTGCCATTACACTTTATTGCAGCTTTATCATAAGCCCTACAAGTAAGACAGAAACTTTAATTAGAAACCCATCAAAATGAAAATTAATTACAGGCTTAGTATTTTACATAATCAATGAATTAAGTAAAACTCACTTGGCTGCTTCAATCTCTGTGTCAAACAAACCCAAATAAACGTACCTAATTTGATTTAAAGAAAAATCACTTTTATATTTATTAAAACTAAATAAAAATAGAAATAAAAAAGAAAAAGAACTTGGAAAAGAATAGATTAATACTTTTTGCCTAAAAACTGGCCCATACGAGCCTCCCATCTTCCACATTTATGCAAAGTAACACCTCTATATTTGGAGCTTCCTCTAGGAAATCCTGTGCTTTGTCGGCGAAGTACATGCACAAATTCTTCTTTGGTTAAATTGTTCATCTGTAGTATTCCAAATACAACAATCACTATTTAGGATATCTACCTATGTGAAACCATTTAGTTTTTTTTTTTTTTTAATTTCTTAAAAAGACAAATCAAGAAAGAAATCCAAATTTAAAAAAAAAAAAAATATATATATATATATATATATATATATATATATATATATGAAGCAAAAGTACTGTTCAACACTCACCTGCTTCAAGTCATCCCCATAATCTTCAAGGCTAAAATTTATATCAGCTTCCTCTCCCCTGAACTTTATAGCTGCTCTATCATATGCACTGAAAATTTTTAAAAACAAAAAAAACAAAAATTTTCAGACCCACATTTTTTGTTTTGTTTCTTAGGTTGAATAGAAATAATGATGCCATTAGTGCTCACCGAGCAGCTGCATGTGCAGTGTCAAATCCACCTGTAACAAACAACACACAACAAATCCAAGTTTCAGAAAAATTATGCCCACATAAGATAAAGAAAACAAAGGAAAAATAATAATTAATTTCAAAACCATACCAAGATAAACTTGTTTTCCACAATCCCTGAAATAGCAAATCAGATATAAAAGTTAGTTTTGTTTTAAGCAAAAGGAAAAAAAAAATACACACATACATATATATATAGTACGGTAAATTGTAGAGTACTAACCATATATGAGATTCCCAGCGACCAGTTCTTCGGTAAAAAGTAACACCTCTATACTGAGAACTCCGAGACCTTGGTCCTCTCCGACTTTTCTTCAAAGGCTGTGAGACCTCTACCGATTTCCCAGCATTTAATGAATCGGAATGGCAAAATTTAACCCCGACCCAGTGAGCTCGGGGAAAATTAGAAGAAGAATCTCCAACTCCAACGCCGTTATTTGGCCCGTTAACTATTTCTGTATCTTCAACCGGGAAAAACTGTCGGGTCACAAGTGGGTCAGTCTCCATGGACTCTTCATGGGTTAAAGAGAACCCGTGAAGTATGTTATTATTTCCCCTCTTCTTGATGATTCTAACGGTGCCATCTTCTTCGTCGGATCCATCTTCAATTAGAATAGCAGAAGAACTGGAATTCGAAACGGATCCGACCCGTTTACCCTTTTCATCGTCTCCATCAAAAGAAGTCTTTTGAGAAGAACAGCCTTCGGATTCATCGTCTCTTTTTTTATCAGGGGAGTCATTAAGATCCCACATTCTTTTTGGTTTGTTTGTTGATAACCTTCTACAGTGAACAAGGTAAACAAAATAGAGGTGTGTAGCAAGAAGAGTGAAAAAAAAGTGTATAACCTTCTAAGAACATGAAATGAGAGCTCAAGCTAGCCTACGAGCGAGTAGAGAGAGGCACAAAGAGTATGAAAAATTGGAATTTACAGTTGTTCTTAATTTTTTGCAAAAAGGAAGAAGCAATTTTAGAGATGTTCAAAGATGATGTTAATTTCCGACTGCCCAATACAGCATAGAACGTGGATAGTTTCTGCAAAGCTTAGCCTTAAGCATCAACCCCACCCCCCTATTGCCTTCACCCTAGCTTCCCCTTTTATTTTCGAACTCTCTGTGTCACATATTGTATATTATTTTTTAATTTCTTTTTTCAATCATAAAAATACTATACCAGTCTATTCAGCATCTTTTTTTATTAATAATATTGTGTTAAACTTATACGGCTACGTTTAACATTATCGATATAATTGGTATACTATATTAAATATTTTTATTATATAATTTTATTTATAATTATAAAATTATTTTATATTATATAATTTAAAAATAATATAATTACGTAAAAAATTATATTATTAAAAGATATTAATTTAAATTATACGAAATGATAATTTAATTTAATCTATTTAAATTTTTAATTATAAAATTATATATTTTTAATTTTTTATCTTAAATTAAAAATAATATTTTTTTATTTTTAAAATATAAAATAAATTAAATAAATTTTATAATATAAATTATTTTAAATATATATATATATAATTAATTTAATTCGATTATATTATATATTTTTTTATTAAATATTATATAAATTAATTATAATATAATTATATTTAATTTATTTAATATAATGTATTAAATATATTTTATATATTTGAACATCACGTAGTGTCGTAGTGTATGTTTTAAATTATTTAAAAATAAAATAAAATAAAATAAATACGTTTAGTTTTGAAATTTGTAGATAGAGTATAATCAAAAGTTATGTATTGATTCAGATACAATAGTTAAGATTAAATAGTATTTAGGATTAGATATTTAAAAAAGTAAATGTAAAAAAAAAGGGACTTATTTTTCTTCTCCGTATTTGTAATATGTTATTAATTTATACTATTGATCTAAAATTAATAAATAATATTTTTATCATAAATTTTATAATTTATTTACAAAATAAATACACTTAATTTTTTTTATATCACTTAAAATAATTTAATCTCTTTATTATTTTTTATTATAATTTGTTTTTTTTATGAAAAAATTATAGTACAATGACATATTATCAGATTTTAAAAGTTAAATTTTTATTATATATTTTTAATAATTTTGTAGTTATTATTATTTAATTTTAAAGACAATTTATGAAATTAACAAGGGAAAACAATAAAACTAACACCCTTTAAATTTGTTATAACAAAATTAGCATCTCTTAAATTTGTATTAACAAAACTAGCACCCCTTGTGCTCAAACTTATATTTTCACAATTAAAAAAAATAATTAATATGTCATTTTTCTTTGAATACCCATTCAATTATAATTGAACGACGACAATTTGGACCCGTTTAATATTTCAAGTTCAAATTGAACGTTTAATATTATTGGGGTGCTAATTTTGTTACTATAAATTTTAGGGGTGCTATTTTTAGTAAATTATCAATTAACAACTCAATAATAGTTAAAAAAAAATATATGAAAAAATAAAATAAAATAATTGGTAATTTATACTTGTGTTGTCATTTTTTTTTTCAAAATAAAATGACTAAATACTAAAAATAAATATATATAAAAAAAAAAACCAAAGAAATAAAACTGTTATTTTTAATATATTTAAAGGAACTCATCTTTCATATAAAAAGACAAAGTTAATCATATTTTAAAATTTTTGTTCAAAAACAAACGAAGAATACTATATAATAAGCTTGTGACCTTTATTTTAATGATATATACTAGTCGCTAGATGTAATAAGCTTTCAACTATATATATATTTCCAAACAATATTCCTTAGTTTTAAGCTTTTATTAAACCAGCCATGATACCCTTTTCCTTATGACAGTATTTATTCTAAAAATTTCCCAAAAACTCGAAGAAAATATTGTAACACCAAGAAAAACAATAGAATCGCCATTAAAGATGGCTAATTAAAACTAATACTATTCCTTCACAATTTCAGCTCTTCATAATTATTAAACATAATAATACTAACCAGTACCTAAAGTACTTGGAAATTGAAAGAAAAAGTGAGAGAGAGAGAGGACAAATAAGTTTGCAAGAGAGATAGTAAGAGAAATGGGATACACATGATAGGGGTGACAGGGTTCGGTAATATTTTTTTGATTTTTTTAATTATATATATATATATTGTTAATATTGGGGTAAAAAAATATAAAAGCTCTTCAATTATCTTAAAACCTAATCATCCATGTAGTCACAATTACCATTAAATTAATTAATTAACATTATTAATCTCTTATAACTAATTTGGCTCAACGAAAGCACAATTTAAAGATTAATCTTACACTATTATCTTATCTATTTATATTTTGTATTTTTTAAGGAAAAATACCTCCAAGCTTTACTATTTATTCTTTAGTATTTAAGGAAATAAAATTAGTTGTATTAGATAATTTTATTTAACAATGATAATATAAAATATAACTACTTTTAAAAAATAAAATAAATAAAATATATAATTTTATTATAGCAAGTGTGAGAATAATATTACCTATAAGTTTAAGATTATAAGTAAAAAATAAATAAAAAAAAATCATTACATTAACATTCTTTAAAAAAAAAAAAAAAAACATCGTTAATTGTCACAAATTTGTGACGTGTATAAGGTGACTTATTATCCTGTTATTGGTTAATGTGAATGAGGAGTTGTTAAACGGTTTAGATTTTAGACAATTAGATAGCGTGAGTTCAAATTCTAGCTATAAATACATCAATAATATAATTATTTAAAAATATAACTGATTAACCATATAAACAGTAATTTACGTAAGTTATGTTATGATTAATCATAGATATCTCACAAATATATAATAAAAAGTATTTTCTTGAAACAAAAAATAGATGGTTATTTAAAAAGGCATCGGATGGGGAAGTTGTAAAAGAAAGAAGCATCTCTTTATTACACAACTTTCTCACATTAAACAAATCGAAAAGTTTTTGTCTATCTATTTCTCTTCTCCTCCCTCTTTTTCCCACTACACCTTACGATTCACCAAATTATAAAGTCAATACTTTTAAAATTCATAAAAATATAATAACATTTTTATAATATTAGACTGATTTAAATGATCATAAAATAAATACAAAAAATATTATTTTTATAGTTAAAAATTTTAATAATATACTTTCTTTTTCTAATTTTTTTTCCACAAATTCCATAAGAAATGTAATATACCATGCACTAAGGACTAAAATTAGGGGTAGTAATCGTATCGTGTTAGCTGTATTCGTGTCGTGTTTGTTTCGTGTTATTCTTATCGACATCGGATTCGTTTCGTGTTATTCGTGTCAGTTGACACATGAAAAAATTTACTCGACTTTTTTTCGTGTTGCCTATTTATAATAATAAGAAATAATAAAACCTTTAAGAGCATGAAAAAATTATTGATCAATTTTTACTAAAAAAAATTCATATCGTGTTATGTTCAATTCATATTATCGGATCGTATCAAAAATTGTTACCCTTAACTAAAATATATAGTTATTTACTCCATTATTTTTAAAATAGTATTATATATATATATAAATATATAAATTAGTAATTAAATATAAAATTAATAATATATAAAAATAAATTTTTTTTTGAATTATTTATTAATAAAAATTAATTGTATTATGTTATATAAATTATTACATATTTCAAATTTTATTATAAAAAAAAATATGTTTTTGTTACTTTTAATAGCTTTAAAGTTTAGTGAATAATAAGAATACACATTTACAGTAATGTCCTACTTTTTATACCCTACTACATGTACTATTAATTATATAGTTTCGTATAAGTAATTTAAAAATATAATTAACACAAAAAATATTAAAATAAATTTAAAGAATTAGTTATAGTTTTTAAAAATATTGATAAGGTATCACCTGATATTGATGTACAGAATAAGACAGTTAAATTTTTTCCCACATGAGCAAAAAATAAAAATTAAATTAAACTTTTACATTGTTAAAATTATTTAATAATCTATCATACAATAATAAATAATTTATGTGTATATATATTTTTTTTTTTTAGTATTCATATCAAATCAAATATTAGCAAGTAAAATGATAGACGGTTGAGACTTTGGGGTAGTTTGGGAAACAAAAACTAGGTTTTATTTGTAATAAATGTAAATTAGGATAAGAATAAAGGTGAGTGGCTGAGCGCAGAGTGAAAAGGAAGAGAAAAAGATTGCAGGGGTTTTGGTATCAGAAAAGGAAATGGGGAGAAGAGAAGAAAAAGGAAAAATTTTCCAGAAAAGTCCAATCCAAGAGTACGGGAAGAGGGGCCACACCTTTGCTTTTCTCTCTCTTTTTTCTTTTTATTTTTTATCGTCCAATGCCTTCACTCCTCTATCCAAAATATTTAAATATTAATAATACATAAATTTATATTAATTATATTATAATATTTAAAAATATTATTTTTAAAAATAAAAAAAAACAATCAAATTTTTTAAATAATATTAATGTGATTAAAAAAATAATTATAAATTTACATCATTATTGCATTCCTCCCCCACTCTTTCCACCAGCGTTTCTAACCCTCTTTTTTATTTGAAACTTGCATCCTTCTGAGTTGTTGTTCCGGTAAATGGTAAATAGTTTAGTTGATAATATAATTAAATATTTTAATATTTATGTTATAAAATTTTATTTAAAAAATTATAATTATTTATTATTTTTTTTTAAATAAAATTGGCCACCTGTTACACAAGTTGGGATTAATTATGTTTTATAGGTATAATATATTAAATTTATTATAAACATGATGATATCATTTATAAAATTATAAATATGTTTATAATTTATTTAAAAATTTAAAATTATAACCGTTTTTGTTAAAAAAAATATTTATAATTTTAAAATTTTAAATATATTATAAATATATTTGAAATGTTATAAACGTTTTATATGTTCCATATATTAAGCATACAAAATGTGTATAATTGACCCTACAACTACAAGTTATTTATTTACTAGTTTGTTTACAAAATTATAATTTCCGATAATTTTGATAAGTCCTTTAACGTGATAAATTCATTAATTAACATTTCTTTCTGACATTAGTCTGATCGAATTAGAAGGCAAAATTTGTAGAATCTCCCGTTCTTCCAGATTAGGAATAACTTTCCATTTTTTTTTTGGTTTCAGGAAAGGTTGGCTAGTGTTTTTTTTTTTTAAATCAGGAAGCTTTGATGGAGTAATTTGATGCAATGGCTTAATGGCTTTACTTTATCTCTTTATGACTTTTTAATGCATTTATTGTTGACATTAAAGTAGGAGTGCATTATTTTTTAATATTGACCTATGAATAAAAAAAATATGTTAAAATTTTAAACAATCACAAGGTGCGGTGGTATTTGATCTTTGGATGATCAAATGACTTTAAATAATGGTGTTAAGGAAAAAAGACCTAAGTTTTAACTTCATAATAATAATAATAATAAAATAAAATATAGAGAATATAAAAATTATGTGTATTATTATGAAATTACGACTTGTTACTTCTAATTTTTGTGTAAATAGGTACGATGTGTATATATATATATACATAAAAGATAGATATATATCACTTAGCGATTACCTACTCAAAAATATAGACTTATCTTAACATCAAATTTATATCTATCTAATTATCTATTATTAAATAATTATAAGATATTTAACATTTAGTAATTTAATGGGTCATTTATATAACTAATAGATTTATATGCTAACTCAGTACTTATTGAACTAGACTACATATCATATAATTGAATAGGACCATCAAGCCATATAACATATGTTATTTTATGTCCAACATAACTAAACCTAAGTTTTCATCTTTTTTTTTTTTTAAGTAGCATTATATTTATCAAGATATCAAGTAATGTATTAATTATTAATTAAATATAAAATTAAAAATGTAAAATTATGAAATAATTGTAGGATCAATTATTAATAAAGATCAATTAAATTATATTGTAAAAATTGATATATGCATTAAATTGTGTTATAAATTGTTGAAAAATTAATTTTTCCAACAATTTAAGCTATTAAGAAGAGTGCGAACAATTATTTTTTATATTTATCACTCTCCTATAAGTATTGGTTATGTATACTTTGCAAATTAAATATTTGTAATTTAATGATTAGGATTATTGAAACTTGAACACAGAATCTCAAACTTTAATACCATGTTATAAGTTGTTAAAAAATTAACTTTTTTTTTTTTAAATTTAAGTTATTGAGATGAGGGTACGTATTATAGATTTTTCCTTGAAGCATTTACATTTCAAGAACACTATCCATTTTTGTTACCTTATATTTAGAGACTAATGTATCTCATATTAATAAAATTTAGAGACTAAAATTTTTAATAAATAATAGTTTATGAACTTATTTTTGTACATAATATTTTAAATTGTTAAAATTTAAGGATTAAATGTATATATTTAAAATTTAAGAGTTAAAATGCTCCAAATATATAAATTTAAGGATTATAATTATATTTTTTCATGTTGGGAAATGTGAAGTAAGACGTATCATACATAGTAAAATATGTAGAAATTCTAATGCATCATAGGATTTTGGTATAAATGGTACTATATATTTACAATATGTTTAATATATTATATTAAATAGGTTAAATTAATGGTATTACACTAAAATATATTAAATATATTATAATTAATTTGTATAATATTTAGTGATAATTTTTATAATATAATCAAATAAAATTAATGATTAATATTTTTAAAAAAGAATTTTTATTTAAAATAGTATGTTATTGGTTTTTTTTTTTTTTTCCTACTTATCAAAATAATTTAACTTATTTTGACCAATACAATTTAGAATTGTACTAAAAAAAAATTATTTAAAATTATATTATTTTTATTATGTATGGTATAATTTAACTTTATAATCAAATACACAAATGTATAAAAATTATAAAATTAATATTTTTTGTACAAGTTGTATGGAATTTTATAAATATTATTTAAAAAAAAAACTCAATTAGGAAAAGAAAAAACAAAAAACGTTGTATATAGTTTCCAGTTCCACATCAGTGACTTTAGATATTTTTTATATACGAGAGTAGATACATTTTGGTAGAACTATTGAACCCAAATTATTCTGAAACACTTTCATACTTTTAAGTTTTTTATACATTTTATTCACTCTATGTGCTACTTTTATCTCCTAAATAATATACACTATTATTACATTGAAATATTTGCATGGTTTTTTATGAGTTAGTTTATTTATTTTTTATTTTTATATATATATATATATATATATAAAATTAATAATTAATATATTAATTAATACATATAATAACTCATGCATATAACTTTTCTTTAAAATTAAAAGTAGCAATTCGTGGTGTGATATTGAATTATTTAATAAATTGTGCAAATTACGTTTTTTTTTTTTTTTATCGTAACCTTTTACATGTGTAGCAAATTACCTACATATATTTGACAAAAGAAATTTAACCTAAATATAGCAACTCATGTTACACAAATAATTTTATCGTTTTAATAAAAAAATAATTTATAGTATTTTATTTAATTTTGTATGGAACACTACCATAATTAACCAAACCAAGTTTCCACTGACCTTTCCAGTTTCTCACGGTTTCAATTCCTCTTGTTCTTGCTTCGAAACAACAAAGAGAAGTAAAACAAAATCTAGAAATAAATAAATAAGAAACCCCAGGGTCTTATACAAAAATTATTCTATATTGATAAAAGATAATATTATGAAAAAATTTATAAAAAATATGAGTATATTTACTCATTAAGTTAACTTTTTGAGATTAGAGTGCTCATAATTCCTATAAACTTCTACATGGTATCAAAGTTTTAGTCGATTAACGGGCTAAATACTTTGGGCTTCGCCTAAAAAAAAAAAAGGGGCCTTGTGAAAGGAAAAAAAACAAGTAACCCAAATAAAATATAATGTAGTAAATAGGTTAAAAATACAAAGTGATCGACTTTGCAAGAGATAAAGACCCACACTTTGAGGAAGATGTTAGAAGAATTGTCCCACATTGATAAAAGATAATATTATTAAAGAGTTTATAATAAAGATGAGTATCTCTACTCATTGAATTAACCTTTTAAAATTAGAGTATTTATAATTCTTATAAACTTCCACACAGACACCAAAAATTAAACGAAATTAAGGAATAAAAATTGTATAATGTAACATATGGACTAATATAGGTTGAGATATAATTTTAACAAATAAAAAATTGGGACGTAAAACATATTTTGCTTTTTAATAAATGATTTCAATTATAAACACACAATATTTGTGTTTAATTCATCGTATTGACATATATCAATTCAAACTATAGTCAGTCCAATTACATTATTTTTAGCAAAATATGCCTTATTACAACCTTTCATGATATATCCTGTTTGTGGAAGAGATAATTTTTTTTTTTTTTTTAAGAAGAAAGCTCTTTCATGGTGACCGAAAGGGCGTGGTTCACTCCTGTTGCCTTGCATGAGTATTATTTCTTCACTTGATCACTGAATTTTTTTTCAGTTTCTTCCTTCTCTCACCATCCTCTTTCTCTTTCACTTATTTTCTTTCTCAAATTTTCACACACACACAAAAAAAAAAAGAAGAGCCTCTTTTAAGTAGCTAAGAAAAACATTAAGGTTTATGAGAATGGTGATAATGACGAGGACGATGATGATAAAAAGGTCGTTAATATGACCATAATAAAACTATGTAGTAAAACTTTATAGATTTTTAAAACTTAGCAAAATACAATTATTTTATTCGGTTTAAAATTTTATTGATATATTTATTTGAATAGTCATATTTAACAGTACAGATACTTAAAAATGAGTAAGGTAAAGGAGCTCACGTTTTTGTGGTACTCTTTGCAAAATTATTGTTATCTCTATGTGTGATTTGCTTGTTAAGTTTTGAATATATATTAATAAATTTTATTATATAAATGATATTCTTGTTATATTTTTACATATATGAATCATAATAAATATCTCACTTTATAACGAATAAAATATATATAATGTTTATATCGAGTTATATAAATAAGAATAAAATATTAATTTATATTAAAAATAAATGTATCATGTTTATATAAAAAAATGGTGTGGTTGTACTTATCGGATTAGTAGCTATAGATTTTCTGAACATGAAAATATGATTATGAGTTTTGAATAAGTCTTTCAAGTGATGTCATATCAGTTTATTTAAATAAATAGCTTTTTTTTTTTTTTTTCAATATATTTTTTATTACGTTTTTTCTTAAATTATTGACATAACATTACATCATTTATTGTACATGCATGCAGTGGGATACAACTGAGTTATTAAAATTTGTTACCCATTTTTCATTATTTTTTGACGAGATTTATTTTGATAAAACCTTTTTTAAACATATATAAAATATTTTTTTAATTTAAAATTAGTCATTATTACTTAAAAATAAACTTATCTAAATATATAAGTTTAATTATCAGGTATAATTTTTTTTATGTCTAAAATTTTATTTTTAATCATTTTTAAAAAAAAATATATGTTCATTTTTCTTATAGCATAAATAACTATATTTTTTTTAATAAAAGATGTTAAAAATAAAATTAGTTAAATAACTTAATTATTTTTTAAAAATTAAATTCATTATCCTTTTATATATCCGTAATTAGAAATTAAACTTCAAATTTTCTATATGTTGAAATAACCTACATCTCCTTTAGACACATAACAAGTTTTATATATTAATTATATATATAAAGTAGTTAAAACAAATCCATCATTTTTTTAAAAATAAAATTATGTTTTAAATTACTAAAATTTCTAATTTACATATTTTGTAAATTGCATTTTTGCCACACATATATTGCAGAGCAGTTTTTAAAAAATATATTTTAAAATAATTTAAATGAGCGAGATTAACTCAAATAAATATATATAAACCAGATATATATTACAAAATATAAAAGTAGAATGATCCTTATATTATTTCATTAATTTTACGAAGTAGCATCTAAAATTACTAACCAGTTGAATGATATTAAAAATAATAATAATAACCTTCTTGTAATGGAAGTGGGACGAGGGTTTGATTAAAGAGGTTGCTTTCCCCAAGTAGAAAACACTACTTTCTTCTAAGTGGGCCTCGCCTCATTTTTCCTCATCTAACTCAGTAAATTCAATTATGAAACGCCAAGGTCCACTTTACTATATATATCCTACGGTCTGCTTTCCTTTGTCCCACTGCCTTTATTGCCCTTTAACACTTTCCCCTATTCTCAGCCTAACCCACCCCCATTGATTGATTTGATTGCTTTTCTATTTATTTTATTTACGAGCTTATTTTTTTTTAACAAATATTAATAATGTGCTTTAAATGCATAATATAACATTTTTTTATTGATAAATTTTAAATTTTTTTAATTATTTTTCATGCAATTTGATAAATATATAAAATTATAATTAATTATTTTTTAAATAATTTAAATTTTTAAGAAAATTAATATTCTAACAATTTCTAACATAATATCAAAGTTTAAAATTTTATGTTTAAGACCTAACAATTCCAATTATTGATTGCAAGTATTTGATTTGTATGGTGCATTGAGTCAATACTTATAAGAGCATAATAAATGTATAAAAGTATAATTGATCATTCTTTCAATAACTTAAATTTTTTTAAAAATTAGTAACTAATAACTTATAACATAATATATATATATATATATATAGTTAATTTCTCTATAAATTTATAATTTTTTAAAATATATATTTTAATATTTTATCTTTGTATACACTTAAGTGTTATAATTCATCAAAAGCTACAGTTCTTGTATTTTATATTTTAAGGTATACATCTAACATGATGTAATTTTTAAAAAATGTCAATTAAGTTCAAATAATTTTTATTTTATCAAAAATAAATTTAAAATTTGAAAAAATATAATAAAAAATTAATTAATAAAAATGTGTATAATTAATTATGTATAAAAGTATAATAATTTAATAAATTCTGAAAAAATTAAGATAAATTTTGTTTGCCCGATTTAATATTTGTAAATCTCACAGTATAGTTTGCTCCTTTAAAGAAAAACAATAGTTAGGCGAGAATCTGTTTGGTATTCTCTGCAATTTCTTTTAATATAAAGGATTATCTCCACAAATGGTCTTAAATTTTTTAGAATTTTATACTTTAATCCTTTAAATATTTTCGTATTATCTTACGTCTATTGCATTATAAATTTAACATGTCAAATTAAAGAAAAATGATTGAATATGTTAAAATTTAAGTTACAAAATTAATTAATGCAATAAAAGAAACTAACTTAGATTATTCTATCGACTACAACGCAATTTTAATCTTTTAAACTTGTACTAAATGTATTAAATTTGAATTTTTTTTTTTTTTGAAATAAGACTACAAAATTGAGGGACCAAAGGTTAAAATTCAACAAAATTTAGAACAATTGTGTTAATAGCACCACATGACCCTTAACACATTTTAGTTCTATTTTTAAACCCACGCACGCCCTTTTCCAAAGTCAAAATATATATATATATATATATATATATATATATACATATATATTAATGAACATATTTATTTTACAAAATATTTTGAAAAATATTTTAAACAGATATATGTTTTTAATTTGTTAGCTTGAACGTATACTAGTAGGTGATATTGAAGGGTCTTGCCTAGCTTACACCAACACATGGTGAAAATGACGTGTCAAAAGATGTGGCAAGTGGCCAAGTGCATTTGTAGCAGATTAGCATGTGCAATTGTCACATAGTATGGTTCTATGTAATACATTTAGGACAAATACAATAGTTTGTAATGAACTTTTTGTGCTCTCTTGTTAATGAGAATTTTACAAAATATTTTTCTCAGAACAGTTTCTCTTATCTTCTTTCATCACTTCTCGTTGCCATTGTCATTGTATGTTAAAGATTAGTGTTGAATGATGATCTTGTCTCTTGTCAGGTAAAAGTGTAGTGGATATTATTTATTTATTTTTTTAAAAAAAATTTATTGAATAAGTGGGTAAATAAAAAACAAAAGGTATAAATATTAACTTCAATATAAATATTTGTAATAAAACAAAAGGAAGATATTGATGAAAAATAGATTTCCTACCAAGTGTTACTGGGACTATAGGAGACAACTAGAAACATCAATAAATTGCACCATGCATAAGTTCTAAGTGGAATACTAAGGATAACATATATGTCATGGTTTCATAGATACCCATGTGAAATACTTTTGTCATTTATGGGAATTAGAAACAATGACATCCCAAAGTATAATCATGTCGACTTATTTATTTATTATTTTTGTAAGATACTTCAACCCTTTGAGATGTGTATGAATATAAAGGATATTGCTATGATGTCGTATCAATTAGATCGATGGTTATTACATGGAGTGTTCATTGGATTGTCCATAAAAATTGTAAAACTAAAAGTTGTCATCAAACAAACATACGCCTTATGACAAATTTTTTTTTTTAATTAATTTATAATTTCATAATTGGCACATTTATTCAATTAATTTTATTTTTAATCTCTAAAAATTATATTTTATGATATTAAAAAAAGTATATTTATTTTTAATAAATATTACTTAAAACAATATATGTATATGGCTGGAAGAATTTAAAAATAAAATTTCATATTAAGCCAGCTACCAAACCAATTTGTATTCATGTACCAATTTTTTTAAAGTTATAACTCACTTTGTGATGCAGATTGATAAATATTTTAAACTATAATTAAGAAGTAAGAAGGAGGATTCAAACTTAAAATAATAATAAGTATTTGTATTGATAAAAAATTAGAAAAAGTGCTTTGGTTCCGTTGACCATACATTTACTAATACTTAACTAAAATTGAAATAAACAGTCAACAAATAATCTTTGCATTATGAAGCAAATATCCGAGAAAATCCCTAAGAATATAAAATCGACTCTTTCACAAAATTATCCTTATAATATAAATTATTATTTTATCTTTCACTTATTAATATATGAGTTTTATATTTAAAGTAATTATTGCATAAATATTCAGGATTTATATGCTATCAATATTATTTTCAGATAAAATTTTAATTTTATTTTACATCCAATAACTAAAGATAAGTAATTTTTATATGTTTAAAATTATCAAGTTAATCACCTCAAATAATAGATCCTCCTATTTTTGTATGTCATAAATCGCTAAGATTTTGGTTTTTCCAAAACTGTCAAATAAAGTTTGCTTGTGAAATTAGGAAGAAAAAAAAAAAAAAAAAACAAAACTTCAAGTTTTTAGCAAGGCTTTTAGGAATTCTTTATTGAGTGTTTTAACCCTCGTTATGCAATAATATCAAATATAGTAAATTTGTTGCTAAAGTCTATATGCTATATTAAGGAGAATAAATTGAAATATTTTGGCCAATTTTTCCTATTGCATTATGTCACTTTGCTTATTTTTTTCTTCTTTTCTTTTCGGCATATTTGTCCTTTTCTTTATCAGCAAAATTGTTACTTGTTAGCAGTAACAACCAAGAATGTACATATATAAACAGCTAGTTTGGTTTTAAATAATCATAGTTCAATCCAATTCAAAATTCATTATTAATTTTAAGAAGTATGATTTTAAAATTATGTTTCATAATATTATATACTTAATTTAAATTATTAATACTTCATGACTCTTGATTTTATCGTTTAATTTACTTTTTATTTTATTTTAATAATTTAAATTGAGTAAAAGTACGAACGATAACTTTAAACTCATGCTCCTTCTACAATGCTTGCATCTTATTATCATGTCCCTCTGAACCTTCGAGAGATCCACTTCTTGGAATGTACAACCCGATATACTTTCTAGGAAACTCATATTTGATTTTATATTTTACTTTGAAATATTGAATTTCAACTAATAATCAAATGGCTGGGATATATTTTCCAAACATAAATTTATAATCATATTTACACATAATTTTATAAGAAGACAATTATATCATGTTTTGTTATTCTAACATTAATTGTATCGTGTCGTGCTTTTACACGTAAATCTATTTTTACATAATTTCAACTTGTGTTGTCCATAAATTTATTATAGTAAATAACATAATAACCTTGATGGGCACCAAAAATATCAATTAATTTAATTAAATTTTTTAGGTTTAAATATATAGTATAATTTTTTTAAGAAAAAAAATTTATATTTTTGTAACGTAAATGAATATTTTTTTTTAGTATTAGAAGAAAATGAACATATATTTTTATTTTTATTTTTTTACTTAAAAAATAAAAATAATTAAATAATTTGGTAATTTAATGCACTGAAAGAAATTTTTTGTTCATGTAGTATTGTGTCAAGAATTACCTTTTTTATATAAAAAAAATTATTTGTATCATGTTGTGTAAATTATATATTTTTACATGATAATTTTTTTCCAAAAATAAAAGTAATTTCTTTAAGCAATATTAAAATGTGGAATAACATAAATAATATATAAATTTATGTGTACATAATGTTCTTATTTTAAATATCCAATTCACCACCCTCTTAATTTGTTTACCTCATCTATTTTTCAAGTATTATACTGTTCACTCTAGTCATTTTTGGTCTAGTCTTCTTTTCTCCGAAGTTTTCAAGAATTTATTTTGCTTTGTGCTTAGTAGGAATCTCTTTTTGCAAGAACGCTATTTGGTATGTTTGTTTTGCTTATATCCATTTTTTTTTGTTGTTGGTAATAATACATATTTATATTTTTTTACCTAAATTTTGCTCTAAGATGATTTTATTTCATTTAGATGTTCATCTAAGATGATCTATGTCATCTATATATGTATGTTAAGTTTGTGATTTGTTGTTAATTTAGATCTTCATCTAAATTTATCGCATTGAAGATCATAAAGATTATAATATTATATCAATTTTTTAAGAACGATTAATATATCAATTGAAGCAACCAAATAATCAATTGAGCTCGGGTCTTACTTTATATGCTTAAAATTATTTTAGTTTTGTTTGACAATTTTAATTGTTAATATATATTAAATAGATTATTTTTAATTTAGACTGTAATTTTTTTATCTACAGTTGAAATTTTATTTTCTTAAAAAATTCTTAATTTACAAGTAGCACAAGATACGAACTTAAAAGAGCCAGCCACATGTACAGCTTATAATTTGCTGCAACTCTTAAATTTTAACTCGTAATTTTTAAATTAGGCCTAAATACTTATAAATCCAATATATTTTTATATTAGTTTCACATGTGAGACATATTAATTATGTTTTGGACTGTAAATATAATAGATAATGAGTTACATGATGACGACATTAAAAGAATAATGTCTTGGTCATGACTACTTCACTCATGGATTCTTGTTACTACACTTGTAATTTATAATCTTAAGGTGTTAGTTACTAATGATCTCAAAAACCTAAATTTATCAAGACACATGATCTCTAGTTGTATGTGTTGGTTACTAAGTTTCTGGGACGAGTTTATCCATTTATTTAGGGTAGAAATTATGGTCATTTGGCGAATTGAACAAATGCATGTAATTTTCTAAATTATTTAATTTAAATAATTTAGTATCGTAATTATTGAATTGTGTACTAATAATCTCATATTTTTGTATTTTGGTCAATTTAGTCTTAATATTATTATTATTATTTTATTAGATAAAAGGTTAGAAAATGCACAAAACTTACTAAATTATCAATTTTTAAAGATAAAAGACGATTTTACCTCTCCCAGCAATTTTTCACCGTTTAAACTCACTATCTTCATTCTCATTAAAACAATACCGCCTTTTTGTGCGTAAATTTGGAATTTGAATTCTTACTAGTACTAAATGACTCTACCTTGTTTTTTTTTTTTTTTTGGCTTTCCTTTTTCTATTTTTTATAGTGTTGAACAAGCTTTCGATTAGCTTCCGGGTTCTTCACAATGGATAATAGGAATTAGTGTTTTGAAGTATAGGCTGATGAGTCTTAGTTAGGTTTATCGGCAAAGATGAGGTGAATTCGAAATGGGAACTTGGGAAGGGAAAAAGGTTGCGTGGGGTAGGGCTAAGACTAGGGTTTATTTTGTTTTTTACCCTTCTTTAAAAACCATGTACAATTACTAATTTACCCATGACTTAACTATTGAAATTAACACTATTAATTAAAAATCGTACTTAATTGACCTAATTTAATTAATTATGGGATCAAATGTATCTTACTTAGTAATTAGAAGACTAATGCTAGAGGAGACTTTTGTAGCATTTAAAAACAATGTCTACAAGAAAGCTTTTTGTTTTCTTGTTATCTTCTCTCACAAGTCACAACAACGGCTTGTATCTGCTGAAAACGTGACTTTAGTTTTCCTTCATTCAATAATCTAAGAAACCTAACTCTCCTGGGTGATTCCTATCTCCAAAATGGTATATTAGGCTTAAAAAGATAGGTAGGCGTTCCATCTTCTAGTGCTGGTGCTATGATATATAGTAACCCAATTAAGTTCTTCGACCCTGAATATCAAATATCATAGCTTCTTTCTCCACGAACTTCTTTTTCTCTCAATCTGGGTTCTTATGGTAATGGTAGAGTAAAATGTCCTCATATAATTTCTTTCAATTTTATAATCCCATCCTATACATGTCAATTTTATTTATTTTAATAAAAAATTAATTAACCAAAAATATTAACGATGGAACTTACGGTGTACAATTTTTAAAAAGTAAGATAGCATATTTTTAAGAGGCATAAGCATATTAAACCAATAATTTCCATTTCATTTTTTTAATCAAAAATATTATTAAACTAATCTAAATAAAACGAAAGAAGCAGCTTTTAAAACCAGTAAGATAATAAGTTTTATGATAAATAATAAAAATATATAAATATTGTATTCATAATATTTTAAATCTTTTTATATGTTAATATTATTTAAAAAATTAAATCACTTCTTTAATTTTTAAATAATTATATATAACACATAGGCAAAAAAGTTTGGGTAGAAAAATAAGACTAAAACTAAGTAATATTAATATTTTTTTAATTTTTATTTCAATTGGATATATATTACATATTGATTGCCCATTACTTTTGTAGTCTCATATTATAAATTAGAGGTGTTTTAATTTAGTTTAATTTTTGAAAAAAAAAAAAAAAATTGAACATATTACTTTAATTAAATCGAATAAATTATTGTCTAATAAAATTATTAAAACCAAATGGTTCAATCTAATTTGATCCAATTTAGTTAACAATTTTTGACGGTTTTTATATATATATTTTAATTTTTTCAAATTTATTAAAAATTAAAAATAAAATAAAATAAAAATATTTAAATTTAAACAAATTAATTAATATATACTACAAATATAAATCATATTACATCCTACATAAATCATATAAATATCTTAAAAATAATCAAAAAATCAATTATAAAATAGAGCTAAATATTTTTACAAATTTTACAACAAAAATTATAATAATACATTAATCCATAAATAATATATTAAAAATAAGTTAGGGAGTTAAGGTTGCAAATTTTAATTATGAGAAGATATATAATTAATATATATATTTTAATTTTTTAAAAGAATAATATATTAAAAATAATTATAAGTAACAGTCCGATTCGGTCCGATTTGGTTTAAAAATTCGTAAAATCGAATCTAACAGTTTGTAAAACGGTTTGAAGAAATAAAAACTAAACCAAACCATTCGGTCTACAAACGATTTAAAGAAATAAAAACAAACCAGACCGTTTGATTTACAAAATTGTTTGTTTCGATCTGATCTAATCCAATTTTTTTATTTTAATTAATTTGATTCGATTTTTAAACACCTTTAATATAAACGGTGCTTTAAATTTTCTCAAATGTGAGTTCAAGTTTTTCTCTTTGTGATTAGTGATTGCATATAATAAAAAAAAAATTGTATTTATTAAAAAAGAACATATAATAATAATATTTTTACCTTCCTACATTTATTTGGTGGGTTGAGATATTTTGAAGAATTTTAAAGTATTTGATTCAACTAACACTTGATTCATACGAGGAAATAAGATGTGTACACCCAAACAATAAACAACAGTCAAATGATGACTTGTGGGCCAAATATATTCTTTCATAAATCTCATCCTACATTCACAATGTTTTATGACTTAGCAACCAACGACCCACCATTTGATTACAACCTTTTTATTTTATACGTGGGCATGGGTTTTCAGCTCTTGCCAGCATAATTTGGAAATATATGCTTTTAAAAAATCCTTTAATTTCAGTTAAATGATATGGATAAAATTTATTTATTTAAATAAAACAATAATTATTTACTAAATGAAATTAAAATATTGTTAAACACAAGGACAAATTTTGAGCTTTCAAAATTATTAGTTCTCTAGTAAGCTCGACTTGAGTATTTAGCGTAACTTCTTATTTCGAGGTATTAAAATAAGAATTTTGGATGTGAAATGTAGCATTTCCCATTTTTCTATATATTTATTTTTATTATAAAAATATTATTAAGATCTGATATTTATTATAAAAATGAAATTTAGATCATGTACTTATTTTATATAATAATTTAATTTAATTATTATTAAAAAATGATTGTACAAAAATAAAGTCAATTTTTTTTTTAAATATATTAGATAGATATTGTTTTAATTTAAATAAATTATAATTAAAATAATTAAATTATTTTTTAATAACAATATAATTAAATTATTATAAAAAATAAATATATAACCTACGTTCATTTTTAAAATAATATAAAACATGTACGGTCACATTTTCTGTTTCTATTTCCATATTAAGGTGCTTTAAGTTTGCCTCTATAATTTATTTATTTATTTATATAATTTTATTTTTAACATATTTAAATAAGTATATATTATTTTTTATAGCATAAAATAATATATATTTTTAATAAAAAATAAAAATATTTTACATTATAAAAAAATAATATATATTTTATTTTAATAGAATTAAATGTACGTAAAAAGGGAATTATGTCATAGTAAACCTTAATTCTGACATTTCGCCTACTATAAAAATCGACAACTTGGGCTATGATTCAAATATTTGAACTTACTGGGCCGGGAAAACCCACGAAAAATATTGTAGTTTTTCGCAAGTTGACATTTTTCTATTCACAGGATCTGAGATTCATTAACGTACATTATTTAGTGTCAACTAGCGCATTGCCTACTGCTTATTGTTAGGAACAAGTACGGAGACGGCGTGAAATATATATATATTTTTTTTTCTCAAGAAAATAAAACATTATTGAGGCAAACAACAGTTTGTATCTTTTTAGATTATTGCTTAGCAAAATGATTAATATTTTTTTTAAATAAAAGGTTGTGGCTAATTGTTTTCAGTGGGTGCACCGGGACATCCCAACTAGGTTGGCACCTCCTTAGCACCTTCTTCATTAAACCAATCAACCACTAATATTATTAAATATTGAGAAAATTACACATGCAAATAAAAATTCTCAACAAAACCTGTAATTAGGTTTGTTGTTAGCATCAGAATAAATAAAAGAGCTCGCGAAATGTGGAACATTCCACCACCAAGTCGCTGTACATAAACTAGGAGCCCTAGAAGCTAAGCTATCAGCTGCAGCATTACCTTCCCTATAAATATGTGAACAGTAAAACTCCATATGAGTAATTTTGTCTAGGCAATCTGTCCAAGCAGAATGCCACCTCCAAGGAACCGAAGAAGACCGGGTCTGAAAAAGAGAAACAACATATAGTGAGTCTGATTCCAACCAGAGACGCCTCCACTGAAATGTATATGCATACTTCACCGCATAAATTGCTGCCGCTAGTTCTGCTTCATAAGCATATGATATTCCAAGCGGAATACAGAAACAACCCTTAACAAATGATCTTGAAGTTCTAAAAACACCCGCACAACCAGATAATCCTGGAGCTCCAAATGTTGCACCATCTGTATTGACCTTTATCCATCCCGATGGTGGAACCTTCCAATTAACCTCTATAATATTTGGGGCCCTTCTTGGGATGCCTGATATTCGAAGCCGCCTAAGTACCTGTAAATCATCCACAGTGTTCTGCATGCAACCACTTTTTGAAAGACTCGCCTCGCGGATAAAACGCCATACTGTGGCAAAAGCCGATCTCAGAGTCGTCCTCTTATTGTTAAAACGATACTCATTTCTAGCAGTCCAAATCACCCAAATGACTGAAACAATTCCTGCTTTCCATAAGTTGGCGAGCTGTGATCCAAATTCCATTGCCATTGCGGTTTTCCATAGATTTAGGATCGAAGAGTCTGTACTTGGTCGTTTTTCAAAAAAGAAGTATATAAAGTCCCAAAGCGCACCTGCAAAATGACAACTTAAAAAAAGATGTGACAGAGTTTCTTCCTTGGAACCACATAATGAGCAACGGGAAGGAAGCGATTGTCCCCTCCTTTTTAATTGACAATCTGTTGGAAGTTTATTCTGAATAGCACGCCATAGCAAGATAGATCGTGAGGGCGGTATATAATGAGCCCAAATGTTCTTACCCCAAAGCTTCCGTTCTCCAACCACACGGAGTGAATCATAAGCTTCACTGGTTGTAACATCTCCCTTGATTGAGTGTGTCCAAACTCTGATATCCGAACCAAAGCCAATAACTGTTGATTGAATTTCTGAGGCAATATCTGGATAGGAGACTTTGAAAGATTGCGGCAAAATCCAACAATCTTCACGGATGTAGTCCCCCACTAGTGAATGTATTGGGGGGTCTATTGGAGGATTATCTACCCTATCTATTAGTGGAGTTCCTAACCAATTATCTGTCCAAAACTTAACTGTAGAGTTCCTTGCAACTAACCACCTGGACTTTTCCAATAGGGTTAAATAGTGAGGTCGCAAACCAGGCCAGACTGATGAACAGATATAATAGTTCCGTGGAGAGCCATTTTTTGTTAGATATCTGCTACGTAAGTAAAGTAGAGTGTTAGAGGTCCCTTTGATTACCCTCCATGCGAACTTTCTTAACATGGCCTCATTTTGGAGATGAATATCCCGTAAACCAAGACCTCCTTCATCAATTGGACGGCAACAGTCTTTCCAAGCCACTTGTATTTGTTTGATTGTATCAGTCTTTCCAGACCAAAAGAAATTGCGAATGCTTTTTGTTAGGTCCTGAAGGACCATTTTTGGCCATTTATATATCTGAAATGAGTGAAGAAGTGTACCCTGAATGATCGAAGAAATTAAGCAACGTCGTCCTGCCAAAGAAATGGTCAGCCCATTCCAGGCCTCGATTTTTGCACGTATTTTATTTGCTAAACTTTGAAACCAACACTTTTTTGGAGCCCCCTGGAAGAGATGGATGCCCAAGTAAGACAAGGATGATCTTCCAGTACGCATGCCAGATAAATTTCGAAGTGATGAAATGTTGTTCTGTGTAACACTTTTACCAAAATAGATAAAAGATTTTTCTAAATTTACCATTTGACCAGAAAGGCGACTATACAAGGAAAAAGCTTCAGTTAGCACTTGAATGTTCGTCTCACTTGCACGGCAAAAAATAAGAAGATCATCTGCATATAAAAAGTGTGTTGGTGCATGGGTTCCTCTAGGTGAAGAGATTGGAGGTAAATGCCCTTTATCCACCAATTTTTGAAGATATCTGCTGAGGAAATCTTCAGCTATGCAAAATAATAATGGGGACAAAGGATCCCCCCGTCGGACACCTCTAGAACAAGAAAAATAGCCCCTAGGTGAACCATTAACTATAATTGAGATTTTTGCTGATGCGAATATATCTCTAATCCAACCTAGAAAAATGTCGTCGAAACCAAAGCATTTCATCACTTTTAAAATAAAATCCCAACGCATCGTGTCAAAAGCTTTGTGAATGTCAATTTTTAGAGCCATGTTACCTTTTCGGCTGGGAAGCTGCATAGCGTTAAAACATTCAGAAGCACCTGCTATGCAGTCGCCAATGTTTCGGCCTGGTGTCAATTTTTGATCCTTGGTGGGATTCAGGAATAATTATACAGTAAGTGCAATGATTAAGTCTTTTTTACTAAATATACTTCAGATCATATCAATGACAATACTTGAACTTATTCCTTCAAATCTACGCATTACTATTTTCGAACCCCAAACATACAATTGCTTCTCTAAATTTACTTGTAAATGAGAGTAGTTTAGAAATGAGTCCTATGAAAAAATTCTGAAATATCGAGATATTTTGGCAGAAATTTTTGTAAAATTAAAATATAGATATCAATATTGGTATAAATGAATTTCGTCCATAAAATTAAAAATATAGGTAAAAATATTAAAATATTGATTTGTTATTTTTTGAAATGCTATTGAAAATTTTGATAATATTAATAAAAATGTATATAAAAATAGCAAAAACTTATCATGTGAAACCAAAATTTTGTTTGTTTATAATTAAAATTTTTGATAAAAATTTAATTATGATGATTTTTAACATAAATAATATCGACATTTATTTTAAAATAAATATTCCTTATATTATAAGAATTAAAATAATTACATGCAATCAACCTCAATATATTAATAATTACATACAAAATTATTATTACTTAATGTTATAGTATGATTATTGTGTCTCTATTGATGTTATTGCTTCTATAATTTTAGGATCTAAGTCAGTTAGGCAAAGTTATTTTAATTAAATATTTATGTATATTTATAGTTCATGTAACTTAATGCATTTAAAGTTATATTATATAACTTATATTTGTATTTATAAAATAAAAATTAAACTTGTGTTTCATTATTATTATATGTCAATTATGTGTGTTATATGTACATAAATATGTTATTTTAATAAATAATTAGTTAAATTAGTATATTATTATTTATTTTAATATTTATTAAAATTTTATAATTTTTTTTTTAAAAATTATAACAATTTATCCAATTTTCGTAAATTTTTTAAATATTTATTAATAATAATAATATTTTTGATATTTTTATAAAATTATAATTATAATATTTTCGTCTATAGTACTAACCGGCGGGTAGGCGGGTACGAAAGCTTACTAGGATAAAGACTGTTTTAAATGCCACAATTAAATAATCTTAAATGCTTACCCAATAATAAATGAAGGACCAGCTCATTAGCCATCTAAACAAATATTTGTTTTTTTAATCTTTTTGATATGCGCTATCCATCTAAACATGACTGCGGCATTTCGACTGCCAAGGTATGCATATATTTATTGGTATTACAAATAAACATAAACTTTCGGTTTGGATGTCCACAGCTAACCAAATCCCCGAATTTTTGTTTTAATTTTTTGAAAAATGGACATTATTGTCAACCAAGATCCAAACTCAATTTCTATCATCTATTTTTTTTTTTTTTTTTTTTTTAAGGTTTTTATAAATATATTACTCACTACTTACTTATAAATGAGGGTCAAATTTTCATCATTTTATATATACAAGTGAATTAAATATTATTGAATCACAAATTTGTTAGTTATTGTTTAAGTGGTAATACTCTCAATTCTTCCATGAAGAACCTAAGTTTGAGTTTTATCCATATGTGTGAGTATATTTTTCTTATTAATAAAAATAAAAAAAAGACTTTAGAGTCTTTAAAAAAAAAAAAAAGGTGCTATTAATTTGGTTTTCTAATTAAACTTTAATTATTATTAAGATTCGGCAATTAATAGAAAAGTTTGATAATATTCTAGCCGAATTGAGAGTTTAAAGACGCATCATAAATCCAACATCAGTTATATATAGGCACCTTTTGTTAAGCAACCATTCATATAGTCTCCTTTAGCTGATTTTTTTTGGATATACACACACACACACACATCATTTAGGCAGTTTTCTTCATTAGGTGAAGAGGTGGAATTGCTATGCTCTTCTTATTTTCTTCATATCGCGGTGATATTGGATACTTGTAAAATTTGCTAATTGTTCTTGCTTTTAGTTATGCAATATTCGTTGAGAGAGATTGGTAATTCGGTTTTTGAGTGTTTTTTTTAATGTCTGTGTTTAAATTTTTTATTTAATTATTAGTGAATTTTTTTAGGTGTATTATTATTAATATAGTAGACTTTTTATATTGAAAGATAAAACTACTTAATATTTGTGTCTTTTATTTCTTAATATTATGTTGTTTTGCCTTTATTTGCTGCAATACAAATTATTTTCTAGCTCCCGTTTCTACATTTGTCAATTTATAACATTGGCTATTTATTTTTTTAAATGGAATCACAGAGTTTTGTTTCTTTCTAATTTTAAATTTCTTTATTTCATTTGACCGAACAAGTATAGCCTAGTGATAAGTTCTTCAATTGGAAACTTGTAAGGGTTGTATTGTTTGAATTTTAGTAAGTGTTTGAGTAATGCAGTTAAATTTTTTTTTTTTTTTTTTAATTTCTTATTGTTAACTACCGTTGACATAGATAATGGCAGTAGAATAAATAAAAAAAAACTTAAATAAAACATAACTCTGTTAATTTGTGATATGACTTTTTTTTTTTTTTTTTGTGATGTGACATTTTAGAAAATATAATAGATGAATAAAGTACTCTATTTACCATAAATAGCTGTCATTTTCTGGTTAGAAATTCCTCGATCTGAAGTTCTATCTGCTATGTAGGTTTTTATTCAGCCACCATAATTAGTAACCATGGTATTTAGGCCTGGGGCCTACAGTTTGGGCTCATTAGCTGTTTGAATCTTGACCCAACTTTCCCCTATTAAGGGGCTAAGCCCAAATGACCAGAAACTAGAGATTTTGAGCTGAACAACTCTATAAACGTATGGCTTATATGTTTTATGTATTAGGGCAGGTAGCAAAAATATTTTTAATATTTAATTTATTGAAAAATTATTTCCAACATTTAATTCCGTTAATACTTATATTCTTTTAATTATTTTTGTTAAAAAATTAAAGATTAAACATTGTTTATATTAGTAATAAAACCAATAGTACATGAAACACAAAATACCACATGGAACAATTGTCTAACACGACTAAGTTAGAATAAATGAAAGAGAGAGTGCATAACAAATTTTTTTTTTTTTTTTTTTTTAGCGAACTAAAGATGAGCAAACTTTTCATGCAAAACAGTGTTGAAAACCGCTGCCAATATGATATTTGCTTATTTATATGTATGGTTTAAGTTGTAAGATTGAGTCTTACCAGAAATGAGCATATGTTTAACCTTTTTAAAAGTAAAAAGAAAATAAAAGGAGTAGGTATTCAAAGACTCACTTATTTTGTCACTGATAATGATTAATGAGTATGAATTATTAAATAACTAATAATAAAAGATTACATTCTTTTTTGCCTTGTATGTCAAACAAGCAATTTTTTTTTCTTATTATTATTATCATTATTTTTAAGAGTAACAAACTCTAATGGTCCTTTTCTTTTATAAAAAAAAATATTTTAATTATTTATTTATATTTTTTTATCGCTTTGGTAATTTTTTTTTCGTAGAATTAACATCATTAGTCATTTTTTCATTATATAAAGCCTTACAAATATTTGTTAGATTTTTATAAGGTTTTATAAAAATAGCTTTTTGGATTCTTTTTCAGTTATGATATAACCACGTTAAATTTTTATTCCAATTGAAAAATATTTTATAACTTATTACTTGTATTCTGTTGTTGTAATTCTTTTTTTATTTTCTTAATTAAGAATAAATAATAATTATATTACTCATTTTTTATAATATTTTATTTCTTTTATTCTTTTCCTATAAGAATATGATTTTTTTATTCTTTTTCCATAGAAAGAGGACTTAAGCTAAAATACTCATTTTTAAATAAGAAGAAGACCTTTATATTTTTTTTTTTCCTATTTTTAAATAAAAATTCTTTTAAAAATAAAAAACTAAAAAAGTTTAATAATTTTTTGTTGTACTCGTTAGGTTTAACTCTCAACTATATGACATAAGGATTTTTGTTATTTTTAAAACTTTAAGGATATTTCTGATATAATAATGTCAAACCACAATAATATTTTTGATATTATTCCTTTTTTTTTTTTTTTAAATTTATGAGTTAATGAAATAATCACGTGTGGCACGTGATTCATATATGTTAATTTAGTTTATGAGAGTTATTGAACTTCCAAGATGAAGTTGATGATTATACTATAATTATACCATTATTTAGAAAGTATGAGCTTGTATATTAAAAATCCAATATATTAGGTATATAAAATGAAGCTTACTTTTTATTTAAAAGATGAATTTATCAAAATATTTTTAAAAATGATCACATAAATGACTCATGATCTAGTTTTGTTAAGCTAGTATTTATAATTCTTGAATTTCTTTCGAACTTATATAATATTATTATCATTATGTTTTTTATTATTAAAATAGTATTATTTTATTTTTTTTTTACATAAAAAAAAAACAGGTAATTGTAAAAGTTTATGAAATTTTTGGAATGAATTATTAAGGTACAGTAATTTTTTTATTATAATTTAATTCATCAGTCTTGAAAATGTAATAATACAAATTTAAATGATCAATTTTGATTTTTTTTCTATTTTTTTTTTAAAAAAATTGTTCATTCAATTATTTATATATATATATTTTCCAAATGCGGTTATATATTTTTTTTAAAATATAAAATTTAATTATTTGAATTAAATTATCAATCTTGTGACTAAAAAAATTATTGCTTTATATGTAATAATTAGTGTAATAAAAAAAAATATTATATGCAATACCTGGACTTGATGAGTCAGGTCTGCCATGACACTACCTGTTACTGTTAGATTTTTTTTTTTTTCAACACTGTTAGATCATTCAATTTTCTGTTTTAGCAGGAGTGGCTTTTTGTGGGATTATTTTGCTTTAGTAATCGAATAATTTTTTTATATTATAATTTATATTATATAATTTACTGAATTTTTTTATTAATAAATAATTTTATAATTATTTTATATTATATTTTTAATTTTATATTTAATTAATAATAAATATATTATTATAATTTGATGGATATAGAATCGGAGGACTGGCATCATTTTTGGGTTGATCTATCCAGATTTTACAGTACTGTCAAACAAAAATTTCATTGAACCGAATCAGTGAAAGTGACTCGTGCTATAAATGTCGTATTGTTTGTTCAACTAGACCTTGACAAAAATGATTCATGGAATGAGGTCTTGGTAACTATAACGTAAAATGACTATTATTATAGAAAAATGCTGAGATGTCCACATTTTATTGATTTTGCTACGATTTTTCAAAAACATAAACTTAGTCGACAATTACAAAAATAAAAACCAATCTGTATATTTTTATAAACCATTTATTCAACATACTTTAAAAACAACACTCCCGGGCTCCACCTTACATTTGTGGTTATTTTGCATATAAAAAGTTTTTAAGTTATTGTTAGGTAAAAAATAAATAGAATGGTAATATTTTATTGATACATATTAATAAAAAAAAAATTAAATAGTATGATCAGTTCATAATTAAGTAAATTTTTATTGAATAAAACATATTAAAGGCTATAATATTTATATTATTATTAAATAATATAAATATTTATTAATACGATTTATTTCAAAATGCTATAAATTCAAATCCTTTAAATAGGATCTTATGTGTAATTTTTAACGTGATTTGCTAAATACGTGTAGGTACAGAAAATAAACGAGATAAAAATCTGATATACATTTTACTTGGATTCATAATGTAAACTTGAAAGTAGACATAATTATAAGAAAACATTAAAAATATTGGAGTCTTCTTGTGCTTTACATAACAATGCACCGATGTGGAAGAGAACTGCAATGGGAGACAGATTAGTAAGATTATGGAGATTTGGGATGCTAATTTTTTATTCATAAATCCAAAGTTCGCGTAAAAAATTATGTAATCATCCGGTTAACATGGCCAAATCCATTTCCTTTATAGAAAAGTAGCATATAAATTGTTAACCAAAACAGGGATTACAGCTCAAACATAATCAAAATCTTGATTGTTTAAGGCTTAGATAACATTTCCTTATTGTCCTTTGCTGTACACAAAAACCGTGCAAAAGTTTTCCTTTTGACAATTTAAAATCTCAGCTCAGCCTCTCCCAGGCAAACCCAGATCAGCAAATCAATATTTTTATAATATCATATCATCAAGTAGTTGGTAGTTGGTTAAGAGATCTGTGTTTAGAATAAATGTTAAATTATATATGTGAGATATTAAAGTAATTATAAGATTTTTTATAACCTAAACAATAATATTATGATATGTTGACAAATACATGCATTAAATTATAATAAAAACATTTTCTATATGACAAAAATTTACAATGAACAAATAGGGCATAACTAGCCCAACATTATTAAGAATTATAGTTTTGTTCACAACTTTATATCAAATGAAAAACTTATGAAATATTTGTGAGGGGAACCCAAGAACACGGATTTTGTAACCCACAAACGCAATTTGATTTGAGAACTATAAGAGACATAGCCCAAGACTTGACCAAATATTGAAACTTATTCCTAGAAAAGGAATGTTTGAATTATATAGCACTCATCTTAACTCAATGGATATTACTTATAGCAAGCAAGATGATATAAACACCACAAGGTTTACTAGTCCCTTGATAAGTTGGTTTGGAGAGGAACATAGAGCATTCAAGCTCTCAAATTTGATTTAAGAATCAATATGTGTTAATTTCAAAGTTCTTGGAGGCAGTTGTGCTAATGTATTTATAGGTTACCATAAAAAAACCAAAAGTGAATAAATCCTAACAATTAATTTTAATCTAATAGTTTAAAATTACATAGAAATCGTTTGCGAGCAGCGGCATTGAAAACTCTGGGCTGCGTGCAAAGGCCTCTATTCAAAAAAGAAAATCCATTTGAGTACGCTAGCAGCAGTGGCGAGAAGTCCAAGCTGCGGCACTGATTTTCCTATCCAAAATCCAACATGTACGAGTCACGGCGGGGAAAACTCCAGGCTACGCTGCAGCTGCTCTTGTCTAAAATTCAAAGGTGCATGGGCCACAGCGGTGAGAACTTCAAGCCACGGTGCAGCTTTTCATGTTTAAAATTTCAAGTTTGCCTTCAACTCATTGATTGATCCCATCCATGCCTTATGCTTCCTTATTCTCATAATTCTCTCTTTCTTCAAGAAGATTCGACCTTTAATCTTGACTGTAATAATGAGAATTGCCACCGTCACAAAGGTTGACTCAAATGAATTTATAACAAACCTCTTGGGTGGACTTTTGGAGGTTGCTTGTCCAAGCATTGAACATAATAAAGGCTTGTCCCCTTTGATATCATGGTGTTACTCAACTCAAATGAAATCAATTGTTGTATCCTGTAAAATAAGATTAGCAACAATAGATAATGAGATAAAACTCTCCTTTGGGGGACAACATATTTCTCTCCTCTCAATTCTTTCTTCAACTATTGGTACTTCAATGTTTTTGCTTTCTGCTTTCTGCTTTCCGCATTCCACTTTCTTTTCTTCAATATCTTTTTTATTCACTCTAAACTTCTCCCATTTTTCACTCTCTTTCTCAAATGCCTGCAGTTGATATTCATACAATTTCTTTGTAGATAAAGGAATAAGAGTAATTCTTCTATTGTCCTTTATAAATTTGTACTTGTTCGTGAATTTATCATGGATAGCTCTTCTATCAAGTCGCCAAGCCTTTCCCAATGAAATATTACATTCATCCATTGAAACTACATCACAAAGTACTTCACCCTTGTACTCTCTAATTGAAAACGAAACCAAAACTTGCTTGTTTGCTTCTATTTCATCATATTCATTCATCTATAATAGCTTATATGGTCTTGGATGTCCACCATGGTAGTACTAGCATAATTAGTCTAAAGTATCTCATCAATAACCATGCAACATATCTCCTCTTTAATATGGTACCTAGTGTGAAACATGCTTAGAACTACTAACAAAATGCCCCTCGTATTTAGCACACAGATTGACAGCTCAAGTGCTTTTAGCTCCTAAGTAAACCAAACCAAACTATTTAGGTACTCTAAACAATTATAGAATCCTTTATCACCAAAGATAGTTCACAATATCAATAGAGTCAAAGCATAAATGGAAATTAACTTAAGATATTTTAGAAATCCTAAAACTTGAATTGACACGAATTTGAAACAAATGATATTCTAATACAATTTTTTTTGAGAAATTATACAATACATAAATAACATAAGGAATTCAAAACTGCCACAGAAATTACAAAACAAAAATTTGGAAATGAAATTAGTGAATAAATTGAAGTCTAACACATATTTTTTAGAAAAACCACATAAAAATACCAAAAAAAATAAGAAACAAACAAAAACACAGAAAAATTGAAATTTTTGTAGAAAAGAATAATACACAAATTTTTTTATATTTAAAAAAAAATAAAAAATAAGAACACAAAGTTAGGAATCTAAAATTTATAACCTAAAATTCTGATACCAAATGATAAAAATTTGAGAATATGGATCTTATGACCTACAAACTTGATTAGGTTTGAGAACTACAAGAGTCACGACCTAAGATCGGACCAAATATTGAAATCGATTCCTAGAAAATGAATGTTCAGATTATATAGCACTCACCTTAACTCAATGGATATTACTCACCACAAGTAAGATGATAGCAATGCTACAAGATTTGTCAATCCCTTGATAAGTTGGTTTGGAGAGAAACATGAAACATTCAAGCTCTCAAATTTGATTTAAGAATCAAAATGTATTAATTTCAAAGTTCTTGAATGCAGCTGTGTTTCATAATGTATTTATAGGTTATGATAAAAAATCTAAAGCAAATAAATCCTAACTACTAATTTTAATCTAATACTCTAAAATTAAATAGAAAATGTTCGCAAGCTGCAGTGTTGAAAGCTTCAAGCCTCGGTGCAAGGGTCTATATCCAAAAACAAAAATTCATTCAAGTACGCGAGGCGCGGTTGTGAGAAGTCTAAGCTGTGATGCTAATGTTTCTGTCCAAAATTCAACATGTGCGAGCCACAGCGTGAAAAACTCCAAGCTGCTGTCCTAAATTCAAAAATGAGTTGGTCGCGACACAGTTGCTCTTAATTGAAATTCCAAATTTGCGTTGAACTCATTGATTGAACCCTTCCATGCCTTGTGCTTTTTTATTCTCGTTAATTTGCTATTTAAAACAAATTTTATATGAGATATGTACATTAATAGATGATGCATATTAATATTTTCAAGATAAAAAAATATTTAATTACACAACATAAACATAATTTTGTAAAAGAACATATGTTTTTGGTAATAAATTTTTTTTTTCATAACATAAAAAATATATTTTTAAAAAAATTAAAAGTAAAATTAGTTAAATAATTATATCTTAATGAACATAAGAAAATGAGTATTACTTACTTATAAATAAAACAAATAGGAAATAATTGGTAATAAAAAATATTTTTTTTTCATAACATAAAAAATAATAATTTTTAAGAGAGCTAAAAATAAAAATAAATAATTAATTCTTATTTAAACATAAGAAAATGAGTATCACTTACTTGTAAATAAATCAAAGAGTAAATGAAATGATGATTAAACTTTAAACCTATGATGTATGATAGTGCTTTAAAACATTTAGATCAAATACATGATCATTTTAAATTTTTCATAAAAAAATTGTTGTTATTGTAAAGAAAAAAAAATTAATATAAAAATATTTTTTTATTTTATGTTGTAAAAGAAATATAATTTTTTAAAAAAATTTAAAAGTATTATTTTATATATAAAAAATATTAGGACGTACAATTAAATAAAATATTTTATCAGTTTTGTCGGTTACAATTACAACTTCCCATATTTCTATTACTGACAAAAGAAAAAAAAAAATACAAACTGTTCTTAACTTCTTGCTCTCTAACTGCTTGCTTCAGTAGGCCCTTTTGTTCTTCTTCCTTCAAGTACCTACTATTCAATTATACAATTATCCTTAAATCATTTGTTTAATTCATTCCTTTCTCTTTTCATTTTCAAATGTTTGAAATTTTAAGTTCTGAAATTAAATTAATTCATACCGATCACATCACTCATGTATTATTTTCGCCTGTTTTATCGATTTTCATATGCAAAACCAAGGTTGAAAAAGAAACCCGAAAAATAGCATCTGAAGAAAAAGTTGTCACACCCAAAAGAAGATGACATAAATATAGGAGGCTCAACAACTATGCTGATTAACTAGCTGACATATACATTTAACGCTCTATACAAAAAGACCAAAATTTCTTCATCAAAATACAAAATCAGAAAGAAAATAAAAAGTCTGATAAAAAAGAAAAAGATAATTAAAAATGGAAAAGAAGAAGAAGAAGAAGAAGAAGAAGAAGAAGAAGAAGACTGAAAGGGTTTATCAGAAAAAGGAGTGACTAGTGATGCATCATCATTTATTCAGCCGTCGACATAGCTCCTTATCGCGGCGCACGTTAGCAACCAAAGACTTTCTGTTCTATGCTTCCTCTCTCTAATTCCTCTCTCACATACACTCTCCATCCAAATCCTCCGGGTCGGGCATCTTATTCAAGTCGACTCGTTTAAAAAATCCATTGTTACGCGGCTTGAGTTCGGCTGTTCCATCAGACCCATGGCAGTGATGGCGATAATTGGGATGAGGAGCAGTCTCAAGCGCATCAACCCTAGCGCCGACTTCCGTAGCCTTCTTCCGAATCGAAGCCGCTGTCATTTCCCCGCAGCCACAAGCAGGTTCGAAACCGACCAAGTATTCGGGGAAATTAAGCCTCGCCGATGGACCTCTGAGATAAAACACGGCGGTATCGTAAGCTCGAGCGGCGGCTATAGGAGTTGAGTAAGAACCGAGCCAAATTCGAGAACGCTTGTTGGGTTCTCTAATCTCAGCCACCCACTTTCCCCACTTTCTCATCCTAATCCCTTTGTATTGTCTCTCTTTCTCAACGCCTCTTTTTCTAGTCTTGTTGACCCTCTCTGTTCCTCCTTTTGCTTCCATAGCCAAATTACTAAGTTTAATTGCTTTGGATTTATTTAAATTTTCTTTATCTGGGTATGTGTTTTTGGGGTTAAGAAATAGTGGGTATTGAGTAAAACTTCATGAAAAGGATAAAATCAAGCTTAGAACAAGAGAATCTACAAGAAGGAGTCCAGCGGCCAAAGCCCAAAGTGCTAGCTTTGATTTTTTAGGGAGAAGAAGAAGAACGAAGAAGAGGAGGCCTCTCCTCATGCTACTTGGTCACTAAACTTGTCATCTGCATAGCCTTCCACGTTTGTTTAGTTTTCTTTGTACTCGCAACAAAGCCCCCTCTCAGAAATAAAATATACATGAATGAAGTTTAAATAAATAGTCTTATAAAAACAATAAGAAAATCCAAATTCACCGACACACCGATTCCTCTTTCGCTCGACTCTGCTCTCTTTATCTCTCTAATTTTTATACGTATTTTTCGGTTTGAATCTATTTTGCTACAAAAATGTGAGTTTACAATTTTAAAATAAAATTATTAATTTAATATTGCTATTTTAAAATTTATAAATTTGTTATTTTAAATTATACATAATATTTTTAAAATGATTTAATTTATATTCTTTATTTTGATTATTATATAATTACATTAAAATTGTAAATATTTAATATTAAAATATCATAATATAACTTAAAAATACATATATAAGCAAACATGAATTATAATTTATTTTCTTAAAAACAGAATAAATTATATATAAATTCTTGATTACTTTTAAATATTAAATAGAAGGGGTGTGATTCACAAATTTAATTTAATCGTATATTATTATTATTTTTAAAATTAAAAATTTATATTAAATAAATTATTTAATAAAAAATAATTTAGTCTCTTGCATAACTTCCAAATTACATTTTAATTTTATAATATTATTATTTTTGAAATTAAAAATTCAAATTAAACATATTATTTAGATAAAAGTGTTAGGTCTCTTGTATTATGTTATTTATGTAATTTGGTTCCTTAAATTTTGAGTGGTGTTATTTAATTCTTTAATTTAAAAAAAAAAATAACCAATCAAGGACAAAACACATAATTTTAATAATTTTTTAATTAAAATATTAATTTAAAAAATTATATTTAATTAAAAAATTATTAAGTTTATGTATTTTGTCTTTAATTGGTTTTTTTTTTTTTTTTTTTTAACTAAGGGATCAAATGATACTATTTATAATCTAAGGATCCAAATAATACAAATGATATAATCTAAAGGATCTCTATAGTTCTTTTCTCTATTATTTAATGAAAAATAATAGAACTACAATCATTTAAACATTTCAATGTTGAATTTCGTATCATTTAAATCTTGTTCAATATTATTGAAGTGTTACTTTTATTATTATAAATTTTATAAATTATTTCTATAAATTTTATAAATTATTTCATGTAAGACCATAATAATTTAGTCTCTAACAATTAATAACTTCCAAACTATATCTTCAAAATTTTATTTTTTTATAGCTATCTTAAAGGGATTAGGTAATTTTTCTTATTTTATATGTTACTATTTATAATTTTAAAATTTAAACTTTTTATATTAATATGATATTTTTTATTTATATATTAATGATAATTATGATTAGATAATTGTTAACTTTTTTACATAAAAAATAACGGTCATTTTAGAATTATGATAAATTAATAATAAATTAAAGTTGTGCTTTAAAGCACATTAATTGCAAAAAAAAAAAAAATTAATAAATTAAGAATTGCAAAGTCAAATAATAGCATTTTCAATGGGAAATATTTAGAAATTTAACAAGATCATAATAAAAACGTTATAATAATTAATACACACATGAATGAATTTCTATATATAGGCAAAATAAATACAAATTTTTGTCAATTTTAATCTCATTTTAAATTTACATTAGATACTTTTTAAATTGACCATGCAAAATCAAATTATGATATAAGAATTGAGTATGTTATAGCAATATTTTAACTTTGAATTTATTCATATTGTTTAAATTTTGAATTATTTTATCTTAAGTTATTGGTGATATTTTAGAGGTTAGAATATAAACAAATACTTTTTTTCTTTGATTTTTATAATTGTATGATATCTTTACATCATATTTATTTATTATCTTGATATTTTATTTTGATAAACAAATCTCTTGTAACGAGTAGCAGAAAATTGATAGGATAGATGTTTATTTGTTCTTCATGAACTAATGTGTTTTTATGTAATATTGGTATTTTTTAAAATATTTATTCCTAATAATCTTATTTTTGAAATTTTTTTTTTAGATGAATTTTTTTAGCAAAAGACTTGAGAGTAAACTTGAAGTCCTCTATTGGTTAGTTTATTTTAGGTTATTTATCATTTTTTTTAATCTTTCATCTTTTATAATTAACAATATAAAAGACACATTATTTAATTAATGAAGTTAAATTATGTGTTTTATTTTCCTACCGACCTACGTCCATTCTAATATTACTGTTATAATTAACCTACTTATTCAATAATGGTGACCCAATCCCCACTCAAAAATAATGACACGTAACCATGATATAATCACAAATAAAAAGAAACAAAAAAATAATAATAATTAAAATTTATTAATACTATTTTACAAAGTTAAAAAATTCTACAATTCTTTCCCAGTAAAAAATAAATAATATGACTAACTTAGACACTAATTTTCAAAATTTGGCAATTTAGTCCAAAATTGTTCTTTTATGTAATTAAAAAGTTGAGGATGAAGTTATAAATTTAATAATTAAATTACGTATTTTGAAATATTTTTGAGATTAATGAAATCAAAAAGACAAATTATATCATAACCATATGTAATATTGTTAAATTAATTTGAAATAAATTAAAATTTTGGACCGAAATATGTTAAATTTAGAAAAAATTATGTACTAAATCATGTGAATTGAAGTATAGACACAAAGACACAAAATTATATTTACTTACACATATATAGATAAATTAATAGATAAGTCTTCTTTATAATTATATATTTCATTTTTTCCATACAAATATAATTAAATTCTTATACTTTCATCAAAGGCGCTAAATCCACAGCAAGAAACGTTGTTTACACGCTAATGTTAAATAACAATGTATTATTTGACACTTTTAACCTCATTCTATTTCCCTTTAGCGCATGATTAACGAGTACTGTTTGATTTTACTTTTTTCTTTTTTTCATATCTTTCCCTACCAACTCTATAATGCGATCCCACTTCTCCTTCACCGTTTATATTACTAACCTTCGTTAATTTAAACACTAGAAAATATAATTAATTATCACTATAAGATAATTGTTTTTTTGTTGTTGTTGTTGTTGTTGTTGTTGCTGCTGTTTCTGTTTTTTAATATTCTTATTATTGAGCATATAATAATCGGTAAAGTACATTGCTACATTAACTTTAAACTATTTAATCAAGAATATATATTATATGAAATTTCGACAATTGGTGAATTATATGATTATGTTTATTTATTTTTCGTTGCTTATATTAAAATTTATTTCAAAAGGAAACTAAATTTATGTAAGGTTAATTTTTTTTTTCTTTAGGTGAAATCACTGCACCGTGCACGTATAACAAACATTTTTCATATATTATTTGACATACCACTTTTAAAGTTTGCCGCTTCGAATAAATTTTCAGTTTAATGTAGTTTTTTTTTTTTTATTTTTAACTTTATTGTACTTTTTACTATTTGTTCATCAGTTCTTCTTTCTAAGAATATTATAAAAATAGTTTGATTGTTCTAATTAAAAATATATAACAAAAAATCTAATTACCAAAAATTAGCAAAATGCTTCTATTTGGATAGAAAATATACAGTCTGTACACTTTTGAATATAATCGATAAAAGTAAAATTAAGGAGATAAAGAAACGTTTTAAGCTGTGGATTTAGAGCTGCCCAAAATTTAATACTAATTATAACAATGTTAAAAACTAATTTATATAAATTAAAATATTAAATAATAACAGCAATATATGCTTCCATTTTGTTAAGTTTATTATTATAATGAACAAATTATTTTAAAATAATAATAATAAAAGTATAATAAGACTCTTAAAAGAGGTCATTCTCTTCTAAAAGGTGGTAGCTTCTATTGCTACAGTAGTAGGTTGCTTTTGAGTGAGAGCTATAAGCTTAGATAGTTTTTTGTGTTTTATTCTTATTATTATCTCATTTCTTACGTATTCATTAATTTAGACCGTCATATTTTGATTCATTATAATTCATAATTTATTTATAAAATGAGCATAATTAATTTAAATTAATTATATGTATAAAAAAAAATCAATAATACATATAATGACACAAAATATTTGAATTATATCTTAAAAATAACTAAAAAAAAAATGAAAATGTTATTTCTTATGGTCATGGTTGACCATAATATAGTATCTTTTATACTTTGTAATTTAGTTAGATATTTTTTAAAGAATTTCAGATGGTACGATTGATCTGTTTTTTTTATATAGAGGGGCAAGTGGGCAACCGGTGGGTCGGTGGATAGATACAGTTAGGAATTGACTTTCCCTTCTATCACTAACGATGAGAAATCTAAGATATAACGGGAGTACAAGTCAGCACTTTTAAATGGCGCTACAAGCTAATGGTAATTTTTTATTTATTTACAATTTAATCTAGCTATTATAGGCATTTTTGTTCAAATAAATTTATAGGTGATGTGTTCCATTGCATATTGCTTGTTTAATTTACTATATTGAATATATTATGTATATTTAAATATATTAAATTATATTATTTTTGTATAATATTTAATGATAATATATATAATATAATTTAATAAAATCGATGCTAAATAATTTAATATATATTTAAAATAATATATAATTTATTTTATGAAATAATTTTATTGTAAAATATATAAATCAATATTTAATGTAATTTTATGTTTTTATTACATTTTAATAATAAAAATATTATTTTAATTTAAAAAAAAAGAAAAAAAATTAAAATAAAAAAAAATTAAATTAGATGGTGGTATAAAATTTATATATAATTATATTATTTTTTACTGTTTGATTTGACCTTTAACAAACATCAAAGCATTTAGGGGTAACATGGACATTTGGTATTATGAAATGAAAGGACTCAACTCATATTCAAATTGGCGAAACCTGTCTAGGCATCTGGTTTTTTTGTCAATAATTGTTTTTTTCTAAGGTTTTTTATTTTTATTTGATTCTCTTGCGTGAACTGTGAAACTCTGCTTAATTGTTTTGTACTTACAAAATGATTGGGGATGCTTAATTGACTTTTTCTTATCGTGGTCGAATAATATCATAGTATCCGTTAAAAGTCGAGGGGATAATTTATAATGTAGGATGATCGTTTAAATCAATTAAAAAAAATTGAATATAAATAAATTAAATTAAAGTTAATTTAAATAACAAAAAAAAATAATTTTAATTATGTTAGAATTGAGTTAGAATCTACTTAATAATACAAAAATAAAAAATAATTATAAATATTTATATATTATTATTATTATTATTATTATTATTTTTTCAACAAAATTGAGTCTATTAATTCATATTATAAAAAATTTATTATATTTCTCTTACTAATAATGTACAAATATATTATGTTATCATTAATCACAATTATATAAAATTTAAGTGTAAATATTCATTTACTTTAATTTTAAGTATTGATTTATTGAGTTATTTTGCAATAATATTATGACTTTGAAATTTTTACTTTCTAATTTTGTAAAAAAAAATTATTTATATATTAATGTAATTAAATTAATTAAATTTAATTTAAATATTTTATTATTTTAATGAGATTAAAAATTATAAAAAATTTATAATATTTTCAATAATATCAAGTTAAATAAGTTTAAAAATATTAATTAATACATATAAAAAATTTAGAGCAATTCAATTTTTTTTATTTGAATTAAAGTTAATAATTTATAACATAAATTAAATTTTATATTAAAATTAATAATTTTTAATATAAATTAAATTAAAAATAATATAAAGTATCCTATTTCATGTAAATTATGACCCTTAATTAAAAGTTGTTTCAATTGTAGGAAGACAGAGATTCAAAATAAATTAATTTTATCTTTTTCAAATATAAATTAAGTCGTTTCAATTGTTGAAAATTGGTATATTCAAAATAAATTAAGTTTATCTTTTTTAAAAATATTAATATATATATAAATTTAAATTTATATTTAATATTTTTTTAACTAAAATTATTTCTAAATTTTAAGATATTGATATTAGTTATTATTTTAAAATTTATTATCACATTAAATAAGGGTTCTAAACATGATAACGAAATAATGATTATATCATATTCAATAAAACTCTAATCATATGATAATTATCATATTTAATAAAAATTTTAAATATTTTACTTTCACAATTAACTTAGAAGCATAAGAAAAATTAATGTTGTATTTTTTTTAAAATATTTGTATAAATTAATTAAAGAAAAATTAAAATAAATAAAATAATTCATATATAAGACACATATTTTTAATTAATCTTAATAAATATTGAAAAAATATGTTAATTTAGATACATATTTTTTTTTTTAATAATTTGGATGCATATTACGTAGCAGTTTATGCATTTTTTTTTTAATTTTAAAATAAAGGCTTTATTTAATTAATCAATTAATAGTTACAACATCTTGTACCAATATTGGAGAAGTCAAATTGGCGAAATTTCCAACCGGATACTACAATCAGAATAACTCAGGCAATATTTGGCCAAATTATATGCAATAAAATTAGCCCTTAAAAAAAAAAAAAAAACAAACAAACAAACAAAAAACAAGAAAATGAAATAGTATGTGAAATTATTGTTTTGATGTCTTCATTTCTCTGTCATTGCAATGATGTCACTATTCATCATTTTCATTTGTACGACTCAATCAACACCCTTTGATACACAATATCTAAACTGAAGCGTAACCCAAATTAGGAGCCCATAAGTCGGCAGCTCGGGCTGACATAAGCGATGGTCTCCAATTTGCAACAGCATCCATTACTTCACCTGCTTGATTTCGCACCACACATCCAAATCCAACATATCCTTTACGCATATTTCTTTCTTTCTTCCAAGCAAAAACAATTCCTTTTTAACATTTTTTAAGTCAGCCTTTTATCTCATAAATAATAGCTCAATATATCACAAAAATTTATTTAAAAAAAAAAATAGTAAATTTAGAAGTTAATTATTTTAATTGGGATTGACTGCCGACCAAGCTTTAGTGTTTGTTAACTTTTGAGATTGAACGAAATCGTTGATAATTAGATAAGTAAGCTTCATCGTAATTAATAAAAGATGAGGTAATCTTCATCTGAGTAAAGGAAGATAATCGTCAACTGGTCTTTATATGAACTATTCTTTATTAATTTGAATGAAATATATATATATATATATATATATATTTTTTTTCCTATTAAAATGAAATATGTTATTTAAAATTGAAAGAAGTAATCTTATCTAATTAAAACTAAAATATATAAGAATTTTTTCAATTTTTTACGTGCGGTGGTAATTTTTAATACGATATAACATAACAAGAAAAATAATATAAAATATGACTCGAATTCAAACCGTATTAATTTTAGGTCAAAAATAAATCAACTCAAAATGACGCGAAAAAAAAAAGGGCCGGGTTAAGGTTAGGGTTGGGTTCGGATTGACCCATTCAACCCGTTCTTAAAAAAAAAAAAAAACCATAACTATCTATTAGATACTTACTTACAAGTCACAACTTACATAACTTTTGTAAACCTTAAATTTTTAATAGTCTAATACGACTAAAGGTAAATACACATTGTTAGGGGTATAAATTTTCGAGAACAAGAAAAACGACACCAAACACGACAAGAAAAAACACGAATCGAACTCAAACCATATTAATTTTGGATCAAAATGGGTCAACTCAAAATGATCTGTTTTGAAATCAAGTCGGGTTCTTGTTATGTTGGGATTGAGTTAAAATTTAGTCAATTCAAACACGACCTGGACTGCTAGCCCTGATGCCTTGTGCCTTGTGGAACTTAACTCTATAAGTCATGCATCATGTAGATCTTTCTTTCTTGATATATGATACAATTTAAAAGTTAAATCATATTAGAAAAATAACATTCTTTAAAATTTGTAAAAATAAAAATAGCATTTTTTGTATTTAAATTTAAATTTTTATAATTAAAAATAATAATTGATATATTATTTTTGTTTAAATACTCATTTCATTGAAATTGAACGACTGTAATTTAGGTTTGTTCAATATTATATATTCATAATTGAACCTCTAATATTATTAGAATGCTAGATTTATTATTATATATTTTAGGGGCGTTATTTTTTGTAATTTTTCAATCATATTTAGCATATTAGGATTGTTTACGCTATAAATACTAAAAATACATATATTTGCATCCATATTTGATATTTGTATTTATTTTAATTATATTATGACACATATTAATATTATTTAAAAAGTTGTATTATTTATAAAATAATTTTGACAGTATACAATATAGAAGACTTTTTTTATATATAGTAAATAAACCTCATCTGGATAAGGAAGATAGAACATATGTTACACACTACCATATATTAGAGTTATCGATTATTTGTTATTTTTACCAACTAGTAAGTTAGCTAGAGGCATTAAAGGACTGAAGCCCAACTTAGCAAAATTTCGTGTTCGAAGAGCAAGAAAACCACGCCCATTTACAAAAGATAAACAGTACATTCTACAAAACTCAAACTCACGTTCTGTTTTGTGACAATAGAGGCTCGATATTTAACTACAAAAGTCCAACCAGTGGACTACCCGACGGCTGGTACAATATAGAAGACTTAAGTCTTTTCCTTACACACGATCAACCGGTTGGCTTTTTTTCTGTCTTTCTTCTAAGGTTAATCTGTTTAATTATTAATGCATAAGCCAAGTTTCAAACTTTAACATGAATTACTGAAAAGTATTCCACCTCTCCTATTGCGCTGGTTCATATATATATATTATATATATATATATATATATTGACTACAATGACAATCTCTACTTAGGATAAATAAATAAAAAAAAATCCAAGATATACTTTCTATATACTTTATACGTGACATATTATAATTTATTATAAAATAAATAAATCATGTATTATTTTATAACAATAAACAATTATGTGTTAATATATTTTTTTAATAATATTAAATTAAATATAATATTTTTTAAATTAATATATTCTTAAATTTTATTTTAATAATTATTTTTAAAATTTATAAAGATGATTTAAAATAAAATTATTTATACTTCAATATAATATGCATCATAAAAAAAAAAAAATGGATTCATATTTAATCAAAGGCCTAAAACTGCGTCTTATTTACAGAATGAGTGTGTTCTTTAAATTCACAAGTACTATGGAATGTCATTCTAAAAACGTTAAAAAATTAAACACTATTTTAGATTCATGACAATTAAATGCGAGACTTCCATTTATATTTTCACGGTCCGTCCATCCAATCGGTTCGGTTATATATTGTTTTTGGCTTATTTATTTATTTATTTTATAACAAAATCCAAGTAATTATACATTTTTCACTAGGGGTGAACAAAAAAATACAGAACCAAACCAACCCACCCAACCCAACCCAAACCAATCCAAAAAAATCGGTTTTTAAGTTTTATTGGTTTGGTTCGGTTCTTCGTAATAAAAAATCGATTAATATTGGGTTGGTTTGGTTTTCATTTATTAAAATCTTAAAAAAATCGAACCAACCCATATATATATATATATATATATATATATATATTTATATAATCATTATAATTTAATTTATTTAATTCATAGTTTACACTTAATTTTCTATTTTTGTAGACACGTTTGGAAAATAACATACCTCAATAAACTCAATGGCGAGTTAGCGAAATCAATGATTTCAATATAATATTTATGTTTTATTAATATATTAGAATATGGGAGCTTGGACATGTTTGAAATTTTATTTTATTTTTATGTTTTTTTTTATAATTTAAGTATTTTATTTTTATTCTCTTTTTTGTAATATACTGTAGTCTATATATACTAAAGATTTGAATTTATATGTTTGGATTTGTTATTTGTTGCTAATTAGTTATGTTTATGAGGGCAACCTTTTTTATTTTCGATAATATTTTAGAAAAATTTGTCCTCTACTTTGTTAGTGAGAGATAAACAAGTTTTGTCTATTTTTGTCATTACAATTTAAATATTTAAACGGAATTCGTGCAAGCACTTTTCTACCAAGTACTCTCATTTATTTTATCTTTTATTCACATGATACACGAATTTGATATTATTTAATTATTTATCCATTATAAATTTATAATTACATCATCTTTCATATTTTTGTCGGTAGAGTTTTCATTGCATAAATAATATTGATGAACAATATTATTAGATCTGAAAGTTAGTAAATTTTGTCAAGTATGTGATTACTATTCCTTATTGCTTATTTGTCTTAATTTTAAATTTTTCTTGCACTTTGTATTTGATATGAATAATGGTATTAGATAAGTGATCGATATCTATATTTTTAAATTTAGGTATTATAATAAAATTAACATTAAAAATGTTAGAAATTATATATAATACAAGAGTTTTAAAAAAATTTAATAAACAAAATTTATTACCGTAAAAAGAGGAAGAAATTTCCTTTAATCAACCCAAACCAAACCAAAAAATTTGGTTCGAGTTGGATTGGTTTTTCAAATTTTTTGGTTCGGTTCGGTTCTTGTTTTTAAAAAACCGATCATATTGGGTTGGTTCCAATTTTAGTCTAAACCCAAACCAACCCATATTTATTCACCCCTATTTTTCACTAGGAGCCCACAGTTTTAATCTCATGGATCACATATTTTCTAATAAATTTTTCATGAATACGGAAATAGAAAGCGCGAGAGAATAGACTATATCATTGCATCTTTATGGTCATTCAATTAGGAAGTAGCGCGGTATTTATATTATTTAATTTTTTAAACTATAAATATTATTTTTTAGTTCATTAATTTAAAAAAAAAAATGAGTTTATTAAGGACAAAATATATAATTTTAATAAATTTTTATTTAAAATATTATTTTTTAAATTAATATTTAATATAAAAAATATTAAAATTAAATATTTTATTTAAAAATCATTAAAATTATTTTAAATGTCATTAATTGAAACCATTTTTTAAAATTAAGTTAATAAATGACCGAATTTGAGCTACCTCCATATCATTTGTTTTCTTCAATTAATTGATTTATAGTTATAGTAAAATTTTGATTAAATGATATTAGATATTGAAGATGAAAGATTTGAATCAAGATATTTATCGGTAAAATGTCAAGTTTTTATCATTTATACTAAAATGTGGTTGGTTAAAGATATTCTTAAAAAAAAAAAAAAAAAAATGGCCACCATTTTTCTCAAAAGGGCTTGATGGAATAAAAACTCCTATTTTTACTTGCGTAGTATTGGCTAAAAAAAATATACCAATATACATAAATATTACAGTTATAAAAAAAAAAAAATAGATATGTGAAAAATCAATTAAAGGTAGCTCTATTTCTGCTACCAATGCGTGGTGTAAATTCGAGTATGTCCGGCTAATGATCACGTTTTTTTTTTTTTTTGTTTCAAAGTTAGTAATAAGTTTAAAATTTTGAGTTGAAGTCAACTTCTTGGACTTTGTAGACCTACATATATATTTGAGATAAACTAACGGGTCAAAAATTTCAAATTAATTAAAAGTAAAAAATCTTAATCTAATATCATTCAATTTAAGCCCAATTTTTTAAAAAAATTTATGAGTTCAAATGATAAATTAATCAAGAAATAATGTCATAAAATTGTGAAATGTGTTTGTATTTAATAAAATTTAAATTCAAGTGGAATTTTAAGACAATTTACAAAGGGTCAGTCAAGTGATGTAAGCTACCTGCCAATCTTGACTTTAATTTTTGGTCCGAACAATGAATGATGAACATGAACCTAACCACACTTAGCATACATAACGTCACTATTAATATCTGATTAACATTCTTTTCAAATTAAGGGGATTTTGCCGGCACTAATACACTGAACTTGCTTGTTTTTTTTTTTTTCTCGTGTATCTTATTACTCTTGTTGCGTAATTTCTATTTCACCAACTCACTTTCTTATCATCTACTGTGATTTCCCTCTGTACATTCTCTACTTTTCAAAACAAACGGGACATCAAATTTTATATATATCTATATATTAAATAATTAATTAAAAAATGTTTGAGCAGATGCCTTAATACCAATGATTAAAATATTGGTATTTACTGATAATTTATTTTATACAAAATATCGGTAATTTTTTTTTCTTGTAAAATTTATAGTAATTGAAAATGATACAAAAATTTCTTATATGGTATCTTTTAAATGTGACAATATCGTGAATATATGTCTTATTGATGTAATATATTATGAACTTTTTAATTTATGCTTAATACTAAATGAAATAACAATAATAAATAATTAAGCATTGAACTCTTGCCAAAAAAATTAAATAGCAAAATAATAATAATAATAATAATAAATAATTCAGAAATAAACAATCCTCCAATTAGCAAACAAACAAAACAATCTTGCAAAACATGACCACAAATGGAATTCTTCAAAAGTAGCAAACAAATAAAAATTCTTTCATAAAACAATGGATTAGTCGTTAGTGTATTTTAGTCTATCTTTTTTTAATAATATATTAATAATTAAATATTTTTAAAAATAATATACTATCCGTTCTATTCTTTAAAGGTAAACCAATGAAAAATGCAGAAAGAAGGCCGAAGCTTCGAAGAATCAAAATGATAGTTTACAAATTAAAGAATAATTCAAATAAAAAAAGTTAATAAAGCCTCCAACCGGAAGACCAAAGGAAAAAGAAAAACCAAATCCGTCTCCATAAGAATGTAAAGGAATTACACCAGCAACAGTAATTTTTATTACGCTTGTAGTTCTCTATAATCCTTATTATGCCTTTAGTCCTCTCTATTTTTCTCACAATTTGTATAATCATTTATTTATTTTTTTTATCATTCTATCTCTTTTAGTAATACAAAAAATTTATTTTTTTATTTTACTTCATTTATAATTTTATAATCTTCATTTTAATATTATTATTTATTTTGATTACAATGCTTAAACAAACATTGTAATAGTAATACAATTTCCTTTATATTCAATTTTATTACGATTACGGTTACAATTCTTATTATTTTTACATTTAAGAAACCAAACGTCACCTTAGTTCGCAAATAAATGAAACTAATTTTAACACTTTTTATTAACGACAAGAATGTTACATTCTTCTACGCACAATCCATTATCATTTTGTTTTGAACAATTTGACTACAAAAATTTTTCCCCATTAAAACTTCCGCAGAAAGCACTAAAAATTATAAATTGAGCGTTCTTTCATCGATGAGAGAAAATGAAACGAATCTTGAGATTAAGCTGAGTTATGAAAACTATGGATGGTATGTATTGGAGTCATTTCTAACATGAGAAGTAGAAGAAGCGGGTAGAATGAATTAATAATGTTGATGGTCATGGATTAAATACGCAAAAGCAGGAACTAAAGTTTTGCCAATATTGTAGGAATTATTTTTGAAAAAGTATAATTGTCTCGAATCTGAATTTTTCCTGACCGATATGTTACTTTTTTTTATTAGTTAGTGTTGGTCCTAGAAAAATAAAACGGAAGCGAAATTACCAAAATATTGTTTTAGTTGAATCGTAGGCTAGTTTTCTCTCTTTAACGTTTCATAACTCTACTCAAAATGTGCAAATCGAGGTTAGTCCTTATTTTTCCTAAGATAAAATAACCCATAATCTAAATTCGTCTTGAAACTTCACTGTACTAATTGAAGATCGAAATGCTACACTTGCAATATAATTGTTGCTTGGAAACCAAAACTGTAAAAATATATTGTGTGTTTCTGTATTGAAAAAAATGTAATTTGCTAATGGAGGGAAGAAAAGGCTCGAAAGCTTTTGTTGTTTTTGAGTTGTGTAGAACTGAGAGCTATAAGACTGTATTTATAGCTGAAACTCGAAGCTAACATTCACAAAAAAATGAGAGGATAAGATCGACGTGGGTAAGTAACGATCATAAAAAAAAAGTCACAAGTGAGAGTCGTGGATGAGAACAAACTAGGGTTGGGCTGTTTAGGCCACAAGATTAGGGCTAGGGTTGCTAGTTGGGTAACTGTTACACTGAAGAAGGAATTTGGGAAGGCAAATTGTCTAATGGATTTGGTAAGGTTGGGGGTAACAGGCGACAGAACCTAAGATGACGGCTAGAAGGAGGCGACAGAACCTAAAAGGACCTAAAAGGGACGACAACCTCGATGGAATTGATGAGTGCTTAAAAAGTACTAATGTTCTGTGATTTATTGTGCTTAATTGTGACAAATAGATTTAATTATAACTATTTTATTTAATTATTTGCATAAATCTATCAATTTAAAATCACGATATATTTTTTTATATTTCAAGTATTTTTAGCTTCAAAAGAGATGAATAATATAAGCATACGAAGATGGGACACTTCAAACACTCAAATAGCAATCTCGAAGCAAAAAGGACTAAGGCATGTAAGCCTTACATCAAAAATCAACAAGTTTGTAAGGGTTACGTAATTAGCTTGTGCCGCGGCGGAGGTTTTTATGTGCCGCGGCGCAATGTTCTCGAATTTTTGTAAGAGGCAATTTTTTGGCTTGTGCCGCGAGCAAATAAGAAGTTGTGCCGTGGCGCGCTTGTATTTTTACAAAGTCTCAATTCTGTACAATCCTTACATCTATAAAATCTTCCTTATATTTTCAACATTACACATAATTTTTCACACAATTTAGGGACAATTTTCTACTAAATTAAATTAAGTTTTGGAGCTTTGTCACATCCTAGAGAGACAAGAGAGGCATATCTAAAGGAAATAAAATGCCTTTTAAAATTGAAGATCAAGCTTTTGGGAAAGTAAACATCATCCAAGTCAATTGTGGTATCTAAATTTAGGTTACTTCTTGTTGTTGTTAGATATTTCTTCTTCTTCTTTCCTTTCTACAATGCATGTTAGATTATATTTGTCTATGAATATTAATCTAAACATGTTTAGCTGAATTTAACTATGGATGTTTAACTTTTGTTGCCATGTTTACTAGATTTGTTATGGTAAATATTTTATTTCTTAAATAAATAAAATTGTCCTTTTGTTAAGAATTTGTTTAAATGTTTATTTGTAGGGGTGGCAATTTTTGACACGACTCAATAACACGAACTGAACATGACACGACACAATTTTTTTTAGTAAGAATTAATCAATAATTTTTTTCATATTCTTAAAGGTTTTATTATTTCTTAATATTATAAATAGATAGCACGAAAAAAGTCGAATAAATTTTTTCATGTGTCAACTGACACGAAAATTAGACACAAATAACATAAAACAAATCCCGTGCCGACACGAATAACATGAAAAGAACATGACGTGAACACGGCTAACACGACACGATTCTCACCCCTATTTATTTGTGAATACTCATGTGCTAATTTCAAGTTCATAAATGAATTGAAAAATCTTAGAGTTTAGTTTTAGAAACTCCACCTTGACTATATTTTGAAAAATTTAATCAACGCTTCAAATTGATGACCTAGCCATGATATTGGTATGATGAGCATGTTTTTTCTTGTGCATAATATTTTGATGCAAGTATGATCAACCAAATATATCCTCCATTGATATTTATCACCTTTTTGAGTTAGTTTAGATTTGAAATATTGTTTTATTTCTTTGTTTACCACCATTGATCTTATTATTGTATCAAACTTCATTTACAGTTTTATTAGCTTTAGGATTCTAGTTATTTAAAGTTTTAGTAGTTCTAGAATTCTAATTAGTTAATGTTTTAGTTGCTTTAGGACTCTAAAGAGATTAATAAAAAGATTATTATTTATAACTACTGCAATTTCTTGAGAGATTGACCTCAGAGTTTACTTGTGAGTACTACAATTTGCACATCAAGAACCTGATGGAGACAATGGTGGTGAAGGAACCTAATGGAGATGACGGCCTCGACGGAATCTGAAGGAGACAACGGTAACGTGCAGATGGAAGCGACGAAACCTGAAGGAGACAACGGCAACATGCAGATGGAGGCGATGAAACCTGAAGGAGACGATGGCCTTGATGAAGGCGATGGAACCTGAAGGCTTGCTAATACAGGTGGACGGCGTTGCGCTAGTTGAATCGGGGGACAGGGTGCGATTGTAGGCAGACAACGCTGGCTGAAAGGATGACCGGCAGACAGCAACAGCTAATCTTGAACGGCGAGGTGGTGATGGCCAATCCTGAATGGCAAAGCGGTGATGACGAAGCCAAACAAAGGTAAACTATTTTTGGCTTTGATATAGGTTAAAATATAATGTGAATGAATTATTATTTCATATGTTCTTACCTTACAATTGAGGTATATATATAAAATAAGTTACAAAAATTTTGTATAAACTAGAGTTTTATTACAGGTATGCAAGTATTAATTACAATATATTACACACTAACTACACTAACTACATGACTTACACTAACAAAAAGAACATAGAACACAAGAGAGCTTAATGTTTCTTGTATTGCAACATCAGAAAACAAAATACAATACAATTCTATCATCAGTGCATAGCTATATTTATAAGCTAAAATGTAAAATGTAAAATCAATGACACGTATACATTGCTTATCAAAATATCTCTAACTAAACTCTGCTCATTTCTGACATTATTCGAGCCATATTGCTCACAACCTTGAGCAGCAAGGTTAACCAACTCAGTACCAGTCACATGCTTGCTATCCACCTTGGTATCACTCAAACGCTTTGCTAATGATTGATTTGCATGCCCTTCTACGTGATCAGCTGACACATATTCCTTAGCACTACTTTCATTCCTTGAGCTACCTGCATTCCCAATAGAAAATAGTGAAACTTGAGCAAGACAAAAGGATAATGCAGGTGAGTTTGAATATTGTCTTGTGGTCATGGTCTATTTGCTAGTGTCTCCTAATATTCAGTTACTACACAGTAAGAGAGGGATTGTCTGTTTGCTGAAGTTGAGTGTCTTGTCACTAGTTCTGATGGACAGGCATAGAAAGTGCGTGACATTCACACACATAAATTAAAACAACTTGAAGCTCAAGTTGGATGTAAATTTTGAGAGGTGTGATTTTATTATCATTGTTTAGTTGCAAGATAACTTTAATGATTAAATCATACATTTTCTTTTTAATAAACATTAGATCTTCTTTCTTAAGAAGCAACAAGAAATTCAAATCCAACTTTTGAAGAAAAAACAAAAAAGTGATGAAGCCACGAAGCAGCATATTAAATTATTAAGGCTCAAAAGGTTGATTTGGCAATCACAGCATAAATTTTAATCTCTCTCTCTCTCTCTTGGATGTCAAAGGTCTTTCGTTGGAGGCAGCAGGAAATATTTTATGTGCTCAGTTACTATGATGTAAGGCACAAAATAGTCTACAAGACACCTAAATTTTCGGGCCTGTTTGGATATATTTATCTTAAAAGTGGTTTCAAAAAGAGTATTTAAAATAAGTGATTTAATTATAATAGGTGTTTTGAATGAAAATGTAATAAGTCATTTTAATTGTTACTTTATAATAATTTTAGAATGAGATTATGCATTCAAAATCACTTCTTCTAAATGTATGTATTGCTTTTCTTAAAAGCATTAATAGTGCTCCTCAAATTTTTGAAAACACTTCTCATAGATATTGTCAAACATGCATCCTTAAAAATGCTTTAATTTATTTGAAAGTGCTTTCAACCAAATAGAGAAGTGGCTTCAAACAAACCTTTTACTAAACTTAGAACTAGAAGAGTTCTGGATTGAGAAATTAAGGGTCTGTTTAGATGTGCTTTTCTTAAAAACGGTTTTAAAAGAAGTGATTTAGTTAAAAGTACTTTTCAGATAAATATTTAGGTGTTTAGAATGAAAATGGTAAAAATGGTTTTAAGGGGCATTTTGATTTTTTTTAAAGATAAAAGCATGCATTCAAAACTACTTCTCACAAAAGTAAGTATTACTCACTTCTCTCAAAAGTATAAATAATATTTCTCAAATTTTTAAAAGTATTTATTATAAGAATTGTCAAACAAACAAACACCCTTAAAAATATTTTATTGTATGTTGAAAGCGTTTTCAATAAAAAAGATAGGCGGTTCCAAACATACCCTAAGATTTGAGAGATAATAAAAATAGCTAACAGAAAAAAAACTCAATATTCAATAATCAAACGTAAAAAGAAAGAATTCATAGACTAAATCTGCCTAATACAATAATTGACACTACTTATACTCATAGGAAATCCTAGTAATTAGGACCCTTAACTACAATGAAAATCTCAAAATGCGATAACTATAAATTTACTCTCTATGTAGATTCTTTATTCTAGTAATCATTTTGTTCCTATTCTTCATCAGGTATTTGCATCATGACACGCTATAGAACATGAAATTATTCTCTTTCACGTATTGTATTTTCCCTCCCTCACTATTCTGTGGTCATGCTTGGTATTTTTCAAATTTTCATTTTGAGTTTCCCTTAAAAACAGCCAAGGAAGGAGCGAGGAGAAATGAGTACGAATGGCATAAACTCGAAGCTTTAAACTATTGCCAAAAAATGGTAAAGACTATTAATGTTACTATTATTTTTGGAGACTCATTTATACAATAAAAAAAAAATGTCACTTATATCATTTAATTTTTTAATTATAAATGATATTATTTAATACTTTAATTAATTAATTAATTAATTATTATTATTTTTTACCCCGAACTACCATTCCAATGACTTTAATGTAAGTTCATTCATAGAAATGTAGAATTACTCGATAAAACCCTACCACTTCACGTGCTTACTAAATTTCTGTGAGAGTACAACTATCAACGTCACATCGTCGCACAGTCTCTCATGTACATCATCCCATCTCTGCTTATATCACAAACATAAACTCTGCCAACCGTTAAAACTGTTATTTATGCTCGTGCCTTTATATAAAGACAAATGAATAGTTAACATGAAGAATCATTTAATTCAAATTTTAAAATTTTAAATTGCAAATAATATTTATTAAAAATATCAAAGAAAATAATTTTTATTACAATGCATATATTCACGAGCCTCCTAGTAATTAATCCCATAATTACTTTATCATAATTAATGTTATATACCATCAATATTAATGTTATATACAATCAATATTTTGCATATTCTAGTCTAAATTTTTCATGCTTATCCTAGCTATAACATTGTTCTGTGGTCATCTTAGGGCCTAAAACTCCCTCGTATCCACGAACGCATTCATTTAATTTTGCATGTCCTCCTTTCGTAAGCCTCAGCTGCACACACACTAAAAAAACATAGGAGGTTGTTGAGGGTAGTGGGGGTCTCATAACTCATAAGCCTTCTATAAATCACCTTACAAAATCATAAGCCAGCGTTACGACTTAACAAGATTATGTTGGTAGATCTGTAAATGGAAAGAAAGCAAAGAAGAAAACAATCAAAATTTAGCTACCACAAAATACTGATTTAACGTTCATCGAACACTTCCAGATGTACAATTGAAAAAGCCTTCTTCTACCATGAGTAACTTAATAAGACGTAAAAAATCATAACGTAACAATTGCTGGCCTTTGTTCCTCTGTCATAGCACTCTCTTTAAAGTTTTAAGTTTTCCTCTGTCATTGCACTCTCTTTAATCTCGTTTATTATCTTCAAAACTTGCCACATTGCTGGCCTTTGTTCCGGGGATGTCAAACTACAAATAGAAGCAACCTCAGCAAGCATTCTTAGTTGACTATCTTCACCAACATCATCTTCCCTCATTGCTCTCACCCACTCTGTTACATCTGTTGGCACAAGAAATGGATGCTGTGAAGGGTGTTTACCCGTCAAAAGCTCCAGCAAGAGTACTCCATAGGCATATACGTCGGACTTGACAGTGGCTCGGAGGCTGGATTTACGGGTCTCAGGTGCTTTGTAGCCGGAACAATCAGGATCATCATTAGCAGAAAGGTCAGCAAACATGGCAAGACTATAGTCCGTGAGACAAGCCTCAAAATCAGACCCAAGGAGAACATTTGTTGATTTCAAGTTGCCATGGATTAACCTGGATGCTTGATGAATGTAAGCAAGTCCCTGAGCTACATCTTCGGCAATCTTTAAACATGATGTCCAGTGAAGAGGCTTTGCTCTTGTTGATCTCGAACCTGCCCACAATTACAATAAGTACCCAAATGTTAATGAAAGAACAAGAAATGAACGCTTTCTATTGCTCTTAACTTTCAACAACCCAATTAGTTTTTCTTAGCTTAATTAAACTGTTCTTTTTAGCTTAACTATCCCATTCGATTTTTTTTTTAATCAAAAAAACTTTGCTTAGTAATTTCATTACAGTGCAAGAATTAAACTAAAGATCAATTTGGCTACGTGAGAAAAGAAAAGGGTAAAAGTAGGAGTTTTTTTCTTTACACAACGAATGAAGGCATCTTGATTCCTTAAAACGCCAACTGTCTAATAAAATCAAAATCCTATAGTTTGAATTCAAGAAATAATAGCTGTCAACTTATAGGCTTTATTTATAGCAGTAGACTTCACATTTCAGAGTTTAATACAAACAAAAACATTGGGCTCGGGCAGTATCTTCATAGACGCCTCGTGAACCGAGATTGTCAATACTGAAACAGAGGACTGCAAACCCAGAAAAGAAAAAGGGTATTGCAACATCTAATACGATTGAAACCAATGAAATTTCCAACCCTTGAGGAAAATAAAGCACAAAATATGTACCCATTGGTTTGTTAAATGCCAATCAACGTCTGTTTCGATAAAAGAGACAAACTAGACGCTCAAGAGTCAATGAATCAAAACAATGAAGCGACTAAATTGACATTTACATAGACTTAACTTACCATGAATGAGATTGAAGAGACTCCCATTAGGTTGATAATCATAAATGATAAGTCTTTCTCCTTTGGCCTGAAAATAAGCTCTAACCGGAACCAAATTGGGGTGTCTAAGACCACCCACGGTATCCATATACCTCTCAAACGCTTGGCTGCTCGTAATGGCAGTCCTACCAGCGTCTAGCCTCTTCACCGTCACAATCAACTGGTTATCAAGCACAGCCTTGTACGTAATTCCCATGGTACCCCTACCCAGTAACTCCGCCGAGGCTCTCATTAGTTGGTCCAAAGTATACAATTGGGTTTCTCCAACGCAAAATACAAGATTCCCACTTCCGTGAACTCGCTGCTTAATTTCTTCATCAATCTTCAACTTTGATGGCATTTCGCTGATCTGGTTTGTGATTGTTGTCATTGAAGCAGTAGCCGTAGTAGTAGTATTGGGATATCTATCTACAGTTTCAGTGGAAGCCATTTTTTGCTTAGTGGGTCTCTGTGAATGTCGCTTTCTCGCTAAGGCAAAAAGGCACAAAACCGCTGCGACTATCACCGAAACCGCAATGGAAACACCAGGAACCAAACCGGTCTTCTTGTGCTTCGAAGTAAGAACCACACCTTGAGACTGTGCACTCTGTGTCAAAGGGTGAGACTGAGGACTACTCGCATTCGATGAATCAAAAAAAGGAGCGTGTGAGGAGCACGCTATGTTAACAATCTCGCCGCAGAGACCGAAATTCCATAAAAACGACGACGCACCAAAGCGCGAGAGACTTGGGGTTAAAGGAATAGGTCCCATCAGGTTATTCCCCGAAACATTAAAAATTAAGAGTACAGACTGGTTTAACGGCGGAAGAGTCCCGTCAAACCTATTAAACTCCAGCCGGAGGGAATTGAGCCGGTCCAATTGGGTAATCTCGACCGGAATAGGTCCAGTGAAGTTATTGAAGGAAAAATCAAGAACACGCAGGCGATGGAGGGCGAAAACAGAAGGCGGGAAAGAGCCAGAAAAGTTGTTACGGTTCAATATGAGGGTTTTAAGATTGGACAAACTGGAAAGGTCAGGAACCGGACCGGAGAGAGAACTGTTACGGAGACTGAGGACTCGGAGTTGGTCGAGACGAGTGAGAGTATTGGGAGAGAAGACACCACGGAGGCCAAAACCTTGGAGGACAAAACGAACAACGCGACCTTGGGCGCACTTGACGCCTTCCCATTGGCAGTAGTCGAAACGCTCGTTTAGGACGTATAAAAGTTTGTGGTCGAGGTCGGCTTGAGATTTGAAGGAGAGGAGAGCGACGGCATCGGACGGTAAGAGGAGATCAGTGGAAGGGGGAATGGACGGTGGAGATGTTAGGAAGGAGTGAATGAGAGGAAAGAGGGAGAGGAGAGTGAGAGTTTGAAGAGTTAGGAGGAGGAGCATTGTAGAAGTATAATTTGGGTGGGGTTTTGGGGGTTCATTTGTTCGTGGGGTGTGTGGTTTGAGGGAATTGGAAATGGAGAAGAGAATAGTGGAAACTGGAGAGTAGACTAAAAATAGTGGTCGCTGTTATTGTGTGAAGTGCTGAGGAGCAGCTGTCTCTCTGTTTTTTTTTTCTACTGAGATTCACGTGATGAATGGGCATTTGGAGAAATTGATGCTACGTTGTTTTGTTTTTGTCAAATTCACACTTGTGTGTATCGGAAAGTGTTTTTATTTTTTTTTAGGGTAAAATATTTCATTAAAAAAAAACAGAAAAAAAAATTATTTAACATTCTTCTAGATACATAACAAATTTAAATTGATAATCAAAATTAGCAATTATTGGATAACTCTAAAATTATGCGAAAGAAAAAACATGTGAGCGTACCATGTTCACTTTGTTTTTTAAATCACCATAATGTTTGATTTAAATAACTTTATCCTAAATACGAATTTGAAAAAAAGAAAGCAACATTTCTTCCAAACCCTAAAATTATAGATTTTAAAATCCTTTAAGATATAACATTTTAGAACCATTTCAGATTTTAAAAAAAATCATATCTATTTCATAACTAACAAAACACAACATAAAATTTAATTTATACAAGCACAAAAATTGTCGAAGATGGAGAACAATAAGCATGCCGAATGTTACAAACATATCGGAGGATAGCCACGCTGCGGAAGAGGCTAATGGCAACAAAAACTCCATCGACGATACAAAACAGTAACATCATCAAAGAAATTTTAGACAAGCAAAAATGTACTGATGCAACATAATAAAACTAAACCAAACAACATCGAATAAATACCAAATATGCAAAAAATGGACTATCAGCAATGGACTTCACCGACGATGGCAAAGTCGGGTTCCTTGGGTTGGAACCCTACCCAACTCTCAAAACCTCACGCCCTTTCTCTCTAAGTTCATTATCGCAAAGTGTTTTATTTACTTCATTTTTGCTGTCATTTCTTGTACCTTTAGTCAAATAAAACTTCAAAACAAAACAAATAATTACATAAATAAAATTAATTATATTCAATTTATATATTTTTAATAAAAAAATCTTCAAATGCATAAGTTGTACTTTAATATTATCTAAGATATTATTCAAGTTAAACTTTAACTAATTAAACTTGATAAATTTTAAATTTTGGTCGATGAAATTTCATTTAATGTTATTTTTATTCATGTATACTTTAGTTTAATTTTCTTTCTTCTTTTAAACAAATATAATTTTAAATTTTCTATATTACATGTATCTTTTTCTTAAATTACGTTTGTTATTGAATAGTATTTAGTAAATAAGTATTATTATATATTATAAATATATTATAAAATGTTAATAATTTTTTTAAAATAGTATGTAAATTTAATTATATTTATCAATAATATCGTATCATGTTATTTAAAATTTATATCAAATTGTGTTATATATATATTTTTTAATAAACTCATTAACAAATTCAATTTTTATGCAATTTTTTCATTTATTTTTTGACCTTTTTTTTCTATTAAATTAAAATAATATTTTTTTAAAAATGTATAAAAATAAATCAAATATTTATTTAAATAAATAATTATAATAAAATTATTTTTGTATATAATAAAAGTACATAAAATAAATTACATACTATTTTAAATATAAATTATTTTATTAAAATATTTATCTATCAATTTTATTTGATCATATTATACATATCATAACCAAATACTATATAAACTAATTATAATAAAATTTAAGGTCAAATATAATTATATTTAACTTATTCAATGCAGAATACAAAACATACCGTTAGAGGAGTAAAAAATTTCCATAATTTTATATTTATAGTCAAATAACCGTAGAATATATATATATATATATATATATATATATATATATATATATATATTATGAAATCAATATTTTGGCGTGAACATTGAACATATTGAACATATGCAGTTTTTTAAATTTAATTTATAAATACGTTTTGGTGTAGAGAATGGATGTAATTAGCAAAATTCAATCATATTGTCTCTACTTCAAAAAAGATAAATTCAGCAAGCTTGAACCACCATGTGAGATATATCAAAGCATTTTCTTTTTGTCTAAACACAAATCATTTCCTTTAAATAACACAAAATACAAATCATTCCCTTTAATTACATTCCTTCACAGGTTTTAAGAGGGTACAACAATTTTGTTAATTTTAATTATGTATTTAATTATATGATATATTTTTTTATGTGATTGTTATATAAAATTATAATTTAAATTTATTATTAATGAAAGTATTTTAATGCTTGTTTATAAATAAATAAATAAAAAAAAAAAAAGACATACAAATTAATTGTACTTTTGTTTATCTAAAAAGTTCGCAGCAGTTATGGTTGGGACGTCTGGATTTTTTTCATTCCATCATGGTATACTTGGTATTTAATTAATTAGCGTGATATTGTTGCATCGATCAATAATTCATAATTATTCGGAACAAAATAATTGAATCATTGGCTTCAGCATGGCCCGTTCGCGAGTGACGTGCGTATTGCATCTAATAATAAAAAGATAAAAATAGTATATTGTTTTAATATATATAAAATACATATATTTTTATCATATACAAAATCTTATATTTATATATTTCTTACATTAAAATATTTAAAATTTATTTGTTATAATTTTTTAAATTTTTTTCTCTAACATGTATATAATGAAAATGCTATTTTATAATATGTATAAAATTATACATTTATATTTATAATTTTTTTGTTTTGATTTCTAGATTTTTTTGTAATATGTACAGAATTAAAAAATTATTTTTGTATTATGTACAAAATTTTGAGTTTATACATTTCTTGTGTTAAGACATTTAGAATTTTTTTGTTATAATTTCTAAATTTTTTATGTAAGATATACATAATAAAATGTTACTTATGTACCATGTATATATTTATAATTTTTTTGTTATAATTTCTAATTTTTTTATAATATATACATAATATAAAAAATTATTTATGCATTATTTTATTTTTGTTCTTTTATTATTAGATGTAAATAATTTTTATAAATATCTTGAACTCATTGGTGAGTTGTTATTAATGTGTACCACTATAAGAAAGTGGTAAAAAATTCAATATATTATAGACTAAAATTGTCTTTTTAAATATGATTTTATTTTATAATATTGAATTTATGATTTTATTTTTTACAATGACACAATTCAAAGCAAAATTACTACAATTATTTTTTATTAATATCAAATTTTATTTAATAATAAAAAAATAAAAAATAATTAATTATAAAATTAAGAAATATTAATTTATGCTTTTAAATATAAAATATTTATTATCAAATTTATTTGATTTTATTATAAAATTTATTATCAAACATTGCATATCAATTATAATGCACTTTAGTAATTAATACTACTTCAATGAGTGCACTAGACGGTTAAAATTAAATGCTACGCACATTTTTTTGCTTTGACACAGAACACATTCTATTTATATAATATTATTTGCACTTAAAATTCATTTATTTTCTAAAACTTAATTAAATGAAAAACTATATACCATTGCCTTTTTTATTTTCTTCATCAAACTCAAATTTCACATACATGAAAATGATAAATTTTGATCTTATATTCTTAAATACTAAAATTGATTGTACTTGAATACCAACCTTAAGCTCTAGTATTTATCTCTTGTTCAAATATGATTTAAAAAAATATATAATTAAGTAGGGAGATGCTTCCTACAATATTTAAATCGATTGAAAAGACACGCACAAACAAATGCAACTATTATTTCTTTTGAAAAGGAAATACTATTTCAATTTCAAGAAAATATGATGTTTAATAGGAAATATGAGGACATACCGACAAACAGATCCCATCATAACAAGACAAACAGATCCCATCATAACAAAACAAACTATCATTCGTTGTCAAACCGACAGATTAGAAATGACGTATTTCAACGACGTTGTAGACTTGTGGTAAACAATAAATAATTTAATTACTAATAAATAGGTGATTAGGTTCAAATAGAACGTTTTGAGACCAAGCAAGTAACGAGCTGCAAATGCGTGAAGATGATTCCTTCGTCATCTGACGAGTGTGGTTAAAGGTGTTTATGGTTCAATTTAACATGATTTAAAAAAAATAAAAAAAAATTAATCAAATTGAATCGAACATATTACTTGAATCAAACTGAACTAAACTGTTCGATTAATAAAACTATTAAAATCATCCAATTCGATTTGGTCTGATTTTTTATAATTTGTATTTTAATTTTAATTTTTTTCCTCTAAACTTGTTAAAACTTGAAAATAACATAAAAAATATATATATATTTTGAATATAAACAAATTAATTAATATATACTACAAATATAAATCATATACCATCCTAAAAACAAGCATATAATCAATTATAAATTAAATCTAAATATTTTTGCAAATTCTACAACAAATTACAATAACACATTGTTCTATGAATAATATATTAAAAATAATTTAAGAAGTTAGAGTTGAATACTTTGATTATGAGAAAATATATAATTAATATATATATATTTTTTATTTTTTTAAAGAATAATATATTAAAAATAAATTTAAAAATAATTATAAATAACGAGCATCTATTAATCTAATTTATTTTTTAAAATAATTTTAATATATATTATAATATAATTAATATAATATAAAAATAAATACAAATTTATGTTGATAATACAAAAATTCTAAAACATCACAATTGGAAATTAATCACAAATAATGACTCAGACGCCTTCTTTACCATTCAATTAGTGAGTGATGGATATTAGTTAGAAAAAACTGGTGAGTGATGGACGACTCTACGGGAGACTTCCATTAATGGCATAAGTTGATTAAATCAACATGTAGACAAGGGAGGCACTAACTTTTCTAACCAGACTAATTTAGTCTCATATTTTATAATTTGTTTAATGTTTTCTTTATCTTTTAACTTGAATAATTTGATATCATACATATTCTAATTTAATTAATCAAATCTGTTTCATGAATTTTCGTTCAAAAATAAGAATTAATAAGATTGTGCATTGCATTTGGTATTTTATGTTAATCACTTTAATAAAAATTCACAAATTTGTTTATATTGATAAAGAAAATTATTTTTAAAAAAACAATGACTTGTTATGATCAAAATTAAATATAAGGAACTGAATTGATTTAATAAATAAAATAGGTCAAATTGATTAAACCAAAGATAAATAACTAAATTAATGGAGATATAAAAATTTCTATATCAAATTGATATCCACCGATGCATTATTTTCTTCCCAAATATCAAAACGTTTGAAAAACCAATAAAAATAAATAATTTATGTATAGAAACGGTCCACTCGTGCTTTTAATCGGTCTACCTTTTACAGTAGACAATTTTTCTACATATAAATACTTTAACATTTTCTTTTACCTGTGTATAAACGACCTACTGTTTTCAGTTCGTGAAAACTGTTGCAAATTGACGTGTAAGAGCATAGGTCTAGGACCTAGGGGCTTAAAATAGTTTGACAATTTATATAAACATTCTTAAATGTAATAGGTTGAGAGAAAAGAAGCTAGAAAAGAGAGTAGAGGGTTGAGTTTGTCTCTTGGAGTGTTACTCTCTAAAATGAGTGTTTCTTTTCAAGATTTTCTCTTATTATTTGTATTCTTTAATATTTAAAGTTACTAGAATTAATAGCTTTGTAAGAAGGAAGAAGTAAATTAGATTTATTATATTAATTGAGTTGAATCATTATAAATTTAGTATGTTGTTATTATTATTATTATTATTGCTTATTGATATCTATTTTCAAAGCTTGGTAATGAGTTTGTATTTGTTGAAATATTTTCGTACTTGAATTGTTAAATAGTAATAATATTTAAGCGTAGACTTTTGAAAAGATTTAATATAATTTAACTTTTTTTTTTTTATACATTTAAATTTATATTTTTAAATTAACTACACTTTTTCCTGCAACAGTCATCAGAATAAAAAAAAAATATAATATTTTGTCACTTCAGGTCTTAATTATCGTAACAACGTGCATTTGACATCATTAACATTGTGCGAAGTTTCGAGTCCTTTAAAGAATAACCTTTTTGAATTTTATGCTTTTTACAACTACCAATTTGTGTCTGCTTCAATCAAGATTATAATTGCCCTTTTTTTTTTTTCCTTAACGTATAAAGAGTCCTACACTATTCGTTTGTGGCTTTTGCTTTTAACTTATAACTTTTTTTTTTCTTATTAAAAATTGTTAAAAAATAACTATATTTTTATATATTTATTATTATATATAATTATTGATCTCATACATCATGCATATTAAATACTTATAATTTAATATTTAGAGTCCTTAAATTTTAAACACCAAATTCATAACTCTAACATTATATTAAAAAATGTTAGAAACTAATTTTTCTAAAATATTTCTTAGAAGTGGACAAATTTATAGGCAAAGAATCTATAGTCATAATTTATTAAGCAATAGGGTGAGAGTTGAGATTTTTAAAGAGCGAGAGAGAAATATTTAATTCACTAAATTTCAGTCATTGATAATTTTGAGTGTAAAAAAATTATTTCTCTTTATACAATTTTATACGTTTATACTTTTTTTATTTTATTATCTTTTTATAGTAGGAAAAGGGAATTAAATTCATCTGCTTTTATGTTTCTAGTCCACCAAAGTGTACGTGAGCGCTATTCCTATTATAAAGGAAAGAACTATGCCTTTTTAAACCTCTTCTTTCGATAAATGCCCAAAGTTGTTGATTTATTGCCTAAGTTGGCTTACACTGCACAAAGGTCATGTCAATGTGGGTTTCCTTGTTAAAGGATAATAGTGACTGGGCCATGAGCCTTTAACAAATCGACACAAAGTCTTATAAAAGGAAGCTTCTTGTTTTTCTTTTACTATAATTTCCTCAAGGGTGTAATTTGGAGCTTTCATCTTTAAAGTAAAAAAGCATTAAAGAATTTGTTCACTTGTGCCTTTTTGTTTATTTGTACAATTGTACATCAAGCTTGTGTTTTGTATTAACTGGATATCCAACATGAGGGTATATCGTGTTATGGGCTTGGATTAATGTTACATGTTAGTTCAGTTTGATTTGTTGGGGAAAAATAAATATTTTAAATTGATAAAATATAATATTAAAAATAGTTTATAAAATTATGAATATTTTTATTTATTGGGTTAATTTTTTAGGATAAAAAAATTTGTGTTTCTTGTAAACTTTAACATGATATAAAAGCTTCAATTAATAAATAGGCTAAGAAAAAAATTAAGGAACTTCCCCTCACAAAAAATAAGCAAAAAAATAACAAAAATAATATCCCTTAAAACTTGTAATAACCAAAATAACATCAATTGTGTTCAAACTTTTATTTTCAAAATTCAAAAAAAATAATTGATATATTATTTTCTTTTGAACAATCATTCAATTGAAATTTAATGGCGCAATTTAGATCAGTTCAATGTTATTAGAATGCTAGTTTTGTTGTTATAAATTTTAAGAACGTTATTTTTGATAATTTTTCAAAATAAGTTACATGGAAATTGTAAAAAGAAAAATGCAATGACTCAAAAAGAATAAAAATATAATAGAAGTAGTTTGAAAATACAAAATTTGGCCCAAAGTGTAGAAACAATATACATTTTGAAGAAAAATTTTAGAGAAAAAATAAGAAAGTATGACTTATTAGAATAACATTTTAAAATTAAAAGATTCATATTTTTTATAAACTTTAACATGATTGAATTCTCTTATTTCACGAGAAAAATTACGAATGTCTTGGAAATAAAGACTTAAAATAACATATCTTTAGAACTTACAAACGTTTTTACAAAACTCGTGATACGATCACGTTTTATTAACATAATATTACATATATGCCCATTCTTTCATTCAAAACTCTTAGCTATCTAACATCTCTTTCTAATCTCCTCTAATCCTTCTAACTCTCGATCATTACTAGCCAAACAAGAACTACTCAGCACTGTCTTTAGCCATTCCAAGCAGACTAGCACCATATTCAGCCACCATGTCCAGCCATCCATCGTCACCATTAGTTGGTATTCACTACCATAATTTGGACAATATAGGACGGCTTATAATTTAGAGTAAGAAACAAATAGGACGGTCTCAAGTATATGACCGTCTTATAAGAAATATAAGACGATTATTACGAAAAAAATTAGGCAAAATTTTATAGGACGGCTATTAGCCGTCTTAAAAAAAATTCTTTTAGGACGGCTAATAAGACGGCTATTAGCCGTCCTAAAAGAATTTACACAGAAATTCTTTTAGGACGGCTAATAGTTTCAGTACTGGACGGCCATAAAAAAAATTCTTTTAGGACGGTTGTACATGTTATATAAAGATTTCAGTACTGAACGAACAAAAAAAAAATCTTTTAGGACGGCCAGTAGCCGTCTTATAAAATTCTTTTAAGATGGTCAGTGGTCGTCCTAAAATAAATTTTATAAGACGGTTAGTGGCCGTCTTAAAAAAAATTCTTTTATGACTGCTAATATATGTTACTATATAGGACGGTTAATAGTTTCAGTACTGGACGGCCATAAAAAAAAATTTCTTTTAGGACGACTACTGGCCGTCTTAAAAGATTTTTTTTTGTTCATCCTAAAAGAACGAGTGTAATTTTTACTTATATATCTTTCTCAGCTTTGTAAGAGGGAAGAAAAATTAGATTTATTATATTAATTGAGTTGATTATGTTATTTATTATTATTATTATTATATTAATTGAGTTGATTATGTTATTTATTATTATTATTATTATTATTATTGCTTATTGATATCTATTTTCAAAGCTTGGTAATGAGTTTGTATTTGTTGAAATATTTTCGTACTTGAATTGTTAAATAGTAATAATATTTAAGCGTACACTTTCGAAAAAATTTAATATAATTTAACTTTTTTTTTTTACACATTTAAATTTATATTTTTAAATTAACTACAATTTTTCCTGCAACAGTTGTAAGTTACTGATGTTACAAGTGTGTCCAGTAATTGCATCAGAATAAAAAAAAAATATAATATTTTCTCACTTCAGGTCTTAATTGTCGTAACAACGTGCATTTGACATCATTAACATTGTGCGAAGTTTCGAGTCCTTTAAAGAATAACCTTTTTGAATTTTATGCTTTTTACAACTACCAATTTGTGTCTGCTTCTTTCAAGATTATAATTGCCCTTTTTTTTTAATTAACGTATAAAGAGTCCTACACTATTCGTTTGTGGCTTTTGCTTTCAACTTATAACTTTTTTTTTTTCTTATTAAAAATTGTTAAAAAATAACTATATTTTTATATATTTATTATTATATATAATTATTGATCTCATACATTATGCATATTAAATACTTATAATTTAATATTTAGAGTCGTTAAATTTTAAACACCAAACTTATAACTCTAATATTATATTAAAAAATGTTAGAAACTAATTCTTCTAAAATATTTCTTAGAAGTGGACAAATTTATAGGCAAAGAATCTATAGTCATAATTTATTAAGCAATAGGCTGAGAGTTGAGATTTTTAAAGAGCGAGAGAGAAATATTTAATTCACTAAATTTCAGTCATTGATAATTTTGAGTGTAAAAAAATTATTTCCCTTTATACAATTTTATACGTTTATACTTTTTTTATTTTATTATCTTTTTATAGTAGGAAAAGGGAATTAAATTCATCTGCTTTAATGTTTCTAGTCCACCAAAGTGTACGTGAGCGCTATTCCTATTATAAAGGAAAGAACTATGCTTTTTTAAACCTCTTCTTTCTCGAAATGCCCAAAGTTGTTGATTTATTGCCTAAGTTGGCTTACACTGCACAAAGGTCATGTCAATGTGGGTTTCCTTGTTAAAGGATAATAGTGACTGGGCCATGAGCCTTTAACAAATCGACACAAAGTCTTATAAAAGGAAGCTTCTTGTTTTTCTTTTACTATAATTTCCTCAAGGGTGTAATTTGGAGTTTTCATCTTTAAAGAAAAAAAAGCATTAAAGAATTTGTTCACTTGTGCCTTTTTGTTTATTTGTACAATTGTACTTCAAGCTTGTGTTTTGTATTAACTGGATATCCAACATGAGGGTATATGGTGTTATGGGCTTGGATTAATGTTACATGTTAGTTCAGTTTGATTTGTTGGAGAAAAATAAATATTTTAAATTGATAAAATATAATATTAAAAATAGTTTATAAAATTATGAATGTTTTTATTTATTGGGTTAATTTTTTAGGATAAAAAAATTTGTGTTTCTTGTCAACTTTAACATGATATAAAAGCTTCAATTAATAAATAGGCTAAGAAAAAAATTAAGGAACTTTCCCTCACAAAAAATAAGCAGAAAAATAACAAAAATAATATCCCTTAAAACTTGTAATAACCAAAATAACACCAATTGTGTTCAAACTTTTATTTTTAAAATTCAAAAAAAATGATTGATATATCATTTTCTTTTGAACAATCATTCAATTGAAATTTAACGGCGCAATTTAGATTCATCCAATGTTATTAAGATGCTAGTTCTGTTGTTATAAATTTTAAGAGCGTTATTTTTGATAATTTTTCAAAATAAGTTACATGAAAATTGTAAAAAGAAAAGTGCAATGACTCAAAAAGAATAAAAATATAATAGAAGTAGTTTGAAAATACAAAATTTGGCCCAAAGTGTAGAAACAATATACATTTTGAAGAAAAATTTTAGAGAAAAAATAAAAAAGTATGACTTATTAGATTAACTTTTTAAAATTAAAAGATTCATATTTTTTATAAACTTTAACATGATTGAATTCTCTTATTTCAATAGAAAAATTGCGAATGTCTTGGAAATAAAGACTTAAAATAACATATCTTTAGAACTTACTAACGTTTTTACAAGACTTGTGATAGGATCACGTTTTATTAACATAATATTACATATATGCTCATTCTTTCATTCAAAACTCTTAGCTCTCTCACATCTCTTTCTAATCTCCTCTAATCCTTCTAACTCTCGATCATTACTAGCCAAACAAGAACTACTCAGCACTGTCTTTAGCCATTCCAAGCAGACTAGCACCATATTCAGCCACCATGTCCAGCCATCCATCGTCACCATTAGTTGGTATTCACTACCATAATTTGGACAATATAGGACGGCTTATAATTTAGAGTAAGAAACAAATAGGACGGTCTCAAGTATATGACCGTCTTATAAGAAATATAAGACGATTATTACGAAAAAAATTAGGCAAAATTTTATAGGACGGCTATTAGCCGTCTTAAAAAAAATTCTTTTAGGACGGCTAATAAGACGGCTATTAGCCGTCCTAAAAGAATTTACACAGAAATTCTTTTAGGACGGCTAATAGTTTCAGTACTGGACGGCCATAAAAAAAATTCTTTTAGGACGGTTGTACATGTTATATAAAGATTTCAGTACTGAACGAACAAAAAAAAAATCTTTTAGGACGGCCAGTAGCCGTCTTATAAAATTCTTTTAAGATGGTCAGTGGTCGTCCTAAAATAAATTTTATAAGACGGTTAGTGGCCGTCTTAAAAAAAATTCTTTTATGACTGCTAATATATGTTACTATATAGGACGGTTAATAGTTTCAGTACTGGACGGCCATAAAAAAAAATTTCTTTTAGGACGACTACTGGCCGTCTTAAAAGATTTTTTTTTGTTCATCCTAAAAGAACGAGTGTAATTTTTACTTATATATCTTTCTCCTCGCAAGTGAACCTAACTCATTTTAAGTTTAAAAAATTCAATCCCTTGTCCTCATTCCTCTCATCCTCTTTCTCACCAGGATACTCATTCTTATCCCCATCCCTTTCAATATCACCACCAACAATAATTAATTTTTGCTAGCAGAGCTAGTAACATGTGAAGGCTTTGACTATTTATTCTGCACTTATTATTTATTTTATTCTTATGCTAATCTTTGGTAATTTTTTTAAATATATATATATTCTCCACTTTGGGTTGATATTTGTATTTTGCTCGACTTTAATAATTATTATTTTTTTAAATAGTTGGACATTTGATTTCTTTGTTTTCTTTTGCTCACTCTGATCATTCTCCTTTCTTGATTTTGGTTTGCCATTTTTTTGCCCATTTTTGGCCATTTTCTTTGCATTTCTGTTATGAGTATCAATCTTAATGTTGAGTATTAATGATATTTGGCTTGTTAGTTTCTTATTGTGAATCTATGGATTGAATTTTGATTGTCAGGTTGAGTCCTAAAAAGAAAGAGGGAATTAAAAAACTAAAGTGGGAAAAGAAAAATTGAAAGCCGCACCAATTTTTTTTGAACCATATATATGTGATGTAAATTATGGATATTTTTGGAATGAAATTTATTTTGAAATCATGTTTCTAGAATAAAATTAATTTGTATATGTTATATATAGATTTCAGTACTGAACGAACAAAAAAAAAATTCTTTTAGATTTTTGAATGAACTAATAAATTTAATTTTAGATTTTTATCTAATTTTTTTGAATATACAGAGACTCAATGTAAATGAATTAGATTTCCTGTTATATTATTTTTAGTATGTAAACATATTTACATAATATGTAAACAATTTACATATATGTTTACATAATATGTAAACAGTTTACATACATGCTTACATATTATGTAAATAGTTTACATACATGTTTAAACAGTTTACACAGTATGTAAATAGTTTACATACTGTGTAAACAGTTTACATACATGTTAAATGAGTATGTATGTAACACAATTTATATATTTGTTAAATAAGTATGTAACACAGTTTACATACTATTAGTATGTAAATATTATACAGTTAAGGATATTTTTATAATTTTTCTAATTTTAATGTAATCAAAACTTATAGCTTTAATCTTATTATTGTTAGTTTTAAAAAATACAATTTTTAAACAAAATACAAACTAATTAGGCCAATTACTCAATGTCTTGAGCCGGGACCTTTGCACCTTTACAAGCATGGGCCTATGGGATTCAAGTCTGGGACTATATATAGCAGTGAATTGCTCAAATAGCAAAGATTTGTATAAAAGAGCTTTTTGGACCTAAATAGCACTTTTTGGATTGAAACGGTGAGTTTCATTTATATAATATATATGATTTTTACCAAAATATCCCTTTATCTGAGTATTCGTAAAAACCTCGTCATTTTCGTGTTTTCTTCGAAGCTTATGAAACTTGTACATTCACATTTTGTATGTACAGGTCATGTGAATGTACAGGTTACATACAAATTTATTTTGTATGTAAATTTGTATGTAACCTGTACATACAAATTTGTATGTAACCTGTACATACAAATATGTATGTAACATGTACATACAAATTTGTATGTAACCTGTACATTCACATTTTGTATGTAACCTGTACATTCATATTTTGTAAGTTGTTCAAAACAATAATAACATACAAACAATACAATGCATTTCATGTGAATGTACAGGTTACATACAAAATAAATTTGTATGTAACCTGTACATTCACATTTTGCAGGAAGAATAGTTCGTATGTACAGGTAACCTGTACATACAAAATGTGAATGTACAGGTTACATACAAAATAAATGTGTATGTAACCTGTACATACAAAATGTGAATGTACAAATTCCATAAGCTGTTCTTCTTCTTCTTCCAGTGGGTGATTGGAATTAAACTAAATACTTCTTTGCAGATATAGTCGAAAGCTTGAGAACAAAATTCAGGTGATATTGCAAATAAATAAAAGGAACCTCAGTTTGATAACAACAATAACATACAAACAGTACAATGCATTTCATGTGAATGTACAGGTTACATAAAAAATAAATTTGTATGTAACATGTACATTCACATGACTTCGTCTTCATCTTCATCTTCATCTTCAATTCTTCACCTACTCCACTCTTTCTTACTTTATTAAGTTTTTTTTTTCTTTCAGTTCAATATATTAAGTTCTGTTTTCATCTTCATCTTCAAGAATAGTTTGATTCTACCAGTTAATTGTTTTTGTAGATGAAGATTCTTCATCTTCCAATGGGTGATTGGAATTAAACTAAATACTTCTTTGCAGACATAGTCGAAAGCTTGAGAACAAAACCCAAGTGATATTGTAAATAAATAAAAAGAACCTCAATTTGATAACTACTTATAAATCAATTTTGGAGGCAATTAAAATTAGTATATAATTAGATATGTCAGATACTCTTTATATAATTATATAATTAGATATGCTTAAATTAACAATTTCTTTGTACTCGAGAAACGCATGTCTATATTCATTGTAGCAGTATAGGTGTAATTGGGATTAAACTTAGATTTCTGGTGTAACAATAGCGAGAAATGAAGAAAAGATGGAGCTATGAAACAGAGAGAGGAAGAGACAGAAAACGAAATAAAGTGGACTCACATGATGGCAAAATTGTAAAATAATATGCCTCAAAACGATGGTGTATTGTTATTTTAGTTAAATTGATCAAAAATTACAAAATCAATCTATTCTGCGTCATTAATTCCTATATATAGAGGGGGGAGTTTAGGATGGGCTGCAGATTTGTCCCAACATTGCAACCCAGTAATAAAAAAGGCAGTTTTCTTAACTGAAATGATAGCAACGCCCAAATAAAAGAGCTTCCTCTTAAATACCAACATAAGGTTATATTTATAGAACGAGCTGCTGCTTTTACTTCTACTTCAGGCGAACTATTTAGAACAATAGGGTTGGATTATAAAGACAAATACTCAATGAACACACATAAATAGTGAGAGCCACCAAAATTAGATATACGTGAGAGTGAAAGAACGAAAAGAAAATAAATATTTTTAGCCATTTTTGTGAGTGATTGTAAGAGTGATATTTTCTTCTGCTTTGAGTTTGTCCTATTTGATTGTAGAAAGATCCGAGTGTATTCGAATTAAGAGTTGCGTGTCTGCCTACGAAAAAGGCATTGTCCTGATTTATTAGTGGATTTGTTGCTGGGACTTGGATGTAGATATAGATCAATCTTGACCAAATCACACGAAATTAATGTGTTCTTATTTACTATTTTTATGCTCTTATTACTATTTTTATAATATTTAACTCTTATTTAACGTGATAATTAATCTTAAAAAAATAATCATTGTCAATAATTTAAAATAAATGAATAATTTTGTCTAAAAAATATTAAGCATTAAAGAGCAACTAATGTTAATATATAGTTTAAAGTATATAGATAATTTTATTTGAAATATATTATACATGATTCAAATTTTTATAAATACTAGTGATTCAGCACACTGCTATGATTATTTTTGATTGTTTTGTTAGTTCGTGATTGAATTAGTAATTGCATAAATTCACTACACTTTTTTTTTCATCAAATAAATTCACAACGCTTGACTAACGTAAGACCTTGATGAATATTGTTGAAACAATACTTGAGCATATTGCATAGGTCATAGTTGAAAAGAAAAGACTAAACAAATTATTCATGGTAATTATCCATATTTTGCTAGAACGTTAATACATAACTTAGAAAATAAAAAATAAAAAACTTCAAACGCATAAAATTAGAGAGGAATTTATCGTGAATACATAATTATTAAATCTTATTACCATAGACAAACGTCCCATATTTGAGACAAACACTTGAAACAGTTGGATTGGTTAGGCTCTATGTTACTTTCTTGGTATGTTTTTTAATTAGATAAGTATCTAATGTGCAAATAAATTATACATTAAAAAAATATTAAAAAAAATTAAATATATAGTTGATATGACCTTACTCTTTTTAATATATTAATATTTTGAGTTAAAACTTTAGATATAACAAGTGATATTAGAACTAGAGCTCAACTTGTATTATATTTGCGTATATAAGATGGATACTCCACTTGAAAGTGGGATCCGTGGCAGAGCACATAGCAAACAAATAGTGAGGCCTCCTCTTGGATCGCATTAAAAAAATTTGAAATGTTGTTCTAGACTTATTTGAACTCCTTAATGTTTAATTAAGTTAGCGTAAATTTTGTGACTATTTCTTACCACACGTTTAAACTCAATGGAGTATAAATACCAATTTGTAGACTGTGGCTAAATGGTTGGTCCTTAGAATATCATTGAAGTCTAAGGGGTATAAATGTATTTCTTGTTTAAAGAAAAATTATTAAGTATACGAACAAATCTCATATAAAAAATTACGAAGAAAAAATTTAATATATAATTATAATGAATTTTTAGTTCAATATATATCGTTAATTGTACTAAAAAAATCTCATATTAAAAAAAACATAAAGGACAAATTTAATGTATAATTGCGATAAAATGGTCCACATCATAAATTAATTTTTTGGGTTTTAACCCAATCCCGCCATCTATATTTTACATATTCTCTAACATTTGTCAATGGAATCTGGCGTAGCTGCAATGTCCACTTCAAAAGCAACTAATTGCTTAAATAAACTGCAAATTATTTTGAGTAGGTTACTTTAGAAGTCAGCACAATTGAAGAAGCAAAAGCGACTCGAGGCTTGTAATTAGTTATTGAGTCGCTACAGCTATACCTTACAATACCAGCTTAGTCAAATTCCAACTAACTTTTTCTACTCCATCTCAAGTCTCAACCATTTTGGATTAAACTCAATTTCCCAATAAAAAAATTAAAAGATGACAAAGGTTATACTTACTTTATTTTTATTAAAAATTGTATTAAAAAGCATAAAATATATTTATTGAGTCTCAAATGTAATTAATTTTAGAGTAATACTAGATATCACAAATGAGATAGTAGTATGATTGGTTACTGACTTAATAGAAAGCTTAAATAGGTAATGAAATTTTCATACCTCATTTATAATTATCACAAATTTATAATAAATAGCATTAATGTAAGACTTTTTCATTTTATATTCAATAAAACACACTTACTTCTATTTAATTCAAAAGTACTTTTAGGTGATTTCAAAAACCAAACAAAAACAAAAAAAAGTGCATTGAAAATTACATGAAACAATCCAACTAAAAAAGCTGAGAAAAAACAGGGGTTAATTCTCACCTTATGGTAGCTATGGAATGTTAATTATTGAAATTTTTTCCCACAATGTTAAACAAGGATAATTTTTTTTTTCTTTTTGTTCAATTAAACAAGTGTAATTGTGAGGTCAACCTCATGTTATATTTTCATTTTTTTTTTCCCTTCACATTGCTTAAACATTGGATCTATTTTCTTAGAGTAACACAATCTTTAAATCAAACCTACTTTCTCAAATAAACTCAGAATATTCACAAAGAAAAGAGAGAGATAATATCAAAATCTCTTCCTCTACCTCTCTTAAAGATGAAGAACAACAATAGCAACACAAAACTAATCCTTCTTCACCCTTACATCCAAAAGCAAGGAAGCTCAAATCGCCTATGGCTTTTAGCCTTCATTTCAATCTTCACTATAGCTTTCCTTCTAACCCTTATCTACACTAGAGAATCTGCAGCCACTTTAACAACAACTACAACTACAGTTTCTTCAGCAATAGTCACTTCCTCTGTTTCTACAACTTTAATTAACAATGCTCAATTATCACCTACTGTTATAAACACCCTTCTTCACTATGCTTCAAGATCAAACGACTCCTATCACATGTCATATTCTGAGATCAAACCCATCTCAGATGTACTTAGAAAATGTTCATCTCCATGTAATTTTCTTGTTTTTGGGCTCACTCATGAAACCCTTCTTTGGAAAGCTCTCAATCACAATGGTAGAACAGTTTTTATTGATGAAAATCGATACTATGCAGCTTACTTTGAAGAATTGCACCCTGAAATTGATGCTTATGATGTTCATTACACAACAAAAGTTAAAGAAATAAATGAACTTATAACTACTGCAAAAGAGCAAATAAGAAATGAATGTAGACCGGTACAGAACCTTTTGTTTTCGGAGTGTAAGTTGGGTATTAATGATCTTCCTAATCATGTTTATGAAGTTGATTGGGATGTGATTTTGATTGATGGTCCAAGAGGGGATTGGCCAGATGCACCGGGTCGGATTTCGCCGATATTTACCTCCGGAGTGCTTGCGAGGAGTAAGAAAGGTGGGAATGCTAAAACCCATGTGTTTGTTCATGATTTTAGAAGAGAGAAAGAGAAGATTTGGGGGGATGAGTTTTTGTGTAGAGAAAATTTGGTGGAGACTACTGAGATGCTTGGACATTATGTTTTGGAAAGAATGGATGAGAATAGCTTTCAATTCTGTCGCAACCAAACTGTCTCATCATCAGCATCATCTTCTTCTTAGTCACTTTACTCAATACCAATAATCGTCTCTTAGTGTTGTTGGTTTATACTGTAAGGGAGGTAAATCCTTTTCTTTTTCTTTTATTGGGTTTTGTCACTGAAAAATGTTGTATACTTTTAAGAATTATACAATTGAATCAAAAATGTGAACTATTGAATCAAAAGTGCGAACTTTCAGCTATTTTCTTTTGGGTATTTTTTTTAGATTGAGAAAGGGTAGTGTTGGTCGAGAATTCAGGTCTCTGCTGAACTCTTGAGCAACTCATTGATTGGCAGTAAAGTGAAAGCAATTTATATGAAGTCTTTGACAAGAACCATTAATTAAGCTGTGACGATTTTTGAAGCATACAGTTGTTCATGTTTTTAGATACAACATAAACTCGTACACCTGAACTTGAACCAAGGTCACTACAAATTGGTTGCCAAGGTCATTTTGAATCGGGATTTTTTGCTATTCCTTATTTAAAATAAGACAAAACCAGCAGTTTTTTCCTTGCATTTTTATTAGTAGTGCATAGCTTTGTCTCGTGAGTGAGTTCTTTGTTTCGAATTTTGGCTTGATAAAAGACTAGACTTTTTAGTTTTTTCACAGTGAAAAAAAGAAGGAAAAGACTGTACTGTTCTGTTTTGAATTTCGTCTGTAGTTGGTTTGTAATGCTTATTACTTGGTAGTTGGTTTGAAGTTCGTCCGTATTTGTCATGCTTTGTTGAAGAATAAAGCTGTGAAATGAACGGAGACAGTTTGGCCGAGTGGTCTAAGGCGCCAGATTTAGGCTCTGGTCCGAAAGGGCGTGGGTTCAAATCCCACAGCTGTCAAGTTTTTTTTGATTTTTTTTTTTTCCAGATCTTTCTTATTTTCATCTTTGTCTACTTGTCTTCCCAAGAAAATTAAAAGAAAAGAAAAGAAAAGGTGATAAGAAATGTCCTTGTAAATCTTCAATTTTATTTATGAACTGAATCTTCAAATAAATGTTTGGGCTAAAAGAATCTTGAAATAAATGTTTTTATTATTATTATTATTATTATTATAGCGATAATTAACTTTAATATCTATTTTCTAAAAAATTATATATTTATAAATAACAAAATTATTACTCCTCAAACTTATAACTATAAAATAACATCCATAAAATCTTTCAAATTTATAATTATTTAAAAGTCTATCAAAAATTTAATTAAATATATCTTTGAACTTTCAAGTTTCTATTATTTAATTTTTTTATAGATCAAATAACATTTCAAATATGTAATTAAATAAAATTGAGAAAAGTGAGTCATATCACAAAAATACTAAGTAAACTTCTATGTAATATACTTTATATCACATTTTACACTATGCAATAATATATTATTTTATATAGAAAATAAAGATAAATAATGCATTATCAAGTAAACAATTTATCATATAATTTCATTTAAAAAATTTAAGTTTTAAGTAAATTTTCAGAAAATTTTCACTGATACAAAAACTAAAATAAAAATTTATACCAAAATTTACACTCTTTTTCTGTTCTGTTTTTATGTCCTGGACATATAGAGCAATCAGACAATCATGTAAGACTGACAATCATATAAATAATAATGAATTTTTTTGATATTTTTGTATTTAATTTGATTGTTATTAACCTTAATTGCATGAAATTCACTCCATCGCAAATATTTATTCATCTTGTTTTTTTTTTATTTGGGTTTAATTTTGATGGTAAAATTGTTTTCAATTATATGCTTATGAATTACATTATTTTAAAAAAAGTAATATTATTTCCACTAAACTTAATTCTTATTAAAAAAAGAACCAGGAAAGTCCTTATTATTATTAATTTAAATAATAATAAAATTCTTCGAAGACATTCCACAAAAATATAATGATCAATTATCACCAACTAAAGAATGAGACCAAAGGATCCAAGAATAAAAATTTGGAACATATACAAATACAATAGCAGGTTTTTCAATGATCCCGTAATCGACTAATGGGTCTTCAAAGCTGGGGTTCAAAGTTATTCCCCAACCTCGTCTCCAGAGTTTGCTCCGGCAGGGGCCATAATAAAGAGGGGAAGAAATAAAAATGCTATCGAATATCCATGGCATTCATTACAATATTACAACATGTTCAAATACCTCATGTAGTTTAGATGGTAGAAATCATTCCGATTCAAGCAACCTGTATTTGACATTTGAAATAATGTTGAAAAGCTCTAACCCAAAGCACTTTTCCCGACTTTGAAATTGCTATCATCCTGCTTTAGATGTCAGAAACTCATCCAACCATCAGAAACTTCAAGTAGACATACCACTTGCTGAAACTCTTGGAGCTTGATCATCTTTCAAGTAAAGCGGAATTCTTCCACCCAACTCCCGGAGTCTTTCTACCGTATCGTAAAGAAATTCAAAGGTCGGTTTGGATTGGGCATTGAAATCCTCTCTTACGTGTGGATGAATCCTGAACCACTCCCCCACATCTTTTGCGTATGAGAACGGATCATTCGCCATGGAACAAGGTATTGCTCACAGAGGTTCAAATACTCTACCATCAGATCTGCCTGATCCACATTCCCATCTATGTTGCTTTCCTCACTTCCCTCCATCCATTCAGCAGTTCGGAACCCAGCAAAAAGAGCTGGATTCTCGAGGAGAGTCTCAGCAGAATGAACCCCTTCAACACCAGTCTCTTCCAAACATTGGTGAACATCATCCATATGTCTTATGTTCCCATTGGGAAGCACAGGGATACTGAAAGAATTCTTTACAGCCCTAATGGCATTCCAATTTGCCCGGAATTTCTTCCCATCTTTTCCATCTCTTGTTCGACCATGGACAGCTAAAATAGAACAGCTAGCCTCCCGCATATTTTATTGTGTCTTGTAGATCTGGGAAGATATGAATTTTGCATGACACAGGAACGTGAAGATTTCCAGCTAATTTCTGTGCAAGAGATCTAACAAGAGGAAGATTGTCCATCAGGAAAGCTCCATCGTTCCCCCTCCTAGCAATACGCTGCGGGCACCTGCAAAGAATGAACCTCTTAAACGATTATTCTATAATGACAAGTGGGTACTTTCAAACTTGGAAGCCTGCAGCCTAAGCAGAAAGCCAACAGGATGTTTGGGTTTGGTTCATGTTATGTAGTAGCTCAAAAGCAAATGATGTGACCTTGAAGTAATCAATTCAATATGCAACATGAAAATTCTGCCTGAAATCTAAATGAAGTTACACCGGAAATAAATGAATACTTCAATCTATGCATTTATAAGAAACTGAAGCATTGCTGTAATGTTTGAGACGTCATTTTGTATGTTACTTTTGAAAGTTTTAAACTTCTAATGTTGATAGGAAACTATGACGTTTCATAATTGAACAAGATTAAGTCCAGTTATTTTTAACCATCAGAAGCCCATGCCAGTTCCTATGAATGACACTTGAATGTGGATTGCTTTGAGCTTAATCAAAACATTAGTTGTAGAGTAGTGAATGAAGCTTGGAAAGTGTTCAGCAATACTTAAATTACTTATTAAGAAAATAAATTTGGCATGTTCTCATCTAAACCAGTGGCCAAAACCATGAGGAACCCATCTCTCATGAATGGAACGTAACCTTACAACCAGGATTGGACTTTGATAGCACCTTATGCTTTCTCGGTGGATGATAATTGTGATACAAGATAGTCATCAATAATCATATGCTCAGTAACTTTTTCCTTGATAAATGAAAAATGAGAAACTACTAGAAAACTTAAGACATGTATATAAGGAGACCAAGAACAACAGCATGTCTTCAGTGCATAATAATATGCTTAAAAGTACATAGAATGTTTCATATCGAAATGGAAGAAATTATTACCCCAAATTAATGTCAACATAATCAAATTACGGTTGTACTCTACGTGCAGCTTCCAGTAAAATATCTGGATCATTGGCACAAAATTGAACAAACAATGAAATTACTAGAAAGTTAAAATATCACTTGAACAATGGACACCCAGTAAATCGAGGAACAAATGAACCAACATAACATAAGCATAGATATTGATGAATTACATTTAGTGAGTGTAAACGGTGTAAAAATCATATTTAAATCCATGTTCATTCATTCTTATTAGAATACCCGTAGATTAAGCAACTGTATCAAAAATGAAAATAAAAGAAATCAAATAGAAATAAACACGTAAATTACCGTGCAGGTGGTGAATTCTTGTTTACGATATTTCTCAGCGAGAGTGTAACATTGGGGTGTAAGCAGCCTGAGTCCCATACTTGCTGCAAAGCATTCGAAAATGAAGTTCAGAATTGTCCAGCATGGGAGCCACAATCAGCGTAGGTCGAACAAGTTTCGTCCAATGAGCCCACGCACATTCAATGTGAGACACTCCACACAGGTACTTTCTCGGAGATCCGATAAAAATGACAACGTTTTTCCAAATTCAGAAGGAGAATCTGGGTCTCTGTGCGAATCATGTTCTTACAGACGGTCGGAGCAAATAACATCGTCGAGGTCCTGCCGAGGATCCGAATGAGGGATTAGGATTTCAACGAGAATGGAAGCCATGAGATATTTGGGGTAGAAGAAGAGGGGTTTACGAACGAAGAGTTGGAGAGTTGGGGTTTTGAATTTCATAAGCGGACAATGGAGTTGAGAGCTGTAATCGATTCTCCACCAAAAAGGAGAAATGTGGGCGACCAAAGATGTTTTTGTCTGATGGTCATGCTGTCACATGACATAGGACTAGTCGAACATCTGATTGGGCCGAATTACAAAGTTGTGAGTGGACTCACCCAAAAAATCTTGGGCCAAAAGTTTGGTACTTCTTTGTGGGAGCTTTTCGAGGAATTAATGATTTAAAAAAGTGAAAATTTAGGTTCAAACTGCCGTTTGCAAAAAATAGCATCCTTAAGTATTACTAAAGTATAATGTAAGATTTACGAGTGTTATTAAATTTTGTAGTTAATTTTTTTTATTGTAATTTAGCATATAAGTTCGTTTTAAGTTAATTGATTAAAGCTGAATAAAAAATCAAGCTCTCAATACTTACATGTTAAAAATATTTATTTCATGCATACACCATCACATAACTGTGCACAAACATTTAGGAATTATTTGCATGCACTAGAGGGTATGAGTCAATCGATCGAACCCTAGGTCGATTGAGCATCGATCAAGTTCAATCTAAGTGCTCTTGGGTTGAATATTGTGAGGACTATATCAATCAAACACTTGGTCGATTGATTTAGGAATGATGTTAGATCAATCGAGTGTAGATTCTCGATTAATTGTGCTTGGATAGATTGCTCGAGTCCTCTCGAGTTAAAATTCTAAATTATTCATCGTTGTTAATTGATCGAGTGTAGGTTCTTGATCGATCGAGCATGGCTAGATCGATCAAAATAATATACTTGATTGATTGAGATAGTATTTCACGATAATAACTTATTTATAATTCGTCTCATATGTTATTTTTATTAATTTGACCTCACTTAATTATCAAAACAAAATTCCATTGAGAGTATAATTGTTATTTACTATCATTCCTTATTTAAGTTAAATTTGACTCCATATAAACAATTTTTGTTGTTTAAAAATTTATCATATTGATTATAATATTTTTTATATCTATTTGAGCTTTAAAAGGAATTTTTTTTCTCTTCATCTATTAATCTTAGGTAGGGGTGGTAATTTTTGACATGACTCGATAACACGATTAGAACACGATACGACACAATTTTTTTTAGTAAGAATTGATCAATATTTTCTTTATGTTCTTAAAGATTTTGTTATTTCTTACTATTATAAATAAACAATATGAAAAAAAAAAGGCGAGTAAATTTTTTCATGTGTTAACTAACACAAAAACTCGATATGAATGATACAAATTTTGTAAGTACATGGATCGCGTACAAGTCTTAAGTATTTTTAAGAACGGGGTGTCGTACCCACGAGGAACTTATTAAGGTTTGTACTAGGACTAAGTACATAAATATATATTTTTCCTTTCTATTTGAACTATAAAAAATAAGTGACAAATTAAAATAATAAAACTAAATTAATTAAAGAAATAAAACAAATAAATTTGTTACACAATGAAGAAAAGTCTAGGAATTCAACTTCTCCAATTTTACTTTCATAAATTTTCATATCTTATTATTAGTAACTAAAATGTATTGATTATTAATAACCTCTACTCAAATAACTATTACCTATATATCTATGGTCATGTTAATCCTAATTCATATAAACCTAGCCCACATGTCTATGATTATCTAAACATACATAGATCATTAAGCACCTAAAATTTAAAAGTGATTACATACAAAATAATGAAAATTTCTTCCTCATTACACATATGCCAATTTAATGCAAGTTTACAATTTTATATCAATTTTTCAATTGCACACAAAATTAACAAATCATTTAATTAAATGGCCAATTTAATTAAGAGCATTTAGTACATTAAATTAGATAATTCAAATATTTTAATAATATTAAATAAACATTAAACAATCATGTTTATAGAATGTGTTCCAATAAAATTCTTATAATAAAATCTCTACTCTATAATATTTATGCACAAAATTTTAGATAAATTAACATTAAAAATACAAAATAAACAAAAATAGAAAAAGGAAAAGAAGAAACCCAAAATAGTTGGTCAAATTCTATGCTCTAAGTGCTTCTTTTGCTCCTTTTTTGCTCTTTTTTTCTCTAAAATTTCCACAAAATGTGTAGAAAAATCTAAAAAAAAAGATAAAAATAAGTATTTTGGTGATAAAAATGGTTAATGGAGTGATGGAATTGATGGAGGATGAAAATGGAGGTTTATGAAGTGAAAGAAGGTAAAACAGTGGTGAATCGGTTGCTGAAATTTCGTGTAAAGAAAATAAATAGGTCTAAAATACTTAGATCAATCTCTAGCCATTGAATCATCTAAAAATAAGGGTTGATATAAAAATTGAGATAAAAACAAGCGCTGGTCAATAGGAAGATGAAATTTGACAATGAAAATAGGTGTTGCGAATCGAAGTGTGACACGTATCACATAGAAACACGAGAGCAATACGCGCTTGACACGGTAGCAATGCACGCATGACACATGGCAAGCTGCGAGAGGCTACTGCGAAACAGATTGTTGAGCTTGCACCACACGACACTCTGTGATTCGCTGGCGTTGCTTGCATGGCTTGACGTGCTAATGGTTCGACGTTTTTCGAATTGAACGCCGTGCTTACACGTGGCACCCTGATTAGGACGCTTTGACACCTGGCGCTCCGTGATTTGTTGTCGTTGCTTGCGTGGAGCCTAGTTGGAATTCACGTGTGTCTAGATATTTTAAGGATATCTCGGATGCTTCTATATGCATCCACCTGCATTAAAAAGTTAATAAAAAATTCCAAGAATTTTTCAGAAAATTTTCAAAAATTATATTTTAATCTATTTTTATCATTTGATCCAAAACTTATCTTATTTTAATATTTTAACTCAAAAAATATTATTTATTTAATTAGACAAGTTAATATTAAGTTTAAAAATGATATAATAATTCTAATTTCATAGAGTTATCAATGAATAACACGAAACGAATCCGGTATTGACACGAATAACACTAAACGAACACGACTAACAGGATACAATTTCCACCCCTAATCTTAGGCATCTTCTTGATTTAATTGTTCAAATATATTGTGTGGTTATATTTAAACAATTCGTATGTCAATTTATTTTTTTATGTTATTTTGCTTTACATAATTATTCTAGAGTTTGCTAATTGATTTGATTTTTAATTCTATATTATTGTTGATTTTGCTAGTTAGGGTTTTACATTATTGAAATTGCTCAAGGACGCACTTTACACTTGTGCTAACATTTTTGGTACTAAAGATTACGTGTTTGGTATTTTGTATGACTTAAAATTATTGAAGTTGACGGATTCAATTAATCTTGTGAGGCTCAAGTAGATTAAAACTTTAGTCTGAATCCGCACACCTAACTGTGAAGACTATAAAAGAAGCGATGATTGATAAATAAATTACATAGAGACTTTATCTATAAAGGGTAGTCTAAGACTTGATCCTGTAATTTAACATTTGAGTTTCATAGAGGATAGTTAGCTGAACCAGTGTTATTTTTTATTCTTTATTTTAATTTTATACACAATTATATATCTGATCATTGTATTTAGGTTACATAATTAAAATTTGTTAAAATTTAAAATGATCTATTCACTTTCTTTAAATTAATTAGATCTGTAATTAAAAATTTTCAAGATAAATTTATAAATTTATATTTCATTATATAATAAAATTATGTATTTTAATATTAATTTTTATTATTTATGCTATTTATTAATTTTAAGTATTTTCATTGTTATTTTAATCATTAACTCACTTTTGGAGCCTATTAATTATAAAGAAAATATTATTGATATATAAATATATAATTAAATTAATTATTGTATGTTATGTTATAAAATAATTTTAGAAATAATAAAATTATTTAATTTTGAAAAAAAAAATCTGTAACTTATTATACCATAATTATTTTTTTGCTACAGTATTATACCATAATTATTATTAGTCAAAGTTCGTGTTAAAAAATATTCACTATAGTTTCAAAAAGGGCCAATTATGTAACTAGAAGAAAAGAGCATATTTTTGGAAAATAAATGGACACAATTTTACAAGCTAGTGCATTTATTGCTAATATAACGGACTACGTATGCTTAAAACAAATAATTAAAGAAACTACACTACTTATTCTCATGAAAAATGAAATTATTTTAATTGCATTCTTTTTTATGTCAAATTTTAATTGAATACGATCTTAAATATTTTTATAATTGATACATTTAAAATTAAATTTTAATAGTTTAAAGGTATAATAATATCCCTAATTTAGTGAGATTTTTGTTTTTTATTGACAAAAAATTTTTAATGATCATATTATTTAATAAGTAATAATATTGATATAACTATATTCGTTATTGTTAAAATATAAATATATGAATTATATATTGTATTTATGTAATTAAATATATTTTAATAATATTATTATTAGATAAATTTATTATTATTGAAAAATGATTTTGATAACAATTTAATATGTTGCACCAGTGTCTTACCTATTTAGTTTATAAGTGTGTTTTCATAATATTTATTAATTATAATTAAAAATAATCCAATTAAAATTTATTAAAAATAATTGAAAGTTTCTATTAACTTTAGTTTAAATACATACATGTATAAAAATATCAAAATGTACTATTAATTAAGGCATGCCTATTCTTTAATGAAATTTGAAAGAAATGGGCAAAAAGAATGAATCAGAATTGATAACAAGAATAAATGAAATTAACTTCTTTTTTTTTTTTTTTTTTTACTTATAATATTGTAGAATAGAAATAAAAATAATTTTTTACTAAAATTTCTTATTAGTGTAATAGTAATTATTTTTAAACATGTTGGCTAAACATAAAAAAAAAATAAAATTTTTAGTATTGAATGATACCAACACTTAATATAAAATTATGTATGTTACATAAAAGATTAATGACATTTGCAATCTTATTTTGATTGTCTATTTATTTTTAAAATATAATAAATTATTAATATAATTTATTTGTCTTACTTATAATATTTTATAAACAATTAATATTATTTAAATATGTAAATAATTATGATTGTTGTTGCTATTGTTATTGTTATATATATAAGATTAACTATTTTTTCTATTACAATTTTTGCCATGTGTTGCTGTATAAATTGTGCTTAAAGAACTATGCGAGATAAAACAATTAATTAATGCATAAATTCTTATATCTAGAATATGTATTTATTGTTATTATTATTGTTGTTATTGTAATTATTATATGTATAAGTTTAACTAATATTTTTTTCACAAATTTTTTCATTTGTTACATATAATATGTGCATAACAAATTATATGAGATAAAATAATTAATTAATGCATAAATTCTTATATCGAAAATATAAAAAAAATATTTATTAATTATTATGCAGCTCAAAAATATATATTGTTAGTGGGTCAAATGTTAAAATATTTAAAAAAGAAAGGGTAAAATAAGATAAGAAAAAAAGGACAAAAAAATAACACTTTTTTTTATAGAAAATAAAAATAAAAATTAGAAGGTGTAAATCAAGGCTCTTTTTATGTATATATAAAAAGGTTTTTTTTTTTTTTTTGTTGGCTCAGACAACATAGAGTTTTTATATGATTGTTGTGTAGTTAAATAAAATTTGGTGTTCTTGGAAAAAGGTTTAAGGTTCGATTACCAAATCTCTCACCAGTCACCTCATACTTAAAATGAATGTTGATCATTTGAAAAAAAAAAAAAAGAAGAAGCAATTTTACCAAAAAAAAAATTAAACAATATTTAAAAAAATTAAATAATAATAATAATTAAATAGCTCTACTAATTGAACCATACAATTAACAATATTTACTTACGTGCACATTTACTCAGTGAAATAGTGAAGTTCTCATTTCTCATAAGTGAAATAGTGGATTCATTCTCATTTCTAATAAATAAATAGAGAAAATAATTTATTTATTTTTCAAACAATGAAATAGTAAGTGCTTATTGTAGTTTGAATATCTGACTTTGAAAAGAATGAAAAAGAATTTTGTCAATTCACTAAAACGAAACAGCAAGAAAAATACTATTAAACAACCAATGACGAGCATTAAAATTCGAAACAATACGCTTTCCTATCCATTCCAAAATATTTTTGTTTTGTTTAATGAATACAAGCCTTTGAATTTTTGTGTGTGTATTACGAAAATTGAGAAGAAAAAAAGGAGAAGAAGAAGAATAACAATGGAATTATACTTCATCCAAGACTTTGAAGCACTATAAACGGACAAACACAGTGTAACATCAATTCATTTTATTGTAGAATTTCATCAATCAAGATTAGGCTGCAATACAACAAATATAATTTGTAATTTAGTAAAGGTTTGAACTTTGAATTAACGAACATACAAAAAATATTTGATTGATTTAAATTCAACGAAGGAAAGGTCTTCATATAGATTATTAAATTTTGAAAGAGCCTAATTTACGCAGCTCATACAGATACAATAGTGCTTACAATTTGCGTCGCTATCTAACATTAAAAATCAGCTCTAAGTTTCACTAGAGGAAGAATAAGACTAAATATTCTCCCACTAATTTATTATTTAATTAAAATTTATATTATTTAAATTATACGTATTATTTAAATAATATAAATATTTATCGAATTTAGACTATTAGAAAATTTCACTCAGTATTATTCTTAATTTTTTTTTTTTTGTTCGGTGTCAGAATTTTTCTTTGTTACGTTCCTTTGTTCTCACTTAAAGCTGCCACGTACATTGTGTGAGCCCAGAGGGACCATGTAATTGTGCGCAGAAATTTTGACGTTAAGGCAAAGGCAAAAGCAAACAACAACAAATTATGTTTGAGAAACAAACCCATAGATAGTGGAAGAAACTCAAAACTTCTACGTGGCTAAAAAAAATTGAGAAAAAATGAATGTATATGAGTGAATGAAATAGTTAATTTACTATCTATTATGAGAGTTGCTCTCCCATATCAAACAACATTTATTTAATTTTTATTTTTTTTGACAATTTTTTTTATTTAATAAAATTACTTTAAAATTTAAGTAACTATTCTCTATTTTATTCTATTTTATCTATATATCTATCAATACTATATAATAAAAAAGAGAGTGGGTCTTTGTTTTGTTGAAATCATTTATTTTACATTTAATTTATTTGACAAATTTTTTTTAATTTTGTAAAAAAAAAAAAAGATAATAAGACAAATGAGAGTAAAACAAGTAAGAATTTGAGTTAATATATTAAAATTTTAATATTTTTAATATTTTTCAAAGAATATTATTTATTTAATACAATAAAAAATGCTAATATATATATATATATATATATATATATATATATATATATATATATATATTTCATTTTTTATTTTTTTCGCTAGAGGTAAAACTTTTTTATTTTTCTTATGGTATACACATTCAACAAAGAAAAAAAAAACTGAAGAAAAAAATACAAAATGATCATGAACATAAAAAAAATTAAAGAAATATTAATAATTATCATTTTTTAGACATGAATTAACAACTAAAAAGGAGAGTTATACCCTCACACATGTGTTATTTATTTGAAGTTATTTTGTTTGATGTTTATTAATTTATTTAATATTATTTTATTTAAAGTTTGTTTATAATAATAAATATACGTACATCATGAATTGAATGGTCCAATTATAGCCACGTCCAAATTTATTTTCCTTAATAAAAATAAGAAGTTTTTTTTTTTTTTTTCTATACAAGAGAGAAAGCGTTGGGATGAAAATTGATAATATTTTATTTTAATTTTTTTATTTAAGTTTGCACAACTTAAATAAAGAAGATAGATATAAAATTAAATAATTATTTAATTTTTTTATTTCTAATTTATTTGATGCGTTTAGTTTGAAGCTTTTTTCTATTTCTATTATAGTATATATATAAAGAAAAGTTTGTGATTTTATATTTATTTAATAATTTTTATTTAAAATTTTATATTTATATTTATTTATTTATTTATATTTTGTTGGGTAATTTATATATTTATATTTAATAATTTTTGTTGTAGATATTAATGTATTTATACTTTTAATTTATTTGATAATTTTATATTTATTTTAAAATGAATAATATATATATATATTACATTTTTTATTTATATAATATTTATTTGGCAATAGTTTTATTTGATATTTTTTTAACAATTATAAAATAGAGATTTTATTTTTATTATTATTACTTTTTAAAAGGGACAAGTAAGCGTGACCTAAAATAGAATTGAGAGAATTTAAATTATGAAATAAATCTTACCTTAATACATTTTGTAGTTTTAGGTATTTTGACACTTATTATAAGTATGAAAAAAATTCTTATTCTCTTTTTCTTCTTTTCTCTATTATTTGTTGAATTTTATTTTTTACTTCTATTTTTAGTGACAATTTTTATTTATTTATTTGATATTTAAAATATATTTTTTCAAAAAAAAATTATTGAAATGAATTATTAAGTAATTTATATTAATTTTTTACCTCTCATTGCAGTTTTTATTTATTTATTTATTAATCTTACTTTATGGCTTCATTTATTTGGCACAACTTTTTTACTAATTTTTATTTATGGGTATATGCTATAAAAGATTATTATTTATACGTTAATATTACTTTTCATAAGTATACTTACTTAATTGCTTTCAAACTCAAGCTTTTATCATACAAATAATCCAAATATAAATATAAGTCTATTTTCTTAGTGTTAAAATTAAACTTGAATAGTTATATACTATTACGTTATATTAAAGAATTTTGGTTAACAACTACTGCTTATACAATATAGTATTATATATGTTATTTATAGTTGTCCATGATCAACTTTTGTCTGAATTTAAAATTTTGGTTTTAACAGAAAACTTATTTTTTTTACTTTTTAGATTATATAATAAAGATTTTACTTTTTAAAATATAAATTTTATTATTACTTATAAGTTGTAAAGCAATGACACTAGATCTTATTCTAAATTATGTAATATTAATTTTTTAAAAATATATTATTATAAAAAAAATGAAATATTTATTATTTTTTAATTTAAAATCATCTTTTATAATTTAAAATTATGATTGAAAAATAATTATGTACAATGCATGTGATTAAAATTAATTTTTTTAAAAATATATGACATTTGACGTTTATGAAATATAAAGAACACCTATATTGACTTTTAACAATAAATTGAAATTATATTGTCCTTTACTTACATTCGATATATATAGTCATAATATTATGAAAAGTCTTTATGTTTCTAACTGTTACCTTGTAAACAATCTATGAGGTGAATTATTATTAGGTACAACAACAAAATATATTTTAGACATCTATTATAATATTCTACATAGGTTGTTGTTGGTAATAATTTATGATATTTAGAATTGCTATTAACAGTTGACAAAAGATACCCTTCTTGCACTACTAAAAAAAAATTCCAACCAAACCAGCAACCCACTGCCCACCAGTGATTTCTACCTTGAAGGAGAAAAGAGATAACGGATATAAGGGACCAAAATTTGCAGGATTAGAATCTGAATAATGAGAAATTATTCATTTGTCTAAAATCAATTGTCTCAACCAAGAGTACGATATTATCATATAGTGAAGATGGAAAACGCTATATATTTTCACTGCATCCCACTCAAAAAAGCACTACATGTTTCATAAATGCTAGTGAATTTCACCTAATTTAATAGCATGATTTGTGTATTAAAACAAATACAAAATTAACGTGCCTAAGTAAATACAAATATAATTACTTTAAAAATTGTAATGCTACACTTTCATTTACCTAGACCAACGCATCATTAAACCAAGAACAATGAATACTTTTTTCCAAATAATACTAATGATGTTTTTATAGGTTAAGTTCATTAATTTTTTACATTTGGTGTCCAATTTTTTATTTGAAAAATCTTATTTTTTTTTCAAAGATATAATTTTATTTTTCCTAAAAATAAATATTTAAAATTTAGAAAATCTCCCTCTCTTTCAAAAAAAACATACCAGTTTTCTCTCTCTCCTCTAACTCTCTCTCATCTTATTCTATTTGTATACCTCATAATTATAAATTTTATTTTTAACTATTAACTTATTGAAATTTGTAATTTACGCTTCTTCTCTCCCTCTCATATTCTCTCTTAAAAAATATTGACGTCTTTATAGAATTTGCTTGTAACAAAAAAAGAAAGCTTCTTATTCTAGGAGCTATCACTTTAACATATTACACCTAGAATTTTATCTAATGTAATTATCAATTCACTTAGATTTATATCTAAGGGTTAACTTTTGGATTTTTTTTCCCTTATTTTTGTTCTAGATTTGATGTTTTTAGTGTAAATATTATTGCAATTCAAACTTTGAAGTCATGATTCTAGATTCAATGTTTTTAGTTTAGATATTATTGCGATTCAAACCTTAAAACAGCTCAATATGAAAACTAAAAGTGCTAAGTAAGAAGGCTTGAAAAAGTATTCTCACTACAGTTTAATGTATTTTTAATTTCTTAATTTAATTTATCATCTTGATTTAAATGAATATAAATCTATATTTTCTCAACAAAGAAATTTGTTTGAATTTATAAATTAGTAGGGAGAGAAAAAATAATATTCTCTTTTGAATGAAGGGAAAGAAAGATTATTTTTATTTGGAAATGAAGAAATTATTATTATTTGGGAATGAAGAGAGAGAATTGAATTTTTTTTTTTTAAATGTTTTTAATATTATTTTTAAGAGTAATATAAAAAATGTTATTTTTAAGAGAAATTTTGATTTTACTCTTGACAAATATCATTAAAAATATTGGACCAACTTGATTTCTAAAAATTAATTAGAATGAAAGGTAGTAATGATACATTAATTATAATTAAAATGTAAAAAAATTTATTATCTTTTAGGTGTGACTACAATGAACCATGTAAACAAAATTATGATACTTCAGACCCACTTTTCAATAGTTGCTTAACTTGTAGTGTGTACTCAAAATAAAATAAATTTTTATACAATTTAGTCATAATTAATGAACCATTACTACCATTTTTTCAATTAATTACTTAAACCGATTAAAATGCCCTTATAAAAAATTATAAGACTAATTTAACATAATCATTAAATTTGTAGCATTCGTAACTAGGCAAGCCAATAAACCTAAATTTGTTGCTTGGGTTAAAGTTCAACCCCAAACTGTGTTCACAGTTGTCGCTCTGTTAAAATCAATAGCCGTTTGAATAATCAAATATTGAAGAGATTATACTTTGAGGCCCTCAAATTGACTGAGGGAAAAGAAAGAGAAGACATTGATTACTCCTCAGGTTTTATAATGATTAATTAATTAAGAAAGAGTGCTCCTTCCTACTATATTTGCCCATTCCTACTATATTTGCCCACATTTTTATAAGTTAACTCACCTACTTTGCTACATACAACTCATAGAGTTTATTAGTTACAATGCCATTCTACCAGTAGTTAACTCACCTACTTAGTAAAACATTAAGATTGTTTTCTATCGTAGTAGTGCTATATAAAAATTCATCTGGTAAAAAAAACGAAGAACGCACAAAAAAGGAAAAGTTGCTATAAAACATACGAGTCCAAATTTTATGTATGGTATACGAGTTTATGTATAACCAATATACATGTAAGTAGAAGTTATTAAAATGATAAGCAAACTTACATAAAAAAAAAAAAAATTGTTTAACAACTTATCGATAATACATAAACTACTACAAGTGATATAGAGCCAAAACATGTTCTTAAATGATTTAAAAGATAGATAAATAATATATTGTGCAAAATTTTAATGACTTTTAAATGAGATAAATACTAAAAATTAAATAATTATTAAAAAGAACACAAGAAATTCGAAACTTAATTTTATCTATAAATTTTTACTTATTGTATGTTACGTGAACAAAGTTATAATAATTTTATATTTTTAATACTTTCTTAATAATTATATTTTTGAACTTATAATATTATTTTTTTCATTAAATAATATATATATTACATGTACAACTATACAAGTTAGATGGATCCTCCTTCATAGAAGAATTATTCATTGTTGATGTGTTACCGCAAATTTTAAAGTTGAAAAAATGGGACCAATTATTACCTCAATATATTGGCTTCCCTTTATAACAAAGATATATTATTGATTTAGACTAATGGTCTAATAATTCCTCCATCTCTACATTCTAACCAAACTCCTCACATAAACCATATAGAGAACCATAAATTAGTCCTCCCAACCCATAACAACTGCCCAACCCCTTTAATTTCCGTTAGTCAACCGTCCCAATCACAAATTGGTCCACTTCTTTACAGTTCTTTGACCAACGCATTTTACTTTCTTTGACTTTGCCTTTTCATTATTTATATCAAAGGAAAAAAATATGAACTTTGGGTGACTAAAAAGAAAGAGGTAGTAGGCATCCAATACAAGAATCAAAGATAAAGAAATCAATTAGAATAATAATAATGAAAAGGAATTTCAGACTTTTTTTTCTTCTTCTAGTAAAATCCACCACCAAATCCATCCTGCACTATTCTTTTCACTTTCAAATAGGATTAATTCATCATTAAACAGAGAAAGGAATCCCAGAATATATTACAGGAGGGTAATCAAACTAATTAAACCCACTAATTTTACATTCTTCGAGATTGAACCGATTCTCTAGGCGGCTCAGTTACTTATCACTAATACTACTGCTGCCAAATTCATCTATAGATTTAAAATTAAAGATTAACACTAAAAATTTAAACTTTGTTCACTTTGTCGTTTTAATTAAGACGATTCTAATATGAGATTAGTTGCATCTGCAACAGAGAGAGAGTGATTGTGTTCTGCTTCGTACGTCACTATAAGCATTGACGGATCATCAAGAGCTCTCTCTACGTGTTTACGAGCTGGACAACCTCTTACACTGCTACACTTGTAGTATCCCCTGTTACCAAAACAAAACAAAACATAATTATATTATTAAAAAATGTAAACATATTCAAGATTTTCAAAGAAATTAGCAATTGGGTTGCAAAATTTTCCGGGAAAGCATTGTACCTTGGGTGTGGCGATCCTTTGATGGGTTTCTGACCGTACTTTCTCCAAGAGTAATCATCAGGTGGAATATCAGACATCTTCAAGCTTATTGCTGGAACTCTAATGACCCTTTTCAACCTTAATTTTCTGCGACAAATAAACGAACCCATAAATAAAAATCATAACTTTCTGAGGAAACAAACACGAATTAGGAAAAGAAAGAAAGTCGATCGGAAGAGAAATACTCACTTCTTTTTGGAACAATGGCAGCGACCTAAAGACCCTGTACTGCACTTTCCAGAACCCATGTTCTCAGAATTACACTTCCTCTTCAAAGAAGTGGAAGAAAGAGGCGGCTTTCCAGCCGAAGAAGCCTGTGAAAGATTCGTAAACTGAAAAGCTGAAGACGACGAAAGCTGCTTGCTATCAGTATCACCAGTCAGCGAGGACTTAAGCGACGTCGCAGCGGAAGAGTAAGAGAAATTGATGGTAGCTGAAGAGTCTTTCCTCTCAATATTGCTCAAAACGCTTTTGGGGACGACACTAACAGAGCCATTTTGAAGAAATGGAGAAGGGATATGCTGGATCGGAGTTGGGTAGTAAACTTTGGTGGTTTCAGAATCTGGGTTTCCACAAGCTTGAGTTGTCAGTGGAGGAGTAGGAGTAGGAGGTGATAGTACCGGAGCTCTTCTGAATCGAGCATGGCCGGTACGAGTCCGACCCAGAAGAGAAATTACATTTTTGAACTTGGAAACGGCTACGTCTGCAACAGCTTTGTAGTCTGTTTCGATCTCCATGGAATTGGAAGGGAAGGTTTTGTCTTTTTGGGTATTAGAAAGTAATCTGATGAGTTTTTCAACGCTTTCAAGCCCAGAAGCAGCTTCTTGAACAGCGTTATCTTCGAACTTGGCTAAGAAGTTCTTCTCTCTTCTGTAGTTCATTAAATCAACGGCCATTGCTGCATAACCCAATTCAGAAAAGGAAAAAACAGAGAAAGAGTAAAAGGTAGAGATGCGAGAGAGGGTGTTGATAAAGGGAAAGGGAAGCTCTGGTCAAAAGGATGCTAGTCAGAGCAATGAAAGCTACAATGGCCCCACTACTTGGGTTGTTGACGTGTCACGTTATCACTTGCTATCAAATGTTGTACGAATTACGAAATGCTAATTTCTGTTTAAAAAATATTTTTTATAATATTTTAATATATATAATAATTTATATAAGATAATTTAATTAATTAATTTTATAATTATATTTTTATCATAAATTTTATATTCTTTTAATAATTGATACATAAAACACTCTTTTTAAATGGATGTTTTAGTATTGACCTCAAAAATAACTCAGTCGTTGGAACGCTGGGACAGGTACTACTCAAATCAAACCAGCCTCTCCATCCGTTCGATCATGTAAATACTTTAGACACACAATGAGATTTGTGTGAGAGAGAGAGAGAATAATTGGTGCTAGCCAGCACGATAGAGTTGACTTTATGTCTTATTTTTTACTTTCGTTTTTCTTTTGGCTAACTTGAAACGCTTCTTTTCATTAAAAAAAAACTTGAAACGTTCCTAAATTCCAATCATTATTCCAGTTTTTCAATTTGAGTCATAACGTCCATTATATGCGATAAATTCTTGAAAAATATGTTAACAGAACTGTATTCAATTATAACTATTAATAAATTTTATAAAATTTTAGAATATAGGCATATTTAATAAAAAAAATTAAAAAAAAAAAAACTTGATATTTAATTATATATTCAATTACAATTTTATAATTTTTTTTTTTTAAAACTAATTTATTCAAAAAAATTATTGACTTTAAAAGATTTTAAAAACTAATAGATTTTTGTTGAATTTTAAGCACTTTTTAATTAAAACTGTGTATAAGAAAATATTTTTTATTATTCTCTCTATCCAAATATTCAAAAGACCATAATTACTAAAAATTCATAAAAATGTTTTAAATTTATAACTCTATAAAAAAGTATAAATTTTTTAATCGAATACATCTCAATAAGTTAATGTTTTTTAATACTATTTTTATTGATATTCCTATTAAAATAAAATTAATAAAAATGAATTATATGAGATTATTTCTCTAAATACTTTGCACGGAGATATTGCAAAAGAAAAGATAAAAGAGTAGAAAGGAATATTGAGAAAACTATTAGATATATTCAATTATATACTATTTATTTCTCTATCGATATGGGTTAGTTTATTTGAAAACTAAAATTCAATTTACATAAAAAGTATTTCTTTTATAAAATAAGGTGGAGATAGATAAGATAATTTATAGAAATAAAACTTTGCAATCACATATAATTCTTTTGGAAAGAACGGTTTAATATTTGTATGTGCAAGTATTGTGTCAGATTGTGTACGTATTATATAAAAAAAATTATTGGCACCTAAATTATGAGTATAAAATCTATTAGTAATCGAGATTAAAATGGTTAATTTTTTTAAAATATAAATAACATTTATACACATACATACCCATATAATCACACACACATACATATATATATATATATATATATATATATATATATATATATAAGATTCAAATTTAGGCTCTTATTATGCAGTGATGTTCCACAACATACAATCATATATATATATATATAAATATATATAGAGGATTAAATTTAGGCTCTTATCATGCAGTTCCACAATAAATATATATTATTATAGTATAAAATAATTTAAAAAAAATATTGTGCCCTTATTATTACTATTACTCAAAATAAATTTACTTATTTTTGTTGAATAGATTCATGATAGTATCTTTCGCATTAAATACATATTTAAGGAAATCTTGTAGATCTATATATTTATTTTCCTACTATTCAGATAACATATTTATAGATTTACCTATTTAGCAAGTATCTATACTATTGATATCGTTTTGTTTAAATTAAATATTAATTATGCCTATCTAAAGACAAAAAAATTACTCTTTTAATAAAAAAAAAAAAAAAAAAAAAGACAAAATATTACTCGTGTCGGTATTATAGCAGTACCCAATATTAATTTTATTATTTCAAGTAAAAAAAAATATTAATTTTATTAACAATAAGATGGCATTCTAAAGGCATGGTTGATTGGTGACCATGGTTCCTATATAGCCGTATTATAGAGAGGAATTTTATTAAAATAATATATCATATGAAGAGAATAGATGTTTATTTCAAAAATTATGAAATTTTTAATACATAATATAATAATTAAAAAATTAAATTATTTAAATTAAATAATTATAAAATTTCTTGTACCTAACTTTCATTATTTTAGTGCTTGAATGTATGTTATAAAAATGCCTTTATTTAGTCAAGGTTTTTTTTTTTTTTTTAATGTAAATAATTTTTTTAACTGTTTTCGACCCCATTTTTCAAGCATTATTAATATTATTTTTTTATCAAACTTGTTAATTATTCATGATTATGTTCAAACTTGTGCATATGCCCTAGTTAAACTATAATAGTTAATTGTATATATCATCATCATAAATAAATTATAAATTTTTACTTTTACCAAAGATCATTTCCTAACGAGGCTAAAAATCTAAATTACTTAAAACGTTAACCTCTATATTAGAAGCTGTTAAAAATATGTTTCTACAAAAATGAAAAAATAAAAAAGAAGACAATCAAATATTAAGATTTGAACCATAAAAACACAATAATATATATATATAAATGCATCATTTGGTTGCCCTTATTTCTGCCTTGGCCACACTTACCAAATTAGAACAAGTAAAACTACTCTTTTTTTCGTTTTTTACTTTTATATTGCCTTTTATTTTTTATTTGAAAGAAAAAATAAAAAACATCAAACAAAATTTATTAAATAAAATAAATAAGGAGAAACTCTCCTTTATATATAAGATTATAGATAGAAATTAAAAGAAAACAAAACCATCCTCAAAGAACTCTTACTTTTGGGTAACTTCAAAATTAAATTGCTATTAGGCATAAATTGCAATTTTGACTTTCACATATATACAATGAAAAATTAAAATCATATATAAATTACTCCACAATTTAAACTCCATTAGATGTGGCCCAAAAATCCTTTTAGTAATTTAGAATGATATTAGTAAGTGATAATATATTTTAAATTGGGTTGCGAAATAAAAAATTTGGTTCACAATAAAGTTACAAAGATTGTTCATCTCTCAATATAGAAAAGGAAAAAGGAGAAGCTCGTCTCGTCCATATTTATTTTTAAATTTGAAATGCAGCAGAGCTCGCAAGTCTCAGCATGAAAAAAAGTTTAAAACGAAACAAGAAAAAGACGACGAAGAAGTATGATGTCGATCGTTTACATGTGTAGGTTTAGAAGTCAAAAGACGAAAAGTTGGAGAAATTGACCCCAACAAAGAATTCATGAGGACACAAATCACCAACATACGTGCTTTACTTGTCTGCCTAACTTTTGACTTCCCATCCAAATTAATTGCTATCCAATTTTCCTTCTCAGAAATAAGGATAAAAAAATTATAATTATAATAGTTAATATTGGTACTTTTATCAAAAACGAGCCTTACTTCATCACCAAGAGCTCTTTTTTTTTTTTTTTTTTGTGTTATTACGAAGAAAAAAAAATCCTTCTTAGAAATGGGCAAATCAAATTTTGTATATTGATTTTTAAAATATTTTATGTTAATTTCATATTTTTAATAAATTTTTTATTTATAAATAAGTACATTTTAGTCTTTTCAGATTGCATCTGCATATGGCATATCTTTAACTAGCTTCCACGAAGCTTCAACAAAATAGTGTGTTTCACATTTTAAATAACATTAGGGTATAGGGTTTCCTAGTAGTTCTTTTAAGTTTTTGACTTTAGCTACTAGCTTAAATGCGTCGAAAAGCCCACAAGGATAAGGACGAAGAATCAACATATGAATTAGTTTAAATTTAAATAAAAATTAGGACTAATTTAGTAAGATTAATTTTTTAAAAACGGAAACTGAAATAAACTATAAAATTTAAAAAATTAATTCAATTTGAACTATTTTTTTTGTTTAGTTTGATTTGAGTTGGTTAAAAAAAATTTCTTTCTTTTTTTGCTAAGGACGAAGAATCAACATATATAAATTAATTTAAATTTAAATAAAAATTAGAACTAATTTAGTAAAATTAATTTTTTAATAACGAGAACTGAACTAAACTATAAAATTTGAAAAATCATTCAAATCCAAACTATAGTTTTTGTTTAGTTTAGTTAAAAGAAATTTCTTTCTTTTTTTTTTCTTTAATGAATTTTGTTTATTAATTTTTTTTAAAAACTCTTGTATTATAGTTTCTAAAATTTTAATGATAATTTTATCATAATACCTAATTTTAAAATATAGATTTCGGTCACTTATCTAATATCATTATCCATATCAAACACAAAGTGAAAGAAAAATTATAAATATAATTAAGACAAATAAGTAATAAGGAATAATAATCACATTCTTGACAAAATTTGTTAATTTTAATATACAATAATATTATTCAGTAATGTTGTTCATACAATGAAAACTCTAACGAAACAAATATGAAAGACGGTATAATTATAAATTTATAATAGATAAATAATTAAATAATACAAAATTAGTATCTCATGTGAATAGAAAACAAAATAAATGAGAGCATTTAGTAGAAAAGTGCTTACATGAATTTCACTTAAATATCCAAATTCTAACAGAAAAAATGGGCAAAAATTGTTGGCAACTAGCTAGAGTTAGGCGAAGGTGTGACTTGTAAAAAGCTTCGTGAGAGGCGTTGATTTAAGTTTTTAAGAGAAAACTGATTTATTGAAAGTGGTATATTATAAACCTAATTAACTGTGAATGAAAAATTAATTTTTTTCAATAATTCTATAAAATAACAATATAAATATAATAAGAAAAAAATTAATAAATAAATTAGGTTGGTTCGATTTTTTTAAGATTTTAATAAATAAAAAATAAATTAATATTAATCGATTTTTTCAATAAAATTTAATAACTAATTTTTTTAAATTGAATTTATTTTAAGTATTTTTTGTTCATCCCTAATAAGAATTTAGTAGTAATCAAATTTGCTTAATTGCAATTCTTCAAACACAAGTGCAATTTAAATGCAATCACAGATAAAACAGTGAGATAGATTTATATAGTATGATCATAACTCATACTTTTCTAACCTTACGATTTTTAAAACTAATCAATAAATTTCAAACAAAATTTTAACTGAAGTATTGAATTAAGTAAAAATTATTTAACGTTTGATCTATAAAAAAAGAAAAAAAAAAAACAATTTATGACATGTGATTGGATTTTGTCTACCTTACGAGACAATATCAATCAAGGCGGTTGAGTTTCATTTAAGAATTTAAAGATATTTTTATCAAAATTTAATATAAATATTAATTTTAATTAGCTTTTTATTAATAAAAATTTCATAATTATTATTTTTATTTATAATTTTATATTTAATTAATAATTAATATATTATTTAATATTTATAGCTTGACAATTAAATCGCACTGCCTGTGTTGGACTCATAGAGCCGCATTTCAACCACCAATTTTGACCGACATCTGATAATATTTTATACATGGTGCATGAATCCATGCTGAAAGCAAATAAAAAGTTGCATAAATTTAATGTGATAAAAGATGAGGCTTTATCGTAAACATCACAGCTGATTATGATACATGAACCAGTTACACGTGTAATTTTTTTTTTTTCGAATTATATATATATATATATATATATATATGTATATATACATACATACATATATATATGTATGTATATATATATATATGTATATGTATGTATGTATGTATGTAGGGGTTAGCAAATAATTCGATCGATCCGCTTAAATTAATAAAATCGATCCGATCCGTCGGATTCAAATCGGATTGGATTGATATATTTTGTAGTCGGATCGGATTCGGATCGAAAAGTATACAATCCGTTCGGATTCGGATCAGATTCTGATTGACAGATTTTATAATCCGCTGTAATCCGATCCGGACTGAATTAGTATTAAAATTATAAATAAATGCATATTATTTTTAATGTGTTATATTTAAATATTATACATACCACAATTACATTAAATTATTATTTTAGTTTTTTAAAAAATAAAAATGTTAAATTCTCTATAATAATTTAATAATATTCAAGAGTATACTTTTTATTATTTTGATTATCTAATTTGTGACAATAAATAAATAAATTTTATTAAAAAATATATTAATTTAAAATTTAAATGTTAGTATATATTGTGTTCTATATATGATAATAATAAAAAATAAATTATAATCTCAATCCGATCTATCCGATCCGAAAAATTCGATCTGCTCGGATTCGAATTGGTTCGAATTGACTACGTTATCGGATCGAATTCGAATTAAAAATCTTCAAATTCGCTTCAGATCGAATCGAATTCAGATTGATAAAAAACAGACAGTTTCGATCAGCTCACCCCTATATGTATGTATTCATAAAATTTGATATTTCTTCATAAAAGTTTCTAAACAACTTTTGATTATGAGTAATTCATATCTATACTTCACGGTTTGTAATTATCTTAAATGCAAGCTGTCAAATTTTTTAACGCAGGACTATATGTTGAAAATATGTCAATTATATTATGATTAATTAAAATAAATTTAATTATATGATATAATTTTTTTATATATAAATTTATTTTATTTTAAATTTTTTTCAAAAACATATATATGTTTATTTTTTTTATATTTTAAATGAATATATTTTTTTAGTATTAAATATATAAATATGAAGGAAAATTTAAAATAAAATTAATTATATAATTAAATTATTTATAAAAAAAAGAATTAAAATATTAATGTTTACGGAATATCACAATTCAATAATTATCAAATATATTATTATTATGAGATAAATTTATGAAAAACGACAAAAATTAAAATATTTATTAAAATACCGACAGTAGTAGTGAGACGTTATCAATTTCTCCAGATGAAAGATGAACAGCTAAGTAATTCTAAGGACTAGCTTATATAGCGCAGGAGAGTTAAGACATGTTTACACTTTAAAGAACGAATCTAGGTAGCTCCTGTTGTGTTTGCTTATAAGTAATATTATTTTATAGTACGGAGGATTCAAATGATTTTTTTTTTTTTTTATAAAAAGATATATTTTAATTCTATACTTATATTTTGTATTAATTTAATCTTTTTATTTTATAAAAATAATAATATTAGTTCTTTTTTTCCTATATAAATTTTTTTAAATCTTTGTTAAATATTTGTAAGATTTTACAAAAATAATTTATTATTTATAACATTTTATTAGTTAAATTATAATTTTTTTTAATTGTTGGATTCATTTTACTTGTTTTATATTAATTTTTTTATTTTTTTTCCTTACTAGAGTGTTAATTTTATTACTTTTTCGTTATAATATTTTAGATAATTTATTTCTCTTGTTGTATTAGATTAGATAAATCTAATTTTAAAATTTATTGAATTTTTTACTAACTTTGATACTAAAATTTCATTCAACATTTTGATTTTAATAATTTACAATATTTAAACAAATAAATGTTTTAGAACAATTTTTCATTTTTAAACTTGTATTCACATAAAAATTTTAAAATGCACAAATAAACTTTTCTAATTAATAGATAAAATCTAGATGTATTTTTTATCATCAATATTTTTGATATTTTTTAAAAAAGAGGACTTATGTTATTATTTTTCTACAAGAGAATGACTCGTATTATAATTTTTTGATAAAAAAAAAACTTAAATATTGTTAAAAATAAGTGAAAGATTAAACTATTTTTTAAAAAAAATTAAAGGACTTTTAAGATATTTTTTTTCTTTTTCAATATAGCATACAGTGGTTTAATTAGACTAATTTTAAAAGTTTAAATAATTAAATTTTAATTTTAAGAGCCTCTCAACATTTTAGTAAAATAATAGATTATATTTTTAAAATAAAAATGTATGAATTAAAATTAAATAATATCATTTGTTATTATAATAATAAGAAGTGTATTTTTCTTAATAACAGTAAAAATGTGTATTTTAAGCATGTATGTAGTAAAAATAGCTATCAAGATTTTTAGCTTTTAAAATATGTATTTTAATTCTATTTTTTTATTTATTTATAAAAGTTTACTATAAATTCATTACATATCTTTAAGATGTACGTAAAGTTATTTTATATTAATTATTTTAATTTAATTATAATTTAAATATATAAAAAATAAAAAATATTATAAATAATAGGTAAATTTATCATAATAAAAATTATTAATAGTTGTTGAGTTTTTTAGAAAAAATAAATATTTTTTATCAAAAAATTTACCATTATTTATGATATCACATGACTTTTGTATATTTTAGTAGTAGCTAAATTAAAATAATTAACTTAAAATGAATTTATGTATACCTTTACAATAAATAAAAAAGCTTATAGTGTACATTTTAAAATATTAAAGACTTAATTGCTTCTTTTAAAAAATAAATTGACCATATGCTCTAGACCCTATGTCTATGTGTGTATATATATTTTTTAATATAACACACACAAATACTATTACAATGTATGAGGTTCGAACCTACATCTTTAACGAGGCTACCAAAAATAAATTTGCCAAACATTTATATATTAAAAAATGGTCAATATATATCAAAAAAATTGATAAAAAATTATAAGTCTTGTGCACTTTGAGTATTTGTTAGCATTTTTGTGTGCAAAATATGATATTTATTTTATTTTATTTTATATTTTTATTTATCTTTGTGTAAGATACTTTACTTACAATTAATATTGCACACACTCAAGCAAATTTAAACACTTTGTATGCTTGTATATTACACACACTACATAGTGATTGAGAGCATGTAGTTTGTATGTTTGTATGTATTTTTATTTGTATTTGATTTTTACTGATTGTAGGTATTTGTGAAATTTTAAAATGTTAAATTTTTTCTTAAAAAATTATTTTATTTGGCTCGTTAGGGACCTCACAAGGTTCCTCAAATGTAGCTCGCCGAGGTTAGTTAGCGAGTGTGCTCAAGATGGATTGAGACTCATTGAATCTCGCTAAGGTGTGTTGCCAGAGTGCTGCGAACTGTCGACAAGGGTACCAAAAGCTAAAAAATAAACTATAAATACCAATTCCCTTTCTTATTTCTAAACCAAGATTTTGAGCTTATTATTGTGTGAAAAATATTCTTTATCAAATATTTTACAAATTCTTAATTATTAATACGTGAAGTATTTTTTATATTAATGATTTAGAGTCAATAAAAAATATCAATTGAATATTTGGAGAAATTATTTTCAATATAGTTTTTTCGTATCGCCAATATATTGAGTGTTTTTCTATATTGGGATATGAGGTGGAGTTGGAGTTAGAGAAAATAATTTATAAACGAAGTTTCTGTGTCAACAATATATCGAGTATTTTTTTGTATTGTTTATACAATATTTTCATAAAATTATTTTTTAGCCAGTGTATTATCTTATTTAGTATTCACACTTACTGATTGCAAGTATTTGTATTATATTATATGGTGGTGAGGCTTTGGAGATGAATCTAATCCCCTGCGAATCAAAATAACTGTGAAAATAATTGGCAAGACTATTGAGTAGTTGTCTTAAGTAATCCCGTTGATGCTATCACTTGAAACTTAAGTGGTTTATCACATAATATTATTGTGTTTGTATGACTAACTACATGCATTAGTGGAATCATTATATTACTTGCACATGTACTAACATATAAAAATTGTATTATGATCGGAAAGCTTTTAATATTTTACTCTATTTTTGCCATCTATTATGTATTTTCTGTGTGCTTATTATATGTTTGTGTTTTTGTTGTCCGTAGAAGATGAGTGACTTCTAAGATGTCTATGTCATATTAATTTAATAGTTTATGGGGTTCGGACTCTCTCATATATCTTTCATAAATAAATAAATCAATAATTTTTAATTTTGTAATTCATCTATTAAAGGAAACAAAAGTAGATTTAAAACTTATTTAGTAAAATTATGTTATGTTTTTATTTAATATTCAATTTTTGTCCTGTTATTCTCAATCTTATTTGGGCACATCTTATTTCTAATTTTTGGATAACAAGACAAACAATTAGTAAAGTCGTGGTTCCTAGAGTAAGGTTTGAAATTTTTTAAAAATTTAAAGACATTAAACAAAATTAAAAAAACAATTTTTTTGAAATTCCATAATTGGGTTAAAATACGAACTCGTTTTAAAAAGCTTTAATTTGCCTTGCTTTTGCAAAGCAACGTTGAAGGTTGGTTAAAGAACCTTATTTCCTTCGTGCGAGGGTCCTCAAAGCTAAGTATTTTTCTAATGAATATTTTTTAATGTGCCATGTTAAAAAATGAGACTCTTATACTTTTAAGAGTATTACGGAGAAAAGATGGAATTAAAAGAGAGTTGGAGATGGATCAAATATAAACATTTGGACTAACGTATGGCTCCTAATCCTAATTTTGAGGTGTTTACACCAAACCCACATATTGGTTTTACTAAAGTTGCTTATCTCATTGAATCAATAAGTATGATTTGGAAGGTTCGAAGAGTGAGACAAATTTTTATGCCTTTGAAGCAGAGGACATTAAAATTTTGCTTTTATGATATTCTACGTACCTTCTTATGACAATCTATATACAAAGCGAAAGTCCCTGTTAACTCTTTGTGTAAATGTTGTAATGATTCTGCAAGGGAAACAGGGCTGCATGCACTTGTTCTTAATGAGAAGACCACTGAAGTTTGGACTACCATTGGTCTGAAGTTGGATCTTAATGTGCCTCATGATACCCCTTTACCTATTTGGCTGGAAAGGAATTTTGTAAATCTCAACATGGTTCATTTTTTTGTATTCTTTGTTCTATTTGGCATGCTAGTTAGAAACGGACATGTACATGTTAAAAAGGATTGGTTGGCTGCTAATGTTTTATTGTCTGAGATTCTTTCTTCATAAGTTCAAAAGTTATTTTTCTACTTCTAATCGGTGTTCACCATCACTATGGAGAAAACCATACCTCCATATTGGGTTAAGGTAAATGTTAATGCAACATGGGATGCTAATTTTGGTTGAGCGAATGCTTGCTCAGTACGTATAGCCAGCCAGCCCAACCAAGTCAACTAGGCATGTCTGAGTGACCTTTGAGGAGCTTTCGGTAAAAATAACATAGATTCTGATTACAAATTAGTATTTCCATTACTAGCAAAATCAGTAACAAAACTGTGCATTTTTGTTACCCATAATTTATATAGATTACATTAATACCCTTTACGTCTAACAAATAACTATAAACAAACTAAAAAACAGATCTGCCGTGCTATTATGCTTTCACCATCGTCCTTTTTTACGTGATATACAGAATCAACATATAAAAAGATTGATTTTCACACGATACTGTCTCGCAACAAAAGATTGATTTCGTAAACATAAAGAAAATCAGATTCTACAATTCTTGTAGGAATTATGATCCAAAATCTGGAAGAGACATATTCAAATAGCATGAATTCTGTGTAAACTCATTTACATAGTATGTAACAGAGTGTACATAGTATATAAACCCTGTTACATACTCTGTTACAAAGTTTACATACAACAGGTAATGGTTTACACAGTATGTAAACGAGTTTATATACTGTGTAAATCAGTTTACATAGTATGTAAATCAATTTACATACTATGTAAATGAGTTTACATATAACAAGTAATGGTTTCAATAGAGTGCACATGAGAAACAAAAAAGAAAAGGTTAAGCATATACATAAAAACATCAAACTAAAAAGAAGTCTCTAACTAAAGAAATTAAGCAGCAACAAAGTTTAAGATAACTAAAAGGATGTTTTGAGAAACCAAGTTAAACCACAATCAATATTGTTCCAAATACTAGATGGATAATCTCACTTACAAAATATAAAAATAGAATAATATCCAAGTAGTCAAAGCACAAGCTCTAAGATTGTCATAGCTGGTGATGCATACAGAAAATAAATTCAAATAGTCATCAAGGAAGAAAATATTACATATGTTCTTGATCTAAGTCAAACTAGCATAGCATAAGGTATCAAATCCAATCTAAATAACATAAAAGCTGCAATTTTTAGTCAAATGCATTTTGGAGCAGAAGGATTCTGTACAAGTATATGAGAAATTTGAGTATGTAACACAATCTACATAGTATGTAAACAGTTTACATAGTATGTAACACAGTTTATATACTTGTATGTATACTCTGTTTTGTCTAACAAAAACAGAGTATAATCAATTCCTTCCAAATTGTTAATGTCCAATATAATTTACAGCAAAAAATTGAACGACTGTCTGCACTAAGAAGTATTCATATGATTTACAAAAGAATGATTTTTTTTCCAGATTGTCAAATAAATAAATTTAAATGATTTGGTGAAATGAAAATGGTATCACTGATAGAAAAATTATTAACACAATTTCCAATCCATCAGTAAACGATTCTTCATAGTTTTAAGATAAAAACTAAACATTTTTTGGACAAACTCTTAGTACATCATTGACTTTAAATTTCTCAGAATAATGATCATATATATTATATAACATGCAAAAGAACTGGAACTAATTGCCGGCAATGACGAAAACTGAGAAAGTAAAGAGAAAAGAAGATGAGAGATGGTAATTGTATTGGAGTTTATGAAATCTTTTTTAATATAAAATACATGAAGAATTGAATTAATAAAAAAGGATAAAAATATAAATTTATTAGATTAAAACACTGTCGCACAATAATTTACGTAAAATTAAACTTACTCCATGAGGCCATTAACTATTAAGACCCATTAGCATATCATCTTATACTGGTCCATCTGAAGCAAGCTTATACCAATACGAGGCAAGCCCAACCAAGTCAACATAATTTATAGATAATTACTTAATTAGTTTGAGAGATTAGAGAAAAATATGAACATTGCGGACACAATATTGCATTTTATGCCTGAAATGAAAATTTAAAATAAGCACAGCAATTATATAAAGTTTTCATATTAAAATATATATCATGTATATATAAAAGATAAATGTTAAAATTGCTATAGAAATATTGAACACTTGTTATTTAAGAGACATGCTTAATGGGAAAGAAACGCAAGAATACAACAAAGACAGTATACCTTCAAAGTGAATAATCTGTGATTTTTAAGAAAAATATCAAATAATTTAGTCATCATTGACATGTTAAAGTGTATTATTTGTTATTTAATTGAATATTACAGTATATTATCAGAAATCAACTTATTATAAATTATTGATTTAGTATTTTGGTAAGAGAGTCGAATACAAAAAGAAATATGTAAAAATAATATGTGATATCTGAGAAATTAGATTCTACAGATATTTTACATCTTACAACTTTTATATTATATTCTTAAAAAAAAAAATCTTGAAAAAAAAAAAAAAAAGGAAAGAAAGATCAATACAAAAATTATAACATTTTATGGCCGGATCAAATTACAATTATATTTTTATATATTCTAAAAAAACTAAATAAATCAATTTTTTTTTTTTTGTGAATATTGGGGGCCATAGCCACCACAGCCATAAGGTGGGTCCGTCCATGGTTACTCTGAATGAGATTAGCTTAAGTTTAGTTCAAATTAATTTTAAATTATGTAGATAAGGAGATCACGAACTTATTCATATATTTTTTTCAGAACAAAAATATTTATTATAAATATTAGATTTTGATTATATCTTTTAAAACAATAAATATTTTTTCCTTTTAAGAGTTTTTTTTTTTTTAAATAACATTGTGGTAATTATTTTGTGACAATAACATTTTGTTAAACAAGTGAGCTAGCTTATCTTAGCTCCAAGAGTTAAGTTAGTTGGGTTTTTTCAATTGATCATCTGTTCATTAAATTAATTTAAATAAGCTTGGACGAACAATTAATTTGACACATCTACTTAAACGAAGACCAAGTTTTTTTTTTAATTAAAAAAAATGATACCTAATTATATACTTAAGAAATATGATGTGTATTGCATGGGTTGAAAGATAAATTATTTAGTGTTATAAATTTACATAATATGTATTTCAAATTGTTAGCTGGACAAATCAAGGAAAATTTTTAATTTTTTGTACTTTAGCAGACTAACAAAATTACTAATATATGGATGCTTCTGTTGTATGATCTTTTCATAGGCATCCTTAATCAGTTAATCTTCTGGGCTATGGTTTACGAATAGGCATATACTTCATCTGTATACGCTCAAATGGCCTTTTGACAATATTCTACTATAAATTTTGAACTAATATATGCAACTCTCTCTTTTTTTTTATTGGTCCAAAAACTACAGAACTAACTTCCTTTAAATATATAACAATAAAAATAGTAGCCTATCACTAACTTATTCTCTCTTCGAAAGTATATGTTAGTCTTATTATTTTTGTTACTATAAATTTTATAGTAGCGTTATTTTAAATAATTACCCTTTTTTTTAGATTCCTCTCTTTCAACTTTCTCTTCCTCTCTGCCGTTTCTCTTGCCGCACTAGAGTTCAGTTTTTCTTCCCACTGGAGGGTGTCTTCCTTACCAGAAGTCCCTCTCTCCAGTGAGTCTCTTGTAATATCTTCATTTCTTTTGTATTACTAGAGTTACTTTTTTTTTTTTTCTTTACTTTTGTTCCTTCTTTGTGAAGGATAGTTTGTGAAATCCTTTAGAACTTCATGTATATATCTAGATCTAGTGTAGTTTCTATGTTTTTGGATCCCTGTTGTGGCCATATTTGGAATTAAGTGGTCATTCATGGGTATAGATGTTGAAGTTTAAAATGGCTTTCAAGTTCTCAAAAGATGTTTGAGAAAAGCCCTCAACTAGTGTGACTCAAGTTGGTTGACGGTTTGTCAGTCTATAGCGTTTTTTCCATGTCATCTTAACTTGGTTAAGTGCGAGATATGTTTTGACTTCTTATAGACTTACTTGTGGGTGCTTGGATGCCAAAGAATAAGAAGAATAGTGGATGACATTTCACCTTTTCAATGATGTTTTATGTTATTTGTATTTGAAGGGTGTTAGTGATACTCTTTTTAAGGGTTGAAAATTTATGTAAATTTTTTTTTTCATATTAATGAAACCTCTTTAAGTTTGACGGAAAAATTACCAAAAATAATACTTTTAAAATTTATAATAATAAAACTAGCAGTCAATTTAAACGTATAATATTAAACGTTTAACATTAGACAAGTTTAAATTATCGTCGTTCAATTAAAAAAATGATATATCAATCTTTTTTTAATTAAAAAAAAATTATAGTCACGAAAAGCATAACACATAATAACAAGCTTCATTACTTGAAAGGCTTTCAAAACATTGCCTTTTGGTTACCAAAAATATTTAACTTTGCTTTTATGTGAAGCAAACCTATATAACTAGCTAGTTTTAGGTGTCACGACGCTGATAAAATGCAACCACCCACCAAACTCTTTCTATGTTTGTTACTCCATCAAAGGCGGCCTTTAGATCTACTAATATTTCACACGTTAAACTAATGCTTCAGTTATGACTAATAAATAAATTTTGTTCGAAATCTAACTAAGTTGGGTTTGGGCATACTCCTATGACATGATTGGAACTCAATTGTTATCTTGTATTGAAACTATAAAAAAAAAAAAAAAACAAAGAAAGAAAATTTATAATTTTATAATTTTTTTGGAAGTAGCAATAGCCTTTCAAATTTTTAGTTGGTAGACACCTTAATTTGACATCTAAAATATAACTTTTATTTTATAAATGCAAATATTTGTAACGTTGATATCCAACTCTAATACCAAATTATAAGAAGTTACTTTGTGTCTTTTATTTAAAAGACAAAAATTAAAAGAAATTGAAAATTTATGGTTCTTTGAAGAAACCATAGTCTTCTAAATTGCTAATCTTCCGGGACTAAAGTCTTCTAATTAATATTCTAAAAATATATATCATTATTCTATTTTAGTGATTATAAATATGGCTTAAATATTAAATATTTATTAAATAATGAAATATTTGTTCTTAAAATATTATCTTAAATAATAATTTAAAATTAAATTAAATGATATAAAAAATAATTATTATTTTTTACCTACATAAAAGCTTTGAAAATCAAATATATAATAATATTTTGAAGTACTTCACAGGAAAAGTACTATTATAGAAGTAGAAGGGATGGTATACAGTCTAAAAAGTTGTTATGGTACTTGGCGAATAAACATATCCTATAGTTTATTATATTTACCGAAAGAATATAAAGAATAAAAGAATACAAAATCTTTTGTTAACATTATGGGTAATATGAAATCAATAAAAGAAAATAAAAATCTTTTATGTTTTATAAAGCACGAATAGGAAATATTTGAATAAGGTTATAAGATGGGTGAGCTAACTATAATTAAAGAATATAAATTTATTAATTTTTAAATAAAATATTAAAAAATTAATAATTATTAAAAAGAGTACTAAAAATTTAAAATTTTAAAATTGTCAGAATTTTGTCCATATAATACCACTCATTACATGCCATATGAATAAATTTAAGACAATTTTAAAAATTTTAGATTTTTAATGTCACTTTTAATAATTATTAAACTTTTAATATTTTACTTAAAATTTAATGAATTTTTATACGCTTTAATTATAATTAATAAAATTTTAATGTTTTTTTATAAACTTAATTATTAAGGATAAGCTACAAAATATAATATATAAGTCAGACTAGAAATTAGAGTTATTCAACAACATAAATCCCAAACCTCATTTTGGGCATTATGGGTTTAACCAACTAAAAATTAAGTGAGTTCAAGAACTTGATGTCAACAAATTAACTAAAATAGTAGGGAAAAAAAGGACGAAAATTAAAATAATATGTTAGCTGGCACTCTCACAAATCAAACAGCTAACAGATACATACGGAGTTCAAATGTTAAGCATCGTATATAAAAATGTTGAGTATGATAAAGATCAGAGACGGACGTATGGCATGGGCTGTACCGGGCTTCAGCCCGGACAGCTTTTTTTTTTTTTTTTAATTTTTTTAATAAATATTTATAATATAAATATAATTTAATATATTATATTAATTATAACCCTAATCAAATTATTACTTTCAATTGGTCTGCTACCTTTCATTGCTTTGTTAACTGCTGCCGCTTCTATTGCTCTGCTATCTGCTATTTATTGATTATTGCTTTATTTTCTGGTTTTACAACGGTGTGCATTTGATATCTTCTTTTTCTTCTTTTTATAAAAAAAATAAAATTATTATAGTTATATATTATTCTTTAAAAATACTAAATACTTAAAATATTTATATTTTAATTTATACTCATATCAATAATTATGTATTATATATTCATAAAAATTATAGCTTTTAAACGTTTGATCGATAAATATTATATAATTATTAATTTATGTGTTTATTTAATTATAAATTTATATGTATTTAGCACTCATTTTTTTCATAACAATTCACCATTATTACATTAAATATGTTATTTAAAACGTCAGTTGAAATTCTATGAGACGACTGTTGTACAACACTTAGATTTTTGAAACATACATTCTCTATCTAAATTGTGTGAAGAGCTAGTTAGAACAGGAAAGTCACAGATATACTATCTGATTGATAGATTAATTTGTTTGGTGTTGACCCTTTCAGTCTCTACATCAACTACGGAACGTGCATTTTTAGCTATGAAACTCATTAAAACATCACTTTGAAATAAAATGGAAGAGGAATTTCTTCAAGATTGTATGATTGTCTATATTGAAAGAGAGTTTACAGAAAAAATTGAATCTGATTTGATAATTAATGAATTTTATGTTATAAAGCATCGTCGGGCACAACTTAAATAAAAAAAAAATTTGTTTATTTTTTAAGTTTATATTATTTTTTCAATGTTAGCTATAAATCTTGATATTATGAATAAAAAAAATTAGAATTTTTTTTTAATATATATCAGCCCTCCTAGAAAAGTATTTTTGGGTACGTCCCTGATGAATATGATCACCATTTTGGTGGCACTGTATAATAGTGAGTATTGTTAATGTCAGTAAAAGTAAAGGTAGTAATGTAATTATGATACTGTATCTATCACAATAGTAGCTACTAAAAATACTGTGAGGGATTGGTGGAGAGTATTACATATGACCAATACAAAATTAAACTATGAAGCAGCACGTGCCTTGCACAAACTAGGGCTCGTCACAGCTCCAAACTACTTAACCAACAGTCTGCTTTGCAAATAAATCGTAATTAAGCATGAACCCATTCTTAGCACGACACCAGCTAACAATCACAAACCTTGCCTATCACTATCAACCATATGTGGTCACCATTTATACATCGCTTGGTTACGTAGATTCATTCCTTTGTTCCTAAGATTTATTACAACAATTATGATATGATATACCATTTTATTTCTCTCCCTTTCTGTCACACACAGCCAATAAAATAAATCGACCAACCATCAAAACACAACCAGCCACCGCCAATCCGCCCCTACCACTGCAGATTTGGTCCTATTTTCATACAATTTGGGTGTTTTAGTTGGCCCTTATGTACTATTTTTTTAAGAGTGATGTAACGATATAACTACTATTCACAATAAACAAGAAAAATGAAAAAAAAAAAAAAAAAAACATAAGAAATAGAAGATATATATTTTAAAAAGTAAAGTTATTACTTTACTTAGAATATTTATTCACTAATTAAAGTTGTAATCGATTCATTTCACTAACTTTAATTAGTAGAGAAATATTTTAAGTAAAGTAATGATTTTGTTTTTTAAAATATGTATTTTATATTTTCTAAACATGCTAATTTTATATTTTTTATTGTTAAATACAAATACCTAATTGGTATTTTATTCTTTTTTTTTATTATTATCATTTTCTTTCCTTCCAAACAACCTTTCAAAAACTTAAAATCATGTAGGTAATTACCGTGTGTGTTCTATTAACAATTTAAATGTCAACTTTCATTTTTTAATTGAAAACTTTATCCGAAATTTTATGATTTTCTCTCCACTTTCCAAGTTCTAAAAAGACTCCTGTCTAAAATTTGAGTCGTAACAATTTAAACAAAATTGGGCCTCCGACATTTATGGGCCTGTGTCCACTTCCCTCCTCTGTTCATCACTTTAATCTGTGCGAAGCTCGACAACAAACAAAAACATTCGGACAGACTACAATAACATTGCAATAAAGCAAAATAAATCACCCGTAAATTCGAAGAAATCTTTTAGATTAAACAGCACCTAAATTCGGCACCAGAATTCCCCCAGCTTTCTTCTTCTTTTCCCATTTCAATGCGATCTTAATCAAACTCAAATAAATATTCAATTCCGAAAGCAACACTCTACAAATTTATACAGTCGACCCTGCTCTCTCGCTAACAAATTACTTAGAAAGTTAAATAGAGAAGATGAAGCTCTCGGCATGGCAGCCGAGCTACTATAATCGGCGGAGCAACAGCTTCAGAGGATCGGCGACATTAGATTCGTCGGCCGACGGTACGTTCAAGTCTCCGGCTTCGATCTTCTGGTTGGTATTTCACGGTCTCTGCTGTTTAATTAGTCTTGTCCTCGGATTTCGCTTCTCTCGTTTAGTCTTCTTCTTGCTCTTCTCAACTTCTCCGACGAACTTCAATCCGGTGCCGTTCCGCTCTGCTTCCGAGCTCGGTGGAGCCCTAGAGAGCTTTGCAACTCCGGCCAATCTCGAATTGTCGTTGAACAGAACAACCTCCTTGAGCTCTAGCAGCCGAGTTGTGGTTGGTCGACATGGGATCCGTATTCGGCCTTGGCCACATCCTAATCCGACTGAGGTCATGAAGGCCCACCAGATTATTGACGCTGTTCAGAGAGAACAGAGGCGTCAATTCGGTGTTAAGAAACCTGGGACGGTGATCGCGGTGACTCCGACTTATGTGCGTACCTTCCAGACGTTACATATGACTGGATTGATGCACTCGCTTATGCTTGTGCCTTACGACGTTGTGTGGATCGTGGTGGAGGCCGGTGGGGCTACCAATGAAACCGCTTCGGTTCTTGCCAAGTCTGGGCTTCGGACTATTCACGTTGGGTTTGATCAGCGAATGCCGAATTCTTGGGAGGGTCGCCATCAGTTGGAGGCTCGGATGCGGCTTCGGGCTTTGAGGTTAGTTCATTTTATTGTCTATTAGCTCTCTTGTTGACTTTCGTTTACTTTGTGTTCTTAGTTGTTTTGATTGCAAATATTGTGTTGCAAAAACAAGTGCAATTCTCATATTTGGCTAGTTAAGTAAAATTTAAGAACTTTTTAGCAAAAAAAAAAAAAGTAAAATTTAAGAACTCAACTAAGCGATTAAGGAGAATTTGATTAAGTTTACTGTAATGAAATACTTTGGTATTGGGATTAGTTTATAGAATTTGAATTTGAAATTGATTCAGTTATTCTTTGATGGAGCAGAATTATAAGAGAACAGAAGCTAGATGGGATTGTCATGTTTGCAGATGATAGTAATATGCATAGTATGGAACTCTTTGACGAGATTCAGAATATAAAATGGTTTGGTGCTTTATCAGTAGGAATACTTGCTCATTCTGGTGATGTGGATCAGACATTAATGTCTTCCAATCAGAGAAAGGAGGATGAGAAGAATCCATCAATGCCTGTTCAAGGCCCTGCTTGTAATTTGTCAGATAATCTTATAGGTTGGCACACTTTTAATTCAATGCCGTATCAAGGAAAGAATGCTATTTACATTGATGATAGAGCAACTGTGCTTCCTAGGAAGCTGGAGTGGTCAGGTTTTGTGTTGAATTCGAGGCTGCTTTGGAAGGAAGAAGATAAGCCAGATTGGGTCAATGATCTAGATACCATAGATGGGGTTGATGCGGACATGGAGAGTCCTCTGTTCTTGTTAAAGGACCATTCGATGGTAGAGCCTCTGGGAAGCTGTGGCCGTCAAGTCTTGCTATGGTGGTTTCGTGTTGAGGCTCGTTTTGATAGCAAGTTTCCTTCAAGGTTAGCTTTCTCTTTGATCTGGCTGTTGATGAAATATCTTAATTGATTTGGCATTGGTTAGTACTAAATAGCTTATTTGTCGATATAATTGCAGCAATAGTTGTGATTATCAATGATTTTCATAAAATGTCTTTTCAAAGATCTAAATGCTAGTTCTTTTCATTTTGTTAGAAATCCTTACTCATTTATGGAGTCCTGTGATCTCATGCATCGTAGAAAGCTCCATTTTACAAATCCTTGTGCTTGTTGACATTTAAATGATTGTAATTTTCTTTCCAGTGATGCATCACCATTGTACACATGTTTGTCGTCCCCCTTCCCCCTTTTCGGAGAGAATGTTTGATCCCCCTTCAATGTTTAATTTTAAAATGACTTAGAATGGTATTACTATGCATAGAACCATGGAAATTTCAGATACAGGTGTACACATCATAGTTTTTCAAGTTGACCAGCTTTTTAATTACAAGTGAACCCTTTGTGGATGTAGAGACTCCTCTACTTCTATGGACTAAATGATGTTCATTTCAGGAGGTTGCCCAGTCAAATGTCAAACATGATATTCTCTATATAACACGTCAAATATCATTCGGTTTCATTTTTATTTAAAAGACATTTTATCCTGAGTTTAAAATTTATCTTTTAACAACTCCATGAGGTCGCTGTCACAATCCAAGTATATTCAGTTTTTGGTCGTTAATAGGATGCCTTTAATTCAAAATGGCGAGACCTGGATCATGTTTCTAGATGATGCTTACAAAGCGAAGGCCTTAGAATGGACGTGCTTCATCAAGCCAAGAGTTGATTGATGTCACTTGTAGTACTCATTCTTGGAATTGATAATCCTAATGAAGGCTTAAGTGGGTTGCCTACTCAGGCTAGTGGAAAGACTTTCCCTCCCCCACCTGCTTGAAACAAATTTTTATTGATGCCTTTCTGTTATTGAAGTCTTTGTGGCTATTCTTAATATTTCTTTCATAACCGAAGACTTGAATAGTGGAACGTTGCTGGCCCTGAAATGAAGCAGTTGTGAGTCTGGCACTCAGTTATCTTTATTTTTCGAATATGTCTATGTTGGGCCTTGTGGTCCAACCAATAACTCAGGAGGACTTATTTATCCCAACTATATGCATGGGATTTTTTTCGTTGGACTTGGGCCAATTGCACTACATACACGAGATCACTTTCACCTCGAGTTTCACATTGTGCTCATGCAAGCAAGATTATGCTTTATGCCCCCCTTTTGAAATTCAATACCATGCTAATATTATTTAATAAACCCCGTTACAAAGTTTAGAGTCCAGTTCAAAAGCCTGAATAACAAAAGCAGGGCAATCAAAGAAATTAATTAGGATATCCTTAGAGATAAACTTTGCCCATAAGCTTGTTTTTTTTTCCGCCAATCATTCTATAAAGCTATCCTCAGAATAAGTAAGTAACTTATGTGTATGCTTTCTTTAATTAAACTCCTGTTTAAGGTACTAATACTTAACTCCATAAGAATCTCTTTCATTTAGTGATCATAATCAGTGGATCGAAGTCTGCCAAGAATCCAGGTTGCTGCGAGCAAGGTAGTCCCATAACTGTTGGATAAGACAGTTGCGAGCTACCCATTTAGTATAAAAGGTTTTTATAATGAGTTGGGAAGCATTCGATCTGGATTCATGGCATGCTATTCTAATTTATTTACTTCAAGGACATTAATGCTTACTTTGGACTGTAGATTCCCTATATAATCAGAATTCCCTGTGTAGAAGTATTTCTTCTGTGCCCTAACATCTAAGGTTAACTTTATACAGGTGGATAATAGATCCTCCTTTGGAGGTCACTGTACCATCAAAACGCACACCATGGCCTGATTCCCCTCCTGAGCTTCCATCAGATGAACATATGACAGTCGCCAGTGAAGAACATTCGGTGAAGCATTCTACAAAGACTCGATCCAGAAAGCGACGCAGTAAGAGAAGGCATGACGCGAGAACTGCAGACACACAGGTGTCTTTAAAGAATTCTGAACAAAATTGAAATGTTGGTTGACGTACAATTGTAATGTCTACTGCCTTGAGAAACTTAAGAAAGAACATCAAGAAGTCAAATTGGTGAGGCAGAGAAGCAGATCATCTTGCCTCTCACATCAATGGAAGGACCTATCACCATGAACCAGTTAATATACATGCATTTTGAGTTTGATTTTCTCAGAAGTTTTACATTTCCTTTTTAATTTTCTTCTTTATAATTTTTTGCTTGGGTTACTGATTTAGCGGTCTCATGAAGGACTATATATGTCGACATGTCTTGTAGGAATTTGTATCCAATATGCTTGATATCTTATACAAAATATCTAAGGAATTACAGTGTTTGTGTTCAGGTGGGTTTAGTAGAGAGGATGCCAAATGTAATAAAAGGACCATTCATTTCAAAACAGTGTCTTTGGATATACATATACATGAAGCAATAACACCACCCTAAAGAAATTAGGGATCCAATTACTTTGTATATGATGACTTTGAACTAATTGTATTGTACTGCACTGCAATGATATATGCTCGAAGTAAGCATTTCGTGTAAAAGAGCACACGTTTATTTAAAAAAAATGTGAGATTAGCTCTCCAAACGTGGTTTTCACAAAAAGGAGAAAAACTCTACACGTCCCTAGTTTTGAGAGAAATACTTCACATTTGGATTATTTTAATAATATAAACTTTTCAATTTTTTTCATTTGCAAATAAAAAACGTAATAAGAATTATAAGCTCTTTATCATCTTAGCATCCAGATATTTTTCTATCAAGAAGTTTATTATTTTAATTTAGTAATTTTTTCTTACTTGCATAATTATTTCCTTGAATTACTTTTTTTTTTTTTTTTTTAAAGGAGCTCTAAAATCCACCAAGATCGAATCTTGGTGGAGAAATTATGAGCCTTACTACAACCGCAATAGATACTCAATATTTAAAAATCAAACCTAACAATTTTAACTTAAATTAAAACTCACGTACCACCAAATTATTGGCTATTTTGTGTAAAATGAAAACTATGATGTGAGTAACAAACATGTTCCCAGTACATTTGATCATTCAATATTTTCTTTAATTACTTCAACAGGTTCTTACTTTCCAATTTTTATTTAGTAATTCTTTCTTTTTTATATGTGATTTTTCATTTTATTTGAATCTTTTGATTTTTTGAGGCTGTTTTATTTATTTATTTATTATAAATTAATTGATATTTTTATGTAATTTAAATTTATAACTTGAAATAAAAGAAATGAGTTATGCTGTAAAACCACTAAGTCGTTCAGCTTAGTGGTAAAATAAAAACAATAAACAATGCTATTTCTTTTAAGGAGTAGAAGTACAGATACAAAAGCAATATTATAAGCAACCTTGGGATACAATTTTTTTTTTTTAGGGAGAGGGATACAATTATTTAAAAATACCAAAATGTATTTTACTAAAAAATGTTACAGATCCATAAGAGGAGAGTTAGTGATACATAAATTTATACTTAAATTAATTACTATGTGACCTATAGTTAAATAATTTTAATTTTTTTTAAAAATTCACTACATATCATAATATAATTAATATAAATACAAATTTATATAAATATAATACTTTTCAAGGTCGTAAACATGGTATTGATGAGACGGTAGCTTAATGGTTTGAGCATTAGGATTAAGGTATTTGGTCTATGTCCTCATACTAGAGCCGGCAATTTTTGACACGACCCGCGAACTCGACACGACCCACCCACGAAATAGTCAGGTTTGGGTTGAGCTTATATGTGTTGGGTTGTAAACAGGTCGACCCGTTTAACCCATTTAAAAAAATAGGGTTGAATGGGTTAATTGGGTAACCCGCGTAACACAAGTAAATAACTAAAATTATTAAAGTATGTACGTAATTGTTTCTTATTTAATTATTTTGTAGGTTTATACTTTAAAATATTATTGAGATGATGTTTAAATTCATTTCATATTTTATTTTCTTATTTTTATCAATTTATAATAATATATTATTTAGTTTAATTTTGTATGTTTTTATTATTAATTATTCATTTTAGACTTAAAACAAGTTTTTATTTACAAAGATTTTATGATACATATTTTTGTTAGACTTTTTTGTTATTATTTAAAACTTTAAAATATTAGATTTGATGTATCACAATATTTATGATTATTGATATTATTTTTATTTTGTATTAGTTAATGTTTTTATATTTTTTGTTAAAAAATAATGCTTAAATTGATTTAATTTTTGGAGTCTAATTAGAATTTATAATGTTAATAGGTGACATAAATATATGTTGATACTCGATATAATATCTCTGATTTTTTATATTATAAAATATAATATATATTATTTAATATATTTATATGGGTTAAATGGGTCAACCCAGGTTGGGTTAGGGTTGTACTTTCTGACCTGTTTAATAAATGGGTTGGGTCAGGGTCAATCTTACATGGGTCGGGTCGTAAACAGGTCGACCCGAACACGACACGACCCACCCATTTGACAGCTCTACCTCATACGGTATGGTACGGATTCGAACTTTCAGTGTGCTAGAATTGCTCTTAAATGACACTTTGGCACACATACCTTCCACGCTATGTTGACGGGCTCCAATTTCTCATGATTTTTGACCTTTTTATGATCGATATCAAAATAAAAATGATGGTGATTTTTAATAATGTGGTAGCTTGTGACAATAGCCCTATCTTCCTTAAAAAGGAGAGACTTTTTCAATAAAAAAAATTGTCGTAAACATGGTGGAAATTAAAAAAAAAAAAAAAAGGCGCTGATTATGCAAATACTAAAAAGTCAAAAAGAGAAAAGAACAATATTCTGGTTTACTTTAGTAGGAACGAGAAGGTTTTACTTCTTTTCGGCCATGTTTGCTGGGTAGAACTTGGAAGCCTAGAAGGTAACTTTTAAGAGAGATTATTCTTTTAATGAAATAATTAATCAAACTAATAACATATTATTATTATTAAAAAAAAATTAAAAATATATCACTTTTCTTTAATTTAAAGGAAAGTTTTAATATACCGACGGAAATAATTGGAGATTATAAATTATATGTACCATTTTTAATATATTAATATATATGTTATTAATAAATAATAAATAAAAGGACAGAAATTTTTAAATTATTTCCCATTTTAATAATTTTTATTTACATATATTGTACGTTGATGATATACAAATTAATATATTAAAAATAATACAAAAAAAAAAATTGAACTCATAATTAAGAGCTTGCTTTTTAACCAATTATTATTTTAAAATAGTTATTTTCCTTTTTTAATAACAAATATTATATTAATTAAAATTAATGAGTGCGGTGTAACTTATAGCATTCGGAGTAAATAGCATCACTCTTATCTTTACTATTTCAAATTTTTATACTACTAACACATTACTATTAATTTATAATTAATATATAATTTTTCAACTTTTAATATAATTAAAAATTTTAATTTATTTATTTTTAAGAAAAATAAAAAAAATCTATTACATTATTTAGTATATCGTTATTTTTCTTTCAATTAATAGAATACCTTATGTTAGCTTACTATTTCTTTTTCCAACTATATATCTTTAAAGGTAATATGTGTCATTCACTTTTATTCTAATTTTTTTTTTTTAAATTTTACCTTTATTTTAATTTAATTATTTTAACCAAACATATCAATAAGTTGATCCCACGTGTATAAAAATACAAGCGAGATTGCAAATATCAGCTTATTTCTCACAATATTATTATCTTTGAACATATTTACTAATTTATAGTGTGATTTGAAATTAATAGAGAAAAAATGAATAAAAAATTGAGAAAAATTGTTTTTAATTGTGTTTATTTATATTATTTTGGAATTGGAGTAAAAATAATAATTTTATTAAAAATGTATTATTAAAGTAATAATAATTAATTTTTGAAAAGGTTAATTTGAAGAATTTAATAACTATCATCCTATTTATTAATAATATGACATATTTGAATATTGATCTAATATAAATTATTATTATTAAAGATTTAAAATATTAAAAAAAAAAAAAAGAATTATTATTCAATATATATATCCTGGTCCTTCCATTTCGAAATCCGGGGTAATATCTATTAATCCTAAGCCAAATTTGAGTAAATGATTAAGTAGGGAAATTTCGAAGAGTATATTCCCTTGTTAATAAATACGGTGGTCTAATTTATGAATAAATTACCAAATAGAATTTGAATGAGATGTTATCTACTCTTAACTATTCAGGATCAATGAGCCACCACATGCACAGCACCGGTGTCCCATCTTACAAACCTCTCTTTGATATACTCTTTAGCCTAATGAGCTTTGATAACAGGAAAGAGAAATAAAAGATTGAATTTAGAATTTAAAATTTAAAATTTAAAATAAAAATAAAAATAAAATAATATGTTTTCTAGTTTGAAAAGCTAACATTGTGGAGGAAACGTGCTTTTAATGGAAACAATGGAAGAAACGTGAAATATAATACTACTATATATATATAATCATTAATCAAAACTCGTTAAGTATCCATGAACGTCAACTACATGGTTAAGTTTTGTTTGTTAAATAAAAATCTGAATAATAATACGAATTAAATTAAATAAAAATAAGGTTATTATCATAATTTTTATTTAAATTAATTAAAATAAATAATAATATCGTAAATGAAATAAAATTAGAATACAAACCCTTTTTTATTTTTAAATGGGAAAAATTTATAAATAATTATACATATACATAAAAAAGAATAAAACATTACAACGTAGTGTGAGAGAAATAATGATTGTTTTAAGTTTAATTATATATTAATAATCAAGTTAAACATAAAGATATTCTAAATTATTTCCATTAAATCACTGTGAACAACTTTAGTTGAGGTTTTGAATATTTAACGACAAAAGAAACTCTCTTTCATGCCTGTTTAATTCTATCCCTTTATTTTTGCTCATTTTGAATTTCAAATATTTGTCATGCGTTTATCATTTCATTCAAACACATACATTTCAGAATAAGGAAAGGTAACGGGTGGAGTAATTAAGAGTATAAAGCTTAACGTTACATAATAGAATACTTGAGGTCATCTTAATTGTGACTTGTATGTTTTGGAACTTTTTAAATGTATTTATATAAGTGGTTGTGTATAAATGTGTAAATACTATTTTTTAAAAAATAGAATAAAGTCACCAAGGATTTGCTATCCAAACCAACAGCCAAATGGGTCCCAGTTGGCATGCATAATTAGATCAGGTCTATTAAAGCATAAATTTATGAATATCTAACCCTACTAATAATGCTACTGCTTAGAAAGTGTTATATTATTTTGGATACTATAAAAAATATTTTTTTTTATGTTTAAAAATATTATATATGTTTTTTCTATAATATAAAATTATATATTTTTAAATAAAAATTAAAAATAAAATTATATAAATAATTAATTATATATAATATATAATATATTATATAAATGTGAAATCAATAAAATTTTGAAGTATTACTCATTATTATTAGATTTATTAGAATTATGGGGTGTTATTTAATATTCTTAGACTTATAGGTTATTCTTTTGAGAAATTTTTATTAGTATGAAATCCTGGTATTTTAATTAATTTAGAGCATATGAGGTCTCTTTATTTTTTTAAAAATGTGCTAAAATTTTTAATTTTTTAAAAAATACATTATAAATTCTTTATTTATTATAAAAGTGGCACATAAATTTATTTTAAATTCATTATTTTAATTTAATTATTATTAAAACATGCAAAAAAAAATTGTGAGATCATAAATAAAAATTAATTTATTAATAAAAAATACTTATTTTTTCCAAAAAAAATCAGTAATTATTAATTATTTTTATTTATGATAAATTTACTTATAATTTATAGTATTTATATTTTTTTATATATTCAAATTATAATTAAATTAAAATAATTAATATAAAATAAATTTACGTAAATTTTAAAAATAAGTAAAGAATTTATAATGTATATTTTAAAAACTAAAAAGCTAAAGAGCACATTTTAAAAAATTAAAGGATCTTAAGAACTATTTTTCATTATTTAAAATTAATAAAATATAAGATATATATAATAATTTTAATTAAAAAATACAACTGTTTATTACTTTATTAAATCAACTATCAATATATTAATGAAAAATACCAAATTAGTCACTTGATGTACTAATAAGAATTTATCTACTCTTTTTATTCAAGTATTTAATAATTTTATTTTTTTTAAAATAATTACATTAATATTATATTTTATTAATTTAAAATATTTTATTTTTATTTTTTATATTTTAAGACTAATGAATAATTTGTCTTAGAACGAAGAAATAAGAATTGAACATCTCGAAGTCTCAACTAATGTTTTTGATTGCTTGAGCAGCCATACTTTCAAAGAGGTGATTAAAGCAGAGCCCAGAGAAGAAAAAATAAGCACTAATCCGAAAAGATAATGGTTGCTGTGTACAACAAAGATCTACTGAGTTGGTACCTCATTACTCTCAAGCTTAAAGAAACAGTCGAAGCTGGACTCTCAGCAGCATCACCTTCTTCAACCAAAACGATTCAATCACCAGATCAACAAAATCAGATACAACTTCAAAAACAAGAGCAAGAACCCTCAGAATCAATCCAAATCGTGATTAATAACGATGCTCAAATTGTTGAAGACGAACCCAAATCCCCAAATTCCGAGTGGCTAATCTCTATAAGAGACAAACTTAATCAAGCCTATCAAGATGATGCAGCAAGTTCTTGGTCAAAGCTTTCTATTTACAAAGTCCCACACTACCTTCGAGAAGGCGACGACAAAGCTTATGTTCCCCAAATTATCGCAATAGGCCCTTACCACCATTGGAGAAAACGCCTTCGACAAATGGATCGACACAAATGGCGAGCACTTCACAATGTTTTGAAACGAACTAAGACTGATATAAATCTATATCTCGACTCTATGAAAGAACTTGAAGAAAGGGCTCGAGCTTGTTATGAAGGGTCAATTTCTCTTAGCAGTAATGAGATTGTAGAAATGCTGGTACTTGATGGTTGCTTCATTTTGGAACTCTTTAGAGGTACTGCTGAGGGATTTAAACAACTTGGGTATCCAAGAAACGACCCCGTTTTCGCAATGCGTGGTTCGATGCATTCGATTCAGAGAGATATGATCATGATTGAGAATCAGCTTCCACTGTTTGTATTAGATAGGCTATTGGGTATTCAGCTTGGAAACCCTAATCAAAAGGGACTTGTAGCCAAATTAGCTCTTCAATTTTTTGACCCATTAATGCCAACAGATGAACCATTAACAAAAAGTTATAGGAGTAGATTGGAGTCCTCTATTACAGATACAAATGCCTTTGATCCATTATCAGATCAAGCTGGTCTTCATTGTCTTGATGTTTTCAGAAGAAGTCTATTGCGTCAAGGACCTCAAGCCCCGGTTCCGAAGGTTTGGTTCAAGCGATGGTCTAATGCGAATCGTGTTGCAGACAAGAGAAGACAACAGTTAATACATTGTGTGACAGAGCTTAAAGAAGCTGGAGTCAAATTCAAGAAGAGAAAAACAGATCGGTTTTGGGATATCAAATTTGAAAATGGGGTACTAAAAATTCCAAGGATTTTGATACATGATGGTACAAGGTCACTATTTCTAAACTTGATTGCATTTGAACAATGTCATTTAGATTGCAGCAATGACATTACTTCATATGTGATATTTATGGACAATTTGATTGACTCTGCTGAGGATGTGGTTACCTTCACTATTGTGGAATAATCGAGAATTGGCTCGGTAGTGATGCCGAGGTTGCGAACCTCTTTAACCGTCTCTGTCAAGAGGTGGTTTTCGACATCAATGATAGCTACCTTTCTCGGCTGTCGGAAAATGTTAACCGGTACTACAACCATAGGTGGAATGCTTGGTGTGCTAGTTTAAGGCATAGGTATTTCAACAACCCTTGGGCTATCATCTCTTTTATTGCTGCTGTAGTGTTGTTGTTCCTCACCTTTGCACAGACGTTTTATGGAGTCTATGCGTATTACAAGCCACATTGAGGATGGTAAGAATCTCGTTTTTCAGTTTTGATTAAGATTGCATACTTTGATGCATTAGAGAACTTTCTTGGGAAGCTCTTTGTAAGGTTTATTTTGTATTGACAATTTTCGTAGACAAAATGTTTGATTGTAATCTAGAATAGGAATTCACCGATTAATCAGACGATACATGGTGATGGAGTCATCAAGCTTGGAACGCTCATATGACAGGTATAATATTATATCATGCATACATCTTCACACAATTAAGCACGACACTTAGTATGGATCGTAACGAAAAATGTAATTGTGCACATGTTGGTCGATCGATCGAGAGTATTGATCGATCGATCGAGTGGTCGATCGATCGAGACTGAGACAACTTCGATCTAGGTGCTCTCTGTTTGGACTGGATCGATCGAGAAATTGGATCGATCGATCGAACCCTTTTCGATCGATCGAGTATAGAACAACTTCGATCCAGGTTCTCTCTGTTTGAGTTAGATCGATCGAGTTTTGTGTATCGATCGATCGAGACCTTCTCGATCGATCGAGATGGCCTGTCGATCGATCGAGCCAGTATTATATTCCTACTCAAACTCTTTTTGTGTATTCGATCCATGTGTTACTTTTACCAATTTGACTCATTTAATGAAAAAGCAGAATTCTAGTATGAGTAGAAGTGTTAAGAAAGTAGAATCCCTGTGTGAATAAAAGTGTTGTGGAAATAGAGTCCTTATTTGCGTAGAATTGTTTTGATTGTGGAATCCTTGTATGAGTAGAATTCTTGTGAGAAATAAATGCTGATGTGAATAGAATCATTGTATGAGAAGAATTCTTTTGAGAACTAAATCCTGAAATAAGTAGAGTTATAGTGAATTGCAAATTCTAATTGAGCTAGGATTGGACTCTATATAAGTGAAGGGATGTTTGTGCATAATCAATGAACTTGAGCATTTAGAATTATACAGCACTAATACTTTCTAGCATCTGAATTGTGCTTATTCTCTTCATCTATTGTTCTTAGGCTTTCTCATGTTATATTCATATGCCTAATTGATTTGCATGATATTGAGCTTAATTGAATGTTCTAGGGTTTGCTAGCTGATATTGTTTTTACATCGCATGTTAGTATATTTGCTAGTTAGGATTATTCATTGTTTGAATCCGCTCTAGGACACGCATTGCACTTGTGTTATTGTGCTAACGTTACAGGTGACGGCTTCAGTATTTCGTGTGACTCGAAATTACTGAAGGTGACGGGTTCGGTTGATCTTGTGTGACTCAAGTAGATCGGAACGTTGGTCCGGATCCAGACATCTAACTATTGGAGGCTGTGAAAGGAGCAAGCGGCTCGTAAGTAAATTACAGAAAGGGGGATCTATCTGCGACGGGTAGTTCTGGACTCTATGGTTGTAATTGAACATTATTTTCATAGTGGATAGTTAGGTGGTCCGGTGGACCGGTGGTTTTCCTCTTAGGTCATTGTTGTGGCCTAGGTTGTTTCCACCTAAAAATATCGTGTGTTGTTTTATTATTCCGCATTTATCTTTACACGCGATTGCATGTCTGGCCGTTGTTATTAGATTATATAATATTTGTTGAAAATTGAAAATAACCTATTCACCCCCCCTCTAGGCTTATTAGATCCGTAATTAAAAACTTTTTCACTCTTCATTCTTCAATTCTTTTAGGACTTGGAAGAGTATGTGCGTGTTAGAATGCAAGAAGATTGAATTCATTGTTCAAGAATTTTTTAATAAAAGTTCAATTTAGTGTGTGGTTTGCAATAACAAATCAAACAGCTTTAAATTCTTTTGGAATGACAATGTTAAAGACAGCAAATTTTGAAACACTCAATGAAGCATTTTACAGCCTTATTATAAAGCTCGTCGAGAACTCAACTTAATACGAAGCAAAGTTAAAACCACAATTCTTTTGGCACTACCAATGACTGACCACCCGAGCTGGTGCGTCTAGTGCAGAAAAACCGTGACTTTCATTTTTGCAATGCTGCGTGACATCAAGTTTTGAAATCTTTCAAATGATTTCTACACGCATGAAATGAACCAAGTCACCCTCTTCATGTTCAAAAAAGAAAAAGAAAATGAACCAAATTCAATTAATTTTTTGACAACTTATTATTGAGTATAGTTATAATTTATATGGATATATACAAATAATGAATATACATCTTAATAAATGTTACAATAAATTTTTAATTAGTTTGTTGAAAAAAAAAAAAAATTGTAATAGAATTAAACGAAAGAAAATAATAATATTATTATTATAGTATTTAGTTTAAATCAATAATAAAAATAAAAATTACTGTTGCAATGTTTAGATGAGATGAAAAAGAAATAAAATACATTATATTTTACATTAATCTAATATTTTGAATGAATATATTGCACAACAAAACAATTAGTTAATAAAAATATATTTTACAATTTTTACAAGAGTTTTAATATATATATAAAAAAAAAAAAGAGTGAATATAAATACTTTAATCTACTTCTATTGTTAAAATGAATTAAAAAAAAATTATTAAAATTTTCCATAATTTTTTTTAAAAAAAATTTTTAGAAATAAAAATAATTATTTTTTATAAAATTAAAAAAAATTGAAATTAATCCTTTATAATTTTAATAAAATTAACGGAATCAAAATAAGCAGAAAATAAATGCACCCTGAAATGTAAAGTAAACATCTAGAATAAAAATCATGGAATAAAACTTTACTCTTTACAAAACTACCCTTGTAAATAAATAATATTTGATATATAATTAATATATTAATTTCAATTTATACTTTTTTTTAATAATATTTATAATTTTAATTAAAAATTAATTATACTTAAGACAACATCTTTTTCTATGAAAAATAAATAATTAAATTAATTATATAAATTTTAAACCCGAGCTAAGTATGTTTAATTCAACCAACAATTATATATATTACTAAAGCTATATTTGAAATATTGTATATTTTTAAAGGGTAAAATTATCACAAATTTTTATATAAAATTAAAATTCAACGTCAAGGAAACATTTTAAAGGGGGAAGGTTGGGAATCAAATTTGAAAGAATTTGGGAATGAAAAGAAATTTAGGAGTCATTCAATTTCCCTTTCCCTTTTCTTTCTCTTTCCCATTTGATAAATAAGCCCTTCAAGTAAAGATCTAATGATCTTTACATAGAGAAGAGATGGAATCATGTTTATACTCTTTATAGGAAAAGTACAATTCACTTTTCATTTGGTAAAATCACATAATTTTTTTTAGTTATAATTTCTTACATGATTTGATAACATGATCTGAACATAATACGAATAATTTTTTTTTAGTAATAATTGATTAATAAGTTTTATATATTCTTAAAAAAAAATTCATGTATCAACTAACACGAAAACTCAATAAACAATACAAAATAAATACGACACAAATATAATTAACACGATGCAAATACCTCCCCGAATAATCATAACAAAACTCATTACATTCATGTTTAATTATATAAAACCAAACATCGCCTAAAGTTTTAGTTACAGACAGAAAACAAGAGTAATATCTATAGAAATCCATTACGAACAGATCCATGACCAATGCCATTGTCAACAGCCCAACAAGTTCACTTACTCATATTTAAATATCATTATATTAAATTATTTTATAATTATTTAATACAATTTTTTAAGACAAGCCTTATAATATAATTAAATTAAATTAATTATAAATATTTTAATATAATAATTTACATTTAAAATAAATTTTTATTATAATTATTCCGTTCAACTGACAAGCCGTATAATATAAATCAAATAAAATTAATTATAAATATTTAATATAATAATTTATATTTAAAATAAATTTTTATTATAAAAATTATTTAAATTAATATTAAATTTATTTTTATATTTTTATTATATTTTAAAAATAAAATATATATATTATTTTTAATTTAAAATAAAAAAAAATTAAAACACATAATTTTATTATTAAAAATTCATACAATTGTTGGTACGATTTAAATCCACACTTTTAATCATACAAAATTTCTACATGATTCAAACTATTTAAAATTATATAGTCAATAGTACATGTTACATGCCATTTTGCAAGAACACGTCCAAGAAGCAAAGCAGTTTGCTTCTAATAAACTTAGCTGGAAAACTTATTCATAGAGGAATAAGTAGCATGAAATAATAATAAAAATAAATGCCCCAAAAGAAAAACAGGAAACGAGAGATAAATCAGCTCAATAAAAAGCTACTTATGGCATTAAGTACCACAATTCGTATCAGTAAATATGTCAAAGCAAAGAGGCAAAGAAAAAAGACCCTAAACAAATCTGTGGTAACCATTGCCCAGCATAACAAAAGTTTCACACAGCAACGATTCCGAAAGATATGTATCAATGGATTACTTATGCACCAGAATGGTGACTCGTCCCTTCTACACAAAATGCGTTTTCATACTAGAAAGAAAATAAACAAAAATAAATTTGGCAACCACTCGATCTTACAACAGCTGCATTTTCCAAAAAAGCATAAGGACTCTTGTTCAAAGAAATTCCGAGGAAAGTGAACAATCACCATGCTGCCAACAGAAGCTTTTAAATAGTTCTCTGCACCAAGTCCTCATAAAGCTTTCGACTGTTTAACATAATATTGCAAAATGTATTATTTGTCACGGGGTTTGTGACTTAAAAGGAAACATGTGATGCAAATTCTACCTGAAACATTCAATCCCTAGGAACGCTTGCACTGTCGTTCGAAGATCCCTTCCTTTTATCATAACGCTATTAAAATTGAAAAGAGAGTCACAAAACCAATGGAAACAGCACCAATTGTAAACAACAGATAAAACATACACCTTTCTAAACAACAACTCAACAAGAACATTCAGGATGTCTCGTACCTGTTTTCCAATGGAGAAGGGAACATATTTGTACTTAACCATATGGGCTATTTGTCTCCTCATTGTCATAAAGAATAGTACAATCCAGTAGAAAAGAAGTATTGGCCAGAACACAGGCACATCGAATGCACTGAAGAAAGTCATCATAAAAGCAATGCAGAATGCCTTGATGATGGAGTGCCTTCAACAGGAAAATCCCAAGGAACTTAAATTATTATTGATGAACAAATATGAAGGTCACAACCACATTATATTGTTATAAATATAATATAGTAAAGCAAAAGCATCTACATGGTGCGTCAAACAAATAAAATTCTGCAATTGAAATCATTGGACGTTTGGCAAAGGATGAGGGGGCCCTAGCTATACCCCCGTTCTATGCAAGTTATTCTCCTCATTGGCATGAGTCTATCAGGATGAGCAGTGATTAGTTTCTCATGATTGGGGCACGCAAATTCAAGACTCAACACAACGGTTCTTATTTCCACCCAATTAGATATACAACATTCAGTACAATAGAGTTACTGAATCTGAAGATTTAAAAGATTGAATAATATAGAGATATAGATCTATTTTCGAGCTGATTAGCTGAACTTGCGTCCATTCTAGTTCCCAGATTAACAATAACAGGTTTTGCTTCATGAATACACAGTTCACAAATGCCTTATAATGAAACCCAGCTCAAATTCCGATAAGATTAATTTTGAAGCTATTTGATATTAATCGATCTAGATTTTCATCTTCCAAGACACAACCCTTTGTTTTGTGGCCAAAATTTAGACACGGAATATCAAGAAAAAGGGAAATATTAAAAAAATACAAAACGACGACGTACCAAAACTTGAACTCGGGAAGGCGACGAACAAATGGACGAAACTCATCGGAACCCCTGGTGGGAAGAGAAGGACCGTCATTGGGGCTATCAAGTTCTGGGTCAACCTGAGGAGAGAGAAAGCCGATGAGGAGATTGAGGATGTAGATCCCAAGTCCGTACGATACGATGTAGAAGCCTTGGACTAAATACACCCTCAAGACGTAGAGAGAAGCCACACCCAGGCACGCAATCCAACGGTACAGCATGTGAGGCGTCGACTTGTCGAGGAAATACTGATACGTCCGTGATACAGAGTAAGTCCATCTCGACACGGCGTCCATCGGAGACAATGACGATGACGTCGCCGTTTGGTCTTCCGCGGCGAGACCTAAGCCTGCCGCTCCGCTCTGCATATTTGGGATGCTTTTCGAGCTACCACCAAACAATAACGAATATTCCTTTTTCTTCTCTCTGTCTCTGATCTTTACTTTCTTTCTGTCTTCAAAATCGCCTCTTTTATTTCGATTTGTTTTGGTGTAGCGGTCAGATGTGTCATGCGTGAACGAGTCGTGTAAAAAGAAGGTTGAGTCTCAAAATTTATAATAAAAAAAATAATATTTTTTATATTTAAATTATATACATTTATAATTAAAAAATAATATAATTTAAATATTTATTTGATTAGATAATAGGTATCATTTAATTTAAAATTATTTAATATTTTTATTAATTTAAATTATAATAATTTTTATTAATTTTTTAGTTAATAATTTAAAATTAGTAAATTTATTTACTTTTTGGGATTTGGGGGCAGATTCAGACGCAGAGGCGCTGAGTTTCCGGGTCAGTTTCGTGTCAACAGCCACGTCAATATATTCGGCCCGGTTCGTATAAACCGGCTTAATAATAAATTCGTTTATAGCCGCTAATTTCTAACACTAACCATTAACACAAGTTACACAACACATCAAAAACTTTTAAATGAATTTTTGTTGAGGTTAAATGAATTCTGCCAGGTGAACCAGTTAAATAATTTGGGTTGTAAACAAAGTATAAATCTGGCACAAATTTAAGACTTAAAATAATTTAATTTAAGATTAAACGATTTAATTTATCTTAATTATTTATTAAATGAATTAGTAGCATTGAGACTAAATAAGTCAGGTAGCTAACAAATTGACACAATGCACATGTATGATATCTGTAAGGACAAGTGATTGTATTTTTTGTGAAGAATGCTAAAGACACATACTTATCCATTACTTCATGCACTCTCATAGTAATATCTTCTTGAATAACATATGGGCTTTTTCTTTCTCAAATTGTACTTCCTTGAAAAAAGAAATGAAATTAAAATGATACATGTCAAGCCGAGATAAAGACAAAGTTTCAATCAGTCTGATAAATAGAAATGTTTAAATAAATATCATTCGAAGCTTTCTAAAAACGCAGAAGAGAACAATACTCATTATGTCCAAGTACTTTGTAACCACACAACAAAATTTAGCTCAACCTGCGCCTTTCTTCCACTTTCTGTAGCAGATTCAACATATAATATTCCGTGCAAAATCTCCATCATTCAGGTCTCTCTTCAAAGAGTGGAACCAAAGATTAACAAATAAAGAAACAAAAAAAAAAAATTGAGATACCTCCGAACCCCTCCTTTTAGTGGCCAGATGGTGTCTAAGCCAAACCTAAGAAACCAGATGGATTTTCCATTCCAATCCATGACAATTTCAACCAATGGCCATGCCTTTCAAGATCCAAAGCAGACTTCTGGAAGTTCTAAACGAAATCAGCGTCATATTTTATCCCCTCTTTGTCTTGTCCTTTCGGCACTTGGATACTATCTTATTTAGCTTAGAGATTTCAAAATCCTTGTTCTTAAGTTCTTGCTTCAATCTTTCAATCTCCTTAAGATGATCAAAACACTGGTTTGAATTTGTCATCGTCTCTGATTCAGTGTTCTCATCTGTTTTCAGTTTCTTGAGTTCTCCTGGAGTCTCCTCGACTGACAAAGCTCTTTTCTTAAGTGAGACTTGCTCAAGGTAATCATCTTGCGCCATTTTACAAACATATAGATCTGCAACTATGCCTGTGACGAGTTGTATTTCAATACGTTTCTGTGGGCGCCCATATGAGTCCTAGATAAATCATGATATTCAAGGTCAGTGTTACTCCAGCAAAATTCTAACTTTACAAAAGTTCATAATATTTACCTTTTCTTGAAGGCCTTTAAGACTGTCATATGCTTGATTTGCCTCTTCTGACTTCTTAAAGATGGCAAAGGCAGAATACTTGTCTGCTTGGGCTTTCCTGGATGGCTGCAGAAAATCAATTTTGACTTTGAGAACTTCACCATAAACAGGAGAGTAAAATAGAGAGAAAAAAAGGCTCAACAAAAATTGAAACAATATACTCCACCTGAACGTCAATGGTAAAGTCCCCTGGTATGACTTTGTGCAAATCTTGGCTAGGCACATTGCTTGGTATCTTGTGGAGCAGCAGCTTTTCCATTTCAATATTAGATACCTACAAGAAACAGTACTCCAATAAAATGGTAAAACATTCTCAAACATTTGCATTAACAAATGGAAATCAATAAAATTCCATCCTCACATCCTCTTCAATTACTGAAATAGTATCAACTTGATGCTCTAGCTTGGCAAGAACAAGTTTCATTGCAGCACAAGCATCATTTAGACAGTTGTGTGGAGCATCCTTCTTCCGGACTTCATATCCCAACACTGACTGTCAAAAGATGAAACAAAGAATAATAAACCTCACATCCCAAAAGTTTGGGGTTGCTTAGGTAGGTAATATTCAAATGATGCAAAGAAAGAAAGAATTTCATGAGTTATTGAAAAAAACCCTAAAGAGTAAAGATTGATGAATCAATCATAAAAAAAGTCACAGAACTGAAACAAAGAAGCGCATGGGAATATAACCACTCGAGACATTCTAAAAAAAAAATTCAAATATCTGCTTGTCTAGATTTGACAGTAAGAGTTGCATAAGAACAATTGTGAAGGGGAAAATAACTTCAAACTTGCCTTGCACAAATTATTCAAAGAAGGCCTTCTATTAGCTGGTCCATCTGAATATTTGTAGATAAATGAGGTGTCAATAACCCTTGGGTGATCTATTTTCAATGCTGTTACAACAAAGAAAACCATAAATAATCAGTAAAGCTAACATACACTGAATGAAAAAAGGAAATATTGATAATTAATAGTAAGAAAATCAAAAATTTATTTTCATGAGAAAGTTTAGAAACAGAAAAATATTGCAGCAATTAAACCAGGATTCCAGCTTAAAGAAGGGAAAGAAGGGAGGAGGGAAAAAATATACAGTGATAAACAATAATAAAAAACCAACAAGTATCCACCCTCTGCAACTCCAAGAACATTATTACAGCCAAACAGAGAACATTTTGATTACCAAAATGGTTTATAAAACAAAGAATTGGATTATCATTTTTTTCTTTTTAACTTTAGGTCATTTAAAAAGAAATATAAAAATTAACTTATACAAACAATGTGGCATACCAACCTTGCAAGTCATTACTTAAACTGTGACCCACTAAAATAGCTCCGTGTGACAACAGCTTGCTCATGGATTTCTGTAATTGATACCAAACTAGATGAGATTTTTGTAACTAGATGAGATTTTAAAAAAAAATCTCATTGAAAAATCACTTAAAATCTGAAAAAGTTTGGGGAATACCTGTACATCTGCCAATATACATGTCACTCCTTCCAAATCTGAAGCACAGATGCCTGTAATTTTAGTTCTATAATCTGCAACTGCTTTATTAGGGTTTACAAGTTTGTCCAATTTGACCTGAAACGAGCAATCACAAAATTTAAAGGAATACTGGAACCTTTGACAGGTATCAAAATTATAAACATTTAACATGTGGAGAAGATTTATTTCATTTTGAATAGAAACCTGGGAAAAAGAGAACAAAGCTAACTACAACATATACCTTTAAATTGCGATCCACGGCACAAACCCTCACTACAGCCTCACTTCCATCTTCACATAAAACCATCTCACAATCAACAGCAATAATTTTATCTGATTCCTTTGCCTTGGAATTTTTACTGAGATTTGTAACAACCCAGTCCTAATCAATCCATTTTGGAAAAATTCATTACATAAGTCATGTACAGTCAAATAATTATAAACAAATTTTAAGGAGAGACGCCTCACTGATTTATATTTTATAAGAGGTCACAAAAAGGAACAATGATTATGTCAGTGGTTGTAAAATACGACCATCCAGTTGAAATTAAAACTTAAAAGTACAGTAGGAAGAAAATATGGGTGAACTGAATATTGTTGTTGTTACTAAATTGTTCATAGAAGAGTAGAAAATGGTAATCCGGGTAAGATTTATTTTTAACTTAGGAAAGACCATAAGACACTAAAAAAGGTCAAAAACTAAAGCAAAAAAAAAAAAAAAATAGTACTCCTACAGGATATGATGTTCTAACTTGAAAAGAGTAAACAAGCAAGAAATAAGAAGCTTACCTCATCATAGGATGAGAATGAATACTCTAATGGGTACAATGGATGATCAAGAGTCAAGCGAAGCAGCCTCTGTACTGCCACATTACAGTAAGCAAAACTTATAATAGAACCAGTGTAAGTAGAATATGAAACTTAACTTCTAAAGATTGCACACAGAAATCAAAAACAAAAGAAACACTTTCTCACACTATAAATTCTTTCTAGAGGAAAGAAGATATCATACGAACTATATAACAATTCCATAGTAGTAAACTATATAAAAATGTGATTACCTGCTCCGAGCATTCACTTTCGGGACATTCTGCAGTTTCCTTAACTAACAGGCGATTGGAAACACCCTGTACTACTTTAGCAAAAAGCTGAGGCGAAAATAAGAGAAATAGTAACAACACATCAACTTAATTACATATGATATTAACAAACAAATTATAACATCCAATAAAAGTATTCATTGATCACAGTTCAGTACCTTCATATCCTCAACTTTATCAAATGTCTTCAGAAAAGCACTCAAAACGTCAATGGATCTTTTTGCCGGATCACTCAAAGAAGATCCAAACTTTTTATCATAACTCTTTAAAAATTCCTTCCAGCTTCCTTTATTACCCTGCAACCCTCTCTTCTGAGCCAACTTCACGACCTCGACAAGGACCTACGCATTAAAGACAAAACGATTAAACATTATCAACATGGAAAATTCAAAAAAAAAAAAACTCTCTCGTTGATTCTTTCGGCAACCAAAACCGCCATAAGGGAACAAACTTAAAAATCGAAATTGAATCGAGTTTATGACCTGGTAAAGCTAAGATATGATAAAAAAGACTTACCTTTTTCTCTGCGGAGGCAATTAGGTCTTCCATTAGAAATACCGTCAGAAAATAGCACCAGCTGAAAAAGAAACGCTAATTAGGGACTTAGGGTTTTAGAGGAGTTCAGAGGTTGTATTTTAGACCAACTTTAGGAGCTCCAACATACGACTCGTCGTTTCTGCGACATAACAAAAGTATGCTAAATTATATAACACAAATGTTCAAAATCTAAATTTTTTATTTTGTTACTTTATATAATATATATGAAATTATTTTAAATTATTTTTTATATTTCTAAATTAATTTTGAAAATAAAATAATATTTATACTCTTTATTAGATTTAGTAATAATCATAACTATAATCATCATTTCATTATTAAAGCCATATTTAATATAATAATAGATTTTAAAATAACAGTTAATGTTAATACCTTAGAATTTATAGATAATTTTGTCCAAAAAAATATTAAACATGATTCATATTTTTATATATAATATAGATTTACATTTCATCTCTAAAATTTAAAATGCAAATTGTTAAAATTTAAAAAAAAAATCTAAATTTTTAAATCTTAGAATTTAGTACAAAATTTTTAAGAAAAGTCTATATATTTCAAGTTTAAAATATATCATAAATTAAATATTGAAATATTATTGATAAGTAAATAATGGCTACAAAATAATATTAAATGAGAAATTATCATGCTAGTTGTGCTTGTGAATTATTTGTGAAACTAGTTAAAAATATTTGCGTTGTACGTTAATTGTTTTAATTATTTTAATTTTTTTTGTTAATTTTTACAATATATTTAAAATAAATATAATATTAATTTTTGTTACACTTTTAAAATAATTATGAAGGTAAAATAATATTTAGAGTTATTATTAGAGGTAATAATTATCCTATAATTAAAGTTTTTATTAAATGTTAACCTTATTTCATTATCATATTTAGAGTCTTTATTAGATGTGGTAATTATCATATGATTAGATTTTTTATTGAATGTAATTCTTATTTAATTATTAAGTTTAAAGTTGTTCTTTAATGTGACAAGATATCCCAGAATGACAACTAATATCAATATCAATAGCTTAAAATATGGAATAATTTTGTCTAAAAAATATTAGTAATAATTTAAACATAATTTTAAAAGTAAAATAATATTTAAAGTAATAGAATCTTTATTGAATATTATAATTATCATATGATTACATCCATAATTTTTATTGAATGTGGTAATTATTATTGTTAGATGTTATCATTATTTTATTGTAATATTTAGAGTTTTTATTTTATGCAATAATATATATCTTTTGGTAACTAATACATGAAATTATTTTTAAATTATTTAGGAATCTCTTCTTATTCAAATAGTAAGACTCTTAATTTCTTACTAAAAATTTAAATTTGAATCTCATGTAAATATGTTAATGTATTTTTTTTTTATTAAAAAAAAGAACAGGAATTTAAAGCTTAAAAAAAAAGTGCATATAGGATTTTAGCAATTTTTAAGTATACTGTTTAACCCCAATCATGCTTCAAGTTGTTTCGAGTTCGACCACTGCATGTATGATTCAAGAATGTCTAATAAACTCGAATTGTTTAAAAAAGAAAAATCAATTAGGAGGAACAGACATTCGAGAATTTAGTTTTTAACAAATGAACTTAGTCTTCCCTTCTCTCTCTCTTTAAATGAGAAACAACATTTTTCATTAACTATATCAATATATAGTAAACATCAGAGCTGGGGATTAGTAAATCATCCGATCCACATATTTAAATTAAAAAATTTAAACTGATTCACCGTATCCAATTTAGGTTAAAAATATAAAATTTATTTAAATTAATAAATTTTATAATTTATTACAAGATCAAATTACTATTAAAATTATATATAATTATATATTTTATTTTAATATATTATATTTAAATATTACACGTACCACAATTATATTAATTATTATTTTAGTTTAAAAAATAAATATAAATATTAATTCTCTATAATAATTTAATGTTTAATACTTTTTATTATTTTAATTCTCTTAATTGTACTTAAAAATAATAAATTTTATTAAAAATATACTAATTTAAAGTTTAAATATTAATATATATTGTGTTTTATATATGACAATAATAAATAAATAAATAAGAAGTTATAATCTTTATATGACCTTATTTGATCCGATATATTTAAATTTAGATTGGTTCGAATTGATTACATCATTAACTTAAATTCGAATTAAAAATCTTCAAATTGGATCAAATTTAAATTAATAAAAAATAGGTCTTCAACCTTAATCAAAAAATATTAAAGCCAAATTTAGCCATTTTATGAGTTAAGTGAACAAAAATTACTGCTCTATCATCTCGAGGAAAACATTCTGATTCTCAATGCAGCAAAAAAAAAAAAAAAAAAGATTTATGTAATGATCTACAGAGATTATTAGGTCCTTTCATATATCAAGAATAATAGGTATCTTTGAATCAGATTCAACAGTCAAAACAGACCAATGCAATTTTCAGTCAAACTAAAAGCTCTTATCATTGCTTCCAATTCAGCTGGCTGCTAGTGGGGTAAAGCAAAATCTCCTAGAGAAAGCTTTTGCAGCTAACATCTTACCTTGAGAATCACTAGCTACCCGTGAACTTGTTTTATACTTCTATGTATAAACTTTCCATTAGCTGTCTTGAACATAAATAAATACAGCAGCAAAAAAAAAAAATCAAACAATGTCCTTGTATTTCAAAAGATAATTCAGAATCCAGAAAACTTTTTTGTTCTTCTCGTTTATTTTTTTCGTTTGTCTTTTCCTATAAGAGAGAGACAAGTGTCATTTGTTTTGAATTTATGGTTCAAGAAAATGATGGTCTTCAATAACGTTTAGTCGTTTACCAAATAACAAAAAAGAGGTGGTTAGTGTAGCTGGACTGAACTGGACCCATTAGGTGTGGCTGAGTTGAATTTTGAACTCTCATTCCCAACAACTATAGGATGGTCCAAGCAGCACTAGCAACCACAGGCGGATCCACACTCATAAAATGAAAAATTAGGTATGAATATATGATATCGATGAAATTACTAATAAAAAAAAAATTACACGCATAAAATGAAACTTTCCCCACTCACTTTTAATTTATAGGCCCTTATTTGAACCTCTTTACACTCAAATGAGACATAAACATCTATATCATTATAATCATAATGGTATAATTTTTTTCTTTTTCAAGAAACTTTCAAGATAAAAACCTCATATGCTCTTCAAAATTTATATGGTGGCTCTCCTATGTTAGTGTTGGATCTGAACTGCTAGCAACAACATTTCTTCCCAAAATAACCAGAAATATTGAACAGCTCCACTTCTTCTGCAGCACCATTAACAAAGCATTCCCGCTTGTGCAGCAACATTTGAATCCCAAAAAACATGGTCTCGAATGATCACCAATACAGACATAGAAAATTATTTGTATTCTTGATTGATGCTACCTGCAATTCAAAAGTCTCATCATTAAATCGCAAATCATATATGTTTGTGAAAATATCAGAAAACTTAGAAATATCAAAATTAGTTTAAAACCTTGACAAATTAGCTAACACTTATAGTACTTCTCAAATCATATCAACACTAAACACGATGAGATATTACATCAGTTGTACCAACTCAAGTTATCACTTCAACAATACACAGAACAATGGAAGACACAAAAAATATGAAAATAAAAAGGTAATAGCCAATCAGAAACCAAAACTCTGATTATAATAACAAGCTAAGGTGGCATTTTAAGTCATTTTTAAATCCAAAATCACCTTAGAAGTAGAAATAGACTCAAAAACATAAAGTTCTAAAAGCTGTACAAATTAGCTAAAATTGATACAAGAGGAATGCTAAGTGCACAGAATTTGTAAACGAATTTGCACTACGGCATGTGAAAGATGGCTGATTTTAATGCCTGCGTTTTTCAGCAATTCAATTTAACATAAAACTCGAAGTTCATGATATATCAAAGAATGAATCAAATACAAAAAAGACCACTGATACACTACTATATTCTTGGAAAGAAAAACAACATAGAACTGTGAGGAAAATAAATTTTGTAATTCTTAAACAGATGATTCATTCATTGCCGTTGGAACTATTATCACTATTTGGCCAACGTCTAAAGGCACTAGGCAAAATATTCCTACATGCTAAAAGACCAAAAGTTGTTGTAAACAATGGTCCGTGACCATTTGAAGCAGCATTAGCAATTGTCAGATGACTAACAACGTTATCACACTCCACGCCCGTACCTGGAGCTCTTCTAATCTCACTGGAAGCATCCGAAGGTTCTATTTGACCATCGTCAATATTGACAGATACAGATTTCCTTCTTTCTTGCAACCACTCTGCAACTTTGGCGCTAACTCCCCTGCACTTCTTGACCTTAATTTTGGACAAATTGGGGCAACCCCAAGCAAGAGCTTTGACCCCAACATCAGAAATTTGGCATCCCTTAATACATAGTTTCTTCAATAAGGCGCAATTTGCAGCAATACAAGCCATTTCTGCATCACGAACAGTGTCACTTCCACAAATTGCTAGTCTTTCCAATTTTTTACAATTGGAAGCTATCGCTGTCAAACTCATAAAACTGGGATTTATACCAATAAGAACAAGTTCCTGAAGATTTGATGCTGTGCCTAAAGCCGTCAGACCCACATCAGTAATCATATCAGTCCTCCATCCATCTACGTGAAGCTTCTTCAATAGCTTGCAGCCTTGTGAAATGGAGATGATCCCAGAATCCGCACACGATGTCTTCATAATTCTCAAGGTCTCCAAATTAGAGAAATTTGAAATCGCTTCAAGACCCAAATCGCTTACCTGTATTCTCTCAAGGTGAATTTCATTGAAACCTTTATTTTCCTCGCCAACAAGTTGTAGAACAGAATCCCAATCCCCCAAACAGCGTATCACTTTCAAAGTTTTCAACTGTTTCGCCTGGATCAAAAGCGGCGTAAGACACTGTCCGCATGCTAGATCCTTCAAACAAACAATTTTCAAAGATGAAGGCACAGCGCCTACTCCTATCAAGCCAGAGAATCTTTGAATACCTCGAAGCCGCTTCAAATTAAGTTCCTCAAGAGCCGTACAATTTTCAAGCACAGCGTTAATAGCTTCCGAGCCAAACATGCAAGAACTGCAAGATAACTTCTTCAATCCCTTACAGTTCTTCGCAAACATCTCCATCCCAGAGTCGGTAGTTCTTCTGCAGCCTCGGAGCTTAACGTTAGTGAGGTTCCGGTAACGAACAGAAAACATCATCAAAGTGTCGTCGTTTATGCTAATTGATTTTCGGTCACACCGAAGAGCAAGTTTAGTAACAGAATCGAAGCGGTCAAACAAAGAAGGAAGAAAATGAACTATCTCTTCTGAAACATTGAGGGCAAGCCGATGACGGCTCTGACCGTCGACTCGGAGCCACCTCTTGCAAACTATCGAACACCTTGTCCGATCGCCAGAACCGAGACGCTGGAAAATAAGCTCCAAACACTCATCGGGAAGATCAGCCGTGTAATCACAAATGGGGTCAACGTCATCATTTGTCTTGGAGATCGGCGAAGGTTGGAAGCTGTAGGTAGTGACAGGAAAGGTATGCCGGATGTTGGGATCCGACGGAACTCCGGTGGTGGAATAGGACTGACCCATCGAGTAAATCTTAAAACTTGAAAGGACGGGACTGAATATGAGAGTGAGAGGCAAAAAGGTCGAGAATTAGGGATTTGTAAAGTACAAAAATAAGTGGGAGACGACGATATTAGCAGGAGTTGGGTCGGTAGGAAGTTTATAAGGAGGAGAAGGATTGAGTGATATGCGTCATGCGTGTATGGTATTCGTATGCTTCGTCGGTGCGTGACCAAGTCGCAATGGATGTCTGAGTCTTATGTTTATTTTTTGTTGGATTCGTTTTTTTTTTTTTTTTTTTTGAATTATGGTATTCAAGGGTGGAGCTTTTTTTTTTTTTTTTTAATATAAATAGTTATATATATATTTTTAGCATTAAATAAATATTTTATTTATAATAATATATTATATTTAATTTTTATGTAAATATTTCGGTATATATTAATAATATTTAACAAATACGTAAATAAAAATGACATAAATTATAAATAAAGAGGTTTAATATATACTCATTTTTTCATATATTTGGTAACTATTAGTAACATAAATGAAATTGTAGTCATATATTATGTAAAAATTCTTCTTAAATGCAATAATCTAAAAAATTAAATATTTAATATTAGACTTAACATTATAAAAAAAGAAATATGCGATAAACTTCAAACTAAAATTTTTAAGTTTGTATGTTTCTCATATTTTATTTAAACACAAATTTTAACTTTATCTAATATTATATTATTTGACATTTTATTTTAATCATTTTTTATAATTTATTTAAAAAATTATATAAAAATTTTATTGTTTTTATTATTACTAGTATATTTTATATTATTTATCAACATATATTTTTAAATATAAACTTATATTTTACTTTTTATATTTTCATATATATTTTTTAATTTTAATTTTAAATCATATATTTATTTTATATTTTGATTGAGCTTCTTATTTGTTTAAATTTTCTAGTTAATAAATTTATTTTATAGATAAATGATACTAATACTTATTAACTTATTATATTTTTGTTTAATTTTTGTTATAAGTTAATTATAATATATTAATTCTTTTTATACTGTTAATTTTATATCTTTATTGTAAGGTTTATTTGTATTGGCAATTTTCGTGGACAAAATGTTTAATTATAATCTAGCATAAGTGTTCACCGTTTAATCAGATGATACATGATGATGGAGTTACCAAGTTTGCAATGACCATATGACAGGTAAAATATTCTCTCATGCATACATCCTCACACAATTGAGCACTACACTTAGTATGAATAGAATTGTTGTGAAAGTAGAATCCTTATATGAGTAAAATTGTTGTGAAAGTAGAATTCTTATATGAGTAAAAATTATTGTTAAATAAAATTGTTGTGAAAGTAGAGTCCTTATTTGAGTAGAATTATTGTGAAAGTAAAATCCTGATATGAATAGAATCCTTGTATGAGTAGAATTCTTGTGAGAACTAAATCCTGATATGAGTAGAGTTGTCTCTATTACTAATCCTCTTTCAAATCAAATTGGACTCTATATAAGCAATGCTTGTTTGTGCAAAACATTAACCTACACCGAAATAATATTTTCTACATCTGAATTGTGTTTTCAAAGAAAAATCTTTTTCTCTTCATCTTTAAGCTTAGACACTTTCTTATTTTAATTGTTCAAACATACTGTGTGGTTATGTTTGAATAATTCACGTGCCTAATTGTCTTTCATGATATTTAGAATTGCATGATAGTTCTAGAGTTTACTAGCTGATTTGTTTTTACATCATATGCTGTTGAATCTGCTAATTAGGATTTTTCATTGTTTGAATCTGCTCTAGGACACACTTTGTACTTGTGCTATTTGTGCTAACGTTTCAGGTGATGTGCTTGGTATTTCGTGTGACTTGAAATTACCGAAGTTGACGGGTTCGATTGATCTTGTGGGACTCAAGTAGATCGGAACGTTGGTCCGGATTCAGACACCTAGCTTGTGGAGGCTATGAAAGGAGCGGCGGCTCGTAAGTAAATTACAGAAAGGGGGATCTATCTGTGAAGGGTAGTTCTAGGACCTATGGTTGTAATTGAACATTGATTTTCATAGTGGATAGTTAGGTGGTCCGGTGGACCGGTGGTTTTCCTCTTAGGTCATTGGAGTGGCCTAGGTTGTTTTCACCTAAAAATATCGTGTGTTATTTTTTATTCCGCATTTTATCTTTACATGCGATTGCATGTCTGGCCGTTGTGATTAGGTTACATAATTAATATTTGTTAAAATTGAAAATAACCTATTCACCCCCCTCTAGGTATATTTGATCCGTGATTAAAAACTTTCATTTATTATAATATAATATGAAAAAATTAGTCTTAATTTAAATATAATTTAAAAAATTTAGTGTTAAATTGAGTATAATTTATTATAATTTCTATTAATTTTTTACTTTATATAAAAAAAATTAAATTTTAACCTCTTAAAAAATATTTCTAGCTAACCCCGATGGTATTCAGCATGATTTTTTTTTTTAGCATAGCAAACATAATTGTGTTTATGAATTCAATTAATAAATTTTAAAAAACAAAAAATAATATTGAAACTAATCATGCTTTTTGTCATAAATTGTAATATAAGATTTTTCTTTTCTTTTTCGTTTCTTGACTGATTTTGAACAAGTGGAATTTTGCTAGCTCTAAGTTCCATTATAGTTCCCGTTCCCCTCATGTGCTCGTGGTTAATAATGTACTCTTTCTTCTTCTTCTTCTTATAATTGAAATTGTGGTTGCTCAAAAAAAAAAAAAAAAAAAACCAATTTCTTCTTAAAAATAACCAAATTGATTAGGTGCACAGTAGTAATAATTATTATAATTTTGAAAATGTAGTTAATCAAAATTGAATATATATTAATTATTATATTTATTATACATACAATTACATAATAAATTATAATTAATTTTAATAGTATATACAAAATATTTTAAACGCTTAATTATATTAATGGTATCTAAATTTTAATTAAATTAACAATTAGATCTTCAAACTTTTAAATTTTACAATATAGTCCTTAAATTTTTAAAATTTTATACATATGTTTCTAAACTTTTAAATCCTATAATTTAGTCCCCAAATTTTTAAAAATTTACACATATGTTCTAAAATTTTGAATCAAAAACATGTAATTTAGTACCTAAGATAGGAATTATGTATAAATTTTTAAAAATTTAGAACTAAAATGTAGAATTTAAAAGTTTATGGACCTTTGTAAAAAATTTAAAAAATTACAGACTAAATTATATAATTTAAAATTTTTTAGACTTAAATATAAATTTAATTAAAATTTAAGAATTAATAAAAAAGTTAATCCTTTATTATTATTTTTCTGAGATTATTAATTTTATTGTTGTATCTATGAGTTTAAAAAGCAAATTATAGCCAAGAAAGTGATGAATACTAACAATAACTAATCTTCTTAATGGATTAGTGCCCTAATTATTGTTAATTTACGTCAAATAACATTTCAATTTCAAAATGTATAATGAAGTGAATGTTCATGGCTCAATACCTGGATTCAACTTCAGGGCTCCATTTGTACAAATTTTTCTGATCCAATACCTATAAACTCTATGCGTAAAATTTGCTCCGACAAATATAGGTAAAATTCAGTGAGTTTGACATATATTTAATTTTAATGGAAATTATTAATCAATTAAAATTTAATAATTTGAACAATTGTTCAGTTTAGTAAGATATATGTCAAACTTGACTCCAACGATAGAACTGAATCACAAGACCGAAAAAATTTGATCAATTAAATATGTATCTAATTTGATTTCAGCGAGTGGAATCAGATCAAAATTTGGTCAATTTGATAACTTTTAATTTAATTTAACAGCTTCGTTTAATTTTAACTAACTCAATTGAATAAATATTTAGTTAAAATTTAATTATAATTAGTCAATAAAAATTAATTACAATGAATAAAATGTCAAGCGGATAAAGTCATTTGATTTTTGATTAGTGTGAAATTATCACTGCATATAATTTTAATTTTTTTTAAATTTAATAATCATAAATAAATAAAACTCGGTTAAATCGCATAAAAACAGCTACATGGTGGTTATTTTTAGAACAACTTAAAATTGATACAGAGCATTATGGTTTATAGCAGTATCATCCCAAACTGTCGCGTGCCCATCTCAAGTTACATGAATTTTACGAATCTTTTCATATATAATAAATGTATTGAAAAGTACGTTTTAGAAAAATGCTTTTTTTCTTTTTTAGATTTAACATTTTTTTTCTTTCTCATATTTATCTTCTTATTTGCCTCTATTTTACTCCTGCTATATCTAAAATTTCAGCAATATTGTTAAGGAGGATACATAATTTTTTTTATTGCTATGAATTCTGGTTATTATTAATACGCGTAGCTTGCAACAATATGGCATTTTTTTTTTTTTTTTATAGTAACAATATGGAAGTTAACAACGTTGGAATGTTACATGAATTAAATAATATTTTAGCATTGGATTTAAAAAATAAGATGTTACAAAAATTCGAGAAAAAAAGTCATTATTATGACATGTATTTATGCATGCAAAATAAGCATTTTCCTTAACAATATATACATATATGAAAAATGTTAATATTACATAAATTTGTACATATTTTTATACCAAATTATTTATATTATGACACATGATAAAATTATTTTAAAATGTTTAAATAATTCGAACACAATTCATAATATAAATGATATCATCTAAGTCTCTCTTAAATTATTATCACTACAATATATACCATAAATTAATAACAATTATAAATATTATGTTTATTTTTTTTTGATAGAATATTATTATTATTATGTTCAAATTTGATTGTCACTTATATAACTCTTATATAAACGTGACATCTTATTTTACTTTCTGCTCGTTATTAAATTTTATTTTCTACTAATATATAATATAATAAATTATTATTTAATTTTAGATTTTAATAAACAAAACAAGAGTATTAAACGATATAAATGGAACAAACATAAATTTTAGAAAAAAGATCTTTTAGATCTCTTTTTCCTCCTTTTTTTTTTTTTTTTACAATTTTTTAATCTCTTAATTTTTTTTAACTATAAATTATATTTATCTTTGTTTGTATATTTATTCTTCCTGAGTTTAAGAGGATTATTTTTAGATGCTTATATATTGGTCAGACTAAGCTAAAAAAACAAAAAAATTATGTCAAAAAATAATCAATAATGAATCAAAACTTGCATTATTATATTTAAACATTTATATTAGAGTATAGGATTATTTAATGCAAAATTAGTATTTAAATTTCAATGTTTCATTTAGCTTTCACATGCTTAGATTATCGGTTTATATTTTTGTTATATGTATAAATATGTTTTCTTATACTTTATAGTTTATATCATCATTATTTATAGGTGGACAATTCTGCCCTTTAAAGCTCGCTTTATAGAAAGTATTAGTGATCACCGTAACAAAAAATATTAATTATTATATTTCTATTTAATATTTAATATAAATATTATATTTATATTAATTATATGTATTATGTATCATAATTTTTAAAGAAAGTGAATAGTTTTATTATTTTTAAAATTAACTTTGTAAATATCACATTATAATTAAAATTAATGAGAATATAAATTTATATTTCTTTAAGATTGAAAAATATTTTGAAAAATTATTTAAAATAATATACTTAAAATTTATAATAATAATAGTACCTTAATGATATTGAAAGTGTCTAATTGAACGACATTTAATATTAAAAGAGTTTAAATTATTACTGTTTAATTTGAACACGCATAAAAAATGATATAATAATCATTTTTTTAATTGTAAAAATATATTATTTAAACACGTACTATTTTTATTATTATAAATTTTGAAGATATTACTTTTGTTATTTTTACAAATATATTTTCCTCCAACTACATTGATAAAGTGTTATTCATTACTCATAAAATATACATTTATTAATCATATTACTTTATCACTTTATCAATTATTGAATGTTTATATTTGTTTAAAAAATATTTACATTAATTTTAAATTTCATTAATCTATAATATTACATCATTAATATAATATCATTTATTATTTTTAAAATACACTTCATACTAATTATATTATTCTTTTATCATTGGAATTATCATTCAACTGCATTGGAACCTGATTAAACTATCAAAGTATCTGTCAACAACAATATCCGACACACTTTCAACACTTTCTTGTATTTTTTCTACTAGATTTTAATATCTACAAGTCTTGAATTTAAAATTTATATTTTATATTAAACTGTTATATATCATTAATGTATAAGATCATTTAGTTTAACACCCTCGGGTTTATTTCCAAAGATAGTTGAGTTCTAGATTTTTATTTACTAAAAAAGAAAAAACCACCGCACTGTATGTATTTTCTCTAACATGTGTTTTACATGTGAGTAGTAAAATTGAAAAGTCTAATTAAGTATTTAATTAACCAAAAACTAATTTAATATTAAATTATAATTATAATAATTTTATATTTCATATTTAATCAATCAAAAATTAATTTAATATTAAATTGAAATTCTAATAATTTTATATTAAATGAAATGTTTTCTCTCTTTTATTTTCTATATTGTGCTCCATTAATCCTTCACATCACATGGTATATATATATAATACTTATTTATAATTTTATGATTTTATCAATTTTTTAGTCATTTATTGTCATGCAGCAAACTCAATATTGATATTTACTTCTTTTTCTTATTTTTTATAATAATATCAATATTCATATTTACTTTTCTAGTCTTGATAAAAGAATTATTTTATAATTCTAAGTTTTTATTTGGACTTCATTTAGTATTTTTAACTTTTACATACCATAATTCAATTCTTTTTATTTTTAAATATTTGTGACATGTTTACAGAGAAAATTACATCTTAAAATTAAATATATTTTAAATAATATGACAAAATAGTATTAATTTATAATATTGTTGAAGTTGATTTAAGTGTTAATCAATTTTTTGGCATATCAATCATGCACGTCAATATTCAACTATGTTAGAAAAAAGACACAGGAAAGTATCGTGTTTACTCTGCTACTTAAGTCAGTTTTTTGGTATAAATGATTAAGATCATAAAGAATGTAGAGAGTTTGAGAATAAATATATGAGTATCATTTTAGGTTATGATGATCTATTTATAAGTATTAGTTGGATAAAATTTTAGTAAAGAATTCGTATTAATTAATATTTAAATTATTAAATAATAATTTAAATATCTAAGTTATTAATGAATCATTTAATAAAAATTTATCTGACTATATACCGACTATATCATTTAATTTTTTAATTATTGATATGAACTAATCAAATGATGTTATGCATACCTAGTTATTTTACTATCCAACAAAGACGATAAAATGTGACTAGCTTCCATAAATCCTTAATCAAATTTTAATATTTATATATTTCATTTATATTTTATTCACTATATTAAAATTGTAAGTTTTATTATATTTATCATAAAAATTATTTATAATAAAAATAATATAATTTTAAAAATAATAGTACAGTGTGAGAATTATAAATATATTTATATGTTTATTTTGTTTACTATATATAAAAAAAATAACGTAGTGCAATTTCTTAAGGAAATTTTGAAGAGTCTCTTACCATATTAAAATAGTTCAAAAGTTATACTAAAATATCACAATGAGTTGGAAATGGCCTTATATATGCTTCCACGTCAACAATATTAATTTTCTTAAAATTAAATTTTCCTTAAAATGAAAAATATTTTATAATGATAGTTACACTCGCATACATTCGCACGTATATATAATGTTGTATACTCGAAGTCATGCTATTCCAGTGTCCAATAGAGTAATAAACCATATATTATTACGACAACTATTTAAAATAAAAAATACATATTTTAAAATGGATAAGTTCAGTGGTCTAAAATATATTACACATTTTTTTACACATCTTTATTTCAAAGTTGTGATTTAAAAAAATAAATTTATCTCTTATTTTTTTATAAATCTCAATAGTTGAAATATGATGCAGAGGATAATATGACATTTTAGTCACTTCACTTTTAAAATTGAGCATATTAGTCACGTATCTTAAAATTTGTACACTTTAATCACTTTATGTTGTATTTTTGAACACTTTAATCATTTTTTGTCAAATTTTATTTTTTGAATCATTTTGTTAGAAAAATTGAGCTTGATCGAATTAAATTTTACTAATAATTTTAATTTTTTTTGGCTAACATAGTAAGGTTAATAATTGTTTTGAGAGAAAAATATCTTAAGATTTTCAAAAAAATAAAAATAAAAATAAGGTAATTAAAATAATCAAAATTAATCTAAAATATTTACAAATATAATAATAAAGTAACTTTTTTTTATTGAAATAATAAGTTTACTTAAATATATATATATATATAACACTTATTAATAATTTATGGTATGTATATGTGTGTGTATATATATATATATATGTTAATAATTTTATGATTTTTATCAATTTTTTTGTCATTTATTGTCATACAAACAAACTCAATATTGATATTCACTTTTCTTTTTTTATAACAATATCAATATTGATATTTACTTTTCTAGTCTTGATAAAAGAATTATTTTACAATTCTAAGTTTTTATTTTGACTTCATTTAGCATTTTTAACTTTTACATACCATAATTCGATTGTTTTTATTTTTTAATATTTGTGACATGTTTAATGAGAAAATTACATCTTAAAATTAAATATATTTTAAATAATATGACAAAATATTATCAATTAATAATACTATTGAAGCTGATTTAAGTGTTTATCTAATTTTTGGCATATCGATCATGCACCTCAATATCACAATATACAACTACATTAAAAGAAAAAGACACAGTAAAATATCGTATCTACTCCGATTCTTAAATTAGTTTTTTGAGAGAAATAATTAAGATCATAAAAAATTTAGAGAGTTGGATAAGCTTATGCATACCTTTTTAGGTTATGATAATTTATTTATAGGTTTTGGTTGGATGTCATTTTAATAAATAAATTATATTAATTAATATTTAAATTATTAAATAATAATTTAAATATCTAAGTTATTAATGAATCATTTAATAAAAATTTATCTAATTATGTGCTGACTATATTATTTTACTTTTTAATTGTTAATATGAACTAATCAAATTGTATTATGCATACCTAGGTATTTTACTATTTATCAACTACGATAAAATATGATTGTATTTTTTTAACACTATTATCATTTTTTGTCAAATTTTGTTTTTGGAACAATTTTTTATTGAAAAAATTAAATTTGGTCGAATTAAACCTTATTATATATATATATATATATATATATATATATATATATATATATATATATATATATATATATATATATATTATATATATATATATATTATATATATATATTTTATTATTATTATTTTTTTTTTGCTAACATAATAAGGCTGAAAGTTGTTTAAAGATAAAAATATCTTAAAAATTTGAAAGTAAAAAATAAAAATAAAGTAATTAAAATGTTTAAAATTAATGTAAAATAATTAAAATATTTACAAATATAATATCAAAGTGACTAACATATACTAATTTTAACCAAATTTTCAATATACTTAATTTAAAAAAAAAAAAAAAAAAGTAATCACGTGAGGACTTTTTCTTGATGCAAATCGGATAATTGATACCGTACCATTTCCAAAAAAAGAAGAAGAAAAGAAGCATAATAGTGTATAAAAGAGTGCACTATGAATTGTCATTAACATTATATTAATAATAGATTTAAATGTATATAAATTTATGCACATAATTTTATTTATTTAATTATATTGTAACAGTTTTTAGGCTTTAAAAAAAATAAGTATTTTATTTTTAAAACTATTTTATCACTTAATTAATCATAATTTATATATATTATGTATTAAAAATTTGAATCACGTTTATTAATTTTTTTAACAAAATTATACACATATTTTAAGTAATTTACATTAGTTGTTCTTTTATAATCTATTATTACATTAAATAAATGCTCTAAACATAATAATAAGTTAATGATCACATTTAATAAAGACTCTAATTATACAATAATTAGTAAATTCAATAGAGACTCTAAACATGATAGCACTCAATAAGAACTTTAATTATATAATAATTAATTACCATATTTTTAATATAAAAGATGTAATTTAATCTATTTTATGAAACTAAAATATACATTATTAACAAAAAATGGGACTAAACTACTCTAAGAAATTAATTTTTTTTTTCATTTATTTCAAATTATAAGACTATTAATACTCTTTACTCTATCATTAAACATGTCTTAATTTGGGGAAAAAAACATATCATAACTTCCTATATTAATTTGAATGATAAGAATACTTTATTTTATTTCAAAACAGATAATTTGATAATTTTGAAATATTTCTATAAAAAAAGAAGATAATTTTCAAAAATATTTGAATTGAAACCATGAAAACGTCATTTTTACAACATTTTACCTTAAAGTTCCTCTTACAAATTCTATAGCTAGTTATTTTATTGTAACTAACTTTACAAGTCTTAAATTTCATATTTTAAAAATACTATATTGACTATATTTTTTTTTAAATTAAGATATAACTTAGAATTTAGTATAAACTTATCGTATAAACCTAAGAACATATTAAACTCCCAAAATTAGTGATGAACATAGGACAATCAATATACCAAGTGAATTGGTTATAAAAATATATAAAAAGTGAATTATGATGGTAGCTCAAAAGTATTAAAAGAGTTAAATTTTTTTTATTAAATAAAGATTGATATTATAGTATTAAAAACTTTTTAATCAAAGATAAATATATTTATCTTTAATATTACCGTCTCTTCAATTTAAATGTCGTCAACTTTTGCTATGACAATCCAAAGAGTGGTCATTAATTGATGTTTGATCTAATACGTTAGAATCCGTAGGCTCGAATATAAATGGAAGCATCCATAGGTTTGAAAGTTGAAATTGTTGACTCCATTGATATTGGTTTGAACTTTAAGCATCAATTTGAAAGAAAGAAAAAAAAAAATCATGGATCAATTGCCACGTTCAACAATGGGCATAACTAGGAATTTAAGTCCCCACTTTCTCTCTTATTTATATAAAGATTGGTCATGGTCTCATGGAGACTAGGAAACTCGGATGAAATTACCATCATCATTTTGTTTTGCTGTTTTCTAGTACATCTTGAATGTTTTAGAGATAAATATAACTTTTATATATTTCTCAAAATTTTATTAAAGCATGACTAGACACTATAAAACACAATTCAACACGTAAATGATTTGAAATTCAATTTTTGGAATTTGTGCTCCACAATTTCTTTATCTTTTATTTTAAAGAATACACAGTAGATTTTCGATGTCCTAACTTTTAAAAATGAATATTTAAGTTTAATATCTTAAAAAAAAAAAAAAAAAATTGGCAATTTTCATGTGACTTTTTAAGGAAATAATTTAAATTTTTTTTTGTTAAAAAAAAATTAATTAAAAAATGACAAGATTTTTTTAAAAAAAAATTACATTTTTTGTCATCCCTTTTTAATGAGAAATTGATTTTTTTTTTTATAAATAATTTTAGTAAAAAAATTAAAATTCTAAAATTACCTATTAAAAAAGTCACATGAAAATTATATGCTTAAAAATTGACAATTATTTTGAGAAATTAAATTTAAGTATACATTTTAAAAAATAAAAAGACCTAAAATATACCACTTAAAATAAACTAAATTATATATTTAAAAAGAATAAATAATTAATAGAGTACAGAACCCCTTTGTAACCTCCGTTGAGGAGGTGCTTAAAGCTTTGTATCGTAGCATGTTTTTGATTGTATTGCATTATTGTCTGTGTTAGAAGTTGTTGGTCACCAACTCTCTTAAAAGCTTAAGCTGTTAGGAGGAGGGCCAACTATACTTTTATATATTTATCACTCCCCCACAAGTGTTGGCTCTATGCACCATGCAGGCCAAACACTTGCATATCAACAATTGGGGTTGCTAGGCCTTGAACATAGGACCTCTAGCTCTGATACCATGTTAGAAGTTGTTGGTCACCAACTCTCCTAAAACTTTAAGCTGTTAAGAGAAGGGCCAACTATACTTTTATACATTTATCAGTCTCCTAAAAAGTTTGTCTTTTCAGTTTCTACTATCAAATCAATGATCCTTTTATTAAATAACACAAATTTCTTCCGTAAAGTTTTTACAAAATCAAGCTAAATCGAGTAATTGGTGAATATGAATATAACAGATAATAAAAATATAAATAATTATAACAAGTTATATATAAAAATATAAGTCAATATAATAAATTATATCTAATAAATTGGCATATATCACTATAAGAAAAATGCTCATTGATGATAAAAATTTAAGAAAATGAGAAGAAGTTTGTCACACAAAATATAATTATTTTTGAAAAATATAAAATTTATAAGTAAAAAAATTAGTAGTCAAACTTCTATAACAAAATGTTTGTCATTTATAATTTAATAGCTGATTTGTCGGCCAATTGGTTTTCATCTTAAAGCACAACCTTCTGCTAAAAGCATTAATTTTTGTTAATAATAAACAAAATGTAATTAATAACGATTTGTTTGTTAATAATTAACTTGATTAATTTTGTTTTTGTAAAATTTATTTGCTATCAAAATGGCGTTAAAAATTAGTTAAAAGAAATTAGCATTTTGCTCAATTTTGACAACTGATATTAAGTAATAGTAAATAATTGTAAATATACATCTCTTTGTCGAATTTTATTTTTATTTTTGTAAATATTATTTAAAATTTATTATAACAAAAATAATATTTTTATTTTAAATTAAAAAGAATATAAATTAGTATTAATTTAATATTAAGATTGTTATTTTTATTATTATAAATTTTAAAAATATCTTTATTTAAAAAAAAAAATTAAATAAATATATACTCAAAATTTTCTGACTTTTTGAATTTTTAAAATTTATACATTTATCTTTTATTTTATTATATATTTCTATGTTTCTTATTATACCTTATTATTAATATATAAAAAAATATCCTCTCGTTTGCACGTTAAAGACACATTATTTATATCACTGTACAAACATAGTCCAAGGTTTTCACACCTTTCTTACATCTATATTAATTTATTATTATGTTCTTATTATTTCAAATTGTATATAGAAAAAATCTCTTGTCTGCGTTAAGCACACGTTATTTTCTTCGCTAAACAAACCAAGACAATCCCCTACTTCTCACGGTCAACGCATTTACGTTACGACATTACTATTCACGTCACCACCAGACGCTCGTGAATAACAAATCCTTTGAATTGAAACAAGATTTACATTTATACGTCTTACTAGTTTTTTATGCTATTAAACTACAACCGTTTTGACAAAAACATCTCGTCAACTTTACATTCCTTAATAATATATTTCTTAATGATACTAGACATTACAAATATACGGTAATAATAACTAATATAATAAATATTTTATACGAATTTGACTATACTTATAAATATACTACACTATTTTATTTAACAAAATATTTAAACTTTTTATATCATGAGATTTTCAAGCTAAATTATCGGTAACGTTTAATAACATATAGTTATTTTTTGTTAATTTTAAAAATTAATAAAAATACTTGTAAAGTAATTTTATTAGCATAGAAAAAATATATTAAAGACAATATTAAATGTTTTGTTAATTTAAAATATTAAAATTAAATATGATGTAAAAATAAATATGATATAATTTAATCCAAAATAAATTATCTTTTCTTCCCAAGTTGTTGCGGGTGTATTTAAGAAAAAGCGAGGACATCAGTCTTATTCAATTATCTTTTGTCATCTTAATTGTTGTTAGATAACAATTTAAATTGAATAAAATTTCTTGAAAATATATAATATACTTTACTTGCAAAAATTATTGTAAACATGGGTATGATTTTTTTTAATACAGTATAATTTATACATTTTTAACTAACACTAAAATTATAAACTTTTATGGTATTTAAATAAATACAATATAGTACTTATAATTTTCATAGTTGTCGAGTGGTATCATTTAGTATACTATTTCTAAAAAGGCACAATTTAGGTCAAAAATAATATTAATGATAACATTTTATATTATAGGCATTTTTGTTTTCCTAACGGAAAATTTCAGGCATTGTTAATGTTTTAATAATTTTAGCCAATGAAGACAAGAAAATGTATCACTTCAATTATTATTATTTTTCTCTTATTACAGACGAGATAATGAATTTCTTTTGATATTAAAAAAATAACAAAATTGTATTATTTAACTTTTTAATTGTTGATATGAGCTAATCAAATTGTATTATCCATACCATAGTTATTTTACTATCTATCAACTACCATAAAATGTGACTAGCTTCAATAAATCCATAATGAAATTTTAATATTTATATATTTCATTTATATTTTGCTCACTATATTTCATTTTATGTTGTATTTTTTAACACTATTATCATTTTTTGTCAAATTTTATTTTTTGGAACAATTTTTTGTTAGAAAAATTGAGTTTGATCAAATTAAATTTTACTAATAAGATATATATATATATATATATATATATATATATATATATATATATATATATATATATATATATATATATATATATTTTTTTTTTTTTTTTTTTGCTAACATAGTAAGATTGATAGTTGTTTGAAGAGAAAAATATCTTGAAAGTAAAAATAAAAATAAAGTAATTAAAATTAATTTAAAATAATTAAAATATTTATAAATATAATATTAGAGTGACTTAAATATACTAATTTTAACCAAATTTTTAATATACTTAATTTATAAAAATAAAGTAATCTCGCGTGGACTTTTCCATGATACAAATCGGTTAATTGATACCGTACCATTTTGGAAAAAAAGAAAGAAAAGAAGCATAATAGTGTATAAAAGGGTGCACTCTGAATTGTCATTAACATTATATTAATGATAGATTTAAATGTATATAAATTTATGCACATAATTTTATTTATTTAATTATATTGTAATAGTTGTTAGGTTTTTCAAAAAAATAAATAAGTATTTTATTTTTAAAATTATTTTATCGAGTAATTAATCATAATTTATTTATATTTTATATAAAAGTTTGAATCACGCTTACTATTTTTTTTAACAGAATTATCGACATATTTTAAGTAATTTATATTAGTTGCTTTTTTTGGATATATTATTACATTAAATAAAAACTTTAAACATGATAATGAATTAACGATCACATCTAGTAAAGATTCTAATTATACGATGATTGGTAAATTCAATAGAGAATCTAAACATGATAGCATTCAATAAAAACTCTAATTATATAATAATTACTTACCATATTCAATAAGAACTCTAAATATTATTTTATTTTTAAAATTAATTTAGAAGTCTAAAAAATTAATTTTATATTTATTATAAGAAAATTTAATTTCATATATTTTTTACATATATTATAAAAAATAATTCATGTACAACGTATATATTTTTAACCAATAATTAATACAAGTTTAAAAATATTTATAAATTTATATATTCTTATTATAGGTAAATGATAGTAGTAATGGCATAATTTTGAACAAATAAGTAATTTAATTTTATAATTTTATAAAATGTGTATTTTATTCTCGTATTTTTTAGTATAAAAGAAGTAATTTAATCTATTTTATGAAACTAAAATATACATTATAAAAAAAAAAAGAGGACTAAACTATTCTAAGAAATTAATTTGTTCATTTACAGATTATTAATACTCTTTACTCTACCACTAAACATCTCTTAATTTGGGAACGAAGAAAAAAAAGTACATCATTTATCTTTAATATTACCGTCTCTTCAATTTAAATGTCACAATCCAGGAATGCCAACTTTTGCTATGACAATCCAAAGAGTGGTCATTAATTGATGTTTGATCTAATACGTTAGAATCCGTAGGCTCGAATAAAAATGGAAGCTTCCACAGGTTTGAAAGTTGAAATTGTTGACTCCATTGATATTGGTTTCAACTTTAAGCGTCAATTTGAAAGAAAGAAAAAAAAAAAAAAACCATGGATCAATTACCACGTACAACAATGGGCATAACTAGGAATAGAAGTCCCCACTTTCTCTCTTATTTATATAAAGATTGGTCATGGCCTCATGGAGACTAGGAAACTCGGATGAAATTACCATCATCATTTTGTCTTGCTGTTTTCTAGTACATCTTGAATGTTTTAGAGTTAAATATAATTTTTATATATTTCTCGAAATCTTATTAAAGCATGACTAAACACTATAAAACTCAATTCAATGTATAAAAAGTTTGAAACTCAATTTTTGGAGTTTCTACTCCACAAATTCTTTATCTTTTATTTTAAGTAGTACACCATATATTCTTGATGTCCTAACTTTTAAAAATGAATATTTAAATTCAATATCTTAAAAAAAAAAAAATCAAATTTTTGGCAATTTTTATGTGACTTTTTAAGGGGATAATTTTTTATATAAATAATTTTAGTAAAAAAATTAAAAATTAAAATTACCTGTTAAAAAAGTCACATGAGAACCATATGCTTAAAAATTGACAATTTTTTTTTTGAAAAATTAAACTTAAGTGTATATTTTAAAACACAAAGAGACCTAAAATATACCACTTAAAATAAACTAAATTATATGTTTTAAAAAAATAAATAATTAATAGAGTACAGAACCCCTTTGTAACCTCCATTGAGGAGGTGCTTAAAGCTTTGTATCGTAGCATGTTTTTGATTGTATTGCATTATTGTCTGCTAATGGTTGTTTAGTGCTCTATTATTATCTTCATTATGCCCTCGGTTATGTGTGTATAGTTTGTCTTTTCAGTTTCTACTATCAAATCAATGATCCTTTTATTAAATAACACAAATTTCTTCCGTAAAGATTTTGCTGAATCAAGTTAAATCGAGTAATTTGTGAATATGAATATAACAGATAATAAAAATATAAATAATTATAACAAGTTATATATAAAAATATAAGTATATATAATAAATTATATCTATTAGATTGGTATATATCGCTAGAAGAAGAATGTTTATTGGTGGTAAATAATTAGTATTATATTATTTACTCTATAAGATCACAACTAACAATATAACAAAAAAGAATATGTGGTTAAGAAAGGCATTTAAATAAAAAATATTAGAGATTGATTTATAAAAATAATTTAAAAATAATTTTATATTAATATTATTTTTTTTATATAAAATAATCAAATAAAAAACAAATGACACTTTTCTTTAACATAATTTAAAATTAATTTTATATTATTTTAAATATATTGTATAAATTAAAGGTGAGCAATAGATTGAATCCGTTTATTTTTCACCAATTCAAATCCGATCTGATTTGAAGCGAATTTGAAGATTATTAATTAGAATATGATCCGATTATTTAATCCATGTGAACCAATCTAAATCCGAACAGATCGAATTTTTTGGAACGAGTAAGGTTTAATTAATACAATATATATTAACATTTAAATTTTAAATATTTTTAGTAAAATTTATTTATTTATAGTCACAACTAAGAGAATTAAAATAATAAAAATTAAACTTTTTAACATTATTAAATTATTTTGAAGATTTAATATTTGTATTAATTTCTTAAACTAAAGTAGTAATTTAATTAATCATAGTATGCATAATAATAATAAGATATTAAAAATAAAATAAAAATTTATTTATAAAATTTGTCAATTTAATTATGATACTTTCTAATCTAAATTCGATTTGACTATAAAATTTACTAATCCGATCTGAATCTAACAATTGAATCAAATTTTTCAATTTAGTTGAATTGATCGAATAATTTGCTTACCCCTAATATAAATTAATCAAAGAAAAAAAATATTAAAAGTACTAAACAATTTATGTACAATGTAGTATTTTTAACTTGTTAAAAAAATGAAAAGAACATCAAATATTTAAAATTAATAAAATTTTCAATTATCTTACACCACCTATGAAAGCAACACAAATTATCTTGGCAATATGACCACAACGATATGTTTGTTACACCATACTAAATATTTTGAATGTATAATTTATATACAGTCATTCACTTGATTGTAAAATTAAATAGTATGTACATATAAAATAGTACAATTATGTAGAAATTTTGTATGATAAGGAGGTGTGAGTTTAAACCGTACTGAACATTCAACTTAGTCTGTTTAAATTTTGGACTTTTTCTTATATCTCAAATCAAAAATAATATTTTTTTTATTTTAAAAAATATAAAAATGAATTAAATTTTATAATATAAAATATTTTAAATATAAAATATTTTAATAAAATATATATAATTAATTCAATTCGATTATATTATATAATTTTTTATTAAAAATTATATAAATTAATTATAATATAATTTAATATAATTATATTTAATTTATTTAATATAATGTGCCAAATATTTCTTAAGTTACTAAAAATATAATTACATATGGAAGATGCTTTTAAATGTTATCTAGCAAAGAAAACAAAAGTGAATATTGGACGGCGAGAAATAAAACTTGTTAATTTATTTATAGTAAAAAATTCAACAAAATTTGTATATATTGTGTGATCTTATTTGATTTGATTGTGTAAATATTAACATGATAACTTATATTTATTAAATATTTTATAATCTACATATCCTCTTTAAATTTTAAATTTAGAATATATTATCTAAAAAAATTAATTTTTTTAAAAAAGTAACAACTAGGAATGAAATGAATAGCTCTGTTTTCCAGCTATTAATAAGAAACAGGGGAAAAAATAATTTCTATGCAAAAAAGAAAAAAAAAATTCTATTGTGAAAGAATTCATGCTAATTTTTAAATAAAGTATCACAAATAACTATAATATTTGATGAAAATAAAATTATTTGCATAAGTTTTATTTGACTTATTTAAAACCCAATCCTTGTATACTTGATAAAGTGTTCCAAATATTATTTCCTGTTAACTTTTTTTCCCCTGTTAATTACAACAAAAAAGCATTACTTGTTTGATAATTTTTGTTTAAACTAAAAAATTATAGTAATGTTTATTAGTTAATTTTTCAATTTTTTTTTTTTTAATTTATCCAAATAATTTATTTTAGTTTTAAGTTTAAAAATGAATAAAAAAATAACTTTAAAGAATGAAAGCAATTGATAAAAAAAAATGAAAGTAAGCTAATGGATTAGGAACGGATTAAAAAAAAATAACGAAAGCCTTACAAAGTAAAACAAACAAAAAGGGATAGGAAGGGAGAGAACCCAGAAAATTTAACAGATAACCGAATGTAAGAGAGAATTTTCCTTAATTTTAATAACGATCCTCCAGCAAATCGGACACATTACAAGTATATGTTTTATTTGGATGATGATACTTTCACTCATTTAAACGTTGCTCTGGAAACAATTGTTGGGTGATGACAATTTCTTCTTCTTAAAAATAAAAATAAAAATGTTGCTCGGGAAAAAACAACGTGTGAATTGTTCGTTATACAAATTTATTATTTTTTGTAAAATTTTTATGGCAACAATTAAATTCACTACAATAGAAACGGTTTTCATCGACAAAAGTTTTTGTCGGAAAAAATAAAAATTTTATCGACAAATCTTTTTCTCGATGAAATATTTTGTCAACATAACCCTGTCGTAGAAAGTATTCTTTGACAAAATTTTGTGTTTGTTGGTGATTGTAACAATTTTTACTACTAAAATATTTGTCACCAAATATCTTGTTCAACAAAATATTTCTTATAAAAAATTATAGGACCTTGTCAAAATTTAATTCCCCAATAAAATTTTTGTCAAAAATATCTTCATCTACAAAATTTGTCCAAAAAAACATTTTTACTCCAAAAATAAATAAATAAATTATATTTTAATAGTAATATCATTCATTGCTACAACAATTCCAATAATATTTATATTCAATTAAATTTAGAATCTACTATACCATTACATTCATTACAATAAAAATTACATCAAATGCCTAAATATAAAGAGGTATAATGCAAACACTACAAATTTTTTATGATTTCATATCAAATAAGAACAAGGAAAATAAAGAGGTATATGATTACTCTTTATGAAGTTCCTACTTCCTAGATGTAAAACGCAATCTATCTCCAAAATAAAATAATTGTTGGGTGAGTTCACTACAGCTAAAATAAACATATAAAATAAGAGAATTATGAACAAATAAAATAAAAAAAAAAGGAACCTTGAAGGCGATGATAGCAGAAAAGTCCCACCACTTGGAGTGAACTATTAATTTGAATCCCAAATATACTGTTGATAACAAATCAGGTATTAGAGGTTCAAACTCAACTCAATTCAAGTCATTCTTGTACAAATCCTGCAGTAATAACAGTAACAAGTTAAAAGTGCACTGAAATACCCATAACTGATGAAACATGCATCAATCACAAGAAGCTTACCTGGAAGAACAGACAATGAGATTAAGAATTATTGGAGAACCCATTTAAAAAAGAAAGAGATTAGCTCCAGTACTACCTAGGATCAGAAAAAAGAAGATAATAGGAAATCTCAAATTTCAAAACCACAAAACTACTTCAATATTGATAATATGCAACAAGCAGAATTAGCAAAAGTGATCAATGAGGAACAAGAGTACTATTCAACCCATATTGATCAGGAAGAAAGCAAAGAAAGAGTGGTACTGAAGTTGAAGATCGGATTATGACCAACCTCTCATTAAAGGACCACCAATGTTACTTTCTTGTGATGTGCAATATTGATCAAGATGAAAATGCACACTGGTCACAACTAAATAATATAGCAGATTATAATAGTGACCTTAATATATGTGAAACTCACTCCTTTTACATAACCTGCCAAACAGTTTTCAAGAACAACAATTCTAAAGACACCAACGAAGTAAACAACTTTATAAGTCGAACACAATTTGTCTTGGTATTATGCAAATTTTTTTTTTTTGAAAGAATTGGTCACGATCTCATGTTTTACATTGATAATTTCTTATTCGTAACGTGATTTTTTTTTTTCGCATACAAAATTTATAGATATCCAAATTCAAGTACCCGATTTTCGATCACTATTCTACATTATAAGCATACCCAAACAAAACAAAAAATAAAGATTAAAACACATACAAAGCTATTTTCTCACTGGGTCTTTGAGGCGTTCAGGCGCTAAGCTCTCACGTAGTAAGGAAAGGACGACCGGCAAAAAAAAAATGTACGTGGGCGGCGATACCCCTCTCTCTCTCCCCGCGGTGAGGAGACTAGCTCTCCAACTCTCATGCAAAGAAGAAAGGGAAGGGGAGTAAATAGAATAGGCTTTTTGTGAGTTAGTATTTCATAAAGTTTTTGTAAACTAAATATTTTGTCCATAAATAATTTTAACTTTTATTGACAAAAGTTTAGTGATAAAAGTTTTGAGGGAACCTATTCTTACCTGCGCGAAACTTTTTTCCTACAAAAATAAATTTCGTTGATAAATGTACTTCTTTTAACGAAAATTCATCCATAAAATTTGTCGAGAGTATCATCTACAAGCCAAAATTTAGATCAAAACATTTGACAATAAAATTATGTGTTTTGTCGATAAATATATACATTCATCAATAAAAATAAGTTTATCCGTAAATATTTTGTTAGGTAAAATCCTTCTCTCTTGTAGTAATTGTATAAAATTGGTATTTATCTAGTTTCTTTTTGCTTCCTAATAATATTTGTATAAAATATTTAGTAATATCAGGGTCATATTAATTACATAATGTAAACCTGAGTCAATAGATATTTTTAAAATTAATCTCAGCCACACAAATTCAATTTAAGAAAGCAAAATAAAAAAAAAAAAGTAACAACCACTATATGTGGTTAAGAGCGGCTATGGGCTCGCACAAACTTTGAAACAACCGCAGCATGTAGGTCTAAGTGGTAATAGCATGTCCAAGTGGTGGTCACTGTTATGGAAGCTGCAAGTCCGAAATAAAGTCGAGGTATTCCTACGGAGGATAAAGTATAACATATTGCCATGTCTGTTTAAAAGAAAAATCTCCAATTCCCCATCATGTGCTAGATGTGGTTATACCTATGATCTGATGATCATGTGCTGCATGCCATATGGATGTTTTCAGCCAAAGCTATTCATGATAAGCACTGCTTGACTGGTAATGTAGCTGACCTCATATTTTATTTTGCATCCGTCCTATCTGTTAAAGAATTTGGGCTATTTTGCATTCTTGTTATGGAACATTTGGTATGATAGAAACAAGGTTCTGCTGGGAAATTAAAATTGAATGTGCATGGCTGCAGTGGTGGAGTCATCAACCAGGAGAGCCAGTGCTGAGTGTGTGCTACGTGGGGAAGATGAGGATGTTTTCTTTCAGCGGCTTTGCCTTTTGACATGTTCTAATACGATGCTTATGGCGGAGCAGCATGGCATTTATGTGAGTATCCTTTTATCGTTAGAAGCAGGCTTCAACAAGCTGATTATTGACTCAGACTCACGCTCAGCTTGTGATCTTTTAAAAGGTGGTTTAATTGGGTTGTATATATGGCGGCAGAAGGAGGCCTAGTGTATGACACTCTTCATGTTGCTGGCAGATTGATATATCCTGTGAATCCAAAATCTTGCAATCGAGTGGTACAATCTCTGGCACAAATAGCAGTGACAGATCAAGAAGAGCAAATTTGGTTAGAGGAATTTCCCCCTTATGTATCTGAATGTGTTTTAAGAGAGTGGCCTATTGAGGCAGCCTCTTTGTAAATCACTACTTGTATATATTGAGTGACTGTTTCAAATGGAAATCATGCTTTTCTATTTCAAAAAAAAAAAAAAAAAAAGAAGAAGAAAAAACCACCAACCAATACAATGTAGATAATGAATATAACATGTATATAGAATTTTCATACAGATATTAATAATTTAGCTAGATCATGATCGTTTTTTATATGATTATTGTTTCATCAATTTAAAATTTTATCTAACAATTTATTAGTGAAGTATTTTAAAAATATAAAACTTTATTACTACATAAAATTTTTTTTGGAAATTAACTCAATTTTTGTAAACTAAAATAAAAAAAATAATATTTAATATATTACTAACGAGGTCTAACCGACTAATATCAACATTCAAAAAGGTCTTATTAATAAAGATTTAACTTAAATAATGTTTAATTAATTGATATTTAATATAACTTGAGGGAGTAAGAGGTGCAAGAGTTCTTTGACATTTTGAATGAAATTATATTTAAAAAAATACAAAAAATAACATTTATAAATTTTATAATAATAAAAATAAATTTTAATATTATAAAATGTGATTTAATCTATCAAAGTACAACTTAAATAATATTTAATATGAAAATTTTATATTAATAGTTAAAATATAGGAGTTGGAAATAAATTTGTGGTTTTAAGTTGTTCTTAAAAAAGTAAAGGGTCAATCATATTCTCTTAATTACCTCCTTAAAAATATGGTTGAATGGGAATAAGGGTCTTACAAAAGTTCGAAGCTATTTTCATTAATTATTTTTCATACTTCCCACATCCTCTTTTAAATTTTAGAAAGATTAAACATATACGCATTTATTCTTAGTACTCAATCCTATAACTTAAGTCACATATAAGTGTGCATACATGGCCAGAGACGTACCTAGCTTAGGCCTGTACCGGGCTTAAGCCCGGGCAGCCTTTTTTTTTTTTTTTATAAATTAATATTAATAATATAAATATAATTTAATATATTATATTATAATTATATCTTTTTTTTTTTAAATAAAAATATTAAATATTTAAAATATTTATGTTTTAATTTACACTCATATAAATAGTTATGTATTATATACTCCTAAAAATTATAATTTTTAAACTTTTTAATTGATAAATATTGTTTAATTATTAATTTAAATATATATTTAAGGATAAATTTATATATATTTAGCACTCTTTTTTTATAATAATTCACCATTATTTTATTAAATATGTTTTTTTTTCTTCTTTAAATTATTAATTAGAGCTCTTTATTTCAAAATATATATTATATCATTGTTATATTAGAACATAAAATTTATTTTAAATTTATATACTATCAATTACTATTAATAGGTGAAAAATAATTAGGCATATAACTTATTTATTGATTCTTTAATTCTTTAGTTATTTTAATTTTTTGTTTAATTGTTATTAGGTCTATTTAAATTTGTAATTTTTAATTTATATACTTTAATTTATATTAAATATTTTTTTTTGTAGGTTATAATAGATAAACCTCACAAAAATTCTAAATCATTTAAAACTCTTCATTTATTCTTTAAGAAAATAGATGACCAACAATCAACCAAGATACTTTTATTGAGGCTACTAATAAAAAAAGTAAGCGATCTCAAAAACTACTTCTTGAAGTTTGCAGAAAAAATTGAATCTAAATTGATAATCGATGAATTTTATGCTCTAAAGCGTCGTCGAGCACAATTTAAATAATTTTTTTTATTTTTGAAATTTATATTATTTTTTCAATATTAGCTATAAATCTCAATATTATAAATAAAAAAATTAAAATTTTATTTTAATATAAATTAGCCTTCCTAAAAAAATAATTCTAGTTACGTCCCTGTACATGGCTGATTAGCTCAGCTGTGCAAATTCCCACTTGTGCCTCATTTCTTAATTTAGATAATAAATGATAGTATTTTATATTTAAATGATTGTAAGTTTGAGTTTTGATTGATGCAAAAATTTGTCATTTTATTAAAGGCGAAATTTATATTGAAAATGAGTGTTTATTGTTTGCTAAAGAACACTCTCAATTGTTATTGATTTTTCATGTTTATTTTATTTTCAATTAATTTTTATTAGTCTTATAAATGCTTTCTTTTAGGGATGGACAAAAAATAAAAAAAAACCGACCAAACCGATTAGACCGGGCCTAAACCGAACTTTCTAGGTCGGTTTATAATGATTTAGTAGGTTCGGTTCGGTTCAACTTTCTAAAAAACCGATTAAATAGGTTCGGTTAAGGTTTAGATGAAAAAAAAACCTATATAAACCGAACCGAACCTACATATTTAAATAATATTTTTTTAATGTAAAATGACGTGTTTTTTATTTCTATTAGCATTAATATTTACATATTATCATTATGATATATTTATATAAGCTTAAAACTTATTACATGACTTTAATTTTGGTGATTTTATTCAATTAATATTATATTATAGTGCGGTTGATATTATTATGTGTATATATTTTTTTAATAAATATAGTAGGTCCAAACCGACCAACCGAACCGAACAAACCAATTAAATAGGTTGGTTTGCGGTTCGGTTAGTTTTGATAGGTAGGTCGGTTTTGGTTTATAAAAATGCCTAACCGAACAAATCGGTTCGGTTAGTTTTTTGAGTCAAAAATCGAACCAACCAACCTACTCCTATCCCTACTTTCTTTTGTTTTCATACCATTCGAAAGGCTCGATCAGTGTGCCGTTACTTTCTACTTTCTTGCGCGCCAAAACGCACCCATAAGCCAGAACAGCACTTTGGTTAATTTGTGGAAATAATTTACGATAAAGATTAAAGATGCATTGGACTCTGGAGAGGAAAAAAAAAAGTTAAAAGGTAAAAAGGAGAAAAATTAAAAATTTACTTGTATGGCATATCTTTTTTATTAAAAATTAAAAATCGATTTAACTAAATCATTTATGACAAAAAAAAAAAAGGCGAAAAAAAGAGGACATGCGTGAATGGCTTCTCAGGTCTTGGACCCTTCGTTTGCTTATTTCATTTGGCAATTTCGCTCTTTCTCTTTCTCTTTCTCTCAGAAAAAAGACTAGAGAGAGAAGCGAACAGATTGATGGATATGGGTTTGGGTCTCTGAAATTAAGCTGTGATATTATTAGTTATGGGATTATGAGCAGAGATTTCAATCTCTTCTTCTCAGAAGAACATGGCTTTACCAGAGGACGCGCAAGTTCTCAATAACCCACCTACAGCTCTTGACGCTCTGTTGTGTGAAGAAGAAGTATTTGACGATGATTTGGGAGGGATTGGTATTGGGGAGGATAATCATAACTGTGAAGAGAGTGTGACAAAGCAGCCATTTTTCCCTTCAGTTTTGCTGGAAAACGATTTGTTTTGGGATGAAGATGAACTATCCTATCTATTCTCAAAAGAGAAACAGACCCATCTTTATTGTAGTGAGTTAACCTCATATGGGTCTCTTATGGCGCTTCGAAATGAATCTGTGCGATGGATATTGAATGTTAAGGCACATTATGGGTTTTCGGCTATGACAGCTGTTCTTGCCGTGAACTACTTTGATAGATTCATTTCAAGCCTTAAGTTTCAAAGAGACAAGCCATGGATGAATCAACTCACTGCTGTTGCTTGTCTATCTCTGGCTGCTAAAGTGGAGGAAATCGACGTGCCCCTTCTTCTTGACCTGCAGGTATATGCATAATGCAATGCCCTTAATGCATTCTAGGTGTTTTCTAAAGTGCCGCATAGTTACGTTGTTGTAATTTAGTGATGAATGCTGGATTTGTTGTGTATTTAGGTGGAGGACTCAAAATTTGTTTTTGAAGCAAAGACTATTCAGAGAATGGAGCTCCTAGTGCTATCAACTCTTCAATGGAGGATGAATCCAATAACCCCAATTTCATTCTTTGATCACGTTGTCAGAAGATTCGGTCTGAAAAACAACCTTCATTGGGAGTTTATGTGTAGGTGCGAGCATCTTCATATGTCTTCTGTTCCCGGTAAGTAATTAAAAGATATTCTTTTCGTTTTTTAGTCGAGAGTTATCTTTAACAAGTAAGCAACTAATCCACGGTAGCTGATCTGGTGTTTGATTCGGAAATTTCAATGCAGATTCAAGATTTGTGTGTTTTCTACCTTCTATCTTTGCTGCAGCGACAATGCTCTGTGTTATTGATGAGATAGAGCCACTCAGTGCGCTGGAGTATCATAGTCACCTCCTGAGCGTACTACAGATCAGTGAGGTCTGTATCTATGCAGATCGCTCTGTTTATGCTAAAAATCTTTTGGTGCTGTGTTTTGAAATGTAGACGACATCTAAGCCTATTAAGCTAAACTTTGTGATTGAACAGGAGGCAGTGAATGATTGCTATAAGCTCATGCAGGAAACATCCCGCAGCCATTGCTATATTCATAAGGTTAATCACAAACGCAAGCCTATGTCCGTGCCAAGCAGCCCAAATGGAGTCATTGATGTGTCTTTCAGTTGTGATTCCTCAAATGATTCATGGGCTGTGGCATCATCAGTGTCATCATCCCCAGAACCTCGATTGAAAAAGAGCAGAGCACAGGATCAGCGGATGCAATTGAGGTCGATAAATCGTGTTTCTGTTGATGTGCTTAGTAGTCCTCGTTAATGTTTCCTTTTCCTATTATCTATTGTCAAATATGGCACCATATACAATCCATCTTTTGCAGTATTAATGCAGTATCTGTGTTTATTGTGCCTTATGTTTCCTTCTTTGACTTATCATCGTATTTTACCCAAATCCTTTGGAATTGAATTACAAAAAGATCATAACTTTGCAACTATTCTTTATTCAATGAGATACTGAAATTAGGATTTGGCAATAAACAGACTTGGAACGAAGCCTTTTTACTGGTTTTACAATTACTCTTACAAATGATGGTGTTCATCAAACAAAATTGAAGATCCCAACCCTCTTATCTGATTGAGTTATTGGTAGCAAGTTCTTTTGTGGTTGTTATGCATTATATGAACAAAATTCTCGTGGTTAGAACAGGTGAATGAACTTTAAAGTCAAAACAGGATGGTGATGGACAAGAGTCTTAAATAATGAAAGCTTTGGATGATAACTTTGATGATACCAGACGCCGTAGCAGAAATATAGTGTAGCACCAACCAGGTTTGTTAGGCAGTGAAATTGATTCTGCTTGAGATTTCTTCTTCTAGGGCTGTTTGTTACATAATTAGGACATGAAACTAAATAGTAACAAAATAGGAAACTTGCTGAAATTGGTCCAAAAATAACATATACATGTTTTACATACAGTTAATCTGCATTGTATATAAAAACTAATGTTCAATATGTTACAATTGAATGTACAAAGTACAAGCTGACATCCTATTTCTGGATTTTTTTTTTGCTTAAACTCCAATAACATTCTATTTTGGGACATCAAATTCCTAAAAACTAATTTGTTATTCTTCAATTTCATTGTTTCCATGAAATTTGCACTTGCAAGCATGTTCACCTTTATTAAATGCTCATATAGTCCTGTCACGCTTGCTTTTTTTGACTGGTGAGAACAAACCATCTTTTCGTTTTTAAAAAATCTATTAAATGCTGATCAAGCTTGATAGATGTACATATTTAAATATGTTTTACGAATAACAAGTGATATACTTTCCTATGTTAATTTACAGTTTCAATAAAGCATCATTTGACATCATTTGAAAATGCAAGCATTGTGTGAATACATGCACATGATAGCTGTCAACTATCTAATTTTCAAGGGAATGAGCAATTTGAATTTTCTTGTGTTAAGTCAGATTGGGTGCTGTTTACATAGTAATAACGCACATGAATAAGACCGAATTAATTACTTATTCTTTAATGTCGCAGGTTCTGGTATAGGGGTATACAAGGTCAAATACTAGGCAACCGTGTTTGCACCTTTATGCATGTTCGTTTCTGTTAATATTATTATATTTTTCTTAATTTTTATTATAAAGAAAAGAAATATAAAAATTACACAAATATGCACTTACTTTTATAGATGAATTAAATTATATGGTGATATATCATAAATATGTACCTACTTTTACAGATAAATCAAATTATATCATAATATTTTTGAAAATAAAAAAATGATTCTTTTTTATAGATAATTTTATATAATTAATTTAAATACAAAAACACATGCAATTTTATATGTCTTAGCATTATTGTTATCTTTTGTTATAGGAAAATAGAGTTGTGAACCTACCCACGTAGTGTATGAAATTGTTTTCCTTTGGCTATTTTTACCTTTGTTATGGGATTAGGTATGTTATTTGTAAGAGTAATATTATATGTTTTAAGTTGTGATATGTATTAAGTAACATGTTAGTTATTGACTGTATGTAAAGTTGTAAATGAGAGATGAAATAATTGTTAGATTCCTTACTAATAATAGATAATTAAATTGTATTATATAAAATATTTTTGTATTTAAAAATTGATTTCAATGATCATTCATGACAAGAAATGGATGTTTGAGCAGCTGGAAACTTGAACGGTCCTTATTATGGCCATAAAACTAGGAAACTAGAATATTAATGCTCTCTAGCATTTATAATGTTGTTGAGTCGGTGAAGCTTTTGAAATTAATGCCCAACAACCTTTTTTATTTTTATTTTATATATATATATATATATATATATATATATATATATATATATATATATATATATATAGAAAATTTATTGATTTCATAAAAGTTACTGTTAATTATTTACTAAATTTAAATTTAAATATTTAAAATAATATAATAATTATGAGATTATTTATTAATATAGATAAATTAAATTACATAATATAAATTAATATTTGTACAGATAAAAAAAAATTTTGCTTCACAAAACATTCTCACGGTTCTTTGGTTATAATCGGTATCTAATTATGTTTATTCTGCAATAAAATATTTTTGGAAAATAATATCAATAACACTTATTAAAATTTAAAAATATAAAAATATAAATTTTATATCATATTCATATATTTTACAATAAAGAAAAAAGTTCAATTTATACATTCTATATTAAACATTTGTTAGTTGGAGCCGCTCACCTTGAATTTGGGCTATTCGATTGATTATAATCCGTTTAATATTATTGTTGTTTTATTTATATATATATATTTTTATAAGAATGTTATTTATGATAATTGAATTTTGTGTGCGGATTTGATTAGATAGTAATTATTGTATTTTTAGACTGGAAATATTAGTCATTATAATCTTAATATTATAGATCATAAATTTGCAAATTACAAGAAAGCACAAGGAATGCGAGAACTTAACTAACCATTGAAAGACCAATCGACCATCTTAACTCAGATAATAACCTTGATGATTGTGAGTAATACAGTACATGATATTTAAAGTAGTTGTGCTTTCTCTTCTGACTCATCGTAAACAGTGTCTATGGTGTAAAGATTGAAATAAATGCTCAACTAGCTTCGTGCCTACTACACCTAGTCTCTAATTATGGTGTAAGGATTATAGGACCTTACAGCCAAACTATTTTCTCTCTGAGCCATTCGGCATCATAGGAAATAGGTTGCATTAATGAATGTTTTGGTGAATCATCATTGTTTATATGATTTTTTTTTTCTTTCCGTGTATCATAGTGTAGTTACACGAAATAAAATTATATAATAGATTATAAATAATTTGATATAATATTATTAATAAAAATAATTAAATTTATATAATAATATTTAATAAAAAATTATTATTTTAATTATAATTTTAATATGATTGTTATATATTGGAGTATTCTTGTATATATTATCTACAACTTTTTTAGCAGCGTTGGCTAGTATATTAGAAAACTTGTAGACAGTAGTGTTTGTAAAAGTAATTATGTAATATTATAAGCCAATAAAATTTAAAATTAATGTAGTTATTTTTTTTTTTTAAAAATACACACCTTAATACATTTTTTTATTAATTAAAAGGGACTCTAAAATTTTAATTTTTTTTTATTAATAAAGAAAATAAATACTTGCACACTCAAATGAGATTTAAAATTGAGCTCTTGATAGATGATTGAAAATCTTACCACCTGAATCATATGTACTTATTAAACACATACACCCCAATGCATGATAAGAAGAAGAACAAATAAAATTAGTAGAGAATACAACAATAAATAATACATCTGTCACTTGATAAATATTATAACTTAATACATATTACATTAATCGTTTTTCTCTCTATTTTCGCTCGCTCTCTCTCGCTAGGGTTTATTGTGCGTTTCACTCTGGTGGCCGCCGGCGGGCCTTTTGGTTGCCTGGCTGCCGGCCAGCTATTCTCACTCTTGTCCTTGTCCTATTTTCTACTTCTTTCCGTCGACAGGTACCCCTTTCTCTTCCTTGCTCGGCGTTTTTGCGGTGGTAGATCTTGGTGGTCGGCACTAGTTGGGATTGCAGCTACGGTTTGCACCCAAGGTCGGCACTAGTTTGGGACTGCAGCTGCGGACTGCAGCTACGTTTTGTTTCTCCGACATGGTCTGCTGCTTCGATAGTTTTTTCTATTTCTTTCCTTTTTCTTCAGGGTTGTCACCGGCAGACCTCGTGGATTTGCGGTCGTCCATGGCGCTCCATGGTGGCGAGGTAGTCCTGCTCGGCGTATCTGGTACCAGATCCATGCCTCTTCCTCCTCGTTCGGCCTTGTACCGTGAGGGGGAGGGGTATTTTGGCTATATATTTGTTGTTATGTTGTTGTGTATTTTCTGTGTGTCCTGCTATTTTTTGTGTATACGGAAATATGTAGGTTTGTTTTGTTGTAATTTTGTTGATGAGGTTTTTGATTACTTTCTTGATGTATTGTCTGATTCTGAAAATTATTCACTTTTTTATTTCATTGAGCTAGGCACTGAAGTGAGACAGAATAAAGAGCTAAAATGTTTGAACGCTCATAATCATTCGCTTATAGTTACGTGTTGAACGTGTTTTTTCACGCCTAAAAGTCCTAGCTAGGTTTTAGAATTGTGATGTATTTTTAGATTGGAGTTGCTTTAAGAGTGTATTTCGGATCCTTATTAATGAAATTTATATTTATTATCAAAAAAAATAAATACATATTACATTACTCATAATTTTTAATCTACAGTCAATAAAACCCACTTATGTATAGTTCATGGAAAGAGAAATGCTAGGTTAAATAAATTTACACGCATCAAATTTTTTAAAAAATATGTATCTTATTTTCATTTTTAAAATTATTTAATTATGTATTATACTATAATTATAAATTTAGGTATAAATTTATGTATTTTTTGATAGATGTATAAAATAATTATTGATAATTCTCTTAATAACTTAAATTTTTGAGAGAATTAATGACCAATAACTTTTAAAATAGCAATTGGTGTATGAAATGATATCAAAGTTGGAGGTCTTGTGTTTAAGCAATAGTAACCCCAATTATTGAATTGTAAGTGTTTGACCTGCATGATACATAAAGCCAATATTCGTTATTTTTGAATTTTTCATTTTAGCTTTTGAGTTTTTCTTTTATTCATTTAACGGACAATTTTAAAAAGTCTGTAAACGAAATCATTTGTTTAAGTAATGTTGGTTGCATCCATTATACATAGCATTCATTCATTAGTCTAACTCATTTTTTGTTATTCACAAGATGCAACCAACATCAATAAGAATAAAAGGCATATTATATTATATTTTTCCATCTTCTTTAAATAAACACTAATTTGTTATATCTCTCACTAATTTCAAATTTCAAATTCTCTTATCCCTCCCTAAGGTTTTCAAAAATATTTATCTTTGGCCGACTGTAGGTCTGGCCCTTGGTTATTGTACCATTCGATCGTCCCTATAGTATGGTTTTTGTTTTCCAATATTTCTTGTGCAAAATGGGTGGTGGTTTGATGCCTTCCTATGGAGGTGATTCCTTTGTTACATAATCATGGAGTCCCGTATGCAATTTGCCATCGTTGTTGGCATTAGCGACTTCATCAGCTTGGTGGCTTCATCGTTGTGCCATGTTGTCATTGGTTGTGTACCCATTATTGATTGTGTAGTGCCTTGGAGTTCTTTGTTGCAGAGTGGTGGCTTCGTAACTCTATCTAATGACTTTTGTGGAGTCCTTTGTTGCAGTTGTGGCTTCTAGACTCTCCATTTCAATGCATGTTGGTTCGCCACCTGCTGTGATGGTTGGGTGTTCGGATGTTCGTTGGATTTTTTGTGTTTGGTGTGTGGACTGTACCTAATTTTTTGCATGGTTGTATATTATGTCCAGTTGAGATTTTTCTGTTAAATTAAGTGATTTGTCAAAAATTATCTTCCAATTTTTGGAGTATGCTAATATGCATTACTTTGTGCGTCTTTGTGCATTCAAGATTTCACTTGGTAGTAAGTATCTAAAAGTTTCTCCAGTCTGATGGGGAGCGTTTGCAAAAAATGATCATTGCTCTCATTCACGGTCTCCAAATGAATCTACTAGTTAAGCTTTGAAATCATTTATGTTTTTTCATTTGTTTAAGATTTGTTACGCCGTTTAGTGCATGTGTTTGTTGCTTTTAATACGTATATTGATTAAAATACTTTAAATTTTTGATCTTTGAAGATTTATATGAGTATTTATTTATTCATTTAAATGTCATTATTTAGTAACAAAAATTAATATATTTAATAAATTTAATTTTAATCTTATATATGCAACAACAATTATCTAACATACAGATATTAAAATATCTCAATATATATATAATTTTTATTTCATAAATAGTCTTATAATTTTACTTATAAGATATTTCTTCTTTAAAAACAAAAATTTAATCTGCTATTTTAGTTCGTTTTTACTACAAAAAAGCTAACTTAAACATCGTAATAATTTTTTACAACTTTGATGTCAATGATCACTCTCACTATTTTTTTTTTTTTTTTAGGGGTATCAATATTTGATACGATCCAACTATACAATCTTATTTTTAAATTTTTCATATTTTTAAAAATTTTGTTATTTTTTACTATTATAAATAGACAATACGAAAAAATTTTAAATAAATTTTTTTATATGTCAACTAATACAAAAATATGACATAAATAATATGAAACGAAAATGAATAATACGATATAATTACCATCTTATTTATAGGATATGTGTTGCGCTGAAATTGTACCGTGCAAAAATCGACTTCTAACAAATAATAATGAGAAAATCATTACAATATAAAAATTAAACATAACAGTGAAAGTATTAATGACAAAATTCTTTGTCTCTACCATTAAATTTTCTTGTCCTCGCATTATTGGTGTTATTTGGAAAAAGTAGGAAAAAAAAAAACAGAATGTACAGCAGTAGGATATAATTTAGACTGTTGAGAGCTTTAGGAAGGTGGAGAACAGCTAAGAAATCTAATTTGGATATCTCCTGCAAAATAAATAAAACAAGTACTTCTTTGTCTTTGCAAATGCTCTTAAAGGTTCATAACTACTAAGTCTAAGTTAGCGACTATACTTTTTCTATATAAAAAAAAGAGTTGGGTGAATTTGTTTTAATTATTAATAGTAAAAATAGACCGACAATGCCAAAAAATAATAATAAATATTGCTCGGTATAGAAAGTATGAAATCTAGAATTTTATGTTTGCACTAATATATAGTAAATCTTGTGCACAATAATTTTAGAACGTAAAATGATAAGAATATATAAATTAATATTTATTTTTACATTAACTTTAATTATATTATAATACTTATTAATATTATCTAAAATTTAAATTATATTTCTAATTTTTAAAATAATTTTTCATTTAACATAATGTAAAAAACTTAGGTGTAAAAATAAATAAAATAGATAGTAATATTAGCATTATTCATTGTAGAATACTTTAAACATATTTATATTTTATCGAGATATAGCATAATATATTGGATTTGATTCAGTGGCAGAGCCAAGAATAATTTGTGAGAGGAGTAAAGTCTAATTTTTTTATACAAAATAAAATTTTTATTTAAATATTAAAGAATAAAACATAAATCATAATGTAAAATTAGTAAAAATTACATTAAAATTTTCTCAACTCAATACTAAATTTTTCATATTATATTACACTATAAATATAGGATTAGCACTAAAAAAATTATAAAATTGATAAAGTATAGTTAACTTATAATGAAATTTACCTAATAAAAATACAAAAATATAATAAGTTAATAAATATTAATTATAAAATAAATTTATTAACTAAAAAATCAAAGAATATAAGAAGCTCAATCAAACATATCAAAATTCACAAATGTTAAAATAAAAGCTAAAAGAAATATATAAAAATGTAAAAAAATATTTGATTTAGAATTTTAAACTTGATTAATATATTTAAAAATATATATTGATAAATAATATAAGATAAACTATTAAAAATAAATAAAAAAAATTAAAGGCAAAATGATATTATAAATTTCATAATAATAAAATTTCTAATTAATTAAAAAGTACTATAATAAAATGTGAAATAATATAATATTAAATAATTTTAAAATTTGAAGTGAAATAAAATATAATAAAATTTCATTATATGAATAATTAAATCTTGAAAGCATTTGTCCAAAGCTTCTTATCATTTTTTTTTATAGATTTTAATTTTTATAATGATTAGTTTAAAGTTAAATATTTAAAATATTTTAAAATTGTTATATATTGACTTAACAAATATTTTTATATAATATAAAATTAACATTTACAAAATACGAGAACAAAGGTGAATTTATATCACTTTTATCTACATATTTATTAAATATTAGTTTTATATATCAAAATATTTGTATAAAAATTAAACATAATATATTATTATAAATAAAATCTTTATTTAATATTATAAATATATATATATATATATATATATATATATATATAAAATTAAATTTTTAAAAAAAATATTTAATATTAGAAATATATTTTTTTTGGGCCGAAACTACGGCCTCGGTAATGCTCCGCCCATCGTATGACAATTGTTCACTCATACTTTGCCCCTTGATATATTAGAATGCAAAATAGGATAGGGTATGTTTGCTTGTGTACTTTTGCTTTTAGAACAAGTATTTTCAGTAACAACATATAATTTGTATTTTTATTAGAATGTGATTTTTATTTCTTGAAAATATTTATAACAATTTTTATCCAAAAAAAAAATCAAAATCATTTTTATCAATTTGTTCAAAAATGATAATTTAATTTTTGAAAGTGCTATTACATAAATTCAAAAGCAAACAATTTTACTCTACCTTAAAAGGACCTCTCTTTCTTAGCCAAAAGAAAAAAAAAAAGACCTCTCTTTTGACACTTTCAACATGAATGATTTATATACGATCACTCTTTGCTACAATACAGCCACATCCTTGTCTTTATAAACTGCAACAGTAGTTTATAACTTTATTAGACAAAATTAAATTAAAAAAAATTAACATTTATAAACTAAAACAGTAATATCTATATTCTTCAACCAATTTTTCCCTAAATAGCTTATGTATAACTAAGTTCATCAAAATAACATCTTAACTTATATAGCCTTGTATACACACAAACATATAAGTAATTATTTGTACATAATGTATATTAATATTTGGGTCAAAATAAGCTAACTCTAAATTTTGGGTCAATTTTATCTCAAATCTAACTGCATCAATCGTGTTCATGTTTATTCATGTTCAGCGTATTTGTTTGTATTGTACATATTTGTGTTTGTGTTTTCCTATTCAAGTTTACATATGTTTTTAATATTAAAAATTAAGTTATTTTCAAAGTACTTTATTTATAATTATAAGAAAACTTAATATATTTATAAATAGAAATATCATAGGGTAGAAATTTTTAACCTGACACGAATGCACGATATAAAATTGACTCAAAAAATCAATCCAATATGATTTTGGGCCAACAATGTGTTAACTCGAATGAAAAGGGAAAAAAAGAACAAAACATATTTTAAAAAAATTCAATGTAAAAGAGTGGATTGCCTTACATGCTGCTGGGACAACATAAGTAGTATACGAGAATAGATTAGATTGGATTGAAAGAAGTTGATTTTATTAGCTTTGAGAATTAAAAAGTTCTAATTAAAAAGAAACTACATTTGAAAGTAGAAGTTTAATTTCAATATATAAAAAATGTAATTTAAAGTCTTAGGAACAAAAGTCATGATAGCATTAAAAAAAAAAATGTGATTTTAGTTCGAATTGTTGGGTCATCCTATTTATTATCGGGTTTAAGTTTAGGTTTACAAAATCCAACATGATTTAGTATAAGATTAGGTTTGGGTTTATAGTGATTAAGAAGGGTTAAAAATAGGTTGATTTGAACCCTATTTGTATGATACAAATTGTCACACTTAATTGTAGACTTGGAAGATGATTGTGATTCTTTAGCTTTCTTGTGAGCTTCTTTTCTTCCCTTGCTAGCCTCTCTGCTTTGTATTCCAAAGTTCAAAATGTAGGCATGATGAGTTTGTAACATAATCACGATGGATGATAGGATATTTGAATTTTGCAATATGATAATTATAACTTGGTTACAAATTCAGGTAAATGAGTAACAAATGTTTGATGCTTAGTTAAATGGATGAGTAATTTAGTTAAAATTACTACATTGTTCCTAATGTTAGGTAATTTTTCATTGTAACTATTTGTCACAATAAAAATAAAATTACAATAATTAAATATTTTTTAAAATGCATATTAAGTTAAATTTTTTTTTTTTTTAAATATATGTAACTTTAACAATTTTATGATATTATTTTTTACATTATTCAAACTTAAATACTAATTTAACTATGTTTGAATATATCAATGATTTAAAGGATTTAATTTTAAATTCTAAATCCGTCTAACTTAAAAATACACATGAATCTGAATATAATATAATATTTTTAAATTGAGCTAGTTTAACTTGCTTGAATTTATAGTTTATGTTATGATGAAAGTCTTCAGCTATGCTCTTGGGGAAACTTACATGAGCAAGATTTATGGATGAGATGAAGAACGTCTTAATTCATTATTTGACGTAAATGCATTTTTTTTTAAATGTAGATGATTTATTTTAATGTAAAAATTAATTTTATATTTTTAAAATTAGCATAGTGTATCATATGTTAATGTATTTGAGTCATAGAAAATTTTCCGTTGCTCTTGAACCTTGAGATTATAAAATGGTTGGGCGGGTCAAATGTTTCAATGAGATTCGGGATGTTCTTGTAACTTGTTAGATTAACATTGATCATTTAATTAAGAAATCTCAAAGACTCCAAGTAATTGCAAATTAAAGTAGTCGATTTTGCTTAAAGCTTTTACGCCAAAAACAAGTTCTTTACTCTAATATAAGGTAAGGGACATATTAGACATTATTTATTTAAGTGGTCTTTTTGGTATCTTGCAAATTGCAACCAATTAACAAACCCATGAATATGCCTTGTAATCCTAATTGACTTTTCCATACTTCATTGATCAAATGGCATTATAAGATCATGCCCAATGATAAATTATAAATAATTAAAGATTTATAATTAGCATGGTCAAGACAATCCTCATTTAATAAGATCATAGCATAATTTATTGCCAACACAAGTAACATCTAACTCATCAATCACCATATCACACAATTAAATTACATAGAAAAAACGCTTGAACTCAAAATAAGTAACTATGACTTGTCAACAATACATACATCTCTACAAAAACAAAATGGTACAATTTTTCTTTATTAGTGAGCATAAAAGTATGATGAAGAAGATGAATTTGGGAACTTTTCAAGAATTTGTAGGGCTTCTTTCATAGAAGGTCTCTTTTGTGGAATTGGTGACACACAATTGTACCCTAATTTAAAGCAAGCCAATAATGAATCCTCTTTGCCCTCCACATCAACTCTAATCGATGCATCAACCATTCTCAAAACTCGATCCTTATCCTCCACTAAAAGCCCTGGAACTTGACCCGACTCATCTAAGAGCACAACCTTTCCTGTTAGTAACTCAAGCAATATTATCCCAAATGAATAGACATCCCATTTAGGGTTAGGCTTCAAGCTCCTTAGTGACTCAGGTGCATGATATGGCGACACACCTACAGAACTCGGGCTTGGACTTGGACTAGGCCCTGGTACTAAGTCGTGGAAGCTATTGGATCTCTTGCTCCCGAAAGTACGGGCCGAGCCCCAAGCCTTGTTGCTTGTGTCACCAGTAACAATCTTCTCAAGCCCAAAGTCACCAACTTTGGGCTCCAATTCAGAGCCCAATAGAATATTGCTGGGCTTTAGATTTCCATGAACGTGTTTCTTCTCGTGAAGATAAGATAGCCCACGTGCTAACCCTTTTGCTATCTTTAACCGTGCCTCCCATGGCAAATGGCAAGGTGAAGACCCAGCTTTTCCTGCATTTTCATATCCCAAGATCATCAATTCTCAATTCCCAAATGGCGCAATTTAGCCCTAGCAATGACTATCAGGATGGAAAAAGAAAATTAAAGTCACCCTAACATACAAAGAAATAGGCGTTTTAATATGTTGCTATCAAACTGGTTGACTTCTCATGCATTAAATAAAATGTTTTGGTTACACCTACTCCACCGTCGAAGATAATGTTGATAAACCCAGCTCATTTTAGCATACATCAACTTAACTTGCTACCTTGCGCATAACACGTATAGTGTGTTTTGTGTATGTGTCAGAAACTCAGAAAAGTGGATAGAAACTTACTATAACGAGCATTGGCGAGGCTACCATTGGGAACAAAGTCATAGATAATAAGCTTTTCATCGACTCCCCAATAAAACCCACGAACCCGAACCAAATTAGGATGAACCAACTTAGCCACGACTCGAACCTGGTTCTCAAAATCCTTGAACCGTTCCACACTACTCTCACCAATCCTCCGAACAGCAAATGTAGTCCCATCTTCAAGAACCGCTTTGTACATTATGCTCGAACCACTGGCACCCAAAATATAGGCTGAAGCTTTAAGCAATGTCTCTATCTCCAACTCCTTTTCCCCATCAACGGTTACTAAAGTCCCACCACCTCCTCTGTTTTGATCATGTTCTATCTGCCGTGGATTTTGATGATCTTGACAACCCATATGACCCCTTTGGTCTTCTTCTTCATTACCTGAGCTTATAGTATCCGAACTCTCTTGTTCTTCTGCTCTCTTTCTCAAACATGACCACCTTGTGAAACCTCTTGATTCTGATGAAGATGATGAACACTCATCTTTTGCAATGTTTGCTTCGTTCTTCATTTTTCTTTCGACATTCTTTCTCTTCTTTAATCTGTATATATACAAGAAGATCAAAGCTAAGAATATACTTCCTGCTATATCACCAACTATGATTCCTACAATTGTTGCTGGTTTGAGCCCATTTTCCTTTTGATTTGGTGATCCTGGTGGGTTGGTTTCAGGGTTTGAGTTTATTGTTCTGGGAATTGCTGCAATTGCTGGAGGAGAGGTAGGAGATGAAATATTAGGTGGAGAGGCTGGTGAAGATGGAATTGGACATGGGTTTTTGGTTGGTTCACCGCACAAATCAGAATTTCCAGAAAAATGCTTGCTTTCTTGATTCAAGAGAACTTGAGATTTTGGAATTTGTCCTGATAGATTGTTGAATGAGAGGTCTATTTTGGCATTAGCAGGAATTTTATTAGCAAACTCCCTTGGGATATTTCCGGAAAGTTTGTTGAAGGAGATATTGAAGTAGCTTAAACTATTGCCACCAAAATCAGAAGGGAGAGACCCATTAATTAGATTTGAAGAGAGATCTAAAACTTGAACAGCTTCGAACCCACTTGGAAGATTACCAGACAAGTAATTATTTTTCAAAGAAATAGAAGTTAAGTTGTGTAAAGTAATGAGATTATTAGGTATATTTCCAGCTAAGGCATTGTCAGAGAGATTAAGAGATTGAAGATTGGTAAGTTGGGATATAGTCTGAGGCAACTCACCTGAAATCCAGTTGTTTGATAAATCCAGAAACTGAAGTTGAGAGACATTAAAAAGGGATTTTGGGAGAGACCCATTAAACGAATTGTTGGAAAGGTCGAGTCTTTGAAGGAATTGGATCATACCCAAATCAGCAGGAAGCGAACCTAGAAGCTGAGAATTAGGAAGAGACAAGCTTGTAACTCGTGGGTATGACTCGCCTGACTCGAGTGAGCAAATAACTCCTCTCCATGAACATGGTGTTACGTCGCTGTAACTCCAATTCTCTAATAAACGGAGTGGGTCTTTCAAAACAGAGTATTTAAAAGAAAGCAACAGAACACCATCAATACTTAACCCATAAGAGCGTACTATGAAAACAACAAGAACACCAAGAATTCTCCACCATAAATGGAGATTAACGCTTAAAGAACTCATGATTTTTCACAGTGATCCTGCATTTCTCTTCTAATGAGAAGGGAAAAAGAAAAAAAGAAAAAAAACACAAGGAATTTAAGAGAGAGAGAGAGAGAGAGAAACGGGATGTAAGATTTATGATGATTCAGGGTCCATGTGAAGAAAGATTGGTTTAAACAAAAAAAAAGGCAGGGTGTGGATACACAGATCACAGAACCAAACCTCTAACCAATAAGCTCGTTTTGCATCTATAAACAAATTAGAATGGCTTTACTCCGAAATTATAAAATGGTCTCTATCTTTGTTTTAGGCTTTTAAGTTCATTATCTCTCTCTTTCTTCTTTGTGCTAACACTAAAAAAAAATTGGGATACGAATAGCATCTTTGCTATGTGACATCTATATAAAGTTGAAGGTTAAAGAGCTATTTATCTTGGATTGACTTTTAAAACCCTCTGTTTCTATTATTATATACGTTGAGTCTAACAATTATATTACTATCAACAACATCCTAACTGTTTTAAGTAAAATAAAAATTAAATAGCCTATGAATTCCTGCAGCTAGATGGCAAAAATAGTACAGTTCTTCATCCTGTCATGTCCGTCCTTACTGCTTTGGATGTTGTTAAGTGGATCATGAACAATTAACTTAATTGTGTCATTATTATATATATATATATATATATATATATATAAAATGTATAAAATTTGAAGTAATTAGTGTATTCTTAATATTTTATTTATCACTGTAAAGCACTGTGGAAAGTAAAAACATTAATTTTTTTTTTTCATATCAATATCTATGATTAAAACCTGAAATGGAGATAGTAAATCTTACTCTATTAGGTGAACCATATCAATTATGTGTCTTGGAATTATTTTACTGGTCCAATTGGGTCCATAATATTATCTCACCACTGAACTATTAATAAACTTTTGAGCAAAATCAATTTTCATTTTTTTGATCGATACAAGATACATACTTAATAATTATCTGAAAAAATAATAAAAATAATATTCATTAAAATTTATAATAATAAAAATAATATATATTGTGTTTAAATTTATATTTTTATAATTAAAAATAATAATTAATATATTATTTTTATTTAAAGACTCATTCTATTAAAATTGAACGACAGTAATTTAATCTCGTTTAATGTTAAACGTTTAATATTATTGGAGTGTTAGTTTTGTTATTATATGTTTTAAAGGTATTATTTTTAATAATTTTTTTAATTATTTTAAAATATTGAATCTAGATGATGATGATAAGTACCATTTTTACCACTAAGTTAATGAAGGTGATGGCAAAATTCAATCTTCATTTAGAACTCCACCGCCTTCATTTTTGAATAATCAATACTCTTGATTCACCATGGCCCATGTGTCATAGAAATTAAGATACTATTTTTTTTCTTTCCCTTTCTGAGGTTTTACAAGATCTATGTTGCACATTTATTTATTTTTAATGCTCATTTATTTTTTTGATGACCTCCTTTAAATGCAATCATTAAAGAACTCAATTCCTTATTTATCTGAGAAAAAAAATTAATAATAACTGCCCAGAAAAAAATTACCTCTAAATTAAGCATAATGCACCATAGATAAGATAAGCTTTATTGTTATGGAGTCAGATTTTAGTCCCTTCTCAGCAAATAGTTGCTCTGTAATAGATTCCAAGAAACAAATCTGGAAATGGCTATGCATTATCTCATGTTCGTCATCATTATTATCATTTTTTTTACTTTTTATTCTTACTTTCCTTTTTAATTATTTATTTAGCAAGCTTTATACTAACTTCACTAAAATATAATTAACTGATAAAAAGTTGGTGAACTCCGTTGCTATTAAGTAACTAAAGATATATATATATATATTGAGAGAGAGAGAGAGGGTGGTATGCTTTCTTTGGTAGACCATTAGCTTTATTACATGCATAGACAAAATTAGGAACTTTCTAATATATTATAATAATTATAAAAGTTCCCTTTTACTATTGGTGTTTAAGATCCATCTTTTTCCTCCATTCACAGAGAGTAAAAATGTTTTTCCAAAACTTCAAAGTGTGACTTTTTCTTATGCGAAAAGTAGACAACAGCAATACCAATGCAGAGAGGTTAGAATGTTGGTGGTGTACAAGAGTTGGGACATTTGTAATTGGTTTTTATTTTTAATTTTTTTAAAAAAAATATATGTTTATTTTTTTATAATAAACATGGTTATATATTTTTAGGTAGTAGAAAAAAATAAATATTTATTTATTTTATGGAAAAAGTTAAAAATATAAATAATAAAATAGTTAGATTATTTTTGTAGCAAAGCTTTTTATTCTCATGAAAATGATCAAAAATAAAAATAAAAATATGACTTTTGAAAAGTTCATATACCACGAAAGTCAGCATTTCACAACTTATTTTACCAATTGATGAAATAATATATGTTTATTACACGTACCAATAAAATTGCATAACCAAATCCTTCAATTTTTTTAACCTTCCCACCAACTTTAAAGTAAAAACTATTAAAAGACTCTCTACCGTGTCATATAAGGATTCGATCTTTATAAAATAAAAAATCACTCACCTTCGATTGTTGTATGTAAAACAATTCAACATGTTAATTTTTGTAATTTCTTTTTCTTTTTCATCACTAGAAAACTGTAAGAGATGATCTCTTTGGAGCCTAGGACTCCACATCTTGACTTTGACTTATTATCAAGCTATACTACTTTTCTTCATCCCCAAATGAAGGATCTTGTTCGTCCCACTCTTTATGGGTACTCAACAAAATAAAATCAATTCATTGATATATATATATATATATATTTTTATTATTTCTTTGCTTCTCAAATTAAAAGGTAATATTTTTCCAGAAAAAAAAAAAAAGAAGAGAGTAATACTTCTCAAGTCTCTACTGGGGAGAAGGTGATTATACGTTAAAGTGGTTGATTTTTGTTAGTCAGAAAGTTCAACCACCAGGGCAGGCATGAACTGATGAAAGTAACGCTCCTATATTTTCTAACCACATTGAGTAGTTTTTTTCATTTTTGTATTATTTTCTTAAAAAAAAAAAACAAAATTTTTTTAATTACTAATAGCAGAAATAGACCTAAAAAAAAAATGATTATTAAAGACTATATAATTTTACACAATAAATAATTTTTTGTGTAAATAAAAATAAACATTCTAGTGGAATGAGTTAGTACTCCTCTAAACAAATACATAATAATATTTTCAAAATTATGTTACCCTGTAATTTACCTCATCAATCTATTTTTTATGTTAACAATTAAAAAAATTATCACTAATTTTTTTTATAAGTAAAATCTGTTATTAACAATTAAAAAAATATCCTATAAATATGTGAATAGTATAATTATTTAAAAAATTACCAATTATCATGTAATACAATAGTGTATGATATTTATGGTACTGAGAAGACATAATTTTGAACCCATAAATATATATGTATATGTATTAGTATGTAATTATTATTTAAAAATAAAAAAAATAAAAAATTATCACCCATCTTTTTTTATAAAAAATATCTTGAATGCTAAAACTATTTCTATCTTTTTGATCAAAATTGTGAGTTATTATTTATTTTTGACAAAAGGGATACCAATATGTGAACTTGTGTACTAAATTAACATTCTTTAATAATATTGGAGATAATGGATAGCAAATAATAATATGGATATTGGACCCTCCACAACATATGTGTTTGAATTGCGTAAAAATTAATTACAATTTTTTTTGCTATTGAAAAATAATTATATAATGGAACTTAACATTATGTATTAAAATATTAGTATTTATGGATTTGTCTACAATTAATTTTGCAAAAATATCAAATGAAGGTCCCAAAATGGAAAAATTTAAGAAATGCAATTGCATATATTAATAATCTAATATAATTAATTTCAACAATATTTGATAATAAATCGTAAAATATAGTTGAATAAATTATTAATAAATATTTTAATAAAATAATTTTTATCATAAATTTATTTACATAAATATTTAATTTATTTTTCTATCTTTTTACATTTTAAAAAATAAAAAAATTATTTTTAATTTGATATGAAAGTAAAAGTCAAGACTTATAATTTTATAATTTAAAATTCAGACAGATTAAGATAAGTGTTTGGTGCATTTTAAACCCACACTTTTTAAACATACAAAATTTTTATATAACTGTGTTATTTTTATACTGTATAATATAATTTAAATTTATAATTAAATGAATAATTATATAAAATTTATATAATTAAGATTTTTAATATTGTGTAACATTATGCATGTGAGTGAAGATTGGATACAATTATTTTAAGTGTTCACATGCAATTGTACTTTAAAGTTGAAAGCTTTGAACAACGCTTTTTATGTTTTTCATATTTCTAATCACGCTTTAACTTGACATCCTTTTTTACAACTTGAGACCAAAAGAAGAAAAATATGAAAAGAAAATAATATCAAGGAAAATGATCTCTCTCTCTCTCTCCTTTTTTTTTTTTTAAGAGACTTTAAAATCTCCTTTTTTTTTTTTTTATAAAAACAAATAACGCTTGTACATTCAGGTGAGATTTGAATTTAGATTCATAACGAGAAAATTGAAAGTTTTACCACCTGAATCACTAGAAATTTCTAAAATAATATTTATATGCATGATTTTGAAGGAAATTAATATTTATGTAATTATGCAAAACAGACAAAATAGAGAAAAATAAAAATGCCAATAATTGACCTCAATAAAAAAAAATGTTGTCAAATTCAATCAAAAAAAAAAAAAATTTGTTGTCACTGAGTACAATGGCCATATAATTCAACAAATCTGTCCCCTTTTTAGTCCAAGTGATGTTTCACTTTTCACTTTTATTGAGCAGCAACAATCCAATTATTGACAACAAAAGATACGGACAAATATGACACAAAACTTTAATAGTTAAAAGAAAATGATAGGATGAAAACGATGGACCAAGGCTAAATTGACATTTCAAATTAGTTAGAGTTATAAATGCAAAGCCAAATTTATGTAAGCTTAGGTTATACTTATAGAGTATGTGCTATGCACATATATGGCCTCTATTTAGGCTTATTATACCTTTACCCCTAAAACTTCGAATCATAACAGTAAACTATAATAGAAAAAATAAATGTAAAAGGTGAGGCTTCCGATTCCACTAGTTTTGGGTAAAAAAAGTATAAAACTCATAAAAATTTGAAGGAAAAAAAAAATAATAGAAATTCATAGAGTGTTGACGTTTGAATGGTGACTTTGATGGCCGTGGTACAAGTTGAATTCAAAAGCTTTCAATGTTAAAAAAAAAAAAAAAAAGAAGAAGTTTAATGGTAGTTGATTTGCTCTCGTACGAATCTTCAAACAACAGAATTGATGGAGGCATTATTGGTAACAAAATTTCTACCACCCTTGAAAGTCATTATAAAGTTGTCCATCAAACTTTTGTTTCATTTCTAAACTTAATATTTATACAATTTCAAATCTACTATGCTAAAAAATACAATAATCTAACCTGCTCTTAAAACTATTTATTTCAAATGTATAAAGAAAATTGTATAGATCCTCATTCACTCACACAGTTTCAATTACACTTAAAAATAAATTAAATATTTTACTAATAGTCATAGGTTTCATCTTACTTGACAATGAAATTTATGTATAACAATCAATAAAAAATAAACACATGAATGTGATATGATTTTATTAAATATTATTAGAAGTTATTGGTTACTAATTCTTCCAAGGAGATTTATTTTAAGTATTGACTATATATATTATGCAGGCCAAATACTTACAACTCAATAATTGATACTGTTAGACCTCGAACATAAAACCTTAATTTTGATGTCATGTTAAAAATTATTGATTTATAATTCTCTTAAAAACTTAAACTGTTCAAAAAAAAAAAAAAAAAAGTCAATATTATTTTTATATATTCATCAAATACTAAATAAATAACACAATAAGCCGATCGCATCTTAGTTAGAACGTAAGAAAGTTAGCTGTAAAAGCACATGTTTGTCACTTACAAGTTACGCCAATAAGTAAAAAGATATGAGTCCAAATAACATTGAAGTGAGTGTATGATGAGGATTGAGCTTCGGTAAATGAAAAAGAAGGGCATAACGTAACTCAAGTTCACGGTCTCACACTGGAGGCAGCTTTTCAACACCATATCATGACTGTCTCTTTAAATGGCATTTTCTCTGAACTTGTGTCCTTAAATAAAAGAAGAAGATTAATTTAGCTGATACATTATCATCATCATCATCATCATCATCATCATTATTATTGTAATATATATGCCAAGCAACAGCACCTGGAAGGCAAATATTATTGGGACCAAAATCCCAAATGATATTTAGAGAACTAATAAGGTGTGAGATTCTGTGAATCTGTCCATTTTCAGTTACCATTTGTTGCTAACAAAATTCCAAAGAATTTAGGGAGCCAGAACATGGTATGCTTCTGCTTCCCTATAATCATGTTACAATACTCCGCCACGTGTAACTCTTATTACATTTGAACACATCAACTTCACCAATTATAATAACAAATAAATTTGCAGTAATTTTTTTTACATTTTAATTATATGGTATAAACAATTATATATATATAATTTTATTTTTAACATAACTCAAGGAAAAAAATAAATATTTTTTAGTGTTAAAATAAATAAATAAATATATTTTTTTACTAAAATAATTAAAAATAAAATCAATTAAATAATTGAATTATTTATACACCGTAGGGTTTTGTTATTTCGAAACTTATATTATGAAACATGACATAATCACCTTAAAAAAAATGATTAATTTTTCTTTACAATTCTACTTTATTATACAATATAAATATAAATATAAATAGTATAAATACAAAAATATATATTCAAAAACAAAAATATACACGTCATGTTATAGCTTGTAACGCGAGATTAGTCTTTGTAGCGAAAGCTTTTACATGTTCTAATTATGAGTGTTTGAAAAATGTAAAATAAAAGTAAAACATCTAGCATATTCCAATAAGACAAGCAAGGATGAAAAGAGTTTTACAACGAATTTATTCATTTTCTCTCTGTATTAATAGCAAAGTAATTAATACCAACATTTTCACATTATTCTTTTATTATCGACTGAGCATAACAGGTATTTTCCCTGAGATACAGACATGAAAAAAAATGACAAATAAGAGAGATATAGATAGGAAATATCTTTTTTTTTTTTTTCCTTGTGAAGAACATTTTGTTAGTTTGTCTAACGCTCTCCTTTAGTGATCTGAAGTTCTGAATTAACACGCCACTCGAGTGTCGGTCAGGTGTGACTTTAGTAATGGGCTAAGAAAATTCAATTCATATGTATTTTATTTGACTTAAAATACTATATTATAAATATTGTGTATAATATTATTATAAAATAACTAGTATACAGTCTAAATATATATATATATATATATATATATATATATATATTAAGAAAATAAACTTAAACATTAACTACTAATTTTAATTGAGATCATCGTAAAGATTCTATATTTATTTTAAAAATAATAATTAATATAAATTATATAAAAATAAATGATTATTTTTTATGTTTTTAGTTATTTTTTATTTTTATTTATTGTTTCATTCATTTTTTTTAGTTACAAGTTAAAGTATTTCTATCTAATGCATTTAAAAAAAAAAATGAAACAAAAAAAATTAATTTTAACTTTATGTGGTCGTTATTATAATAATATAATTAATTTGTTAAAAAAATAAATAGATATTTGAATAAGTTAGAAATATAATTTTATACATAAAAAAATATATCTTGTAATTAAATAGAAAAAATTTCATAGATATTGTTATATTTTTAATATTAAATGTTGATTTTTTGAGAAATAATGATTTTGTAATTAGTAGGTGTGACAATGATTATGTACGGAACTAATTTTCCTGATTAGTCTTCTCCATCGTTTTCTTTGACTACCTTAGTACAGAATTACAGAGCCCATCTATATTTTCTACTTTTATTTGCTTGAACCGACCATTGGCATAACACAGTTACTTTTGAGCGAAAACAATGAAAATGATCCGATTGAAATTTATAATAATAAAATTAATATTTTTTATATTTAAATTATATATGTTTATAATTTAAATATAATTTTTAGATTTTTTTTTATGCCTATTTAACTAAATGTCATTTAAATTAAATTACGATAATTTATAACCATTTAATATTAAACATTTAATATTATTAGAGTAGTAGTTTTATTATTATAAGTTTTAAATATGTTATTTTTAATAATTTTTTTACTTTTTTTTACAACTTTATTAATAAATAAGTATATATATTTTAACTTTATATTTAATAAATAACTCACATTATTTTATGTATATGAATACTATTCCATACAAAATCATATGAGCCAGGCTTTGTTCCACTATCTCAACCACTAAACACAAGATTATCTCACCGAATTTGGTCAGCATTAGGAGGCAATCCTTTCTCGTGACATCATGAGAAGAGCCTATTTTTTTCATTGGAGAAACTTGTTAAACTTCAATTAAACAATCCACTTGTGGAGCTCATCTACAAAGAAAAACAAGCAGGATCTTTGTAGGATGCATTTGAAATAACCAAATTGAAGCTTTATGAGGCAAGTGTAGCTTATAAGTTATTGCTTGTTTTAAGGGTTTTGGCTGCTGCAGCAGAAGGTTTGTTTGTTACAATAAATCTCTAACTAATAGAGTGTTAATTCCTTAGTTTGACAATTTCTTAATTACATGTACCGCATTGCTTTAGTTGTGCAATCGTGGACTGCTATTTTTTCTTTTTTGTTGGATTTTTTTGTAAAAGTTATTTAAGCCGAGTTCAGCTATGTTGAATAATACAAGTCATTCTTCTAATTTTTTGTTTGTGTTCTTGATCATATTGTTCTAATTCACAACAATATGGCATCAGACCCCCACTGGACTTATGAAAAAAAGAAGCCACAACCTTTGAGCGACTTGCATTCAAAAAGAAAAGGAGAGAAAGAGAGAGGACTTATTATTCAGTCCTAGATGACAACCAACATGATGTTCATATTATTGGCCAAGTCCCAACCCGAGAAGGAGAAGGATACCTGCTATCACACGACTACCTCAAATCTAGCTCACCTTTGGCATTACAAGTATGGACACTTAAGTTATAAAGGCTTATGAACACTATCGTTTAAGAAGATGGTTCATGATGCGAACCCCGCAACACGATTCCTATCGACCCAACTAGCTACGAGGCTAGAGAACCGAAAGAGAATGGTTCAAGACCCAACAACAATATTGGTAGGGATTTCTAAGCAAAACCACAGATTTGGCTGCAGGAAACTCACCTCCACACTTGGATATTATGTACCACGCACGGAGAAGAGGTTGAACGCCCCAAAGGGATGCAAATCCTTTGATAAGTTCTTGGTTGCAATTGAGCAAAGAGCTTTGGCTCTCAAATTTGTTTGAAGAAAACAAATAAATTTCATAAATGACAAAAGTTACCTTTTGGGCTGCTACAATTTGTCTTATATAGAGTACAAAACAGACCTAAAGAAAGAGAAAGCCTTACAGCCATTGGATTTGATCTAATGGTCCAAATTACATTTTTTAAACTGGCGCTGTGGCGGAGAAATATGTGTGCCGCGGCGAGGAGGCTCGGATTGCAAAAAGTAAAGTAGGCGGGCCGCGGCGGAGTAAATTCCATGCCGCGGCGAGGAAACTTGACATCAACCCGAGAGGTCTGGGCCGCGGCGCACAAAACCCATGTCGCGGAGCGCACACTCGTCCAGCCCTGCGCGCACATCTTCCCACATCCGCGCTCGCGCTTGTCCAGTCCCCACGCCAAAAAAGAACCTTCTGGGCCGCGGCGCAACAATCCCATGCCGCAACGCGCATGCCTCGCCAAAAATCTTCCCAAAATAGAGGACCTCTTGCCGCGGCGCCACTAATCCATGCCGCGGCGCAGAACCTTTTCTTCCAATTCTGCCTCTATCACTTTGCTTGGCCTCTCACAAGCTATGTGCTCATTCCTCATCATCCCTTGGCCTTGTAATAGCTCTTGGACAAGTCCACTCAAGGCTTCCTTGAGTTGTCTCGCCTTTGACCTCGTGATTGGCCCGTTCGGGATGTGAAGTGGTGGTAGTGCTGACTGATTCATATCAGTTCATCTGTGACTTGCATTGATTGCATGGTAAGGAAGCAGCATAGAGACCCTATTCCCAAGAAGAGCTCATGGAGAGCTACACAAAAGTTGCAACTGATACACGCAAACATTTGCAGTCCAATCTCTCAAATTTAAAAAACGGTTCTTACTATGCTTCATAGATAGTTTCAGTAGGAAGGCATGGATCTATTTCTTGAGTGAGAAGTCTGAAGCATTCAACATGTTTAAGTGTTTTAAGAAGCTTGTTGAAAATGAAACTGATTTGTTCATTAAATGTCTACATATTGATAGAGATGGGGAATTTAATTACAAAGAATTTATTGAGTTTTGCAAGCAGCATAGTGTTAAGAAACAGTTAACACTAGCAAAACAGAGTAGCATAAATAAAAAATTGGACAATGATGAATATGGTGAGGAGCATGCTGTTAGATAAGAAGATGCTAAAAACCTTTTGGCCCGAGGTTGTGAACTAAACAAGTGTCCCATATTAGCAGTAAAAGATGTCACACCACAAGATGCATGGAACGAGGTAAAACCTACAGTGGAGCATTTTAAGGTCTTTGGATGCATCTCACATGTTCATATCTCTGATGCAAAGAGGACAAAGTTAGCCAGCAAGAGTTTTGTGTGTGTTCTTTTAGGTATCAGTGAAAAATCAAAGGCGTATCAACTATATAATCCTATTTTAAAGAGGGTTGTAGTAAGTTAAGATGTCATTTTTGAAAAGGGGAAGCAATATGACTGGGATAAGAGCCTTGCAAAACAACTCTTGGTGAAGCTAGAATGGGAAGATGATGAAAGCAGTGCTAACTTGGTTGAAGATTATGTGGGTGACAATGAATGAGGCAATAATGAAGATATGAGAATGGTGAACGAAACACAAAGTAAGGTTGGTGGCCAAGGGTTATTCACAGCAGTAAAGAGAGGACTACACTAAAGTTTATGCTTCAGTGGCAAGGATGAATACAGTCTGCATGATCATTGCTTTGGCATTTCAAAGAGGATGGAAGATCTTTTAACTCAATGTGAAGTCCACCTTTCTTCATGGAGAATTAAGTGAAGATGTTTATGTAAAGCAACCGATGGGGTATGTGCAAAAAGGTAATAAGCACAAAGTGTATAAACTATAGAAGGCCTTGTACGGACTAAAGCAAGCTCCTCGAACCTAGTTTAGTAGGATTGTAGCATACTTTCTCAACGAAGGATTTCAGAAGTGTCATAGTGAACAAACATTTTTTCATTAAAACCAACAGTGGAGGTAAGATCCTTATTATGAGTGTTTATGTGGATGATTTGATATATATTGGTGATGATGAAGTTATGATGGCTGAATTTAAAGAGTCTATGTTAAGGCAATATATATTAGGGGTATGAGGCTCTTTCTTAGCATATAAGTTTTGCAAAATGCTAACTGTATATATATCTATCAAAGAAAGTATGCACCAAATGTTTTGAAACGATTTGGTATGGAGGATAGGAATGCAATGTGTAGTCCCATTGTACTAGGTTCTAAATTACACAATGATGAAAGAGAAGTTAGAGGTGACGAGATATACTTTAAGCATTTCGTAGGGAGTCTTATGTACCTCACTACCACTAGACTTGATATGATGTTCATTGTGAGCTTGATTAGTCGTTACATGTCTAAGCCTACAAAGCTACATTTGCAAGTAGCTAAAAGAGCTCTCAGGTACTTGAAAGGGACAGTGAGCTATGGTATACTCTGTTCATTATGAGTTTGATTAGTTATTACATGTCTAAGCCTACAGAGCTACATTTGCAAGCAGCTAAAAGAGTTATCAGGTACTTGAAAGGGACAGTCAACTATAGTATACTCTGCAAGAAGGGTGGCACTGAAGTGTTGTTTACATTTACTGACAGTGATTACGTCAAAGATGTTGAGGACAGGAAAAGCATTTATGGATTTGTATTTTTTATGAATGTAGGAGTTGTATCTTGGTCTTCAAGGAAGCAACTATTGGTCACATTATTAACCACTGAAGCAAAATTTGTAGTAGTTACAACCTATGCTTGTCAGGTTGTTTGGATGAGAATACTAGGGAAGCTGGGGAATTTGCAGGAAGGTATCTCCATAATAATGTGTTACAACAGCTTAGCTATTAAACTCTCCAGAAATTCGATCATGCATGGTATAAGCAAGCACATAAATGTATGGTTCCATTTTCTTTGAGATTTGGTTAAAGATGGTGTTATTGAGTTAGTCCATTGTGGCACGAAGAATCAACTAGCTGATGTGATGACTAAATCTTTGAAGTTGGAAGCCTTGTTTAGACTGCGTGAAATATTGGGAGTGTGTGAAGTGTCTAATAAACTAAGTACTTGAAAGTTCTTAGTTTAAGGAAAGGAATTATGAGTTATTGCTTGTTTTAAGGGTTTTAGTTACAATTGGTTTGTTTGTTATAATAAATCCCTAACTGATAGGATGTTAGTTGCTTAGTTTGATAATTTCTTAATTACATGTACTACGTTGTTTTAGTTGTGCAATCGTGGGTTACTATTTCTTCTTTTTTGTTAGGTTTCTTTGTAAAGGTTATTTAAGTCGAGTTCGATTGTGTTGAATAATACAAGTTATTCCTCCAATTTTTCGTTTGTGTTCTTGATTATACTACTTTAGTTCACAATAGTAGTATCACACTTTAGTTACTTCATTTTTACAAGTTGATTACATTAATTATTATTTTTAAATAGTCTACATTAATCACTTAGCTATTATAAATATTAATAGTTTGGTTATTTTTTTTACCAATTTTGACTTTTTTGGATAATTTTTTATTAAAAAATCTTAAGTTGAATCGAATTAAATCTTACTAATAAAGAGCAGGTATATGTTTGAAGCGAAAAATATCTCAAAATGTTAAAATAAAATAACAAATGAAGCAATTAAAATGATAAAAAAATGTACCTAAAATAGTTAAAGTGTTTATATTAATAATAATCACGTCATTAATGTATACTAATTTAAAAAGAATAATCCATATGTTCAATTCGTAGAAGTGCAATTTTTTCTATTTGGCAACATCATGGTCTCAAATTATTAATTCCACCAATATTTTTATGTAAACGAACATTGTCTAAAACCTTCTACGCCCAACAAATCTGGTTGGGGCTAAATGCGAGGAAGCCCATCTAGTACAAGTTCAGCCATCGCAGGTCCAGTTGCAAGACCATTAATAATGCCCCAACAACTGTGTTCTGTTGCCACATGACAACCTTTCACTCCAGGCAACTCACCAATTACGGGCAAACCATCGTCTATACATGGAAAAAAGCTAGCTTGCTCAGCTTTCACTCGTACGTCTCCTTCCTTCAAATGGCTAGAATCATTCTCAGGCCACCCTTTTTAACACCCTTATAGATTGGGTTTTTCACAATTTGCTCTGGTTATCTGACACCATTTCCTCCGCCGACATGCCACATATGTAGACTTCCCCTAACAATCAAAATAACTCATTTAGTCAATGAACTAAAGCCTCAAGCAAAAACAAAGCAAGCATTGTCATTTTGAAATTTCAACAAGCACTTTATATGCACATATAATTTCGAACCGCAGTACCAGTTCAATTGATCAAAAGGTTGGATTTCTATGATTATTTTTAACACAGCTTGTCAAGTGAGTCGAAAATTTAGACGCCTAGATGGAAGAATTCATCAAAATTGGAAATTTTGATACCTGTTGGATGAAGGTATACTACAAGATTCTTGGGTTTCCCACCTTGGGGGGAAATGTAACTGAGAAATAGCTAATGAGTTATAGCATTAGGATCTTTAGGCTCCAAAACGATGTTATGAGCCTAAAGGCCTAAAGAGCCGACGCGCTTAATAATGAAGCCAAGAGCTCAAACTTCCCACACCAAGGTACAAGAGCCAAAACCACTGCGTCCGACTCAATGAGTCGTCCCCCTTCGAGTACCACCGAGTTAACATGGCCTTCGTTCACCTCCAAGCACTTAGCTTTGCCAATCACCACCTCAACGCCATAACTTTTCATGGCTTTGGAAATCAAAGTTCGAGTGAAGAGCTGAGGATGCACTTGAGCCGTTGTCTCAATGGTTTGTGGGCTATGAGCAGGTCCATCAACCCAAGAAGGCAAATTGGACCCACCAAAAGGTCTAGAACCGGAGAAGGAAAAAGAACCTCCATGTGGCTATGATTCATTTATGGTAACGCTGAGAGTAGCAAGAGGTCTGTTGCCGTAGGATTGTGAGCCATCGAGCTCCTAGGCGAGCGATTGGTGGAGAGTGAAGCTGACACAGGCAAGCAAGGAGAGAGGTCCACATCGAGGGCAAGAAGCCGCCAGATTAACCGGAGGCGGCGCAAGCAACAAAAGATTTATCGACGAGAGTGACGGTGGCACCGTTTTTAGTTAAAAAATAATCTGTGTAGAAGCCGATTATGCCGCCTCCACCGTTTCAAAATAAAGATAAATGTAATTCATTAAATACAAAAATGCATGTAACGATTACATGCAAAGATAGGAAAAAATTGACTGTTTCAGCTTCCTAAATGTTCAGCCAAACATACAAATTAGGCCATACCACCGAGAAGGATAAGATATGTACTCTCCAAACTAGACTTACAGCTTTCTCTATCTTCAAAACAACCAAAGATCCCAGTTGTCCAAGGTTCATCAGCATAGGGTTGATAGCTTTCGGGTGTTGCCCGCCCACATTCGTTGCACTTGAGAACAACCAACTATTTGATATTATTCACAATCATAAGTTGCATCAAAGTTGTTTAATTTAAATACTAAGAGTGACCAAAAGTCCGAAAGCTTAAAATGATATTCTATGCTAGAAAAGCATAATTCTAAAATGCTATAAATTATCAGAACATTCACATTCAAACTTCAAATGAATTACATTCGACTAAAAGTACCTATCTTTTAACAAGTTCAATTTAGGTTTTTTTTTTTTTTTAAGTAATTTTTATAAATTTTAAAAATTTAAGTGTATTCATTTAAGACTTTTTAAGAATTTATAAAAATTTAATTGTATTTAATTAAAACTTTTAAAAACAGTTTTATAATTTTAGGTTATAAATATAAACTTATTTTATAATTTCAATTAAAATATAACTATTTAATATTGTACCTATCTCTTTATCTTATTTATATTTTTTTTCCTTATAAAAGTGGGCACACAATTTTATCACAAAAATAAAATAAAATAATATATTTTATAGTTGATAATGACATTGTAAAATTCGATATTAGGAAAGTAATTTTTTTTTAAAGGTGCAAGAACTTATTTAACAATAATTTTTTTAATATTTAATTAAGTTTGAGTTTTATATGTTTTTTAATTATTAGTTCTATTTAGGTATATTTGTTTCTTTGTCCATTATTTTTGGCTTTATTGTATACTTAATGTGAAATAATTGCATCGTTGATATTTTTGAATATTTTTTTTATGTACTATATTTTATATTGTATTATAAAATTTAAATAATATGAATTTTTTATTTAAGTGTAGAATTGAATGTGATAGTTGTTTAAATTTTACTTATTAATGTTAATAGATTGCGGAAATGAGTGAATAATTTTTTAAAAGTAAAGAAAAAAAGAAAGAAATTAAATGATAGTAAAAATTGATAATCAAAGTATACGAAAGTATCTTAAAGTTATAGTAAATTTATGAAAGTTTACTATAACTTTCGAGGACCCAATCTCTGTTCCATCTCTTTCATATTGCCCACTCTAAAAAATGAATATGGGAGACGAGAATAAGCTCAAATTCGCTGGTGTTTGGCCGACCTTCAGGTATGTTAATGTCTTCTTGATTTAAATTTCAAGTTGTTTTTTTTTTTTTTTGTTTCTTATGGGATTATTGCTCTGTGCCAAAGTTCAACTCGTTTATTTTTTAGAAACATATTTATTTCTGTTTTGTGGCAATGAAGAACCACGATTTGTTTCAATTGCTTTCTTTCTTATTTTTTTCATCCATATTCATCTTCATGTGCTACAAACAAACTCTCATTGGAGCTTTTCTCTTTTTACATTCATTGTGTATGCTTGGTTTGCTTGCGAAATAATATATTAATTATGTTTTTGTCACTTAGTTGTAGAGTTAGATGAGTAGTAGTGTCATCTAATCACTCTTTCATGTTACTTTTGAAGTTAACATTCATTATTTTTTAATACTGCTTAACCCATGGTATTTGGTGGATGAAGATAGATGTAAATTTTTTTGATGGCCACTTCTTTGTTTTCCTTTTTAGTACACTTATTTTGTATAAACTTTCCAAGTTTGAATTGTTAGAATTGGTTTACGGAAAACGAAAATCATAGTTTTCTAAATCTCATGTTGAATCAAGAGAAGAAGAAGGGATTATAGTGGAAGCGTACCAGAATCCATAGTGTTCTTCAATCGAACGGGTTCAGATCTTCCAATTGATGCGTAGTTGTCTCAATGGTTTTTCTCTGTTGATGGGGATACAGAAAAAACTTGTGTTCTACAAGTACTATGCTCAAATGGGGACCATGACCCTTTTATATAGATAACCGTCAAAGGCGGTTATCAATAATTAATATTTTCAATTTGGCCCCTCATCAATTTAAAAATACAAGTCCGGTCTTTACAAATTAATTATACGATAATTTAATACTCGATAGCCAAAATTAAACTTTATAGATTATCTTTTAATTGACTAAATTATAAGATAGCATAGCACATTTAAAACTACATGTGTAGTAGCCCCACATATTAATAATATTTTTCCAACATGAATAGCTTGTGCTAGTTTGTTTTTGTTGAGGATCACTAAACAGATAGGGACATGTTATTTAGGATTTACTTGGTACATCTTTTAGGAAAAAATAAGTTCATTTCTGCTTAAATTCTATGATGAAGAGTCCACATCATAGATATCTAGTACTCCTGCTCACTGGAGTTACTTTTTGGGTTATGCAGGGAAGACAACCAAGTAACAACATGACTACTAGACATGTGGTTAGCATGTTAGTTGATATTTACAAGCTATTCTATATATTTGAATTTCCAGATTCATAATGTCAGTTTTTTGTTACTTACAAGTTTTCTCACAGTTGGGAAAACACATACCCACTGAACAGCACAATTCCGGCACCGTCTTCCATTATGAGGAAGAGGAAAGGATGATCAGCAACGAAATCCTCAGACCTTGCTGATACTACACCACCGGATGCGGCTGCTTCTTAAAGCAATAGTTAGCTAATTCATTATGTTGTACAATCAATTACTTTTGATATGTACTTTGGGCGTGTTTTCATTATGTAGGAGAATGAATGAAAGGAAAAGTGAGTCACTCTCGTTCTATTTTTTACTTTCTAAAAAATTACGGTGGAAAGGAAATAAAGACCTTATAAAATTGAGTGTTATTTTTATTGATCGTTTTCGTACTCTCTCTTGATATTAATTCTCTTTCCCAAATTCACAAGATATAATTACAAAAATATAATTATTTTATTTTATATTTTTCATTATTATTTTTAAAACAACACTTAAGTCAATTAATAATTTAATTTCAATTCTTTATAATTATTTAGTAAACATAAATAAATATAATGAATTTTACATTCTATTTTCTATCTATTCAAATTCATGTTCATTCTTATTCTAATTAATTCTCATTATAAATTAGTAAACATACCCTTAGTTCATTGACAAATTTGCTAAAATAATTTAGAGCGACGAAAGTAGCATTGATTTGAAACATTTTAGCTATAAGGTTTATTTTTTTTTAGAGGACATGAACTCTTAAATGTAATTTCACTTTTAATTTTAATATAATTAATAAGTTATGATAGATCAATATTTTAAAAATGAAACTAATATTTATAATGCAAAAAATATTGAAAAAAAAAGTATTTAAATTTGTAAAAATGTTAAAAAAATTAGTATAATATTGTTAATTAAAGAATATATATGGTCACAATTTTTAGTGTAAAGTGAAACCAAATATTTATATAAGAGCTCAATTATTGATAAAATTATGACCAAATATTATAAATAAGGTCACTTTTTTTCAATAAAACTATGATGGTAAATGTCTAATAGGTTAGTCTTTTTAAACACCGTGCCTAAGTATTATGTTTATGATCACAGTATTTCACTATGATCATACGTAAAAATTTATCATTTCTCCAATCTAGGCTCCATTTTTTATATTCGTAATTATTATCCTACAATTACAATTAAAAATTGTGTCCATATGTCAGTTTTTGCAGTACGCTAACTTAACAATAAAACTAAAATAATTTTTGAATGAAAATAAAAGTAAAATACTAAAAATTATAATAAATTAGAATGAAAATTTAATTTACTTAAATATTTTGTTTTAAAAATGATATTGAAAAATAAATTATTAAAAAAATAGATAATTTTAAAATTACGTATTATAAATATTAAAAAGGGAAAGAAAAAAAAATACGCAAAAAAATGCAGAATCAATCTAAATTTTTTTGGCCATTATTTGTTTTTTTTTTACTAGAAACTTTGTAGACCATTAGATTAAGACCCTTTCCGTCCTTTTATTTCTTTATTAATCGGATACGCCAACTTCAAAGGCTTTCGGCTTTGGTTAAACGGAAAGGTACGAGAACAAAGTTGAATATAGCAAAAGTACTTTATTGATAAATTTGATAAAAAAAAAAACAAAAAAAACTTTATTGATAAAAAAATAAATAAATAATAAAGTTGAAGATTTGAAGTACCACTGTACCCGTTGAGGTATTAGTACCACTACTAGTGGTAGTAGTTTATTGCTTTTCTTTCTCGTGCTAAATAGTAATTTATTGTTTTTATATTAGTTCAAGCAAGTTGGAAAAACTTTTTTTTCTCTTCTTCTTTCATCAAAAATGTTGCCGTTATGTGTGTGGTGTGGGGAAGCTTCAGGCCCGCATTTTAGGGGACAATTATTTAGAAACCGCTTCAATTTATTACTCTCATCTCACCTTTCAAAATTCATAAAAAAATTATGAGCTTTGTTATTTCCAAAACATTAAATTTAAGATAATAATATTAATACAATCAATTTTTTTTTTTTTATAATAAAATATATAAATTTATTAATATATTCTTTATAATTAATTACATATTAAAAGTTGCTTTTGTTAATAAAATTATCATTAATAAAAATAATTGTGGCATAATAATCTTATTTGTAACAATATCATCACACGAAATATTAAAATTCATGTTCACATTAATTTTATTATTTTACTTGTAGAAATAATATTAAAAATAATAAAAAAGTGTATATTTTAACACATATAATTAATATATATTTACTTATATATTAATTCATATTAATAATACAATATGAAAGTTTTAGTCAATTTGTATAACTTATAGATTAGCCCAATTAGAATTGAGTTAGCAAATGAGCAAAATCAATTAGATAAGTATCAAATATGATAACCATCTTTCAATTGTCTAAAAAACAAAAAAGATAATTATAAGAGATATAACTTTGACCTATAATTTTGACAATCAAATAAGTCTTCGGAACGAATAATAGTAATTGATAAATAAATTCTATTCATATATATACTCACTCTACACACAGTCCATGCAACATCTAACATCTGATAACTAAGATTCAATGCTGACCGAGACACCACAGACACAATATTCTATAAAATATCTCTAATTATAAGAAGAGATATTAGTTTTCTCCATATTTGCCACATATTTGGACATACTCTAAGTATTAAAGGGTCAAATACTATTACACCCGTAGTAATAATAGGAGGTTTTAAATTTTAATGATATATTTTTTATTCTCATGTTTATAAGAAGGAAATGTGCTATTAATCGTTAATGTTAATAAAAATCTGCATTACATTAAATATTTTAAATTCTTTCTTTCCATTTTTTAGAATATTTTTTTTTTTTCAAATTCTCTTTGGTGAATTGTTTTCTATGCATTTTCGATCAGAGGGAGCGGAAACCTCTGTGTGTGTTCATTCTCACGTGATTTAAGATTTTGTCCACCTATGGTATTTTCTTTATGAAGATTCTTCTCTCAATTTGTTATTTTTTTATTGGTTTAATTTGTTAATTAGCGTTAGAGTGATTTATTTGAGACAATTTATTTAGGTTTAACTTATTTTAAATAAGGTATAATTTAATTCAATTCATATAAATTTTTATAAGATAAATTTTGAATTGACAATCGAGAGTAATAAAATTTTATTATTACAGTAGATTTAACTCCTAATTCATAATAGAATATACATAAATTAAAATGATAATATTAATCTTTATTTTTTTTATCTCTTAAGAATACATTATAATATTTTATTTTTTTTCTCATATTGTATAATTATTTATAATTTTTTTTATCTCACTTATAAATAAAAAAATATTATTAAAAAATTACCAAAAATAATATTCTTAAAATTCATAATAACAAAAATAGCACTTCAATAATATTAAATGATGTTTAATTGGACGACGTTTAACATTGAACCAGTTCAAATTATCGTAGTTTAATACTTTAATATGAACAACATCTAATTAGACGACTTTCAAAAAAAAATAATGTGAGATGGTGTTCAAAGAAAGATGATGTAAGATAATGTTCAAACAATGTAACAATCATTTTTTAATTGTAAAAATGTATAATTTTTGTATAATGAGTGTTATTTTTGTTATTCTAAGTTTTGAATAGTTCTATTTTTATTTTAAATTATTTTCTACTTTTACTTCATTTATAATTTTATAAATTTATTTTAATAATATCATTAGTTTTGATTACACTGCACAAAAAAATATTGTAATAATAATATTATTTTCATACAATTCAATTCCTAAAATCATTCATATTCCTATTATGCTTTTATTCTATAAATGAAACATGACCTAATAAATTAATTGAACTCAATTTTAAGCTCATTTACTCATTTTAAAAATGTCTAGATAATTGGATAAAATAGACTTTAGATTTTAATGGTTGGGTTTGAATAAAAAGAGTTATAGTTGTGATGATTTCATATAGTCAAAAATTAAATATGATCTCTTCTTACTTGATTTTTAACACAATTGATAAAAATATTCTTAATTTTTATTAATCATTTTTCATTGAAGTTTGAATTTATCCAATTTAACTAGCCAAAATAGAACAATAATCTAATGGGCTAGATTTTGATCAACCGATGACTCTACTTGTTGGAAGATGTGTCAAACTACTTGAATAGTTGTTCAACTGACCGAATTTTAGTTAGCCAGTATCCAAAGTTGAATTGAACATATATCCAACTGATTAAAATTTGATTAACCGATGATCTTACTTGTTAGAATAGAATTAAACACATGTTTAACTCGTAAGACTATTACAAATGTTGTGAGACATACGAAGGATTTTAAAAATTAGGATCAGCCACCAATCTTTCCTTAATACTCCTCTACAACATTAAAACACTCACGACAACCACCTTCTTCGCACCAACCATTATAATTGAAATCAACCACCCTTCTTGTTGGTACAACACATTAACTTTGTTTAAATCAAATGTATTATTTTGTTATCTAGCTTAAAAAAATGTATTTTTATTCCTTTTATTTTTGAAAAAGGTGCCAAGAAATAACAATTTATTTTTCATCTAATTTTTTGTTAAATCGAACAAATTAGTATATGTGTCACATGTATTTTTATATTTTTTTGATAAATTTATATATAAAAATGAACTAAAAATTACTCAAAATTTTAAAAAAAAATTGTTTATTTCAAACTTATGGAAAATAAATTGTATGATGTATGACTTTGAATATTAGATAGAAAATTTTTGTTTAAATTTTATTAAAAATTGTGTTTAAGTTTGAAAGAAAAAATATCATTAAAAATTTTTGAGTAAATTTTTTAATTAAATATTAATTTTTTAACATATATATCTATCAAATAAAAAAAATATAAATATACATGTGATATATATATTTTTCCGTTATGTTTAACAAAAAAAATTAAATTGAAAGTTAATTTTGTTTCTTGACATCATTTTTACAAACAAAAAAACTTAACAACATAAGTATTATTATGAAGAGTAAAGTATCAAAAAAGTTACTTTATTTAAGTAAAATGTGCCATTAAGTATTATTATGAAGAGTAAAGTATCAAAAAAGTTACTTTATTTAAGTCAAATGTGCCATTTATACTTAGAAAATATGTTGTAAAATGTCTATTTGTTATAAAATTAACCCTATGATATATAAACAACTCAGTTATTTAATTAATTTTATTTTTAACTTATTCAGTAAAAAAATGTTAATTTTCTTATAACATTAAAAAAAAAACATATATTTATTTACATTATAAGAAAAATAAATATATATTTTTTTCCTGATAAGATAAAAATAAAATTTTATATATAAAAGGAAGTTATATTATACAATTGAACTTAAAATTAATTATATATTTTAATTCTTAATATATTTTAATTTTAAGGAATTAGAGGCATTTAAAAAAAATGTATTTGTTTTTCCATAGTAAATTAATAAATAGGTTAGATTAATAATGTGGTAGTTTAGATTAATAAATTTTAAAATTTATATAAATATTTTTTTTAAAATATATAAATATATAATAAATAATAGAGAGATAAATTAATAATATTGATAGGTATATATTTTAAAAACAAAGAACAACATCCCTTTCCATCATATTATTCAAATAAATTTTTTGAGGAAACATGCACGGGAAAACAAATCCGAACATTAAGTGGGATTAAGTAGTAGGTACAATGTACGAGTAACAGAAACGATACGGATGTCTCCACCGTATCTTCCTCATTCAATATACCCATATTCCACAACAATTTTGCAATATTTATTTAAATTAAATAGGTAAGTAATTTTAATTAAATATATGGATTAAATTAACTTGAAGGGATGGCGATTAAGGAAGATTGTAAGATAGTCTCTTGTTCTCGGATGGCGTGCTTAATATGATAATTTTTAGCACGATACGAAAACATAATATAGATATAAATGATACAATACTCATGATTCTTATTATATACATAAAATACGATACACATGACTCAAAATAAATACAAAATGATAATATAAGATAATTCTTTAAATATATATTTTATTATTAAGCTAAAGAGAAACTAGGATCTAATATTTATCAAGTTACATATTGCTTATTTAACTTTATGTTAGTAAGAATTGATTTCTTAATTTTAATTTTATTAAATTTAATTAAAAATAATTAAATATGTTAAAATTTAAAAGTGATAGAACTAAATTATAATTAAAAATTTATTTGAACGCATTTATTATAATAAGTACAGTAAAATTTCAAGCTAATTTTTAAATTATGACTACATATTATTAATTAAAAAGTATTAAATCTTTAGAAAAAAATTAAATAACCAATGTACATATAAAAGTTGGGACTATAAATATTATCATGCCTTTTCAATATTTTACACAATAACAAGATACAAAAAAGAAACAAACGAATTTTTTAGTTTCAATTTGGCCATTTTATTTAATTTATTGCTGCAATGTTTTTTACGAGAACATCATGAATTTATACTGGCTCAGTCTTGATCCAAGTGATACAGTCTTGATATTTAAGCCCAAATTTTGCTAAATTATCGGTAGGAAAATTCGTCCGTCAAGGACAATGACGATAAATAACAAAACTAGCATAAAAAATTAAATTACGACAATTGCATCCTTCTCTATTGGGATGTTTATTGTACAATTTGACCTAATTTTTAGTCTAAAAAAATAATTAAATCGAACTGAACATATTATTTTAACAAAATTGAACTAAATCGTTTGATTAATAAAATTATTAAAATCAAATAGTCCAATTCGATTTGATATAGTTTTGTTAACGATTTTTGATGATTTTTATACATATTTTTTTCTCCAAACTTAAAAATAATATAAAAAAAATCTTTAAATTTAAACAAATTAATTAATATATACTATAAATATAAATAATATTACATCTTATATAAATCACATAACATCATAAAAATAATCATAAAATCATTTACAATATAGAACTAAATATTTTCGTAAATTATATAACAAAATACAATAATACATTAATCTATGAATAATATATTAAAAATAAGTTAGGGAATTAAGGCTGCACACTATGATTATGAGAAAATATATAATTAATATATATTTTTTAGTTTTTTTTTTCTTTTTTAAATAATTATAAGTAACGGTTCGGTTCAGTTTAAAAATTCGTATAACTAGACCGAACCGTTTGTAAAACGGTTTGAAGAAATAAAAATCAAACCAAACCGTTTGATTTACAAAACTGTTTAGTTCAATCTAGTTCAATTTTTTGATTTTAATTAATTTAATCCAATTTTTAGACACCCTTATTCCTCTAATAGCACATGTGTGTCGTTTTTGAAGAGTCAAATTCTAATATCATTATTCCAAAACCAATATCCATACTACATCTGAGCCCATGTTATATTGCCCAAAGTTCAGCTATATGTGGTGACATTAATGACGCCTTTCTAGTTGCAATAGCTCCCATTATTTTACCGGTATAGAATAATGCATTCAAAGCCAACAAATCCAGCCATTGTTGCCGTCGCAGCATCCACATAAATTTTAACACAAGTACCTCAGGAGGCGGCACCCAATTTTGGGGGATCACGATTCACGAATGCACTAGCCTCTCATTTACGCAAAAAAATTTAATAAATATTTTTCTTAAAACAATGTACTTAGTTAACTAATTTTTAATGTTAATTGTTACGTAAATAGGAATATGGTGGATCAAATGCTAATATAATACAGCTATAAATATGTTGGTACAATACGACACATTTATTAAATATATATCGACACAAAAACTGTTAACATTGAATTAGAGCTCCTTAGTTAACATCTCTTTTTAATACGAGTGAGTGAAATGTTTGGAGTAATATTAATCACGTGTAAATTTATACTTATTTTTAATATTTAAATTAATTATATTATAATATATATTAAAAAAATTTAAAATAATAAATTATTTTTATATTTTTTTAAAATAATTATTATAACATAAATAAAATAAATATAAATATGTATATGTATATAAATTTATATGCCTTAATATTTAATTATTTATGGTGGTAGCGGCTGGTATACAGGCTGGACTGACAGTAGAGCGTTATGATCCTTCCTCCGATAAGGCGACCACTTTTGTCGTTTTATTCCAACTCATCATTTATGTGCTTCTCTTACAAATATATATACTTTTAATAATAAAACTGCTATTTATTACTAATTTACTAACAATTTTGTCAAAAATTAAATATTTGGTGACAAATAATTAATAATATTAATAAATTATTATAATTATAAGATAATTTAAATTAATAGTGTGAATAATATTATATTTTTAAATTTAAATTTAATAAATAATTTATAAAATTAAGATTAAAATTAAATCAAATAAAAATATATATTTATTATTAAATTCATTTAAATTAATGATTAAAAATAATTTATCAAAAAAATTATCTAATTTATTTATATGAAAAATAATCACTATTAAATATATACTATTAGAGTTTTTATATTATAATTATTGTATAAAAAAAGTGACATTAACATTATCCAAAAATAAGAACTACACACAATCCAACAATTTTCTTCGTCATTCGTTTCCATACACAATATCAAAGTATTAGTACACAATTAAAGTAAATGTGTGATATTGACACTAACAATTTTCTTTAGTATATTTTTTGAAAAAATAATAAAAGATAATATTTTTTAAAATTTATAATAATAAAAATAATACTATTTATATAAAATTTATATTTTTACAATTAAAAAAATAATCGATAAATTATTTTTTTTGAACATTCATTCAATAACGACAATTTAGACTCGTTCATTGTTGAACGTTCAAATTAAACGATCAATGTTATTAAAATATTAATTTTATTATTATAAATTTTAGAGGTATTATTTTTAATAATTTTTCATCTTTTATCATTCTTCCAATTCTTTGTTTAGTTTTGTTAATTTTTTATACTCTAATAAATATAAAAATATTTTTATAATAAAATTATTTTTTTATGAGCAATTATATTAATAATTTATTATATATTAACTTTATATTAGCATTTGAATTTATTTTTATTAAATTAAGGATCACAATTTATACATTTCTTGTCTATCTATTTAATGAGTAGGACATGTGTTGTGAGAAAAACATATTAATGAATTAAGCATTTTTTGTGCTGGGATCGTATTATATTCATATCAACTAAAAAAATTAACTAATATAAATTATTTTTGGGAAATTACCAAAAATAGCACCCCTAAAAATTATAATAACAAAACTAGCACCCCTGTGTTCAATTAAAATTGAACGTTCAATATTCAATTTGAACGTAAAATATTGAACGTTCAATATTAAATAGGTCTAATTGTCGTCATTTAATTCTAATTGAACGGATAATATTGAACGAGTCTAAATTATCGTCGTTCAATTTTAATTGAACACAGGAGTGCTAGTTTTGTTATTATAATTTTTAGGGGGTGTTAGTTTTGTTATTTTTCCATTATTTTTAAGTAAAAAAAAATTATTAAATTCAATTAAATCATTTATATCATATTTATATAGGATTAATTAATATACACAAACTAATAAAAATATTATTTAAATAAGTTCATATATATTGTCCCATTATATTTAATTTATTTATTAAATAAAATTATATAAGTACTATAAAATCAATAATATTTGTATCATATTTGAATTATATTATTCATAAAATAATTAAATATTTGGTTTATTATTAAATAAAAATAATTGTTAATTAATTAAGAGTATTCGTACAAATTACTTACAAATTTTTTAACATTATTTTTCATATTGTTACAATTAAAATATCTAAAAATATACATTTAAAGACTTATTTTTCTTTTGTTTTATAAAAATAAAGAATATCACATAAATAATATTTATTTCTTAATAATCAATATTATTATATATTTATTAAATTTAAATTATTAACACAATTTTAAAAACTAATTGTTAATTAAATCACTATGTAATAATTTTTTTGAGAAAATATAAAAATAAGACGGATTGTAATCAAGTCATATATTTTACTATTAAAAAATATTATATATATATTTTAAATATCGTTTAATTAGACGTCGTTTAAATTGAATTGTGTCAATTTAGACTCAATCAATTTAAACGTTATCTAATTTGATACCGTTTAATATTATTAGAGTATTATTTTTGTTATTTTTATAATTTTTTTTAATTAATGAGATTAAAAATGTTGCTATTATATAAATTTATATTTTTTTTTATTTATATATCATACATCATGCCATTTATCAAATTTATTTTAAAATAATTTTTTTTATAAATAATACTAACATGATATACATATCAAAATATTAATATAAAAATAGATTTGGATTTAGATTTATGTGTCTTTTATCATTTTTCGAGATGAGATAATTCTGGTTCTCCCCTGTTTCCATTATCTTTTTAATGATTTGTCTATTTTAATAAATTTTAAGCAAGGATCATATATCCATTAATGTGTTATTATCCAAAAGAGCAGTAGACTTACTACAGTACAAATTACTCAATAATCGACACGTAGTACATGTTGAAGAACACACGTGAAAAAGGTAAGGAGTTCAATTGTTCTCCAAATTTTGATGGAGTAACATCTTTTACTTAAAAAAAAAAAAAACATCTTTTACTTATCAAATCTAATATATATATATATATATATATATAAATTAAAATACTGTTTCAATAAATATGCTTAAAGATGTTAAAATAATAATTAAGATTTAAAAATAAGTTAAAAAATTTTAATCTAATTTTAATAAGTTGGACACTTTAACTTATTTATTTTTAAGAAGTTAGTAAAATATAACTTAGGAAGTTTATTTGGTAGTTTTTTTTTTAATTATAAACAAATATTAAAAAAAATTTATTAATTATAAATTTTAATTACAATTTATAGAAAAATTCTACTAAGAAACATCTCACAATTTTAAGTAAATAGCCAAAACCTATAAAGATACTATAACTTTTGAAATTTTGTAAGCGAACAAAGCAAGTATTAATAACCTACATTAATATTTAATTTAAATATTTAAAAGAATATATATTTCAAAATAATAAAAAATATATTACAATTATAAACATTCATCACAATAACAAAAATATAAAATATATCACCTATAAATTTTCAAATACACCAAAATTAACAAAAAAAAAAAAATACACGTTAAAAAAAATGAAAAAACAAAGTCAGTACACCTCAAGAATCCCTTCTCCCTGCTGATAAAAGCTAGCCACCGGTAAACAGTTACCATCACCAGACAATCGACAATTGTACTAAATAGCCACCAAGGCAACGAAACTGAACCAGAGGAGAACAAATCGTTTAGGCACCATAAAAGGGAAAGGAAAAGCTTTTAACAGTGGCAATCTACCCTACCACCAAGCATCCTAACGTCGGCAATCCAATGAAGTCGGTGTGAACAATACCATCTGAGGAAGCAGCAACAAAAAGAAAAAAAAACACTAAAAAGAAAGAAAAGGTTATAAAAATAAACATGGAAATTGACGGACGAATGCCCAGACGACCAAACAGCCCATCGTAAGTCGAAAGCCAATTGAAAAACTCTCAAAATCTAGACAGAAGCGAGAGAGAAAAGGAAAAGGAAAATAAAAAGAAAGAAATAGAAATATCAGTGGCATTAGTTTGGCTAATTAACTTTTAAAATATATCTTTAATGACGTAAATATTAGTGGCATTAGTGATAAGAGATTTGCTTAAACATTAGTCTCCAAATGATATAATTGATGGTGGAAAAGATAGTGACAAAAATTTTATCGTTGAATTTTTCAAATGTCATTAAAAATGTATATCAAAAGTTAACATATATTAAATTATCAGGTATATTTGTTTTTTACTACTTTATTAACCTAATAATTTTACAAGCTACTAGGAAAAAGTCAATAGACCAAGATTTATAACTTTATTTAAAGAATAGGAGCACAAATGATCCTTTTTAAAAACAATGACATAAAATTTTTATAATTATTAAATAAAAAATTATTCATTTTATTTTAAAAATTAATACATTTAATTGCATAATTGTTAAAAATTAGTATTTATAGTGCTATAATTATTGAAACTGTTGTATTTTAATCTAAAGTATAATTTTTATACTAAATTTCATAAATTTTTTACAAATAATAAGACTAAATGGTATTATATATTAAAAAAAAGATTAAAAATATCACACCAAAAATTATAAAATTAAAATACTTATTTTTACATAATAACAATACTTATAATATTTATTTCCTCTTTCCTAACTAACTTGGCTCTTAAGATATTTTTGTCCAAGTGAAAATGGTAAAATTGAAAGTTCTTTCTTAAATGCAAAACATTATTATTTTTCTCTATAAAATTTTCAAGAAACCAAATCCACAATTTTAAACTATTTATTATTTATTAAATAAAAAAATTATCCAAATAAATTTTAATAACATGCCAACTTGCAAAATGTAATGGTACACTACCAAAAGAAGCTCTAAGACTTTTTGTTAAAAATAAATGTTTTTAATATAATTTAAAATTTATAATCATAAAAAAATATAATTTAAGTTTATTTATATAATTTTATCATAAAAAAATTTAATGATAGATTTCATATATAATATTATTTAAGTTAAAATTAAATTAATTAAATATATTTAATATTATTAAAATTTTATATTGATTATTATAATTTTTAAATATGTTATTTTATGTATAATTTTTTTTTTACTGTTTTGTAAATTTTTCCACTAAAAATTTACTGTTTATAATTCTTATTTTTCTCCCATCTATGTCAATCTTGTTCATAATTTTATACACCTATATTATAAAATAAAAAAATCTACTGTTTAATTAGGTCGAGATAATAGTAAAAATAGTACAATAAAATAATAAAAAAAAAAAAAGTAAAAATAAAATAGGAGAGGGAAAAGGCCAGAAGGGAAAAGATGGGAAAGAGAGTGACTTATGTAAATCAGTGCATCTGAAATGTGACGCGTTTACGATAGCCAGCTGTATTCCATAGCTTCCAAACCGATTGCCTAGAGGAGGCGGTTCCCAATAACAACAACGCTCTTCAGCCTCTCCACATTTTTCTAAACTATCTCCAACCTGCTCTACCGGTCACCCGTCTACCTTCCTCTTTATATATATATATCAACTCTCTTCTCCGTATTTTTTCAAACAAAGAACAGCTATCAAAGCACAAAAGAACAAAAAAAAAAAAAAAACCGAGGATTGAGGACTTCAAAACCTCACCATTTGAATTTTAACGAACCTTACAGCTGTCTTAATTTCGATTGTATGAGTTGTAATTCATGGCGGTAACCAAAAAATATATGGATCGGATCAAAGGCCCATGGAGCCCCGAAGAGGATGATATGCTTCAAAAACTGGTTCAAAAACACGGCCCAAGAAACTGGTCGTTAATAAGCCAAGTGATTCCAGGTCGGTCCGGCAAATCTTGCCGGTTAAGATGGTGTAACCAGCTCTCACCACAGGTAGAGCACCGTGCTTTTACACCTGAAGAAGACGAGGCGATAATCCGAGCTCATGCTCGATTTGGCAACAAGTGGGCCACCATCGCTCGTCTACTTAATGGGCGAACCGACAACGCAATTAAGAATCACTGGAACTCAACGCTTAAAAGAAAATCCTCTTGTATGTATGAAGAGTGTAACGGTGGAAGAAACTGTATCATTGATGATTTGAATCCACAACCGTTAAAGAGGTCGGTAAGTGCTGGTTCAGGTGGTGTGCCGGTTTCGACAGGGCTTTACATGAGTCCGAGCAGTCCGTCCGGTTCTGATGTGAGTGATTCAAGCCTTCCGATCATGTCATCGACTCATCTGTATCGACCGGTTGCGAGAACAGGCGGGATTCTACCTCTCTGTAGAAACGACTTCATCTTCCAACGATCCTCCGACGTCATTGTCTTTATCTTTACCTGGAGCTGATTCGTGCGAGGTTCCAAATAATAATAATTATAATTGTGTTGCTGAGTCAAATCAGAAGGCGCCGAGTAAGATGACACTGATTCCACCGGCGGCGACGAGCTCCGCTAAAGACGTTATAAGAATGGGGCTTATGTGCCATTTAATGCGGAGTTTTTATCAGTTATGCAGGAGATGATAAGGACAGAGGTGAGGAATTACATGGCGGGGCTGGAACAGAGCGGGGTTTGTTTTAAGCAACAAGATGTGGCTGATGCGTTTAGTAATTTGGTGATTAATGGAACTGGGATTAGGAAAATGGAGTAGAGTTTGAATCTGAGCAAATGGATTGAATTCTTCGAGAAGGTTATATATATTCTAGTTTATCTCCTTTTTGGAAATATAATCTTTGGGCAATGTACAGAGCGAGAGAGGAAGAGGAAAGTAGGGAACAAAGGGATTAAAAAAAAAAAAAAAATTCCAACTGGAGTAGAAGAAGAAGGTTAAAGATGCCGAAAAAATTGAGCATGGGCCTTTGTCTAATTTGTTTTCTGGTTCTTCTGTTGAGGGAAGTAATTAAAGGAAAGAAAAAACCCTAACAATTTCAATTGAAATTATTAGTCTCCGTTCATTTGTGTCCTCAAAAATCACAAAATTGTCCGTGGAAATCTTTTTAACAAGAAGTTTTAAATTCTTTTATGACTTTTATTTTAATAGTTTTTATTTAACTTTTAATATTTTATTTAAAAATTAATAAATTTTTTATGTATTTTGATTATAAAATTTTAGTACCATTTTTCTAAAATTCCTCAGCGGGCTCTATGGAAACTTTTTTTGTGGATGATTAGAATGCGGCAGCCGTGTTTAATCAATGGTATGATCAAATTTAACAACGGTAGTCAAGTAACCTAGTGACAACTTATGATGTTTAGGACCCAAGTTCTGATTAAATCCCTATCACAACGGGAGTCCAGTAACCGTGTTACCCTTCTCTCTCTTTCTTTTCTTTTTAAATACACAATAATATTATACGACTTTAGGATCCAACCCTAACTTCTGATTTACGTGTTTTACCATTATATTTTTGTATTATTGATTACGGGCAACCCCTTCTTACACATATTTTTACAATGATATTTTTGTATTATTACACTACAATTATGCCGTAACCCTTTCTACACGTGAAGATTGTAGGGCTACGTGTCTAAGCTTTTTCTTTCCTTTTTATTCCTCCCTAAACGCTGTTTGTTTATGGTTATAGAAGGAAAATATTTAGTTGCTTTTGCCAGCTCATAAATGCAACATTTTTAGTTTTATCGTTATTTAAATTACATAAAACACTACCTCTATAATAATAAATATAATACAAAATAAAATTTAATTAATTAAAAATTTAATATTAAATACATCTAATTGTCAGAACTAAAAATGATGGCGTTTAATGTAAATTAAAATATAAGGTGAATAAAAGATGTATAAATTTTAAAAAATATTATAAATGTTATATTTTCCCCCTTTTCTTTTATCTTTTCGTAGAGTTTGCAATTCAAGTCCGAGAGTTATATTTCCACAACTAAAATAGTTTTTTATTACATAAAAACAATATTTTAGTATAATTCAAACTGTGATTATTTATAAAATAGAAGAGAGACGAGTTTGTACTATCAGACAACTAGTTTAACCACAAATGATGGGTTCTTAAACGTGAAGGTTCATTGAAAAGTTGAATAAGTTCTAGCAGTTCAGTCAAATTCAAATAAAAGTTGTATATGAACCAGCTTTTATCATACAATTTCAATGAAAAGAATTGTGCTTGCTTCTAAGCCTCAACCAATATCACCAATGCTTACCTATCATATCATCATACTGAGCCTATAATCATAGCATAAAAAAGCAAGAGTCACCAGGTCTTGTGTTCTTGTAAAGAGGCAAGGATGCAAATTCTTCCGAGGAATAATTTTATGTAAACAGGATTCAGGAGCTTTCTCCTGTGATAAACATCTAAATTGGACTAACCAGAATTAATATGTACGCAGATAATCTAAGATAACGAAATTATAAATGGCAAAAAAATAAAAATAAATAGAAAAAGGGTTTGCAGCTCATATGGATGAAGCTTGAATAGTTCTTGAGCTGGTGTCATGTTTCCACAATAAGACGAGCCTAGATTTGATTTCATTAAGCAAATGACAAATATCTTGCCTCCAGGACCACGTGGGATTATTTAGAGCACGTATGGAGTTGAGGCAAACAAGTAGAGTGCCACCTTCATGCAACAGTACCTGTTCAATCCAAAAAGGCAATTGTGAGCTTTTGTTTTTCCTTCCTTTTTATATGAAGTGGGGAGCTATGTTTATTCAATCCAAGACTTAAACATGAAAAACAGGAGCAAATAGTACCCATTGCCAAATAATACATTTATTGTGCCACAGAGAGAGACAAAAAGAAAAGGAAAAAGAAAAAGAGAAGATAAAAGCAAGCGAATATATAAGCGTCAATGCTCTTGCCCATACACTTAACAAAACGAGAAGATAAAATTCACACCTATAAGCACAACCGTTATCTCAAATTTTGGAGTGGGGCTTGGGAGCTCACCCAAACTTTGCCAATGTTAATAAAACTATTACAATTACGATAAGACTTTATGAAGTACAAGCTTATAATCTTTTACATAAAACTATTCTTACTTCGAAAATAATAACACTATCTGACAGGTTAAGTTACGAAGAGCTATAAAGATCAGAGATTGAATCATTAAACAGAATCATACCGTTAACCACAGTGGAAGAAATCCCAAAACAGATGGCAGTGAGGCCAAAATTATAGAAGATAAAGCAAGGGCTACGTTTTGTTTAACCTGCATGCACATATACGTATCAATAATAACGTGACTAAGAAAAAAAAGTAAGTAATACATAATTGATGTAACGAGTACCAGTGAAGTTGTTTGGCGAGACTTGGCAATACAAAATGGTACACCAGAAATATTGTCCTGCAGTAGCAGCACATCTGCAACAGCTATAGCAGTAGCACTAGCACGATGGGCAAGCACAATTCCTATTGTGGCTGAAGCAAGTGCAGGTGCATCATTAATACCTTCACCAACCATTATCAAACCACCACCTGTAAAGAAATATAAAATATAAAAAAACTATGCTCAGAATACATTGACTCGCACTCATTATAAGATAAAAAAAATCCCAGTAAAAACCTCAGTCAAGCTATTAACATTGACTTTTAATGCATCTATAGTTTCATTCTTAACTTCCAGACGAACATTAACAAAAGTATGTTTTGTTTGAAAATAGGCAAAATTACATTAATCCCAAAATTTAATTAAATTTATACATAGGTTTCCAAACTTTTCAAACGTACGGTTTGATCCTCAAATTTTTTAAATTTCACATATAGGTCCTAAAATTTTGATTCACAAAAATGTATTTTAGTATCCAAGCTAGGACCTACGTGTGAATTTTTAAAAGTTAAGACTAACTTATAGAATTTATAAGTTTAGAAACCTATGTATGAAATTTTAGAATTTTGAGGTCTAAATTGTATGACTTAAAAGTTTATGGACCTATGTATGAATTTGATTAAAGTTTGGGAACTAATGGAATAATTAAACCTTGAAAATACTTGTCTTGAGAGCATAAAATTCTTAATGTAGATGTGTACATATCAAATAAAAGATATACATACTATGCGGGATAATAGTTTAATGGATTAGCTGTTTGTCATAAACTTCTGCTTCATAGGGCAAGTTTAAGATTGAATCTAAACATAAAGCAAGCATATATGCATTGGGCATTTCTAATCTGCACGATAGAACATGACACTGAGGACATTTGCTACCCTACATGCACTATTCTTCAACTTACAAGATTATAAAATCAGGAACACCAATTGAAAAATAATGTCATAAGCAGCAATACTTACAAACTAGTCTACTCCACATTCTAAAATAAATGCAACATCAGGAGAAATATTAAATTGGGACACGAAGATTATGGTCTGGAATGATAGCTGTATAACTCACCCGTCTTTCTTGACACATCCTTCACATGGCTAAGCTTATCCTCAGGCTTCAGGCTGAAGTAAACTTCACTGATTCCAACAGCCTTTGCAACTCTCATTGCACTATACTTATGATCACCAGTCAACATCATAACACGAAGCTTTCCTCGTTCTCGCAATTCTGATACGACATCTCTAACACCAGGTCGAGGCCTATCTTCAAAGTGAATTAATGTAATCTGCACAGAGACAAAGTGGACTGAACTTGGGACCCCAAACAATCTTTTCTCACTAATGAAATTCTAAATAAACACTTGTGATAATGCTGATATTTTATATCATAAACATCATTAAGTTCCAGTTTTTCGCCACTTCTTAATCATTGCTCCATAAGAAGGGGCGAGGAAGACAGAAAAAAGAGTATAGCAAAATTTCCTACCAGTTTAAACCTTTTTGACATTAATATAACTTTTGGCAACTTATACAACTTCTGCATGTGAGAAACATAACATATTCACCATTATTTAACAACTTTGAAATTTAAAACCTTAGACATTTAAACCTTGCCTTTTTATTTACTGAAAGGGCTGCATGAACAAATTCACTTCCATAAGAAGATGCATTGACAGCTTCCTTAATCCTCTTTGATTCATCTTCAGATTTGCTATGAGAAACAATAAAATCTACAGAGCCAAATGATGCTTTCAATGGTTTAGATCCTCCAGCTCTTGACTATAACAATTCATAAAAACACGTAAATATTTTTACATGGTTTTCAACCAAGAAATAACAAGTTTACATGGTATTGATCTCAAAAGGATTCTAGTGATCAAGGAAATGCATGCCAATACAACAATATGCTATTAAAACAGGCACCAAAAAATATTCTTATAACGATGAAGGAAAAGTCATGAATATGAATACATATGTCAGAACAACGGGGCTAGAAGAATAGGTTACTCTTCATAAGTAATGAAAAAAAAAAAGATATACTTAACAAGCCCCATAAGGTCGTCAACAGACTACTTTTTACAAGCCCCATAAGTAACCATTGTGCGTAACTTCCATTTAGCAGTTGATCATGGCACCAATATTGAAATGTGAATTAAGGTCATCATGATGTTAGTTATATCTCTCCTCTCCATACCCAAAAAATAAAATAAAATAAAATAAAATAGAGGAAGAGGAGGAAAATAGCATAAGCAGGGGCAAGGCTAGACAGCTATGGTAAATTAATGCAATCATAATATGAATTCAGAAATCAGAAGAAAAAACACAACAGAGAGGATTCATCACGGAGGCTAAATTCGAGAAACATTAAAGACGTAAATTCTGAGTATATAACCTCAATGCTGTTAATAGTAGCAACAAGACCTTTTCCAGGAAAATACTCAAAACTCTCGACAGAAACAGAAGGAAGCTCTTTACCGACACTGTGATCTACAACAGCCCTGAAACGTGCAAGAAACAACTGATAAATGCTTTAACAACATGTATGGACAAACCCATGTTAGAGGCATTTATTTAACTCCAAAGTAATCTTGTGAATTGATAAGTGTAAATTTCTATGACCACAGTGTGAGAATATGCTTAAAACTTTCACCTTCTCCTCTAAAATATAGTCAATGAATGATGTACTCCACTTGAATGCTTTCAGACTCAGTCAAACAATTATGTTTCTAGATAAGCTTAATTAAAAAATAGCTTAAGTAAACCATTTAACCACTAATCAGATGAAACAAGTTAATGTTCAAGAATACCACCTTCCAATAGGATGGGTTGTACCCTTCTCCATTGCAGCTGCAACAGCAAGGGCTTCTTTCTCACAACTTGGAACACAACAGGAGGGAAAATCTGACTTAGTGGTTCTGGTACGATGTCCATAAATTGGTTCCATTGCTTTGAACATCAGCCCCCCTGTTGTCAATGTCCCAGTTTTATCAAATGCAACAGTGTGACAAGACGCTAGTGCATCTAAAACATGTCCACCTTTCAGCAATATACCCTATAAAAGAAAAAAAAAATTGAAGTGATGCAATGGAAAACAAAACTCATACAATTTCAAGAAATAATAAGTTCATATTATTCTAAAAATGAAACTAGAACATTATATATCCATTACAATATAAAAAATATGAAATATATACCTTTCTAGCGCAGGAGCTAATTGCAGTAGCATATGCTAATGGGGCTACAGCTAAAGCACAAGGTGATGCTGCTACCATCAGCCCCAATGCTCTATAAGCTGATCCTCTGCATGCTACACAGCTAAGAAGCTGTCAATTAAATAGAAATAGGCATGGTCTAAGAAAGATAAAGATATTGTGTACATTGCTGCTATTCTTGAAATAGGAATTTATTGCACACCAGGTCATATGAAACAATTTGTAGTAATTTCTCAACTTTTTAAAAATATTTCATCTCGATAACTGACAGTATGATACAATCTTAGGACTTCATAAAGTTATGCAGGTATACTGAAACCATGGAACAAGCCTAATAATAAAATTTTCTTCAAATGCCAAAAATCTTTTTCATTACGCCCATTTAGGTGTATTTTACCTTTAACAAGAACTTCACAGTTTCTTAAAGCCACTTTTGCAGTTGGATCTGAAGAATCTTTAAGGTGAAGTAACTATTTAGAAGTGTAATTAGAAGTCTACTGTCTACTTAAACATAAATATAAACATATGAAAAGATAGTGACTTTATACACATATTAAAAACAAATAGTTGTTAACGGTGTGATACAGTAGCAAAAAATACTAACAGCAGCGTACCTGATGTACCAATGAATGGCCACTTGAACAGAAATGGACCAAAGAGAGCAATAGCAACAGACATGACTACAACCACTTTGCTGTAGTTTTCTCCAAACTGATCAAGCCACCTTTGAAGCTTAGGTTTATTTAAATGTGCTTCTTCGGTCAACTGGACTATCCTGCTAAGTGTTGATTCATTCCATGTCTTTGTCGCCTATATTAGAATTAAGTTTGTCATTGTCTATATAGCAACCACGAGTATCATGAAATACGAAAATTTGTTAAATTTTCAAGATATCTTGTTGATCAAAATTCTTTGATAAGAAAGTCATTCATGATTATGAGTTGCAAATGTCCTTGCGTTTTATTATGTGCAACTAAAAGAGCTGGGAGTTCATAAGAATGGCTTTAGTAAGAAAAAAATTTCAATTTAAATGTCTACTATTTGCATATCTCAGCATTACAGGACAGCGTTTAGAATGTTAGGAATAAACAAAGTGACTTCTTTAACTACATTATTCATTTCTTTAGCATACCTTCACAATCATCCTACCATCTAAGTTCCTTGCACCACCAGGAATCCTGTCCCCAGCTTTTGCCTCCAATGGCTTCACTTCCCCTGTCAAGTGTTCAATGGTGATGGTAGCACTACCTTGGAAAACTTCACAATCTGCAGGCACAGACTAATCACATTACCAGCTTCAGTATCCATGTTCTGCAGTATTGTTCAAATTATCATAAAACTCATTTTCAAGGCTGAAAATATAAGAGTGGATTCAGTATTACATACCTCACCAGCTCCAACCAAGATATAGGAGCCCACTTGTATATCCTGTACAGGAACCCTTTTGTAAGTCAAATCAACAGTGTTGGGAAGTTTGTCTTCATTTAGATCGAGCATAAGGGCAAAATCTGGATGATTTTCCTTCAACTCCTTAACATCAATCATAGAGCGACTGGTGAAATATTCTTCAGCTGCAGTTACCGCCATACATTCAATGCTTGACTTTCCATCAAAGTTAAAAAGGGGCAAAAGTCATGGAAGAAACATAATTATTTATGAAGTGCTTGTTTAGAGGCCTACCAATATGAGCCAGGTTAAACATGGCAAGAAGTAAACCTCCTTCTATAGCATTCCCCATAAATACTGAACCAAAGGCTGCCAGAGCCATTAATACATGAATGTTAACTTTTCCACCACCAATATCAATAAGAGCATCAAGTGACGCAGATACCTGATAGGACAAAGAGGCATAAACTTTAAATCAATTGCTACATAATGAAGTTGACCTTACAAGCGAAATTAATACACAAACCAAAATTCAGCCTTAATTTGAAATATTAGACCAGAGAGTTATGTTTAAATAATAGATGTATAAAAGCATAGTTGGCCTTTCTCCCAACAACTTAAACTTTAGTGAGACTTGATTCTTAACAAATTCTAACATTAAATAAGCAAGAAGATTCTAATGAAACTCCTAAACTCCTAGTAAATATAAATTATATAATTATTGAACTCTAATTATAAAATCATGATTCATTCTAAGCTATAGAACAAAACTACAAAGTAAATATCGAATATTGTTTCGAGTAAAAATTTACCCCAACCAGAGGGAAAGCAATGAGCATGAAAGCGTTTTGCAGAGGCTTGAGGAAGGGCTTCGGCATAAAGTAAGGGCAAACAGCAGCTGATATAAACAAAGCAGCGGAACAGCAACACAAATGCAGGTGCTCTCGAAGGAAATTAGCGAGGTCGATCCATCTAACAGCCTTGGCAAATTCCAATATCGATTTCTGAATTCCACTGAGCTCTGCATAATCACCACAATGGTGATGATGTTGATGTTGATGATGAAGATGATGCTCTACATGGTCACGATGGTGGTGGACATGATCTTCATGGCTGTGATTGACGGATTGAGCAGATAATTGGAGATTAAGGAAATTTCTCCGAGGAGAAGGGAAGGGTTTGAAGAAGCGTAGAGATTTAAACTGAAAGGATTGGTGGAAAATAATGGGTTTGGGCGAGTTGAATCGGGTTAAGGTTTTGCGATTTGGAAGAAACGAGTGGTACTTGCTAGAACTGATAGGACAAGGGAGCGTTTCCATTGTTACAAGGTTTCAGAAGAGGGTTTTTCAGGTCATCTTCGCCGTGGATTGTTCTTCAAGTTGAAACTGAATTGAGAATCTGAACCAGGGAATGAGAGAGACAGAGCTGATGGAGAGAAAGTTAGTCAGAACTTATGACTTAGAAGAGCTCTGTCGAGTCAATTGGCTTGGCGCTAGCGGTTCCTGCCTTGTTTAGTTGTTTTCTTGCTCGCATATTCAATTTATTATATATACTAATTTAATTTATTTTAATGTATATTAAATAAAATAAATAAATAATCGTACTTTTTACTAGAATTAAAATGCTACTAGAGTAAAAAATAAAGTTATATAAATTATTCATAAGTTTTTTAATCAATTATTGGAATATTATTGTAAAAATTATTTAATCAAAACATACATACATATATATAGAGGATTAAGGTCTATACAAGTCTTATAATTTTTTAAAAAGTATATTTTAGTTTTATATCTTTTAAGATATACTTTTAAAGTTCTGTAATTTTTCAAAATATACATTTTAATCCTTTATCTTTTAAGTTATACGTCTAGCATCTTATAATTTTTCAAAAATTTCAACTAAATCCAAATAATCTTTTTTTTTTTTAAGGATAAATTCAAAATTTTGAAAAAATAAGTAAAAAAATTAAAATTTTTATTCTTTAATCCTCTCCATTTTTTTAATCTATTTCAAAATTAATTTTTTTATTTACTTATATTATATTAAATATTAAATTTTTAATATTCATTTAGAAAAAATATTACTTTTCAAATTTTCAAATTTATCCTTAATAAAAGGACTATTTAGACTTGATTAAAATTTTTAAAGAATTATAGGACTCTAAAAATATATCATTAAAAATATAAAACTAAAATATATATTTTGAAAAATTACAGAACCTTTAAAAGATATAAAACTAAATTGTGCTTTTTGAATAATTACAGGACTTGTAAAAACCTCCCATATATATATATATATATATATATATATATATATATATATATATATATATATATATATATATACATACTAGTAAGAATATGTGTCTTGTACGTGAATTATTTTACTTATTTTAATTTTTTATTTAGTTAATTTTTTATAACATATTTAAAAGAAATATGAAATTAATTTTTTAATGATTTTATATTAATTCTAAAAGTTAAATAAAATTTAGAGTTTTTAGTAAACGTGATCCTTATTCTATATAATCTAACGTGAATAAACAAAATTTAGCATTTTATTTTGTTATATTTGATATAATAAAAAAACAAATATATAATATGCAAAATTGTAAATTTTTAATCGTTTTCATGATTGATGGAAGACTTAAAAAAATAAAACTTTATAAAAATTAAGATTTTTTATTTATCTAATATATATGTGTTTAATATTTACAAAAATATATAAAACTAATAATATATACTTTATTTTTATTGAATGATGAGAAACTTAAAAAATATATATATTTATTAAAAGTTGGATTCTAACTCGATATAAAAATATAATTATCAATATAAAAATAAATTGAATTAATAATATATTTGTATTTCTAATTAAAATAAAATATTAGATATAATTGTCCAAAATTTATTCACTGAATATTTGGGTTACATAGTAATATATATATGTATGAATGTAAATGAAAAATATTGAACTGAAATAAAATATAAATTAAAACGAAATGAAATATAAAAGGTGAGGTATGTCATTATCTTAAAAATTAATGATATTTTTGTCTAAAATTTATTTAAATGTTAATATATATAAAAATTAAAATAATAATATAATTAAATTAAAATGTTAAATAAAATATTAATTATTGAGATTGAATATAGTTATTAAAAAGAAATTAAGTTTCTAAGAATTATTTATTATTATTATTTTGATAAAAAAGCTTTTGAGAATTATTTAAATGTTAATATATATAAAAATTAAAATAATAATACAATTAAATTAAAATATTAAATAAAATAATAATTATTGAGATTGAATAGTTATTTAAAAAGAAATTAAGTTTCTAAGAATTATTTATTATTCTTATTTTGATAAAAAGCTTTTGAGAATTTGTAAAAGGTAAATGGATGGTTAAAGGTAAGGTATCAATAATTTTAAAAAATATATATATTGACCCATTAAGTTGGTTACTTAGTCGGGGTGTCAATCCTATTGTGTTAATTGTGTTATTCGTATCGTGTTTGTTTGTGTTATTCGTGTCGTGTTTTCGTGTTGTTTGATACATTAAAAAATTTACTTGAATTTTTTGTGTGTTACCTATTTATAATAGTAAGAAATAACAAAACTTTTAAGAACATGAAAAAATTATTAATCAATTCTTACTAAAAAAAATTGTGTCATGTCGTGTTCGGATCGTATTATCGTATCGTGTCAGAAATTGACACCCCTAACTTGATCCACGCTAATTCTCGCGGATAAGAGACATTCACCTTCATTATGACATCTGATGGAAGGTGAAGGCAACTTTTCTCCTTCCAAAAATTGTCATCTAACTCTCTTTCAAATGCTTGTTTTCTATCATATTTACCAAAGTATTATATACACTAATAATTAAAAGCGTCCATATTAAATAGTTAAAAGTTAAGCTTACTCATGTGTGTCAAATACTCAAATTATACCATGGTCCCAAATAGAATTGGAGTCTAATTTTATGGAGAAAAGAAAACTGGAATTACTAGAGTTTTGGGCTGACAAGGGTCGGGGAAGAAAGATAGATGATGACAGAATAATCATAAATCTGTGTAATTATTCTATCGTTGATTTTTCTATGTAACGTGTTAGTTAATGTATCAGTCCACGTATAGTATAATTATAGGAGCAGTAGGAAGTCTGTTACAACAGAATTTTGTTCTTATGTAAAGGAGTTGTTACACGCTTATATATATGTATACAAGTGATGAACACTATTTTGATCTACTATTTGTGATATTTTTAAGTGTTTATTTTGCATATAATCTCGATATAATCTTGTTTTGGAGGGTATTCTACTGTTTTGTAGATCAAAGTAGGTTTGGAGAGAAACTTGGAAAAAGAGAGCAAAAATGGAGTAAAAATGCATACATACGTAAGCCTTACATTAGGTGCCATACATTATGTAAGCCTTACATCGATAATCAACAGAATATGTACAAGGCATGTACATACATGTACATACCATGTACACCCTTACATGCAAGGCGCGCCGCGGCGAGGAAAGTGTATGCCGCGGCGGGGAGCTCTCGGGTTGGAACATGAAAACCATCAAAACATTGCGCGCCGCGGCGAAGGAATGGTATGCCGCGGCGAGGGATTTAGAGAAATATGTAAAGCCATGTACATACTATGTACACTCATGTACATACAAGGCGCGCCGCGGCGAAGGAATTGTATGCCGCGGCGAGAGGCTCTCGGGTTGAAATCCAAAATCATGAACACATTGTGCGCCGCGGCATGGAAAATGTGCGCCGCAGCGCGCGCGCGCGTACTGGATTCCTTTTAGGGCACGAGACTTACATCAATTATGGAAACCCTTACAAAACCTAATTGGACAAGAACTCTATATATACTCTCTAGCCTCCAAGGGATTCCAAGCCTCCACAACTCCAAATATTGAGCCTCCATCTACAGATTATCATTGAGCTTCCACCAACTCGTGAACAGTAACGTGAATAGTGCTTCATCTTCTCCACATTCTTTAGAGAGGGATTACTCCATTAATGCTCCTCCATTGAAGCCCCATCAACAAATCTTGAAGAAGGTGACCATCCTACATCAAGAGCTTGTTTTAAGAGTGGAAATAGGGTAATTTATTGTTTGTAATCTTTTCTCTCTTTAAGAATTCATAGAATGTTATTTGTAATGAAAAATATTGATTTGGATTTCATTATGAGTAGCTAAGCTTTTTATGTGTGGGATTTTGGTGATGTAACTATGATTGGATAATTGATTGTGTGGATATTTTTGATTAAGTAATTTAATTCATGATCATTGTTCTTAATACGTATGTTCATTAATTACTTCTGGCCAATTTGATTTGTGAATGTATGAAATATTTTAGGATTGAGTTTTAGAAACGCCATCTGAATTCAATTGAGCACTCTTGAGCATGAGCCTAATTTAAGTGCATTGATTTGTCTTGAATTAGGTGATTAAACTATTTTCCTAGGTTTAAAGCTGATTAACTAATTAACGGTCCGGATCAAAGAAGTTAGTTAGTTAATTAAGGGAAAATCACCATTGATTTGGGATTTTCTAGGGTTAGAGAAAATAATCATTAAATTCTACTTTTTCGTGCTTAATTGTCAAAACCACATAAATCAATTCATCCATGATTAGTTTACTAACCAATTTCCCACACTCGTTCATCTCATCGTTTCACAAAACTTTCACGCATTTATTTTTATTGTTTTAGTATTTTTTATGATTTAGAAACCATTTACAAAACCAACCTTGTTTAGAGTGTTTAGAATTTATTTTTATTGTTGCGTTTTAGATTACATTTGACTCTTTCAAAAACCACCGCAATTCCTTTGAGAGACGATCTTGGGAGTATACTTGTCGCTTACTACGAGTGACTCGTGCACTTGCGAGCTTTATAAATACAAAATTTGGTTATCAAGTTTTTGTGCATCAAGTTTTTGGCGCCGTTGCCGGGAAATTGGCGTTTTTGAAATTGTTATTTGTTTTCTTTTTAGTTTACTTAATTTTTAGTCTTTGTTGTTTTCTTTATTTGTTTTTCTTGTTTTTGTGTTTTTTGTTACTTGTTGGAGTCAATTAGTTTCTGGTGCTTTGATTTGTTGTTGTTTTTGATTGTGCATGCACGGTAGAAGATCTCTTGGACATCCACTCGTGCCGTTCATAGATAACATCAACAGGAAGAGCACTCATTTGAGACCATTTGAAGCTGACATTTTGGAGAAAGAGCATCAATCAATTATGGGAGAACAACTACCTCCACACAGAGAGATGACGATGACGGAGTATGCAAGGCCAATCATTGGCACTACAACTTCTTGCATCCAACTAGGGGAAGCAGCTCGAAACTATGAGCTAAAGAATATACACTTTAATATGCTACCGTCATTTTATGGGATTCCTAACGAAGATCCTCTAACCTTTATTCGTGATTTCTATGCTACTGTGCAGACTTTTCCGCTACAGGGGCTAAATGAGGATCAGCTGAGGATGAGGTGTTTCCCATACACGCTGAAAGATAAAGCCAAGTCATGGCTTATGACTCTTCCACCTGGATCGCTTTCAACTTGGGACGCTGTATACAACAAGTTCATGGGAAAATTCTATTCCCACCAAAAGACAGTAGACCTAAGAACTAAAATTGCGACGTTCTCCCAAATGGACGGAGAACCATTTCATGAGGCGTGGGACCGCTTCAAATTGCTTCTAATACAATGCCCACACCATCACTTTCCTTTGCAACTCCAGAATCAGTTCTTCTATGACGGGTTGACACAACAGTGTCAATTCACTGTGGATAATGCCGCGGGAGGAGCAATGGGAGAGAAGACCGCAGATGAAACATATGAGCTATATGAGATGTTGGGTGCTAATTCCCAACAAAAGAGTTCTAGAGGAAGGAGAATGGGCGTTAACGAGGTAGCTCCGGGGAATGACATGTCAATGCAAATCGCAGAGCTCACAAAACAAGTCGCACTCCTCACCTCCAAGAACTCACCAACTCAAGAGGTATGCGGTATTTGTAGTACTTACGAACACGGTGCTAACATTTGTCCTTTTGTTTGTGATCCACATGTAGGTACAAGTTACGAGCAGGCCAATGCTATGGAGGGGTATCAACCGAGGCCAAGGAATGATCCTTACTCAAACACGTACAATCCCGGTTGGAGGAATCATCCCAACCTCTCTTGGAAGGGAAACAACAATCAAGGCTATGCTCAGAACAACTTCCCACACCATCCCAACCACAACAACAATCCACAGCTCACTATGCCAAACAAGCCAAGTTTAGAGGACAATCTGAATTCCTTCATTAAAGTAAGTCAAGAAATTAATCAGAAAACTGATCAAAGGATAGGTTCTTTAGAGGCTTCCATGAAAAGGATAGAAGTTCAGGTGGGCCAATTGACTGAGTACGTACACAAGCAAGATAAAGGGAAGATGCCTGAACAACTGAATGCTATCACAGTCATTGAAAATGGTAAGGACCTAAACTATAATTTTACTGAACATTCTGATGATTTGTTTATAGATGCAGGAGATACAGGAAGGAAACATGCAATTCCAAAGGAATATCAAGCTGAGGACATTGAAGTCCTAAGAACTTCTGTACAGCATACGGAGAATCCTAAAGAGTGAACCGAACGTCCACTCCTTCACAAGTCACCTAATCCATATAGACCTCCGATTCCATTCCGACATTCCGTAAAAGCGACTGATCAGGATAAGCTATTTCATGAAACTTTTACTTCACTTTCTAAAGTTAATGTTAACTTACCTTTGTTGAGTATCATTAGGGACATTCCTTCTTATCCAAAATTTCTCAAAACCCTAATCTCCAATAAGAGGAAGTATAAAAATGAAGAGAAAGTCATAGTTTCAGAATTAGCTAGTGTAGTGTTGCAAAAGAAATTACCTCCTAAACTAAAGGATCCAGGTAGTTTTAACATCAAAATCACTTTAGGAGATAAGATGGTGTCGAATGCTATGTTAGACTTAGGAGCAAGTATTAATGTCATGCCATATTCTGTGTACTTGCAACTAGGATTGAGGGATCTTAAGCCCACAAATATGTCACTACACCTTGCTGATAAGTCTGTTAGATATCCTAAGGGAATAGTTGATGGTTTGCTAGTACAGGTGAAGAGCATAATTGTACCGGTCGACTTCGTGGTTATGGAGATGGAAGACACTATACCAAAGCACAATGACCACACTATTATTCTTGGTAGGCCATTCATGGCTACCACCAATACAATTATTGATGTCCAAAGAGGAAAATTGACAATGAGAGTCTTAGGAGAGACTATAAACTTCAAAGTGTTTAACCCTTTACTTACTGCTCCTATTTCTTCTGTTGATAATTGTGTCGTTCTAGATTCTAATGATTTACCTGTTTTTGACAATCAATTGCAGCAGAAGCCATACAATAAAACTACTGTTTCATCTACAGATAGGAGGGTGAAGGAAACACTTACAAGCTCAATTCAGGATAATGCCTACAAAGACCATGTCAAGCATTCACATATTAAAAACCTGGATTGTAACACGAAGCCTTATCTTGAGAAGAGCAAAGGGAGAGGAGGAAGCAAGCACTTCAAGGATGCATTGAGGCCTCCATGATAAAAGTGCGCATCGTCTTGCTAAGACGTTAAACTAGGCGCTTGGTGGGAGGCAACCCACCGTTTTAGGTATTTTCTATTGTTTCTTTTAATTTTCTTAAGTTTAGTTTCGTTTTTGTTTGCCCTCTCTACAATCTTTTCTGAACATGTGTGTAGTTGCAAACCTTGAGGACAATGTTTAGTTTAGGTTTGGGGGTGCATTTTGCACTTTTGATTGGTAACAATACTTTCATGCTTTGGTCAATTTTTGATGAATAACTAGTCTTTGTGCATTGTTTATCTGATTTTTAAAATATTTGAGGTTTGTTGTAAGGATCGGTTTTAATTTGCAATCTGTTTTTCATACTTTTGATGTTGAAACTGAGATGCACCCAAATCTTGTGTATAGGAATTGAATAGTGGAGACTATCTTGTGAGAATATTGTTGAGCCCTTAACGTTTTATTCGGAGAGATAAATATTCTTCTACTCTTTTAAACACCTTTCATATCATTTCAAATTGCTAGATGATCTCTATAGGTTTTTGCATTGAATGTTAGGATTTTAAACATTTAATGAGGGATCATGTGCTTAATTGAATTGCTTAGATTAAATGACTTAAGTAAAGTTTGAAGTGTTTGCCTATTTCATTCGTGTTTGACTTTAAAAAAAATAAAAGGGAATTCCTATATCAAACACAAAAAGAGCTAAGAAGTAACCATTCACAAATTACACATGTATGTGGGTCTAAAAAAAAAAAGAAAAGAGATAATAAGTTTATTATGACCCTAAGTTCTTCAAGTATGAATGGTTAATAAAAAAAGAGAGAGAAATAGGAAATAAGTTCCCTTAAAGTCAAAATATTTTCATTCTATTCTATGGCACACTTGAACTTTTTGCTTGAGGATTTTAATTGAAGCATGAGATTAGCAATGTGATTCCTTCATAAATCCTATCATTTGATTCCTTTCATGAGATCAATGTTATGCACTTTTGAGCCTTTCTTGTTTAATCATATGCGAACCTATTAGCTCGTTTCTTTACATAATTTCTATTCGCATATACATTGTTGAGTGCTTGAACCCATAGGATTGGTGTGATTTAGAGAGTAATTATTGTGAGGATTAGAGTTGAAACGAATTCATATTCTTAACACTTGGTTTGGGGGAGTCAAAGTTGATACGTTTTTAGTATTGGAATTTAGATTTGTGAAGCAAAATTGATCTAAATGGTGAACCTTGATGTGCTTGATTGTCGGATAAATTTGTGCATGAATTTTTGGTTATGATTTGGAAAGAAATTAAAGCATGACAAGTTTTGTTAACTTCAATTTTAGTTTTGTTATTTGGCCTTTTAATTTTGGTTTTGCTTGAGGACTAGCAAAAAGTAGGTTTGGGGGTATTTGATGAACACTATTTTGATATACTATTTGTGATATTTTTAAGTGTTTATTTTGCATATAATCTCGATATAATCTTGTTTTGGAGGGTATTCTACTGTTTTGCAGATCAAAGTAGGTTTGGAGAGAAACTTGGAAAAAGAGAGCAAAAATGGAGTAAAAATGCATACATACGTAAGCCTTACATTAGGTGCCATACATTATGTAAGCCTTACATCGATAATCAACAGAATATGTACAAGGCATGTACATACATGTACATACCATGTACACCCTTACATGCAAGGTGCGCCGCGGCGAGGAAAGTGTATGCCGCGGCGGGGAGCTCTCGGGTTGGAACATGAAAACCATCAAAACATTGCGCGCCGCGGCGAAGGAATGGTATGCCGCGGCGAGGGATTTAGAGAAATATGTAAAGCCATGTACATACTATGTACACTCATGTACATACAAGGCGCGCCGCGGCGAATGAATTGTATGCCGCGGCGAGAGGCTCTCGGGTTGAAATCCAAAATCATGAACACATTGTGCGCCGCGGCATGAAAAATGTGCGCCGCAGCGCGCGCGCGCGTACTGGATTCCTTTTAGGGCACGAGACTTACATCAATTATGGAAACCCTTACAAAACCTAATTGGACAAGAACTCTATATATACTCTCTAGCCTCCAAGGGATTCCAAGCCTCCACAACTCCAAATATTGAGCCTCCATCTACAGATTATCATTGAGCTTCCACCAACTCGTGAACAGTAACGTGAATAGTGCTTCATCTTCTCCACATTCTTTAGAGAGGGATTACTCCATTAATGCTCCTCCATTGAAGCCCCATCAACAAATCTTGAAGAAGGTGACCATCCTACATCAAGAGCTTGTTTTAAGAGTGGAAATAGGGTAATTTATTGTTTGTAATCTTTTCTCTCTTTAAGAATTCATAGAATGTTATTTGTAATGAAAAATATTGATTTGGATTTCATTATGAGTAGCTAAGCTTTTTATGTGTGGGATTTTGGTGATGTAACTATGATTGGATAATTGATTGTGTGGATATTTTTGATTAAGTAATTTAATTCATGATCATTGTTCTTAATACGTATGTTCATTAATTACTTCTGGCCAATTTGATTTGTGAATGTATGAAATATTTTAGGATTGAGTTTTAGAAACGCCATCTGAATTCAATTGAGCACTCTTGAGCATGAGCCTAATTTAAGTGCATTGATTTGTCTTGAATTAGGTGATTAAACTATTTTCCTAGGTTTAAAGCTGATTAACTAATTAACGGTCCGGATCAAAGAAGTTAGTTAGTTAATTAAGGGAAAATCACCATTGATTTGGGATTTTCTAGGGTTAGAGAAAATAATCATTAAATTCTACTTTTTCGTGCTTAATTGTCAAAACCACATAAATCAATTCATCCATGATTAGTTTACTAACCAATTTCCCACACTCGTTCATCTCATCGTTTCACAAAACTTTCACGCATTTATTTTTATTGTTTTAGTATTTTTTATGATTTAGAAACCATTTACAAAACCAACCTTGTTTAGAGTGTTTAGAATTTATTTTTATTGTTGCGTTTTAGATTACATTTGACTCTTTCAAAAACCACCGCAATTCCTTTGAGAGACGATCTTGGGAGTATACTTGTCGCTTACTACGAGTGACTCGTGCACTTGCGAGCTTTATAAATACAAAATTTGGTTATCAAGTTTTTGTGCATCAACAAGAAACAGGAAAGTGACCATGAATAGTTTCCTTTCATTCTCCGTGCACTGTTATTCATTTTTCTCTTCTTCTATTCTTGATTGCTTCTACACTCTTCTTGATCTACCTGTGATTTCTCAGAGTTCAGAATGGTATCAGAACAAGCAGCATTGGAAAGAAGCTCATCTGCAACAGAAGACAATTCTTTTAATCAACAGTTTTCACGATTGACGTTGCAAGCTCCGCCTGTTAATATTGCTTTGTCAATCAAACTCGATCGAGGAAATTATCTCAAATGGCGTGAACAGATGCTAAGTTTGATCTCAGCCTATGGACTTGAAGATCATATCAATGGAGTACAATTCAAACCAGAAAGAATGATTGCTGGAACACAAACTGTGAATCTAGATCATTGTACATGGAGTCGCATAAATGGAACCTTGAAGAGCTGGATCTTTGCATCAGTAACTCAATCAATGCTTGTGCATATAGTAGGGAAGAATATGCACATGATCAATGGAAATCACTTGAAAAAATGTTTGCCTCAACCTCGAGGTCACGAGTGATGGAAGTGAAACTTCAACTTCAAACTACTCGGAAAGAAAATCTGAGTATTGATGAATATTTTGACAAAGTTAAAGGATTAGCAGATCAACTCTCTGCAATTGGACATACTGTTCAAGAAAGTGATCTTATTGTGTTAATTCTTGGTGGACTTGGACCAGAATATAACGCATGTGTATGTTCTCTCAACAACCGAGCTGATGATCTTGTATTGGAAGAAATCAAGAGTCAACTTCTTTCATTTGAAAATCTGCTTGCACAACAAAGCAAATTGATGATAATCAAATAATGCAAGCAAATTTTGTAAATGTCAATGGAACTACTAAAGGCTATGCAGCATTTGGAGGTAAATCTATCAATTTCTTTCCTGCTAGTAATAATAATAATAAGACTTCAACTTTCAATAATGGTGGTCAAGGTAGAGGTAATGGAAATGGAAATGGACGAGGAAATGGACGTGAAACACAATGTCAGTTTTGTCACAAAATTGGTCATGTAGCCACCAATTGTTATGCCTTAAAGAACTTAATTGTAAGTGCTTCTCCAAAGACTTTTGGAAGGAATTATTGAGCAACGCTAATGGGAGTCCATTGAGTGATCCGACTGAGTATCACAGCTTAGTAGGAGCCTTACAGTACTGTGTGGTTACTAGGCCAGAGATTGCCTTTGCAGTTGGGAGGTTGTGTCAATTTCTCAGTAATCCAACTGATTCACACTAGAAGGCAACAAAGAGAGTATTGCGTTATTTGAAAGGGTCAAATACTCATGGACTGATGTTATATAAATCAGCTCATATGGATTTGGTAGGATATACAGACTCGGACTGGGCAGATTGTACAGATGACAGAAGATCTGTAAGTGGGTACTGCATGCTGTTTGCAGGGAACATGATATCTTGGAGCTCTACCAAGCAGAAGGTTGTGTCAAGATCCTCTGTTGAATCTGAATATAGGGCACTAGCAACAGGTGCAGTAGAAGTAGTATGGATCACAAACTTACTCGGTGAGTTGGGTATGAAGTTTAGACATCCACCAAAGCTACTGTGTGATAATATAAGTGCTCAACATATGGCAAGAAATCCAGTACAGCATGCTGAGCAAAACATATTGAATTGGATTGTCATTTTATACGCGATTTGGTGTTAAACAAAATTGTAACAGTGGAGTATTGCCACACGAATGATCAAGTAGCTGACATTTTAACTAAGCCACTAGCAGGTGCAAAGTTTCAACAATTTAGAGCCAAACTCATAGTGCTACCGAGACCATGAGTTTGAGGGGGAGTGTTAGTTAATGTATCAGTCCACGTGTAGTATAATTATAGGAGCAGTAGGAAGTTTGTTACAACATAATTCTATTGTTATGTAAAAGAGCTGTTACACGCTTATATGTATATATATATGTATATGTATGTATGTATACAAGAAACATGAAAGTGACGATGAATAGTTTCCTCTCATTCTCTGTGCACTGTTATTCATTTTTCTCTTTTTCTATTCTTGATTGCTTCTACACTCTTCTTGAACCTACTTGTGATTTCTCAGAGTTCAGAATAATGAATAAGTTTGGACAATATTTTCCATTTTTTTTTGTCAATGGTTTGAGCAAATATTAATAAGGTTTTTTTTATAAGCATATTGTGTAAATATGGTGTCGTCACAAATTCACAATATACAAAATGAGTTCATAAACTTTGAATTGTTAAAAAAAACTTGCTGAACTAACTTCAAAAATGGTTTAGCAACAAAAAAAAAAAAAAAAATCAATAATTTAATTGGAAATTTTCTTTTCTGTACACAACATCTTGTTTTATAGCCATTTTTTTCTTTTGCTTTTTTTTTTTCCTTTACTTTTTTTCTTATTATTTTTTATTTATTTCTCTATATATTAAAAGAATATTGTTTTATAGCCTTTTTTATTTTTTATTTATTTATTTTATTTTTCTTAATCATTTTTTTAAGTATCTTACCTACATAATTTCAGAACCCATTAATAATATATATTATTAAGCCATAATTGATAAATATTTATATATTATATATATAATAATTTATTCATTTATTAATTATTTTTATACATAAATTAAAAATCAACAAGTAACTTAAAATATAACAAAAAAAAATAGTTAAAATTATATACATGATAATAACAACAACAACAACAACAATAATAATAATAAATAAAATTTAAAATAACTTACATATTTAAATATTATAAGTCATAAATAAAATAACATATTATAAATAAGATAAATAAATTGAGTCCATAATTTATTATTTTTGCAAGTTTTTAGTCACAGATCAAATATACCTAGAGGGAGTGAATAAGTTATTTTCAATTTTAACAAATATTAATTATGTAACCTAATCACTACGGCCAGACAGACATGCAATCGCGTGTAAAGATAAAATGCGGAATAAAAAATAACACACGATATTTTTAGGTGGAAACAACCTAGGCCACTCCAATGACCTAAGAGGAAAACCACCGGTCCACCGGACCACCTAACTATCCACTATGAAAATAAATGTTCAATTACAACCATAGGTCCTAGAACAACCCTTCACAGATAGATCCCCTTTTCTGTAATTTACTTACGAGCCGTCGCTCCTTTCATAGCCTCCACAAGCTAGGTGTCTGGATCCGGATCAACGTTCTGATCTACTTGAGTCCCACAAGATCAATCAAACCTGTCAACTTTGGTAATTTCGAGTCACACGAAATACTGAGCACGTCACCTGAAACGTTAGCACAAATAGCACAAGTGCAAAGTGTGTCCTAGAACGGATTCAAACAATGAAAAACCCTAACTAGCAGATTCAACGGCATACGATGTAAAAACAAATCAGCTAGTAAACGCTAGAAATATCATGCAATTCTAAATATCATTAAGAACAATTAGGCACGTGAATTATTCAAACATAACTACACAATATGTTTGAACAATTAAAATAAGAAAAGTGCCTAAGATTAATAGATGAAGAGAATAAGATTTTTCTTTGAAAGCTTCAACAGATGTAGAAAATATTATTTCGGTGTGGGTTAATTATTTTGCACAAATAAGTGTTGCTTATATAGAGTCCAGTTTGACTTGAAAAAGGATTAATAATAGAATACAACTCTACTCATATCAAGATTTAGCTTTGATAACAATTCTACTCATGTTAGGATTTTGCTTTCACAACAATTCTACTCAAACAATGACTCTTCTTTCACAACAATTCTATTCATAACAATTCTACTCATATAAGGATTCTACTTTCACAAGAATTCTACTCATATCAGGATTTCACTTTCACAAGAATTCTACTCATACTAGGATTCTACTTTCACAAGAATTCTACTCATAAAGGGATTTTGCATTTAACATTAAATGAGTCAAATTGGTAAAAGTAACATATGGGCCAAATTAAAAACAGAGTTGTAGTAGAACTGAAAAACTGCCTCGATCGATCTAGCAAAGAACTCGATCGATCTAGACAATGCTCGATCGATCGACCAATACTCGATCAATCGACCAATACTCGATCGATCTAACTATGCAATTTCAAACCCGAGAGCAGCTAGATGGAAGTCAGTCTATGCTCGATCGATCAAACATGCCTCGATCGATCAACAAATTAATCGATCGATCTAGTTCAACTCGAGAGCACCTAGATCGAAGTCAATACAGACTCGATCGATCGATAACTCGATCGATCGAACTATCCTCTCGATCGATCGAACTATCCTCTCGATCGATCGACCAACATGTGCACAGTTTATTTTTCGTTACAATCCAAACTAAGTGTAGTGCACAATTGTGTGAGGATGTATGCATGAGATCATATTTTACCTTTCATATGAGTATTGCAAGCTTGGTGACTCCATCATCATGTATCATCTGATTGAACGGTGAACACTTATGCTAGATTACAATTAAACATTTTGTCCACGAAAATTGTCAATACAAATAAACCTTACAATTTTAAATGTAAATTGACAACTAAAAGAAAAATGCAAATATCATTAATATTTTATGTAATATTTATCATTTTATTTTGAGTGTATATATTATTTAATACTACAACTTTAAAATTATTAATTTATATTTTTCATTTTATTCAACATATTTAAAAATAATTACTATTACTTATACGGCATTTTATTATAACAATAATTTTATTCTAATTTTACAATATTACAAGTAACACAATCAAAATAAATTTAATTCCAATTCTTCTGTTTTTAGTTTTTTTTTAAATAACTACAATTTACTCAAATTCGATAGCTTCTACGTACTCAAATGTTTAGCAACCAACTTTTATCTTTTTAGTTTTCAATTCTAACCATTATAATTAATTCAATTAAGGTAAACAAACTATAAGCCCGCTAATACTAAGGACCCACCTACAATTTTTGCTTTACGGACTCGGTAGACAGCTCGTGACTTAACAAGTTGTTGGTAAGTCACGGACTCTCACTACTTCGGTATCATCAACCTCTCGTCATGCTTGTATATTTAACTCAATATTTATATGCTTGAATCATTCAATTATTTTTGCAGGTTACTCCAAGAATAACAGTTCATACATCAAACTTAATATAATAATTATTTTAGATCATATCAATCTAATCTCTAGAGATCATATTGATACTTGACAAGCCACTTATCTTATTACACATATATTTTTATGCTTATATATATATGTATAGACTATCATTGTAAAAAAGACTGAGATATTAATACTAAATCTATATTATGTTGGGCTATTTCTATACAAATTATTTCTCCGATTCTTTCAATTTTCATTCAATATTAATAAAAGTGTCCTTAATTAATAATATATTGAGAAATTACCAAAAATAGCACCCCCTAAAAATTATAATAACAAAACTAGCACCCCTGTGTTCAATTAAAATTGAACGTTTAATATTGAACGTTCAATATTCAATTTGAACGTAAAATATTGAACGTTCAATATTAAATATGTCTAATTGTCGTCATTCAGTTCTAATTGAACGGATAATATTGAACGTTCAATATTGAACGAGTCTAAATTATCGTCGTTCAATTTTAATTGAACACAGGGGTGCTAGTTTTGTTATTATAATTTTTAGGGGGTGTTAGTTTTGTTATTTTCCCTAATATATTTTAACATCTTTATACATGTTTTAAACTAAGACCACTATAAACTTTGATTTCAATTTTAATATTTTTTTAAATTATTTCCAATTATAGATAAACAAATATTATAAAATTACTTTTAAATTAAATAGGTAAAGATTTGTAACAATTTATATTATTCTTTCAATAATTATTTTTTATTAATAACAAATTTATTTAATAATAAAGATCTTAAAATGTAATTAATTATATAAATATAATATACAATTCATATATTTTTATTATGGTAATAATAAAAGAGTTGTGTTAATATTATTATTCATTAAATAATTTAATAATTTAATAAGTGGTGGGCATATGCTTCATACCTAGTAAACTCAAAATATATTATTTTTTTCTTAATTATCTAATTCAACAAATATGTTTAAAACTATAGAGCTTATACCGAAGGTTGCTTATCAAGTTATACTTATATAAAATACATTTTATATAGGCATTTTTTTAGTGTAATTTTGGCCCTTTATTAATGTCAAATTTTATGTCTCTAGCATCGAAAATATGGCCCATTTCTATTTACCAACTAAACTAGATGTTGGAAGCCATATAAAATATATCTAAAAATAAAATTTGAATTTATTAATTAAAATTGAATAATAAATTAAATAAGAAATAAAATTTAATTGCTAAATATAAGAAAATTTAAGAAAAAGATGAAAAAGTATGAGCTCAAGTTTAGATAATTTTGTTTTAAAGAAATTTAGATAAAGTTATTAACATATTTAATAAAAATTAGGATTAATTATGTTTTATGTCTTAAGGTATGAGGATTATTACAAATATATTCATGATACTTATAAAGTTACAAACATATCTATAATATATTTAAAACTCTAAAATTATAGATATTTTTAGCATACATATGTTAGAATTTATAAATATTATGAACATATTTATAACAAAAAATTTGTAATTTTAAAATTTTAAATACATTAATGACATATTTATAATAAAATCAATCCATTGTAACATAAAACATAATTACCCCAAAAAATTACAAAGGATACTAAAGGAGATAAAAATATCAAATACCCGAGAGGAAAATGCTAAATTAACTCGGTTGCTTGTGAACAAATTCCTGAAAGCATTTTCCTTCTAAGTTATTTTTTACAGAAACTATTTGAATTCGAAATATATTGGTGTTTATTTTCTTTTAGGATCACAAAAGGTCGAGTGAACTGCTAACATAATATTTTGAATGCCAATTTATCAAACCCACATTTTCTTGTAGTAGATCACGCCATGAACATAATCATTCATAGTTTACAACATTAGTAATTGCGCTATTCAGTTATCATCTCATCATTGTACAACTCCCCAATGAATCTTTAGTTGGGGAAAAAGCTAAAACGAGAAGAATGAATCAGTTCTACTGTTACAACAAGTTGAAGTTCATCGATGCTCAATTGTTCCCGTACGAAACGTACTGAACTGAACCAGACTATACCAATGCCTTGCTTCTGATGATGGCAGGTTGAGGCAGTTTTGTAGACTCCTCGGTCATCTTTTTCCTTCCCCTTTTATTTCAACACCTTCGGTGCCATCATAAGTGGCTGCTTTGTTATCTTTCCCCTTCCCCTTTAATCTCAACACCTTTGGCGCCACTGTAAGCAGAAAGGAAAAACAGACTTTGATTCTTCTGCAGAAACCTGCATGGTAACAAAATGTAACTCTGGTAAAAAATACTAAAATGTGTAAGGCTCTGTCTGTTTCTGCTTTTAGGATCCTGTAAAAGCACTTTATGAACAAACAAAAAATAATTGTAAGAAGCTCTTTCACAGCTCAAAAAGCACATTTTGTGCTTGCTAATAGAAGCACTTATAATGTGCTTCTTCTGAAACTACTTTTAACCTAAACCATTTAAAAATAAACATTTCAATCTCATCATAAAGCATACATAATCATAGCTTAAGAAAGAATTTTCCCAAGAAAACAAGTAAAGTTGCAAATACTTGAGCAGTATCACCATTATAATTCAAAATTATAATAAGAAAATGATCGTGCTGGTGTCCGTTTCTTCTTGAATGAAATCCAGAAATACAATTTAAACTTACTAAAATTCAACAAGAACGTGGAATACATACGTATCACCAAATAAAATACATACTTCAGAAAATCCAGCAATAACTGTTGTAAGCACGACAGTGTTTCCTCTTCAATGTTCAAATATCCCAATAGCTCAGGCAACTTTACTGCAGACATCAGAAATTGTTCTTTTTAAGACAAATTTCTAAGAATTTTGCTCTACTTTCGAAGTAAATGTATAACAGAAATCATCAAGGGAAATCAGAACGCATATTTCCACTACTTAAGAAGTCTCTGAGTTAACATAAAAGACATAAAGGATGAACTTAGAGTCAGAAAGACAACTTGGCTATAAGGTGAAACTGAGCAATTCTTTTGAAAGAGAATTAAGATAGTAAAAACATGTTTTGACCTATGAGGCTCGGGTTGTCACTTTTCTCTAATGGGGTAAGTTTTTGCAAAAATTTTCCAGTTTAATGCAAAAATGGAGATAATAAAATAGAAAATGAGGAACGGAGATCAGTATTTTATAATACGAGGCAAAGTAAGAACGAAGATTGAATTCTCCGCCCCGTTTCACGAAACTATATACGTCATTTTAACGATATACATATATATATATATATATATATATATATATTTTATAAATTTAGTTACATAAACTCAAACTAATCATAAGTAATACATTATATATTATATATTTTATCTTTAAATTATATTTTTATTCTTTTAAAACATTAATAATTGTTTTATAAAAATTATTTAAACTATTTACTTAAATTCAAAAAATCTAAAATCATATAGTTATTTTATAATTAATTCTTATTACTTCAAACTAGTTTGTAACAAAATTCTATCAATATTATTTAGTATAAAATGATTATGTATTTCCTGTTACATATTTTTATTTTTCTTCTTATCATATAACATTATTTATTGGCATGAAATTTTATTTTCCTTCTCATCATATAGTAGTTTTTTTTTTAATTACAATTTTTTGAGATGGAGGACAAATTCAAAATCGAAAATGGAGAACAAAGAGAGGGTCTGGGCCCCACCTCTGCCCCGTTGACAATGCTACTTGAAGCAATTAGAGAAAAAGCCAGAAAAAAGGCTTCAGCTGTAACAGAAGCACCTACTTTGTTATGGAGATCACTAATCACTTTCAACAGGCTATGATTAGATCTAAAACAGACATCTAAAAGCTTGACTTAAGATTACATAGACAAACTGAGCACTGCAATCCTTGAAATAGCATTAATTTAGATAAGCACTACCGAGTCACAGATTTCATAAGCAACGGATCATAAAACCCTTCAATTTTTGCATCATCATTAACAGTAACATACCAAATAGTCGTAATAAATGTTCAGCCCCATATATTGTTGATGGAGAAACATTATCTATGACAGCTTCATTGTACTGATTGCGTTCTTTCTTGTATAATAGCATCACTGACAATGCTTTATCAAAGTAAGAGCGTACCCCTTTCAACATTTCTGCTACTGAATCACTAGTCCTGTATCAAGAATGAATAGATGAATCCATGAATAAAGTTAAGTCCAGATATCAGTATAATTACTGAAACTTCTGAGTTCATGCTTGTATCTACAATTGTTGGACCATTACTCAACCTTTTAGTGATCAAAACTATCTCCTATAGTTGTTACAGTGGCAATAATTGCAAAAAATATATGGAAGAATGGCTTAACTTCGTGTAATGAGTTCATGCTTTTATCTACAATTGTTGGACCATTACTCAACCTTCTAGTGATCAAAAGTATATAGTTGTTACAGTGGGGAATAATTGCAAAAAATATATGGAAGAATGGCTTAACTTCCCGTAATGAGCTAAGTTGACGTTTTAATGACAGACCAGCAACAAAAAAACAGAAAAGTATGCCTGAGGTTCGCTGGAATTAATAAATTATGAGCAATACAAACCTTGATGAATACTTACATGCAGTCCTTCTTTGATCTGTAATCAAGATACTTTGACAAAATTTCATCAACCGTTGGTGAGCGAGGAAGTTTAACAAGCTGCAGAAAAAATGTTTTGGACAAATCATTCAAAGCAGTGAAGTACATCCCTATAAAATCATCCCAATTAAAATCTCATACATAAGTGGCTTGGGAACAGTAACAAATATATTCTTCATATGTGTGAATTATCAAACATCAAACCAAACATAGAACGTATTGGACTTCTATGTAAGACAAGCAAGTGGAATGATTACATAAAAGTAAGATTGATGTATAATCTATGCATGCACCAATGGGCAAAAACCCAGGCAGATGTGAAATTAAAGACATTCACATAACAAAATGCTAACCAGAGGATTAGATAAGATTACCGTTATGTGCCCAATTAGCAAAGGACAAGAAGCATTGAATTGTATGATGAAATTGATATCTCTTAAAGCAACAAAACTTTCCATGAAAATCATATTCTCTGGTAAAATTACTCTAGAAAATCACTGAGAATAATGACAATGCAAAAGTGATTCCAATAGCTAATATACCTTATCCTGCTCAGTAACATAATCACAATCATCAACAAGTTGCTTCTTCAAAGTTGATGGAATATGAATCTTTGCAAGCTTCTCTGAGGATGCAGCGTCCTTCTAACAATTATATAAGCATAAGTTAGCCCTTTTGAACAAAGAATGGTCCACATACATGACAAGAAGAAAAATATTTCAAACATCCTAAAGGAAGTATCTTAAAGCTTTGTATAGCCTAGTAGATTAATAACAGCTAGAGGGAAAATAAATAGTTTCAATATCCTACAGCAACAGCAGCATTTGGTTTTACTAAAGTTCAATTTATTCTCCTCACTAAGCAGATGGACTACTTCTGAATAAAGATAATAAATAAATATAAGTTTATCAGATGAAATCATAACAAAATAGGCATCTCAGGTGAGGCTATTAGAGTAATTAGCATTCCCCCCCATAATACAAACCAGACCTCAATGCCGGAATCATTCTTTCGCTTCTTCCCCTTTGCCCCTGCAAGCAAATATTAATTTATTAAAAAAAAAAAAGAACAATCAAGAATTGGAAGCACATTTATTAACATACAAATTTCAGTTAAAACAATTTGAAAGACTGTGTTTGGCATCCTTAGGAATAGAGAAACGAAGAATTTTGAGGCCACAGTATAATGTATTGTTACAAAGTAGAATGTAATGTTACAAAGTAGAATGATCAAAGTAATGGATACCATTGTTCTGCTCTTCTTTCTCCAACTTTGCATCTACAAAATGCAATGTATAAAAACTAGCATAGAAAATGGTGGCAAAACAAACATGGAGTAAAGTGATGAGATATATTATATACATGGGAAAATTCCTCAATCGAATAAAAAATAAGGGAAACCATATGACAATTACCATGCATCTTGAAACTGTTAGCTAGTCCTTAAATAATAGCTTCAAATCAAAGAGAGAAAAGCTTACCAGTAGAACCTTTCGGTTTCGAATGAGAAGATCGTCCTGACTTTAAATTCTTGTCAACACCCTGTTTTTGGTCAAGGGCCTGCTGCTTTAGCAAATTTTCTTCAGTATGCTTCATCAAGCGGTCCACACTAACCCATTCGTCCCAACTGTTGGCAAGATGTTGAAGCCAGAAAAATGATTTCTCTATCCGTTTTAGAGAAGGGCATAACTATTAAATGAAAGAGAAAGTATACATTGAAAATAGTACTAGTTGTTCTTTCTAGGCCAAGAAAAATGATTTTTCAAGAGCTAGCCAGTTGTATGATAAAAAAAATTCTTTTATATACATGGAGGATTTCTCTACAGTTTCAGTAGTACTCATCAAATTCAAAACTGTGATAGAGAAGCAAAAGAAAAAAGAGAGAGACCACGACACTTTGTGTAACTCGTTTATCTTGTAGGTGAACTTGAAAATTTTAATAGATTGAACAATGGAAATCGTACTCACTTTTTATTCCAACCCTGCAAAATAGCAAACGCAATGTCACATAGTTTTCTAATAAGGGACTACCTAGCCTACCAACTTCCGAACACATATGAAATGAAATTGGTCCATCGAAAAGAATAAATTCCACTAGGTAACAGCAAAAGGGCTAAAGAGATAGAAGTTATCAAACTTACAAGGTAGTGAACAAAGTATTTGCGTTCGTTGTTCCTGAGCTCAGCCTTTTGAAGCTGCAATACAAATTATTGTGTTACTTTATTATATAATAATATATTACCTATGACAAATTCGAAATACATTGTCGAATGCATAAATTCAATAAGCCCTAAATCTATTCATCACATGAAATTTTTTTGGTCAATATCACTAGTCATGACCTTGACTGAGGTCAATCGTACTCTTAACTTTCTCAATTATAATATTTATTTCGCAAACGGAACCGATGACGAAAAAAAATAATTCCAAGAATAATATAAGAAACCTAAACGGAATCTCATTACGTTGAACCCAGAGTACCCAGTAGACTTCCGTTTCTCATTTCTCTCAAAGAAACAGAAAAAACATAAATTTCATTATTGCAAGCACAACGAAAGAAAAGGGAAAATAAATCGAGGAAACCCAAAAACGACGAAGATGAAAGGCGTGCCTTGGCTTCATAGAGACGAGGACCGTGAAAAGCGAGGACCTTCTCGCCTTCAACGTAGACGATGGGAGTGGGAGGCTGAGAGTCGCTGCTAGAGGTTTCGCCGGCGGCCACCGTGTCATCTTTGGAAGGGTTTCCCATTTGCCCCTAACAAATTTAATTCAAAAGCACCAGTCACTCTGGTCTGGCCACCACTTAGGACTTACGAGTATGACTTTATGGTACGAGTGACCCACTGCTGTTAATAGATTACTGTAAGATTTTTGGACTTGTCATTAAATTCTTTAAGTTTTGTGCCAGTATATTTTATAACAAAATAATGATTTATTACATTTTACCTTCATAGTTTTTAACTATTTTTTTTTTAAATTTTAAAAAATATATGTATATAGCCCAAAAAAAAAAAAAAACATTAAAAATAAAATGTTATATATGAGAGAAGTTATAATACATAATTAAATCTATATTTCTTAAAATATATATTATAAATATTTTTCAATAAATCAACCTCGCATAATTATATACCATTAAAAAATTAAATTTAAAATAGAACCAAATTATATGATTAGTATACACTGGTTCCTAAATTAAAATATTATTTATTATTATAAGATTTATGAGTGTTGAAAATTTTTGTGGATAAAATAATTAATTGTAATCTAGTATCTAAGCTCGTTGTCAAGTCAATCAATCAAAGTTGAAAAAACTACAAAGCTTTTAATATGTATGTATCAGGTAAAAATATACGTTCCATGCATACATTCTCACACAACTAAGCATGCACATTTAGTATGAGCTAAAATAAAAATTGTGCACGTGTCGATCGATAGAGGTATTAGTTCGATCGATCGAGTATCAATTGAGTTCAATCTGGAGGCTCTTGGGTTGATTTTTATGTTAATTAGAAAGATCTAACATTTTGAATCAATCGTTGATCGATCAATCGAGATTTGTTCGATTGATCGAACATCGATCAAATACTCTCTGGTTGATTTTTTGAATTGTTGAGCGTAGGTAGATTCGATCGAGTTAGGTTCTCGATCGAACGAGTATGTGTAGATCGATTGAGATGAAGTATTCAATCAATTGATGTGTTTTGATAATTTGTTCCACTTTTCTTGCTTACCAATTTGACCCATTTAATGTTAAAAGCAGAATCTTTATATGAGTATAATTGTTATGGAAGTAGAATTCTTGTATGAGTAGAATTTGACTTTATTATTAACTCGCCATTAGGTCACATTGAATTCTATAAAAATAACTTTTGTTGGAAAAAAATACATCACGTTGAAATAATATTTTCTACATCTGATTAAGTTTTTCAAAGAAAAATCTTATTCTCTTTATCTATTAATCTTAGGCACTCTCTTGATTTAATTATTCAAACATATTGTGTGGTTATGTTTGAATAATTCATATGCCTGATTGTTCTTTATGATATTAAACTTTACATGATCGTTCTAAGGTTTGTTAGTTGATTTATGTTTTACATCGTATGCTATTGAATCTGCTAGTTAGGATTTTCATTATTGAATCTGCTCTATGACACACTTTGTACTTGTGTTATTTGTGCTAACGTTTCAGGTACTATTTGTGACGTGTTTGGTATTTCATGTGACTCAAAATTATCGAAGTTGACGGGTTCGATTGATCTTGTGGGACTCAAGTAAATCGGAACGTTGGTCGAGATCCAGACACTTAGCTTGTGGAAGCTATAAAAGGAGTGACGGCTCGTAAGTAAATTACATAAGAGAGGTCTATCTGTAAAGGGTAGTCTAAGACCTGAGACTGTAATTGAACATTGATTTTCATAGTGGATAGTTAATTGGTTTGGACCGGTGGTTTTCCTCTTAAATCATTGTTGTGGTCTAGGTTATTTTCACCAAAAAATCTCGTGTGTTATTCTTTATTTTCACATTTTATTTTTACACGCAATCGCATGTCTAGCCGTTGTGTTTAGGTTATATAATTAAAATTTAATAAAATTTAAAATAACTTATTCATTCTTCTAAATATATTTATTTTGTAACTAGAAACTTTCAATTATTTTTGAAATATACATTTCCATTAGTCTCGTACTGGACCAAGCCATGCAGTAAAATAGCATTAAACGATTCTATTCGTTTACCTAAATATCTTAAAATAAGCTATTATATTGCATGTATAAGTCAAAGAAGTGCAAAGTATATTTTTTAAATGTTGGAACATTTTTTTTTGTTTGTCCAAATTTTAAGCGTCCAAATTTCTTTTGTCAACTCAAAAAGCCAAGGACATATATTTATTATTATTTTTCTTTTTTCTTAGTGTAATCAAATTACCTTGCTTGTAAAAGTTGAAGACTACAAACTTATGAAATGATTTTATATGAGATACATCGACCAAAACAGAAAATGTATTACAAAAGGAATATATTTAATTAACCAACACAGTACAGCATATTACAAAAGATGGTAACAGTTTATACCAAAAATGAGGAAATTAAGTGAGATATTTAACCCCGAAAAAAAAAAATATTCTTGTTATCTTGTACATGTTGCTATTTAAAAAGGAAATCAATTGTGATGGCCTAAGATGTAGTTATGTCCCTGACCAGCACTAGGAGCAGAGTTCTTAATTCCTCCAAGCGTATGAGCATTTGTAAATGAGTGTCCTACACGAGGGTTTGTACCCGATTCTTTAATCCCTCCAAGAGTTTGAGCTTGTGTGTAACTTATTGCCCTCACCAGGACTTGGACCCGATTGCTTTATGGATCCAAGTGATAACCCATCAAAGAATCCCCCAAAAGCTCTACTTGCATCCCTTTCCCATCTCTTTGCACCCAAGGGCCTCCCTTCAATTTCAGAGTTCATCAACAGAACAATCAACAAAAAGAAAATGCAGAGTTTAGTCATACTTGCCAATTTTGCAAAGCAAGAAGAAGGAGATATTATTTAAGAGAAAAGTGCGATAATTTGTGTTTTTTGTGATATTGTCTTGGGAAGGACTAGGGAGGGGAGAAATGCGATATTTATAATGTTGGTGGGTGATGAGATAAGCTTTGTTTGAATTCCAGGTGACGGCTTCCGCAAAAGACTGGTGACTTTTTTTAAGAACCTAGTATGGCTTGTTTTGTATAGGTTTTATGAATTATGAGTTATGACCCAGTCAATAAACATTCAGTGGGCTATTACTCATGTCATTTGGGCTTTCATGCAAAACCTCGTTCGATCTTACTGGCCTATTTGGTTTGTTTACCTCTTCCAGGACCTAAAGTAAAAACATTCAGGTAATAATGGTAATGTGAAGAAGCAAAGATTAGGATGAATGTCAAAAAGCACAGGTCTTATGTAGTGGGAAACTTTCATATAAATGGGCGAGAACAGAGGCAGTATGTAATTTTAATTCCACAAGTCACGCACAGGCGTTCTTTTGCTTCCTTACCAAAAGCAACTTAAGTGATACTAACCTCTTCACCCTTCCTTTGTGTGCATCTCATTTGAAAGAGAAATGACAATTGCACATTTTTATTTTGCGCACAATATTTGTAATGTGTTAAATGTAAAAAGAAATTAAAAATTAAAAGAAATGATTTATTTTTTTAAAGAAAAAAAAGTATTAGAAGTTTCATAATTTTTATTAAATGAGCACATTAATCACGTAAATATTGGATTCGATATTATAAGAACCGTAATTTTTCAAAATGAACATTTTAGTCCCATAATTTATAAGTTAAACACTACAAGTCATGTTATTAAAAAAAGTAAACAATTTTAGTCATATAATTTTTTAAAATGAGCACTTCTAGTCCAATAAAAGCATTAAAGTTGATGACTTATAATGCCAAAATTGTATGTATCAAACTCAAAAATTATGAGATTAAAGTGCTCATTTATAAATAATAATAAGATTATTGTGATATTCTTTTAAATTATGGAACATTGGGTATCCAATATAATAATTAAAGGACTAAATTATTTAAATTAAATAATTACGATACGCCTAGCTTCAATTTTCTAAATAATTATATAACAAAATACATATTTATAAAATAAATATAAGCATGTGTGCGAAAAATTGTGTTTTTCTCATCATATATCCTCATGTAAAACACAGTTCCTCACCTAATTCTCTCCCCACAATTCAAACATTTCTCATGAACCCAATCCAACATTAAATTCGCCTTCCAGCAGTATTCCTTGGTACCATTTTTTTAGTAAAACATTGAGTGCGGTTCAAGTAAACATATGTACTGGAGTACCACGTTAATACCATATATATATATATTTTTTGCAAGTTGTCAATGTTTATAATTTTACAAACCCTAAAACATTAAATTGTAGCATAAAATTTTCAATTCGTTCACTAATATTTTCAACCCTAAAAATTGCAATTTTTAAAATAAATAATAGAGAAAATAACAAAAATATTATTATTAAAACTTGTAACTAGAAAAATAATATATTAAGTTTAACTTATATATTTTTATTATTAAAAAAAATTTATGCTCGTTTTTTGACATTTAACTTTATTTAATGTTAAATTCGTTCGATTGAAGCCTATTTAGAGTTATGAAATATATATATAATTTTCCTAAATAACCTCCATGACAAAAGTGAGTGAAGAGTTGTCTGCTAACAGCTTAGTACCAGAGCCGGAGTCAGAAAAAAATGGTTAAGGGGGTTGATTTTTTTTTTAATACAAAATAAAAAAATAGTAAGAATTATAATAAATTATACTTAATTCAATATTGAATTTTTTATATTATATTATAATATAAATATAGAATTAGAGCTCAAAAAATATAAAATTATTAGAGCTCAAAAATATAAAATTAACACATTATAATTAACTTATAACAAAAACTAAACAAAAATATAATAAGTTAATAATTATTAGTATTATTAATGAATAAAATAAATGTATTAACTAAAAAATCTAAGAAAATAGAAAGCTCAATTAAACACACCAAAATTTATAGTTGTTAAGATTAAAATAAAAATATAAAAAGTAAAATATGATTGAAAAATTACCAAAAATAACACCCATAAAACTTGTAATAACAAAACTAGCACTCTTATAATATTGAACGTTAAATATTAAACGTTCAATATTGAACAGGTCTAAATTATCGTCGTTCAATTTTAATTGAACGAGTGTTCAAAGAAAAATGACATATTAGTCATTTTTTTAATTGTAAAAATATAAGTTTGAACACAAGGGGTGCTAGTTTTGTTATTATAAGTTTAAAAAGGTGTTATTTTTGTTGTTTTCCCAATATAATTTAAAATTTTAATTTTTAGACAATATTTAAAAATATATGTTTATAAATAATATAACACTGACCAATAATAATAAAAATAATACATTTTTTATATAAAAAGATTTCAAATAAATTCTAAAATATTATTAAAATAAAATGTCAAATAATATAATACTAGATAAAGTTAAAATTTTAGTTGAAATAAAACATGATAAACATAAACTTAAAAGTTTTAATATGAAATTTATCATATACTTATTTTTTTTAATTTTATTTTTATAATGTTGAGTTTAAAGTTAAATATTAAAACTTTTTTTTGGATTATCACATTTAAGAAGAATTTTTACATAATATATGACTATAATTTTATTTTTGTTACTAATATTTACCAAATACATATATATATATATATATATATATATATATATATATATATATATTTAATCATTTTATTTACGATTTATATCATTTTTATCCACGTATTTGTTAAATATTGTTAATATATTTTAAAATATATACATAAAAATTATATATAATATATTATTATAAATAAAGTATTTATTTAATATTAAAAATATATACGTAATTAATTTTTTATAAGAAAGTTGATCCCCCCCCCCTGGTTAGTACCATGTTAATTATCTCCTAGGTTGCTTAACGGCAAGTGGTAGTTATTATAGTAAGACCAATAATTAGTTCTTGAAAAAATAATATAAATAATTAGTGCTTGTTTGTTGGATTCTTAATTTAATATTGTATTTATATATAAATAATTATATTATAAAATATTATATAAAGTTCAACTCACTTTAGGTATGTTGATACTTAAGTAATTTAAGTTTTAATTTATTTAATAAAATACTAGCTTTTAATGTATAAAAATTTAAGAATAATTTTTATTTTGATGATAAATTAAAATAAAAATATAATTATTATCTAAATATATAATAATTATGATTTTTAGTTCATATGTTGAATTCTTATTATATATAATATTTTATTAACAATGAGAAAATATAGATAAAAGTAAAGGGTTATCTTAAAAAAACGTATAGCTTTAGAAGATAAATAAATTATTGGGATTTGAAAAATAATTGCTCTTATGAATTTAGGTATACTTCCTCTTATTCAACTTTAATTTTTAATGATCCAACATTAACATTCTTAAATTTATTATTAGTAATAATTTTTACCAAAATATTAATTAATTAACACCGATCTCATAGTTTGTGCCTACCAAACTCTAAAAAATAAAATTTTAAAAATAAAATTTATAAAATTATAAATAAATTACATGAAAAAATAAAAAATTATGTTTTACTTAAATTTTAAGTTTTTAATCTTCAACAACTCACTATAAATTCAATAATTTACATATATTTTCAAGAAAATAAGATACAAATATTATTTTCTTATTTTTTTCATTAAAAAAGATAATAAATAAGAAATACATAATATAATTTTTTAATGTGTATTCGTTAATTCGATCAATCCGACCAATTCAATTAAATTTGTTAATTTTTAAACGATTTCAATCCGATGATCGGATTGGATGAGAAATTTTACCATATACCATCCGATATAACTGAAAAAATTTAAATATATTTACATTTATACATATGACATATTTTTATTGGTCATTCTTATTTTTATTATATATCACATTATATCTTAATAATATCAATAGAATCTTAAATAACTAAATAAAAAATTTAATTTATTGTTTGAAAAGATTGTTAGCTTTTATTTAAATTAATATTAAAATTTGTATTGTGTTACTTTTTCGTGTAGATTTGAGTCGTACTTTAATATTATTATTTAATATTTTTTAAAGTTTATTTTTTAAATATGTTTACATTATGTGAAAATTCAAGTTTTTTATTCAAAATTCTTAAAAAAAAATAACAAAATAAATTTATTGATCGAATTGATCAGATTCAATCGATCCAATTTGAAGAGTTTTTCGATCGAATCGAATCAAATTTATAATGCAATCGAATCAGATACGAATTAGAATTATTCAATTTAATCAAAACGTCGAATCAGATCGAATGTAAATAAAATCAACGAATTTAATCCCATATATACCCTTAATGTATAAAATAAACATCTTAAATACAAATCTTAAATTCGACACTCTTATCTCACATTCTATGAATTATTAATTGCATCAACATTAGTATCTTAGGTAAAAAGAAAAATTAGGGGAAATTACCAAAAATAGCACCCCTAAAAATTATAATAACAAAACTAGCACCCTTGTGTTCAATTAAAATTGAACGTTCAATATTCAATTTGAACGTAAAATATTGAACGTTCAATATTGAACGAGTCTAAATTATCGTCGTTCAATTTTAATTGAACATAGGGGTGCTAGTTTTGTTATTATAATTTTTAGGGGTGTTAGTTTTGTTATTTTCCCCAAGAAATTATTTATTAATATTAGATCATTATTTATAATTTTTATAAAAAATATAAATGCTCACCAATTTATTGAAAAACTAATAAAAATAAATACTAAGTATCATATCACTTATTGTTAAATTAATGAGTAATTCTTTTTCAAATAATTCCCATTTTCTTGCGTTAAGCACCCATCAATTTAACCTCAAATCAAACATCACTGGAATTCTTTCACAATATTTTTTTAATTTTATTCTTAATATGTTACGTGGCAAACTATGATCCAATAATTTTCTCCATTTTCTATTGTACGCACAAACAAAAAAGTAGAAACTCACTGCGTCTCCAGCTCTCCTCCAACTCAGGAGCTAATTCTTTTATATTTGAATGCAAAATTCTCTTCTTATTCTCATTCACTAAAAATATGTTTATAACGTAATATTAAATATTTTAACCATATATTTTTATACATGATCACTTATTTAATTATAAAATTATGTCACATTATATAATATAAAAATAATATAATTATATTAAAAAAAATTAAATAATTAATAAAAGTCTAAATTATATTAGACAATTAACTTAATTTATTTAAATTTTCAATTATAAAATTATATGTCATTTTTTTTATCTTAAATTAAAAATAATATTTTCTTTTAAAATTTAATAAAAATATAAAAATAAATTAAACATTGATTTAAATAAATTTTATAATAAAAGAGTATTTTAAATATAAATTATTTTATTAAAATATATATACTAAATTTAATTTAATTATATTATACAGATATTCACTAAACATTAATTAATTATAATACAATTTAATATAATTATAATTAATTCCATTTAATATAATTATCAAACAAAACGTAAGATTCCTAAACACATTGTTATTTTTTCTGAAACAAATTAGACCCATCAAATTTGGATTCCATGGTTATGACAATGACATGTGTGAATCAAGTGTGGTGGTAACTCACCCTTTTGCATCGTTTGTTTATCAGCAAAATAAAACAAGTTAATTTAAAATAACAGAGAGAAGTCAACTTTTCATGATTTACCTAAACAGAGAGAAGCTGCTTTACGAACAGAGTTAAAATTCCCCAATTGGATGGTATCTTATACAGTTACACCTAATTTCACAAACTAAGCCACCTGTACAGAAAATTTTGGCAACCCATTTTCTAAAGTCAAAATTTGGACGGACCCAAATGGGAAATCGCCTCAATTACTATGCTGGTCAAATACTCTGCTTTTATGGGTCCCAAATGAAACAAGCCCTACACCGTTCTTTACCACCCAAACCTAACCATTATATAAAGGCCACTCGGTAGCTTAAGATATGAAGATGCTAAACTAATCTTTTTCTGCTCCATTCTTTTTGTTTTAGAGAATATAATAAACGACTATTCAACAAGCAGTTTAGGTTCATATAAAGTGACTATCGAATTTTGAAGCAACTAAGAATGAGACACTCTGTTTTTGTTCTAACCGTTCTGTTAATGTTATTTTTCACGGAGTTGAAGATTGTTGAATGTAGAGCTCTGCGATCCAACGGTAAGAAGGGAAACACTAATGATGATGTTGTAGATGGAAGAACTTTCACTGGCTTTGCTTCACCTTCTCAATTTCGAAACGACATGAATGGTCGCGCTTTAGCAAAGAATGAACTGTATTCTAATCTCACTTCTGGACCTAGTAGAAAAGGCTCTGGTCATTAGAGATCATCTTCTTAGTTGTGTTTGTATTTTGATTTTGTAAAACCAATTTGAGATATGTAACATGTAGAGCTTGGCGATTATATCAATTACCCACCTGTAAAGATTGTTAATTAGTTTGCAAATTATAATAGATAACAATTCTTCTTGATTTTGTTGGATGATACTATAATTTTTTTCCCCCTTCTGTTTTACGTTGACAAGAAAACTGTTTTGTAGTTTTTAAAAATAAAGTGTGCTCATATCACTTCATTCAGAAAGGAAGATAATTTTGAAGAGGCTCGAAAATACAACTGTAGAAAAGTTTATAAAGAATATAAAGAAAGTGAATTGCACTTTTTATGGGGTTAGTATTCATTCTCTTAGCAACTTCAAAGTACCAAAATTGCAGACTTTCTTGGTTTATGCTACTTTTCATATTGGTTATTCCTTATTTTGTTTTTATTGTCTTGTAAAAATTTGGGGACACTTTTCTTCTATTGATTTATAAAAACTAAAGATACTTCAAAGATCTGTAACTAATTTATTTATATATGAATTAGCGAGGAGTACCTTCAATTATATGAAAAAAAAGCTAGGAGTTCATAAATATCCACCCCTATGAATTCAAGTTGGGATTTTGTCATAAATATCCTTAAGTATGAAAGTAACAGTCTTTTACTATTGCTGACATTTATTGTGCTTTCCACCACAACAAAATCTAAAAAATTTAAATTTTTTTTTTTTATAAAAGAAAAGGCATAGGTTTTTTTGAAGTATGATACATATATAATTTTTTTTTCTACCCTTTTTATGTCATTTGCTCAATTTGCCAATTATTTTGTAATTATTCGTAACTTTTGCAATAACACATGTAGAATTGAGAAAGAGAGATTAAAATTCATGAAAGTAATGCATTATAGAGTCCCGGCACATTTTCATGGAGAGTGGAATGCTATTGTGCTCCAAATGGACTTTGATGAAAGATGAAACAACAGGTTTGAGGGTTTAAAATCAATAAAAAAAAATATTAAAACAATAAATTTGTCACCGAGTTATTTATAAAGTTACAATTTATTTTCTAATTTTATAAGTGACAAAAAATACTACTTAAATTTAGTTGAACAAAACTACCATTAGTGGTAGATTTACCATTCCACATTTATCTATTTGTTTACAAATTTCCTACCAAATTATTAATTTACAACTCTATCACTGAACTTTTTTCTTTAGGTTTTGATAGTCTACTGGATTTATCTCACTAATTGTAATTTAGTATTTTTTTTTTTACTCTATAAAATAAAATAATAAGTTTGTAATTGTATTTTTAAATGATTTTGGTGTTGGATAGGTCCTATAATTTTTCAAAATGTACACTTAACTCCAATAACTTTTTAATTAAACAATACTAGTTTATTAACTTTAAAAAGTTCAATTTTAGTCCAATTTGACAAAAAAATATTTATTGAACGATATAATTGAATTTTAATTAAAATAAATTAATTTTTTTTTAAAAAAAATTTTCCCCTAAATTCCACAACCTTTGCCCCACCCTCAACTACCAAGAACCCTCCACTCCTTCCACCAACTATCTCATGCCTATCCTTGTGTCGTGCTCATCACTCAACAACGACCTTGCTATTTTTTCAAGTTTTAATTTAATAATTTAATAGGACGGGAACTGCATGTTTTAAAAACCAATCTTCAATTAGTTTTCAGACAATGGCAGCCACTACCTTCGTTTGACCTAATTGCTCCAGTTTGTGCGAACTTTGGCATCATTATGCCATATGATCATCACTTAGAGATATTACATATAGAGAGAAGATAGACATGGGAGAGAGAAAAATGTAGTTTTTAGGCAATGGTACATCATGGGATGGATAGGGTATAATTAATGAAAGAGTGTTAGTACATGTGATATTGTGAATAGTCTAGTATGTAGTCTGGTGTATTTGGATTAGATTACAACTTATAGCATGTTATGTAAGTGAGTGTATAGTTGATAAGGTGTAGTTATTGTACTATAGTATTACTCAATTGTAGTTCGTTAGAGTTGTGGTCCCGGTCTGTTACTCTGATAGCTACTAATAACTATTACTATAAATCAAGTATTGTAGCCACGTAAACGAAAAAAAATAACAATCAACTTTTCTGCTCTTCTTTGCTCACACTCTCTTTTCTTTTCTTCTTGGTTCTTGATTTCTTGTGATCAAAGCTTGAGTTTCTCATGATATCAGAGCTCTATGGCTCAATCACTTGCTTCTATTGCCTTTCTTGAAGAGTTATCATCTATGATAACAAGTTCTCTACTATTATGTCATGTCCTTTGGCAAACATACCTATTAATCCTAATTTTTCAGTAAAATTAGATGATGCTAATTTTCTCATATGGAAGGAACAGATCAAACATGTTGCTGTTGTGTATACTTTACAAGGTTTTTTTAAAGGTACTGAGCCAATACTTGCAAAGCAGATTAAGAAAGTGATTAAAAATTCATTTGATGAGACTGGAAATGTTGAAGAAGTGTTACAAGATAATCCAGAGTATGAGGTTTGGGATCGCAAAGACAAAATAGTTATGAATTTGATATATAATTCTGTCTCACCTACCAAACTCAAGTTTATGTATGGAAATTCTAATGCACATGAATACTGGTTAGCTTTAGTTAGGAACTTTCAGGATAACTCAAATTCTAATCTCATGGAACTTAAATGGAGGTTGCAAACCATGAGGAAGGATAATCAGTCGATGGATGAGTACATTAAGAAGGCTAAAGAACTGTTCGATTTAATGTCAGCAACTTGAGATAATATAGCATTTTGTGAGCAGATACTCTATTTGATGGGAGGTCTTAATTCCACCAATTATCTTTCTTTGATAACTAAGGTGACAAATAAGAAAAAAATGACAAGTTTGGATGAGGTATTCTCTATGATGAGAGCATATGAAAGGTAGATTATAAGGATGAGTCCGATGGATGTACAATTGGTGCAGGCAAATCTTGCACATAATAATCTTGGAGCTTTATTACCTAATACTCACCAATCTCATATTCCAACCTCTGTGGGAAAGATGTTTCAAGATTCAAAGTCTGGTGGTCATATAGCTTATGTAATTGTCAATTATTAATTTGCTTTACAGTCTACTACATCTACACCTAATACCTATCCTACACAATCTTTACCTTAATATCCCTCACAATTTCCATAGCAACCAAGTAGCAATTTTTCCAGTTATGATAATGAGGAAGAGATCAATATAAGGGAACTTGTCAAATATGTAAGAAGGTGGGCCATCGTGCTCAACGTTGTAAGTTCAAATATGTACAATTCTCAACATCCATTGACCCAAACAATCAACCTTCTAGTTACTCACAACCTACTTCATTTACTCTTCCAACCCAACCATGGTCCAACTTCTTTTCTAGATCCAATGTGCCTCTTAGACCTCGGCTACCTCATAATCTATCATCTTCTAGGCCACAGGCTAATCTGTCCTTTGTTAATGAGACACCAGTTCCACAACCATCACCTATACTACCTTCAATCTTACCATCACCAGTTCCACCCATGTTATCTTCACCAGTTCCACATATACCTAATGTTTCACAAACCGTCTCCTTAACTTATCCAATGCCTTATTGTGGTTCCGTTGGTTCACCTTATATGCCTACTCAAAGATATGATACTCATTCATTTGATCCTACTCATATGGCTCCTCTACATACTCAATTATATGGTTATCCTCCACATTGGTTGTTCACCTACCCATAAACTTATAATGCTGTGATAGCAATAACACCTGCAGTACATCATGATCCAAATTGGTACATGGACTCAGGGGCTAGTTATCATCTTACTTCAAATAACAATAATCTTGCACAGGCTACTCCATATTCAGGGCATGAAGCTGTCTTACTAGGTAATGGTAATTCAGCTTCTATTTCTCATATAGGATAAGGAAATATTGGTAGTGAAAATTTGATTTTTAAACTTAATAATTTGCTACATGTGCCTCAACTTGCAAAGAATCTAATTTCAGTAAGACAAATATGCATAGATAATCATGTCTTAGTGGAGTTTTTTCCTAATTCCTTTTATGTAAAGGAACTATGTTAGGGGAAAGTGCTACTAACGAGAAGAGTAGATAATGGTCTCTATAAGTTTCCTACTAGAGGTTCTCAAGGACTACTCAATACCAAATATGTGATGCATGATTTGGTTGTATGTAGTTCTATTACTTAAACACCTACTTCTTCTAATAATATAGTACCCAATCAGTCTATTACGAATCATTCTACCAATTCTATTCAGTGTAATGAAGCTACTCTAAGTAGTCTAATCTGGCATGATAGACTGAGTTATCCCCATTTCCCTGTATTGAAACAAATTTTACTTGAAATAGATGAATCTTGTTCTCATAATGATACAACAGATATGTGTAGAGCATGTAAACTAGGGAAGTCTCATAGGTTACCCTTTTCTCATGTGCATGAGCAGTTTAGTGAAGCATTTGAAATTGTGCATGTTGATGTGTGGGGACCTTCCCTAGTTATTGCTGATAATGGAGTTAGATATTTTATTTTGTTTGTAGATGATCATACTAGATACCAATGGCTATTTTTGTTGCATAATAAGAGTCAGGTGGCTCAAATTTTCTTGCATTTTGAGGTTTTGGTAGAAAGACAGTTTAACAAGAAGATCAAACAGCTTTCAAAGTGATGGTGGCACAGAGTTTAATGCATTAGAAACTCACTTATTTCAAGGGGTTATAAAAGAAGAATCACATGTCCATATACTCCGTCTCAGAATGGGGTTGTGGAACACAAGAATAGACATGTAGTTGAGATTGGGTTGTCAATGTTGATTAAGGTTGGGTTACCTTTGGAGTTTTGGATTTATAGTTTTAGAACTGCAGTTTATTTTATCAATAGACTGCCTTCTAAAACACTCTTTAACAAGTCTCCATTTGAGTTGTTATATCATCACAAGCTTGATTATAAGTCTCTAAGAGTGTTTGGTTGCTTGTGTTATACAAGACCCAATTCAAGTTCAAAGTTAGATGTAAGATCAATTCCTTATGTGTTTTTGGAGTATCCTGAGCATCAAAAAGATTACAACTACTTGGATCTAGTTACAAAGAGGATGTATATGTCTCCTCATGTTGTTTTCAATGAGGGTGACTTTCCTTATTTGGTTTCTGGCGTATCTACAACAACTCAAGGTTTGTCTTCACAAGTATGTGACAAGTCTCCATCACCTATGCACTTTGTTCAATTACCTCATTCACATGGTCAAACTAAGATTATTTACAATTTACTTAATCACTCTGCCCCAAGTAAGTATCCTATGCCCAGTCAACTCTCTACTGAGAGGGTTACAACTCTACACCTTGTGTCTAATTCAGTTCCTTTCACTTCTTCATCAACCCACATATCTACTTCTCCTTCACCTTCTTTCCTAGAAAAATCTATCTCTCCTAGTTTGTCTTGTTCATCTTTTCCTTTTTCTACTTCTATTGAACCTTTATTAGAACATGACTCTTCTTCTTTATCTCCTAACAGTAATCAATCTTTTTGTTTTCCTTCATCTAATACCAACCTATGGATCTTTGATCCTGATGGAATTAACCTCACTATTTCGTTACCTCTTATTTCTCAATTACAACAATTATCTACCTTTACTATTGTACCAATTTCTTAAGTACACAAACCACCTTCTTCTAATAACATTCATACTATGCAAACACTAGCTAAGATTGGGGTATATAAACCAAAAGCCTTGAATGTCAATGTTACTTTACCTGTTCCTTATACTGTGAAAGAAGCACTAAAACATCCTGAATGGATAGAAGTAATGGGGAAAGAGTTTGAAGCTCTTATGAGAAATAGAACATGGGAGTTGGTTCCACCTCTTCAACATGGGAAGATAATAAGTAACAAATTGGTGTTTGTAGTAAAGCTTGAATTTGATAGGACCTTGGAGAGGTACAAAAGCATACTAGTAGTTAAGGGATTTTTACAAATTGAAGGCATAGATTATAATGAGACCTTTAGCCCTATGGTGAAGCCCACAACCATACGTGTAGTTCTTACAATGGCATTGTCTAAAGGGTGGAAGGTGAGGCAACTTGATGTAAATAATGCTTTCCTTAATAGAGAGTTAGAAGAATAAGTGTACATGTATAACCCTGAGGGGTTTGTGAATCAGGAGTGTCCAAGATATGTGTGTAGATTAAAGAAGGCTTTATATGGGTTGAAACAAGCTCCTAGAGCCTGGTACAACAAGTTGAGTAATTGTTTGAGTTCTTGGGATTTTAAGACCTCTCAAGCAAACACTTCCATGATAATTTATGATGATGGGGTGTACATTGTGGTGATTCTCATTTATGTGGACGATATTTTAGTAACAGGATCTGATGATGGTTATGTGTAGCAAGTGATTACTAAGCTGAATAATGTATTTTCGCTTAAAGATTTGGGTGAATTGAACTATTTTCTAGGAATTGAAGTTACAAGGAATGTAGGTTGTTTCCACTTGAATCAACAAAAATATATTGCACAGTTACTTAATAGAGTGCAATTGACAAATGCTAAACTAATTTCTACTCCTCTTGCTACAGGGAAGAATCTATCCAAGTTTGATGGTCAGCCACTAACAGATACAGGACCTTATAGGTCAATAGTGGGGGCACTTCAATATTGTACACTCACTATACCAGACATAGCATATTCAGTTAATAAGCTTTGTCAGTTTTTACAATGTCCCACTGACATACATTGGCTTGCAGTCAAGAGGCTATTGAGATATTTGAAAGAAATCATTGGACATAGGATTATGCTGTAGAAAACTGAGGTTTTGCCCATGATGGCGTATGCTGATGCAGATTAGGCCTCATGTGTGGATGATAGAAGAAGTACAAGAGGGGTGTATTTTCTTGGGGAATTCTTTAATATCATGGAGTTCTGGTAAGCATAAGGTGGTCTCAAGGTCATCTACTGAAGCAAAGTTTAGATCCTTGGCTTTAACTATTTCAAAAATTTTGTGGCTTAAGAAGCTACTGAATGAACTTAATATACAACTTCCTAGAACACCTGTCTTGTTTTGTGACAGTCAAGGAGTTGGGGCTTTAGCTAAACACCCTATACTTCATTCTAGAATGAAGCATGTTGAGATAGGTTTTCATTTTATTAGAGAACGAGTATTAGACAGAGAAATTTGCGTTGAATATATTTCAAGTCAAGACTAGCTAGTAGACATAATGACCAAGTCTCTAGGTTCAACTCGTTTTGTTGATCTTAGAATCAAGGTCACTATCGTGCATAGAGACGTGAGCTTGAGGGAAGATGTCAGTACATGTGATATTGTGGATAGTCCAGTGTGTAGTATGGTGTATTTGGATTAGATTACAACTTATAGCATGTTATGTAAGTGAGTGTATAGTTGATAAAGTGTAGTCATTGTACTATAGTATTATTCAATTGTAGTTTGTTAGAGTTGTTGTCTCAGTCTGTTACTCTGATAGCTAATAATAGTTATTACTATAAATCAAGCATTATAGCCCCATGAATGAAAAAAATAACAATCAACTTTTATGCTCTTTTCGGTCACACTCTCTTTTCTTTTTGGTTTTTGATTTCTTGTGATTAAAGCCTCAGTTTCTCAAGGGGTGAGACAATGTCTTGATTGGTGATTGTATAGTTCAAAAATTATTTTTTAATTAATTAATTATAATTATTTTAATTTTATCCTAAAAAGGTTAATTTTTATCAAATTAGGCTTAAATTAGACAAGGTTAATAGAATAAAATTATTTAATTAAAAAGAGACAGAAGTATTCTGCTATTTTATTGTTCTGAAGATTTTTGTTTTATTTTTTTTATTTTTAATGTATCCAGAAATTTTCCAACCTTATGATCATTCGCTAAAGCTTGAAAGCCCATCATAGAGCCCATAGTATACAATTGCACTATTTTGGACTCTCCACGGTAAGTGGTTTAACCATCCGACAGCCCATGGTTTTTCTTCCTTATGCTTATAAAATCAAGCACCGTCTCCTTGATCAGAGAAAATCCTAGGAAGAACGAACCATCAGCATCAACCATCAACGAAGCCAAATCAAACAAAAGTAGTAAAAGTCTAAAATCATGGTGGGACAGTGGACGGTGACCAAGCCAAGCAGGAGCGACGAAGTATTAGATGCAGATCAACAACGCCAGATCGCCGACCAAATCAGAGCTCACCTTGATTCTTCGGCTCCCAAGCGTCCCCAAAAGCCCAACAGAAGCGAACCCGATGTTTCTTCGCTAAACTCACTTCACTCAACCGTTAATCAAGACATTCCCGAGCTTGAAAAACTGCGTTATCTACAATCTCAATCTCAAGTCTCAACTTTGAAGCTTTTTTCTCTTTCTTTGGCAGTTTATAGAAATATGTTCAATTTTCCTTTATTTATTAATTTTATTCCTTCTGTTTGCAGTTTACATTATCACTAGATCAAGGAGCAACTGATGTTCCAGACGAATTTGTGGAGACCCAATACTACAAAGAATTGGGTTCCGTTGAGAAACAGCATCACACGGTAAATATCAAAAATAATTTGTTTCCCTTTTTTTTTGGGTTTATTTGGAATTTTGATTTTGGGTCATGTATTAGTTTTTATAAATAACAATAATACAATCACCCACCCATTTGCACACATTTACAAAGACGGATTTGAACCACGATCTCTTAGACTCTTAGTCCTCACAGCACAAGGTAATTGGTGAGTCATGTATTAATTAATTCGAATGGAGCAGACAGGAACAGGGTTTATAAGGGTGAAGAGAGAAGAGAGGGATGATATTCAATTGCGAGAAGGCGAAGTACCTGCGACTAGGATGGTGCCTTGTGGTTACAGAAGCAACCCAGCAATGAATGATTGGGTTCCAAGGATTGATGAAGATGAGGTATGGATTTAGATAAATATTTTGTGGATTTATATAATGGACGGAAAAAATTTGTAGGAATGAACTTGATGATATGTCCATGTAATGAACTGTAGAAATATTTGTCTTTTATGTTATCAGATTTTTGTGTCGTCAAAACCAAACAGGAGTGAGAGCTCTTAGAAGATCATTCACCCAATCACCCCAATCTGAAAGAGAGAAGGACTCCTCTGTTGTTGTTGTTGTACCTAATTTCCGTAAAAAAATGTTCAATATGTAATCAGATAAGGATGAAATGGATAATAGTGGTTTTGTTGGAAGCTTGAAATTTCTAATAATTAAATAATAAATATGGGTTTACTTTAACTCCAAGCACGGCTCTTCACCAAGGAAAACGTTATATTATATGAAAAATGCTAATATCATCACTAAGGACGGTTTTTGATACCATTTACGAATTCAACACGACTCATGAATTCGACACGATTTACAGATTCGGCACAATTCCTTAACAAAATATTTGGGCTTACATGTATGTGGTTCAGGTCTGAATTGAGCTTAGAGAGTGAGAGAGGAAGAGAGGAAGAGAGAAGGGAAGTAAACTCTTTTTTGAGAGGGGCATGTCTTCCTAATTTAAAATTTTCAGCTTATCCTTGTGCGGTGAGGTTTTTCAAGTGTATTGCTGCTCGTAGAATTTTAGCAGATAACACTTGATTCTTATCAGTATATTTTTTTGGGTCAAAGATTTTTATCAGTATATTGCATCAACAGATTTTATGACCTTAAATTCAAATACTGCATAGAATGATTGTACACACTAAAATTGATGATTGAGTTGTGAGGCTGGCATGTAACACCATTCCTAAGCCAATTCTTCAAACTATCCTTTTACTCATTTTTCTCCTGCCTTAGACTCCAGTTATGATGATTATGCTTTAATCCACTCTTTTCATTTTTGCATGTTAATTTAGTAGTTGGAGACAATTTAGATCAAGCTGTTAATTTATGCTTGTTTATTGGATTACATGAGTAACCCAATAGCGTTACCTTGGATAATAGTACTTTATGTTACATCTGCCTTTATTATTATATGTAATATATTAGATATTTTGTTAAAAATTACATTTTTGTTGTTGTAGCTAACATATTAGGTACACTTTTGCAGTACTATGTAATATGTTATATCCCTAATTGGTATGATTATCGAAGATTCGATGAGATTATTAGTAGTTTCTTTGGAGCTTTGATGTATTTTTTTGTTAGCCTTTATAGGCGTTTAATAATTTTTATGATTTTTATGAAATCAAAATGTACAATTTTGGACATGTTTTTGCTGGTTATTAAAGATGTTAGATTACAATCTAAATTAAGCTATTTAGGTCTTACTCAAAAAAATATAAATTCAACTATTTAGGTTTTATTTAAAAAATTATATCATAATTGGTTAATTTAGGTTAGTCATGACTCATATAAATAACTTTAGTAAATAACTAAAATTATTAATTCTAATATATTTATTTTATAAGTTTGTAGTATTTTAGGGTAACGTTTGAAGTTTCATCTTTTATTTTCATTTGTTTACCAATTTATAATAATATGTTCTTTAATTTAATTATGTATTTTGATTATTTATTTTTAAACGTAAACAAGTTTTTAGAAGATATAATATTTAATTTTTTTTTTAATTTTTAATGTTTTAGACTTTTAAAATACTTTGATTTTGATTTTGATATATTGTAATATTTATGGTTATTGATTTTTTTTAAGCTAATTTTTTAACAATTTTGTTAAAATAATGTTTAAATTTTTTTTTTTTTTTTGGGGGGGGGGGGTTGGGTTTACATAGAATTTTTGATATTAATATAATAATAATTTATCAATAATTTTTTTATGTTCTTATAATTTCTTATTATTACATATAGGTAATACAAAAAAAAGTTAAGTAATTTTTTTTTATGCCAACTAACATAAAAATTTGATAAGATTAATATCAAAATACGACATAATTCGGTTAACACGATATAATTATCACTCTTATTACTTTATGTATTTAATCGGATTAAATAGATTAAACAAGTCAACTTATTTATTCAACAAGTTAAGTGAGAGTTGCACTTTTTGATTTGTCTAAAAAATGGATAAGATTTGAGTTAAGCTTACATAGTTCGGATCATAAACAGGTCAATTTAAACTCAATACGATTTATTCATTCGACACTTCTAAATATCATTTTATTTGTACTAATCTTTCTACTCATATTTTTTTATTTTATATTATATGTCAAAAAAATTTGAAAAATAATGTTTTAATAATATAACACGTATTATAACTTAAAAGATATTAATAAAAAATAAATATATATTTATAAATAATTTAATTCAAATTTTACCTTATTCAATCATTAGACAGCTCTAAACATCATTTATACTTGTACTAACCTTTATACTTATTTTTTATATTATGTTATGTGTTAAAATTATTTTAAAGATTGAATTTTTTTAATAATATATCATAATAAATATAAACTTATTTGTCCTTAATTTTATATGCAATATTATTAAAATTTTTAAGTATATTTTTTAAAATTTGTGTCATATTTAATGATCAATAAAAATATTATATAATAATTATGGATTAATTGATTTTGTAGTAGTATGATTATATGGACAAGTGTTTAAAATTATAAATTTAATTAGATTAAAGAAAGGGTCATCGTGTCTATTATTAGCAGGGGCTATTCATGCAATAAAATATGCAGACAGGTTTGGCTGGAAGAAGATTTGGTTGGAGTCTGACTCTGAGTATGTGGTAAACTTATTCCGCAATAAATCTAAAATGGTGCCATGGCGATGGCTCTCATCCTGGACAGATTGTTTGGATCGAATTGCACGAATGGATTTTCACTGTTCTCATATCTACAGAGAGGGTAATTCAGCTGCTGATAGCTTGGCTTCCAGATCACCTAGTTTTTGTTCCGCGACTTGGTGGTGGGATGTACCATCTTTTGCGCGTCAATTTACTATTTCTGATTTGGTCGGCAAACCTTCTTATAGGTTTTGCTGATGCAAAGTTATGTAATCCTAAATTTTATTTTTTAATAATATTTGTGGGTGGTAGGAAAATGAAGAGGGTGCTAAGGACTGCTTTCCATTCTGATGGGGTAACCTAGTGCACCTACTGATTTCGATTACCCATTGACTTATAAAAAAAAAAACTCTTCTTATTCTCTCAAATTATTAGTCCAAAAATAATAATTAATATTTTCACTTTACTCCACCAATTCACTTTAATCTTTAGATTAAATCTATTTACAATGCTAATTGTTCGCTATCAGATACATTTTCTACTTTCTATATATAAACATCGTACATATTCATTAATAACTTGAATAATATATTCACATAAATATAAAGATCTATATCGTCACTTTTTTCACCTAAATTACAGAGAGGACTATTGGTATCATCTTTATTCGTTATAAGTCAAACTAATTTAAGTATTAAAAGGCTAAAGACTACTATACTTTATGATGGTCCAAAATTTTAATAAATGTTTTATGTTTTTAAGACTACAATAAATAGAAGTACATTCTCTTTTTTTTTTTTTTTTTATAAAAGGTTGTGGCTAACAGTTTTCAGTGGGTGTACCGGGACATCCCAACTAGATTGGCACCTCCTTAGCACCTTCTTCATTAAACCACTCGACCACTAATATTATTAAATATTAATAAAATGAAGCATACAAATAAAAATTCTCAACAAAACCTGTAATTAGGTTTGTTGTTAGCATCTGAATAAATGTAAGAGTTAGCGAAATGTGGGGCATTCCATCACCAAGTCGCTGTACATAAACTAGGAGCCCTAGAAGCTAAGCTATCAGCTGCAGCATTTCTCTCCCTATAAATATGTGAGCAGTGAAACTCCATATGTGTAATTTTATCTAAACAATCAGTCCAAGAAGAATGCCATCTCCAAGGAACCGAAGAAGACCGAGTCTGAAAGAGAGCAACAACATATCGTGAGTCTGATTCTAACCAGAGACGCCTCCACCGAAATGTGTATGCATACTTCACCGCATAAATGGCTGCCGCTAGTTCTGCTTCAAAAGCATATGATACTCCAAGTGGAATACAAAAACAACCCTTAACAAATGATCTGGAAGTTCGAAAAACACCTGCACAACCAGATAATCCTGGTGCTCCAAAAGCTGCACCATCTGTATTGACCTTTATCCATCCTGAGGGTGGAGCCTTCCAATTAACCTTTATAATCCTTGGAGCCCGTCTTGGGATGCCTGTTATTCGAAGCCGCTTAAGTACATGTAGATCATCCACAGTATTTCGCATGCAACCACTGTTTGAGAGACTCGCTTCGCGGATAAAATGCCATATTGTGGCAAAAGCCGAACTCAGCGTCGTCCTCTTATTGTTAAATCGATACTCATTTCTACTAGTCCAAATCACCCAAATGACTGAAACAATTCTTGCTTTCCATAAATTGGCGAGTTGTGATCCAAATTCCATTGCCATTGCGGTCTTCCATAGGTTTAGGATCGAAGAGTCTGTACATGGTCTTTTTCCAAAGAAGAAGCATATGAAGTCCCAAAGCGCACCTACAAAATGACAACTTAAAAAAAGATGTGACAGAGTTTCCTCCTTTGATCCACATAACGAACAACGGGAAGGAAACAATTGTCCTCTCCTTTTTAATTGACAATCCGTTGGGAGTTTATTCTGAATAGCACGCCAAAGCAAAATAGATCGTGAGGGGGGAATATAATGAGCCCAGATGGCCTTTCCCCAGCTCTTGCGTTCCCCAACCACACGTAGTGAATCATAAGCTTCACTGGTTGTAACATCTCCCTTAAAAGATTGTGTCCAAACTCTGATGTCCGAACCAATGCCAACAACTGTTGACTGAATTTCTGAGGCAATATCTGGATAAGAGTCTTTGAAGGATTGCGGCAAATTCCAACAATCTTCTCGGATATAGTCCCCCACTAGTGAATGTATCGGAGGGTCCACTGGTGGATTATCTGTCCTGTCAATTAGTGGAATACCTAACCAATTGTCTGTCCAAAACTTAACTGTAGAATTCCTTCCAATTATCCACCTGGACTCCTCCAAGAGGGTTAAATAGTGAGGTCGCAAACCAGGCCAGACTAATTTAGACTCTTTAATTTTGATGTAAAACAACAAGATGACAATTACATACTCTAAGTTACACACACTTGCACACTTATACAAAGGTGTCCAAATCAATCAGGATACCAGAGCTAAAATTGTGTGGATGAAGACAAGATGAATCCTCAAGTGAAACTAGACGCGTGGATAATGCATGTCATAAGGATATGGTTTGAGTCTAAATTAGAGATGATAATTTGACCTATAGGACTCTAACCCATTCGGAGGAAGTTAGAGTGGGACATTATCCATTTTATTATAAACAATTTGAGATAGATTGGGTTAGTTTGATACACTATTCGAGTATCCTCTTTTTTATTTTTGTTTTTTAATCACTTAATCAATTATATCATTTAGCAATTTGCACATTTTGTGATTAAAAGTACCCACAATTCATATACATACTAATACTTGTCTTCAAAATTATTTATTATTATGCTATTTACTAATTATTTTGATGGTAGTTGAATTGTATTTGGAAGAAAAAATGATAATGCATTCTAGCATACCACAATTGTGAATTTAAATATAAGATTATAATTTCATATGATTTATTATGTATTTAAAAGATTATTTATATTTAGTACAATTTTATTGTAGTTATGAATCGAGAAAATTCAAAAAATTTAGAAAACGATAATTTAAAAATTAATTGAATTTTTATTAACTAGCATTATTTTAAAGAATTAATATTTTAATTACATATGGTTTTTGATGTTATAACTAATCTTTCTCTAATTTAAAATCAAATATTTAAATCATAAAGTATTATTTGTTAAAAAAATTTAATTATATCATTTGAAAAATGCTAAAAAAAAAAAAAAAAAAAAAAAAAGGAGGGGGGGGGGGGGGGGGGGGGGGTTTAAATGGGTCAATGGATCAGGTTTGGTTCAATTTAACTAAACCACATGTTAGATTGATACGGGTCTAATCAGATTTAAAACGACTCGATTTTTTCTCAAACTAAATGGCCTTTTGTACGTGTGTGTGTATATATATCCACTAATTATTTTCTCTTTATCTCATATATTTTTCTATACAATAATTACAAATGAATAAAAATTAGTTAACGTTACATATGACTGAAATAAGTAAAATTAAAAATTATTTACATGTTTATATATTATTAGTGTATATGAAATTACATGTTAAAAGTGAGATAAATAAACTTTATCTACAATTTATTATTTTTATAGATAAATAAATAACTAAAATAAAGGTATAAAAGTTATTGAAAATATTTACAATCATTTTATATTGTGTATGTATCATTTAATATAAAACTTTCAATTATTTTAATGTTTACTACTTTTTATTTTTTTCTTTTAATTTATTAATTTATATTTTTTATTTTAGACAAATATTATTGGACTAAATCAAAGATATAAAGTATAAATTTGTTGGGTAAATGACACTAAAGGTCCATTATATTTTACAAAATGAACACTTACGTTCTATAGCTTCAAGATCATTAGAATCCCTCTAATTTGTACATAATAAAGAATGAGAATGATTAAATTCTAAAAATAAAAACCAATAAATTAGAATAAAGAAAATAAAAATTATTAAATTAACATGAAAAATTGAAAAATATTAATTACTATCAAATTATAAGTAAAGAATAATGGATTAAAATTAAAAAGATAAAAAATTGAAAAATTATAATAAAAAATACAAGTAATAAATTAACAATAAGTTACTTATATATGTAACAGGCGGTAGGATATCTGACATCATACAAATATATTTTGTATTGTCTAAGTAGTTTGCGTCTGCCTCAAAAGTTATAACAAGGGTTTTGAACATGTGTTTTTTCCCTGCCCTTTATGGAACGAAACAATATCAAAAGATGTCAAATCTTGGACATACTCTCTCATTTCTCGTTGCTCCACCTAATTATCGGAAGAACTTTGACCATCACCACATCAGTGTTCAGTGGTCCTTGGGCCTTATGAACTCGAAATATGATTAAAAAACAAAACAAAACAAAAACATCAACACCATATAAAAGGGGTGGAATGGGAAAAATTGAGATCTACTTCTACACCATCTTTTCGAAATTCGACGTAGAAATCTTAGCCAATTGAATTAATGATAAGGAAGCATTATACTCATACTTGAAAACTCAGGTAATTTGTGGGATAATTTAGATATGTATTTTAAAAAGTATAATTTAGATATGTATGTTTTAAGGTATATTTTTAGATTTATGTAATTTTTCAAAGATATATTTTAGTCATGTATTATTTAAGATATACTTTTAAAGTCCTATAATTCTTTAAAAGTTTTAATAAAATCCCAATAGTCTCTTTTTTTCAAAGGTAAATTCAAAATTTTAAAAAAATAAATACAAAAAAGTAAAAACTTTTCAAAGAATAATAAAAATTTAATTTTTAAACTAATATAAGTAAATGAAAAAACTTAAGTAAATAAAAAAATTGAAAAATGTATATGTATATATACATTGACAGAATTATGTGTGGGCTGCACCGGGCTCAAGTCCGGTACAGCCTTTTCAAAATTTTTTTAATTAATATTAATAATATAAATATAATTTAATATATTATATTATAATTATATATTCTTCTTTAAAAATAAAAATATTAAATATTTAAAATATTTATGTTTTAATTTATACTCATATTAATAGTTATATATTATATATTACTAAAAATTATAACTTTTAAATTTTTGATTGATAAATATTATTTAATTATTAATTTAAGTATATATTTAAGTATAAATTTATATGTATTTAGCACTCTTTTTTATAACAATTTACCATTATTTTATTAAATACGTTTTTTTTCCTTCTTTAAATTATTAATTAGAGTTTTTTATTTCAAAATATATATTATCACATTGTTGTTATATTAGAACATGAAATTTATTTTAAATTTTTATATTTATCAATTACTATTAATAGGTGAGAAAATGATTAAGCGTATAAATTATTTATTGATTCTTTAGTTCTTTAGTTATTTTAATTTTTTGTTTATTTGTTGTTAGGCTTATTTAAATTTGTATACTTTGATAATCGATGAATTTTATACTCTAAAGTATCATCGGACACAACTTAAATAAATTTTTTTTTGTTTATTTTTGAAATTTATATTATTTTCTCAATGTTAGCTATAAATCTTGATATTATAAATAAAAAAATAAAAAAAATTTATTTTAATATAAATCAGCCCTTCTAAAAAAATATTTCTGGTTACGTCCCTGTATATATATATATATATATATATACATTTTTCAATTTTTTTTATTTCAAATATAAATCAAATATATCCTCTCTCTCTCTCTCTTTTTTTTTTTTTTTGAATATTTTTTAAAATTTTAATTTTTTTATTAAATTTGAAAATTTATTTTATTTTTCAAAATTCTAAATTTACTCTTAAAAAAAGATTATTTGGACTTAATCGGAGGTTTTGATGAATTCTAGGACCCTAGGGGTATACTTTAAAAGATAGAGGACTAAAGTAGACATTTTGAATAATTATAGGATTGTAAGAATATACCTTAAAAAATATAAGACTAAAATATACCTTTTAAAAAATTATATAACTTGTATAGACCACTTTAAACTATTAAAATTTGAGTAGTGCTAAATACACAAGATTTGTGATATCACAAATGACATGGAGTGATTTGATTGGCCACTGACTTAGTAAGAGGCTCACATAAGTTTTATTTTAGCCAATAAAATTTTATCACCTTATTTGTGATGATCACAAATTTATAATAAATAATATTTTTTTTTTAAATTTACTAGCACAATTTTAAAATAAGTACTTTGAACTTTGACAAATGAATAAATAGCAAAACATGCCCCTCATTCCAGCAGTTCAGTAATAAAAATTGTGTCCTATATCATCTTAAACGTGGATTTGAGTTCTCCTTTCATTAGTTAATTAACGAAAAAGTGTGTATCTAAAAGTACATTGTATTAACGGGGAAAAAAAAATAGCAATAAATCGTTGATACTTGGTGAGGTCTACAAGTGAGAAGTCATCTAAAATGTATATTTGATTTAACAAGATACAACAAGTTAACATGACTAATCTCCTTGGATTATTGTTTTCTTAACATTGTTTTTTTTTTTTTTTGAGTTGACACATACTAATTCGACACAATGAGTTAAACTGTTAAACACAAATATAAAACAATTATAAATAAGATTGACAACACGATGGGCATAACTCGCTAGAATAAGGTACCCTAATATATGAGAATTGTTTTAAACATCATCCATCACTTGATCAGCAAGGAGAATAGTCTTGATGATAGGCAGTGCTTTACACATGGCCTCTAACGGCACATCTTTAGGCATTGTTATCCCTTTACCTTCTTTCATATCAATTTCCTTATCGTCAACTCTTTTCCACTCAAAGCACTGAATCAAGGATCCTAGTGTCAAGCTCATAACACGTTGACTTAGGTTAGCCCCTGGACAAGCCCTCCTACCCATTCCAAACGGCATAAATTTGTAGTCCACATTTTTCTTATCATCAATATTCTCAAATCTCTCGGGTTTAAAATACTCTGAATCATCCCAAGACTTAGGATCTCTGTGTATAGCCCATGCATTCACCAATAATATTGTGTCACGTGGAAAATCATATCCACCAATCACACAATTATCTGATGAGTAATGTGGTATCAATGGTCCTGCTGGGAATAATCTGAGTGACTCAGCAATGATGCAATGAAGATAAGGCAATTTTGAAATGTCTGATTCCTCCAATAAATGTTGATTGCCAATTTGATTGTTGAGCTCAATTGTAGCCTTATTGAGAACTTTAGGATGATTAAGAAGATTCGACATTACCCATTCCATTGTTAATGCAGATGTTTCGGTACCAGCTAATAATATTACCTGTTAAAATGGTTTTATTTATTAATTTTGTATACCTGATGAAGCCCAAACCTATTAGCAAGACCTTGTGAGCTATACATTTACTTGAAATAGAGATTTTTTCATATTTGAACAATTTTTTCAACTTATTAAAAACTTATCCTGCTCACAGTTTCATACTAAATGACAGAATATAAAGACTAGAATATCTTACTACATAACTTTAATAAAAATTAAAAAGGGTTAGACCCGATTAGATTTTCAGCAACCACCACCAACAAATTACCAACGACCATAGTCGACAACCCCACCTTAATTCCAATAAATTTGGTGGAGTTTCGACATCCATTGTTGGATAAGGCGTTACATATTTTTAGGAACATGTGTAATTTTTTTACATATGTTCTCTATATAAGGCTACATATTTTTAGTTCGAATGTAAAGCCTTACATAAGGTGAGCCTAGCGGAGTTTCGACAACTTGGTGGAGATCTTATGACCATTGAGAGATGTAAGATCTTACACATTTCTAGGCCAAATGTAAGGCTTTACATTTGATGAGATCATCTACGACGATCACAAAAACTCTAGCAGTGGCAGATACCAATTGTTGCTGCTGCCAACAATCTTGTTGGGTTTAGTCATATTATCAATTTATTTAAGTTATGTTGTAACAGTGTTTAGGTCTTTATATTGTAGTATAGAGTATGTGAAGGAGAGTTTTGAAATTACATTTTGCTAATTCAGGAAAATTGATGATAAAAACAGGAGCAAACTATTCTTTTGATATTATGTTTTGAATCACTTTTAATTTACTATCGTATATTTTTTTATTATCAATTTGGTACCATACGTTTTAAATTTTCTATTAATATGATATTTTCATTAACAAAACTATTATCTTTGGATAGAAATTATCACATAATTGTCATGTGACCAATATAATAGGATATTTTAGACATTTCACAAATTTACTTTATAAAAAAAAGATCGGTCAATGTCATGCACTCCTTCCCTTTTCTACTTTTCTTCCTTAACTGTCTAAAATCCACACTCCATTCGAAAGTAAAGTCCACGAATATGATTGTTTAATTATAAGACATAACTGTCTTTAATATTTAGAGTTTTATTTTTAACCTCTTCACAAAAAAATATTCATTTTTCTTATAACATAAATGAATATATATTTTATTAGCGTTAGAAGAAAATAAACATATGTTTTTTTTTCCCTTCCTAAGAGAGGTTCAAAATGAAATTCATATTATCAATTTATTTAAGTTATATAGCAAGAGTGTTTAGGTCTTTATGTATGCGGAGGAGAGTTTTGAAATTACTTTTTGGTAATTTATGAAAATTGATAATAAAAACAAGAGCAAATTATTCTTTTGATATTATGTTTTGAATCACTTTTAATTTATTATTGTATATTTTTTATTATAAATTTGGTACTGTACGTTTTAAATTTTTTATCAATATGATATTTTCATTAACAAAACTATTATCTTTGGACTAAAATTATCACATACTTGTCATGTGACCAATATAATAAGGTATTTTTGACATTTCACAAATTTACTTTATAAAAAAAAAACTCGGTCAATGTCATGCACTCCGTTCCTTTTCTCTTTTTCTTCCTTAGCTGTTTAAAACCCACACTCCATTCGAAAGTAAAGTCCACGAATATGGCTGTTTAATTATAAGACATAATTGTCTTTAATATTTAGAATTTTATTTTTAACCCCCTCAGAAAAAAAAACGTATGTTCATTTTTCTTATAACGTAAATGAATATATATATTTTTTAGCGTTAAGAAGAAAATAAATCATATTTTTGTTTTTTTTCTAAAGGAGGTTAAAAATGAAATAAACAATTTTGTTGGGTTTAGTCATATTATCAATTTATTTAAGTTATGTAGTAAGAATGTTTAGGTCTTTATATTGTAGTATAGAGCATGTGGAGGAGAGTTTTGAAATTACTTTTTGCTAATTTAGGAAAATTGATAATAAAAACAAGAGCAAACTATTCTTTTGATATTATGTTTTGAATCGCTTTTAATTTACTATCTTATATTTTTTTATTATCAATTTGGTACCATATGTTTTAAATTTTCTATCAATATGATATTTTCATTAACAAAACTATTATCTTTGGACGAAAATTATCACATACTTGTCATGTGACCAATATAATTGGGTATTTTTGACATTTAACAAATTTACTTTATAAAAAAAAACTCGGTCAATGTCATGCACTCTTTCCCTTTTCTCCTTTTCTTCCTTAGCTGTCTAAAACCCACACTCCATTCGAAAGTAAAGTCCACGAATATGGCTGTTTAATTATATGACATAACTATCTTTAATATTTAGAGTTTTCTTTTTAATCCCCTAAAAAAAAAAATGTTTATTTTTCTTATAACGTAAATGAATATATATATTTTTAGTATTAAAAGAAAACAAACATATATATATATATATATATATATTTATATATTTTTTTTTTTTTTTTCTACAAGAAGGTTAAAAATGAAATCAGTTTAATAACTAGGTTATTTATGTACCTAGAGGAAAATATGTGTAGGTGAATCTTTTTAATGACTTTTTCTCCAATAATCGGAGAGCCAACTATAATACCAACATGAACACACAAACAAACTCAACAAGCCTTAATAGAGGAACATTAAACAACAAAATTAAGGAAAAAATGGGAAGGGGAAAGAAAAAGACAAACTACCATGAAAGAAAAATAAAAAAATCCTCCAAAGAAGACTATTCTCTCTAGTAGAGGAGACAAGAATTGTTGTTTAAGCCTTTTAAGGTTGGGTTATTAAATGCAAGAACTAAGAAAAAAGTAAATGAATGATATGATGGTCCTATAGGACAAAAGTTATGATATATCTTGCATCATGGCCATCCTTAACTGTGGATTTTTGAATAAGTGTGTAATGGGTTTCAGATAGGAAAGGAATAGAAACCATAAAGAGAAAGAGAATGGGGAAAGGAGTGGGCTGACACTGTCAAACGGGTGGGTCGTATCGGATTCGGGTCGATCCATTTACGACACGACCTATGTAAGCTTGACCCTGACCCAACTCATGTATTAAACAGGTTAGAAAGTGTAACCCTAATTCAAACTGTTTAATAAATGGGTTGACCTATTTATGTAACCTATTAAAATAACAAATTCTAATTAGACTCTAAAAATTAAATTAATTTAGGCATTATTTTAACAAAAAATATAAAAATATTAACTAATATAAAATAAAAATAATATCAATAATCATAAATATTGTGATACATTAAAGCCAACATGTTAAAGTCTTAAATAGTAAAAAAAAAAGTCTAACAAAAATATATATCATAAATTCTTTGTAAGTAAAAACTTGTTTTAAGTCTAAAATAAATAATCAATAATAAAAACATACAAAATTAATTTAAATAACATATTATTATAAATTGATAAAAACAAGAAAATAAAATATAAAATGAATTTAATATCATCTCATTAATATTTCAAAGTATAAACCTACAAAATAATTAAACAAGAAATAATTACCTACATACGCGAATAATTTTAGTTATTTACTTGTGTTACTTATACGGGTTATATGTTATTCGATTAACCTGTTAAGACCTGACTTTTTAAAGGGATTAAACGGATCGACCTGTTTTTGATTTAACTCATATAAGTTCAATCCAAATTTGATTATTTCGTGGGTAGGTTGTGTCGAGTTTACAAGTCGTATCAAAATTTGTCGGCTCTAGCTGACATGTGGGTTGGTGTTCTTTTTCCTTCACTTTCTTCTATTGTTTTTTTAAACTAAATTTGTGAAATGTCAAAAATACCCTTTTATAATATTTTCCATCCAAAGATAACTCTTTCGTTAACGAAAATATCAAACTGATAAAAAATTTAAAACGTAATTTAAAATGTACAAAATTGATAAAAAGTATAACTTGAAAGTAATTCAAAAAGTATAATAGTAAAAGGAACGTTTAAAAAAAAAAAAACACTTAGAGGCTATTTAAGCCAAGAAGACAAAATTAGTTGTGTCAAAAGAACGTAATAACCATAAATTTTATAATCTCAAATTATTAGGCGAAGAGACTTGTAATTGTTATAAATTCTATCGTATAATTACATTTTAATTAAGAAAAAAATATTCTTATAATACTTAAGTGTTTAAGACATTTTAATTCCCTATATATTTTGACCATTCAGGATGTATGTATAAAAGAGATCCTTAAACTATTTCCTTTTTGATACTTTAATTAGAATTAGGTATTCAGATTTAAAAAAAAAAATATATATATATATATATATATATATATATATATATAATAGAAAACAGATCAAAACTAAATGAAAGACAGTTTCAGAAAACTAACCAATATAAATCCTTTAATGGTTTTGTCGGTATAGTAATCAGGCTGAGACTGTTGCAGAGAAAGCAAATGATCAATCATAGTATTTTCTTTGATGCCCTTATTCGTACGAGCTTCATCAACCAAATCTTGCAAGAAAGCATCAGTCTTCTTGCCAACCTTTATAAGCCTTTTCTCATGACTTTCACTACTAATCCAGTTCAACATTGGTATAAAATCCCCAGGATTTGCTGCTTCCATTAATTTAAAAACCTCTTTCATGATCTCTCTGAATTTCAAAGCCTCTTCTTTATTGGTCACTTCATTTCCATAATACCTTTTCCCTGCTATCATTCTCATCGTTATATTGAAAGTCAACTCCAAAAACATTGACTTTAAATCCACCTTTGCAAAATCACGGAGCGAGTTTTGAGATAACTTGTGGAGTAATCTCTTGATTTCGTCGCGTCGAATGTTCGAGAACAAGTTAATGCGATTGGTGGCGAAGATTTCTAATGCACCAATACGACGTAGGTTTCGCCAGTGATTGCCGTAAGGGGAACTGATCATTGTGGTGTAGTTGTAGCCAAGGTGTTTGCTGAACAGAAACCTAGGACGGTTGGCGAGAACAATGTCGTTTTTAGTAAAGCATTCTTCGGCGATTGAGGCTGATGAAACTACAATGACTCGGCGTGAACCGAACCAGAGTGAGAAGATGGGTCCGTGGTTTTGGGAGATACGGTTGAGTGTTCGGTGAAGTGGGTGTTTGAGCAGATGGAGATGGCCTAGTATTGGAAGGTAATATGGTGGACTTGGTGGCAAGTTTTTGTGACTTTGTTTGGATCTTAACAATAATTTTAAGGGGATGAAGAAAATAATTACCAGGAAAATGTATATGGGAAGTTGAGTTTGCTCCATATTGACGTCTTAGATTAATTTAGTGATGTTTAAAATTATTTTTGTTGTAGCTAAACTTGTAGATCTGGAGTACTTATAGGGAATTAAATGATATTTAAAAAATAAATAAAGAAGAAAAATATGTTTCTAGTCTGTTCACTTCCAACTAATGATATTTACCTCCAACTACTAATCTGTTTCTGGTCTAGCGTTGACTTTCAATAATTTCTCTACTAACATTGTTTAGAAAAATATGTTTGGATCATTTATTTATTGTAAAACCTATGACTGAGAACGGGCGGCCAGCTGCAGATAGCTCACCGTCGGTCGAAAGCTGGGCGCGCAGAGACTCTCAAATTCTAGAAAAAGAAGATAGAGAGAGATAGCTCTGATGGAGTCTGCCTCATGCGCCGCAGACATCCTTGAAGAAGCAAATAGAAGCAAAGAAAAAGAAGAAGCCTCCATCAACAAACCTTGAACGTTGAAGAAGCCAAGGAAGCTGCAGCTGATTAATATTGAATTAAGGCGAAGGAAATAACGTATGCAATGACGCATACATATATATTACTTCTCTATAGAAGTTCAAGCGTCTCTCAATATTAGATAAGAAATCTCAGAATTCACTACTGAGATTTAGAGGAAGAGCTGATAAAAAAATCAGCTCAGAAAATACTACAGTTAATTAAAATTGTGAGATAAAAGTGAGGTGTTCTTGTAGAGAGTGATAAATATCTGCAGAGATAAAATAGTGAGAGATTTACCACACATTTGTGAGTGTGAGAGATACACTTTATAAGTATAATATTGTAATACTTCAAGTTTGGGCATAAATTTGAGAGAATTGTTGTACCCATTTTTACATAGTGAAAGTTTTTCGGAGTTGCCCCGTGGTTGTTTCCCTCTTACATTGAGTGGATTTTTCCACGTTAAATATTTGCTGTCATTTTACATCATTCCTGCACATTTATTATTCAGTATTCTCAATCTTGTCAACATTCCGCTGCGATACATATCCCAACAAGCTCAACTCGTCTTTTTCACCACCATAATGGCAGAAAATGATTAATGGCTCTGAGTGTATTCATTTCATATCAAATATTATTTTATCTTTAGTACAATTTATTTATTTATATAATTTTATTTTTAAAAAATATATATTAATTTTTTTTACATAAATTTTTTGTAAAAAAATAAATATATATATTAAAATATATATGTTGTTTTATATCATAAAAAAATAATACATTTTTTTAGTTAATTAAAAATAAAATTTTATATATAAAAAAATTTATTTTATATAATTAAATCTAAATATTAATAATATCTTCCTCCCATATCAAAGTGTATCTCTCGAGAACATGGAAATGATTAATTTTAGAGATATTATTGAGGCTGGTGGCATTACTCTTCATGAAATGACAAAAATGTAAAAGAGAACAAACTAATAGCTTGTTAGACAAAACAAGAATTAAGAACAAATAGATGCTCGACAATAATAAAAGAGAATCTGATTAAAATAAGCATGTGGATAGATGATCTTGTTATCTCTCGCTTCAAAATTCTGGAGTTACTCCTGTTTTATTGTATTGTACGAAGTCAATAAAAAGGTGTCAAAATCGAAAAAATTATAAAATTAATAATCTTAAAATTTATAATAATATAAATAATATTTTTAACACTAGTTTATATCTTTTTTAATTTTAAAATTTTATTCTTTTATTATTATAAATTTTAAAGATATAATTTTAAATAATTTTCAAAATCAATTTCGCTACAGAAAGTTAAAAACATCGGATACTCACTGGACAGTGAAATGCAATACTATTTTTTAGTAAAGCATTATCGTTGATACTCACTAGACAATGAAATGCAAAGACTAATTTTAGTAAAGCATTATGTAATTCAGAATCAGATTAACCAAAATCGAATAAGAGAGTTATAACTTCCACAGATATTTGTAAAGGGAGAATTTAGATATTAAATTAAGTCTATTTATAATAATAAATAATCGTTCTTTTATTTATATATATATATATATATATATATATATATTTTGTACATATTTGAATCATATATTCTTTTTTTTTATTTAAAAAAATAGGTTCTAAAGTCTAATTTTTTTTTTATTAATAAAGAGAAAATATACTCACAAGTGAGATTAGAACTTGAATTTTTAGTAGAATAATTGAGAATCGTAACACAAAAGATTCCCCCCCCCCTCTCCTAAATTACAAAAAGAGTTTGATGTCCTATTTATTTGTCATTATTCGAATTAACTTAAACATTGAAGAGCCAAATATCACTACAATTCGTGATGATCAAAGGTCCTAACAAATTTATCTGTTCGCAAGACCACAGTAAATAGAAGTGCACTCCCTTTGATGTTGACGAAAAACAGTAACAACATGACAATTATACACTCAAGTTACCAATACATTTATAGAAAGAATTTTTGGTTAATTTAATCATGTAATTTTATTCAATTGATACATTAGTGCTGTAACTATTAAAGTAGGTCCATTTAGTTCTATAATTTTAATTTTGGGTCAAGTTAGTCTATTTTTTAAAAAAATATTTTTTTCTAAAGGTAATATTAAATTTTTGTTTTTTATTTATAACAAAAAACAAAAATAAAAGTAAATTTTTTTTATCTCCTTCTTCATCTTCTAAGTTCATTCTCTCATCATTTTTCTCTTCACATTTTATATATGTTTATAATGTCTGAGTTTGTAATTCTCTCGTATGAAAAATAAATGAGAGAGTGAACTGAGAAGATGAAAGAGGAGTTTACTTTTATTTTTATTTTTTGTTTTAAATATATATATAAAAAAATCCAATATTATTCTTGGAAAAAAATATTTTTTAAAAAATTTGGACTAATTTAACCCAAAATTAAAATTGCAAGATTAAATGAACCTAATTTAATAGTTATAGGATTAATGTATCAATTAAATAAAATTATAGGATTAAATTAACCCAAAATCCCTTATTTGTAGGTGTCAAAAATCAATCAGGCTACCAAAGCTAAAATCATCGATACTCACTAAACAAAGAAGTGCAAAGACCATTTTTAGGAGAGCGTTTACATAAAATACTGAATCTGGTTAACCAAAATTGAAGGAGCATGCATTATTGGAAACAACCTCAGTTTAATTATTGATAAAATACTACATTTCACTTTGAAGCTGATGTTGTTGAAAATGAAGTGCAAGACTATTCTTATTTAAAGCCTATTAAGGCTATTATATTCATGAAGACAGATTCTTTAATGCAATATAATTAACAAATATGAAAGTTTTGAAATTTGAAAACAAAAAACAAGTTTAGAAAACTAAATATTAAAATGAAAACTAAAAACTAAACTAATTATCAAATAACACCAAATTCAAGCCATTTGTAAATTGTATTATAATGATATATGTTCCGGCAATAAAATAATGCGTGTTCAAACTCCATTGTAAAATGTGTGCCATTCTACTCCATTCAATGTAAAATGTGTGCCATTCTGTAATTGTCAATTCAAAAAAAATACCACTAAATTTAAAATATTGAGTTTGAACGTTAAAAAAAAAGAAAAAATAGAAAACAGAAAACAAAACACTATTACAAAATGAGTCATCCCGTGTCATCTGTACAACAATAACAAGTATTTATTACATTACTTGATACGTGAGAATAGTTTAATAATTGTGAATCCCTTGATCAAGAAAAACATTGATCAAAACAGGGCATGCTTTACACATAGCTTCCAATGGCACATTCTTGGGCATTGTAAGCCCTTTGCCTTCTGTCATATCAATTTCTTCATCATCAACCCTTTTCCAATCAAAGCAATGAATCAAGAACCCTAACTTCAAGCTCAGCACACTGTGCACGCTTAGGACAACCACATCCCAAGAGCATTTTCTAGCTCATTAGTGGCTCATTTAGCACACCGTGCCCAAGAGTACCGGGGGTAACAGAGAGCTTGTCATCATGCCTTCCCTTAAAGAGCTCTTAGAGTGATTTTCTTGTTTCAGGAAGAAACATCACTTTATACGAGCAGAAATAAGCTCAAAATAATTCAATAATAATTATTTTGTTAATTATCGAAGTGTCACTCATGCCAACCGTGACACGCAACCTATGACTAAGGACGTGCCAAGTTGCTATGAGAACTGCTATTTATCCTGGCTATTAAAGATGGGATGGTAAAAAAAATTCTTGTGGATTTTTACATTCAAATTTCTAAGTCCAAAACAAAAATTTGATTGAATTTTTTTAAAAAAGGTTTATGAATTACTTTATATTTTGATAGTGATTTCTTAAAATACAAAAATTTAAAATTAGAAATCATTACCAAACATAATTGATTGAAAAATTACTTGAAAAAAAAATTAGAAATTAGAAATCATGAATCAAAATCGTTATCAAATAAGCCCTAATATAATTGATTTTCAATGTATTTATTAACATTGATGAATGTTATCAGAGCATATACGAATGTTGAATATGACAGAAGAATAAAATGATAAATTTTATTATAAATTATATATATGAATTATTATCATTACTACAACATATTTTGTAAGTGCAATATTTTTAATTAATTTTATAATAACTGACAAAATAAGCTATTTTGAATAATAATATGTTTGTAAATTAGTATTTAAATATAACATAATGTCAAAGTAAATATATTTAGCCTACAACTATGAAATTATACTACATATGAAGTCAAGTGACGACTAAGTATGCCTACTTGTCATGAGATATTATATTTACTTTAACATTTGAGATATTATTCTAGTGATGTTAAAATGTGCCAATTAAAAGAATATCTCACATTGAACAATTTTCATCATAAAAGGGAGCATATTGTATACGCATTGCACTCCTTTTCTTTTCTATGATTTTGTTCTACTGGATTTTCTTGTAAGGATTTTAATGAGACAACTCAAGCTTATTGAATAAAATTAATGTACTTTTTTTATCCTTTGCTAGTTTTTTTGTTCCAATAGATTTTTCTAGCAAGGTATTTAATGAGTTCTATTCTCACATTTGACATTAAGGGAGATTGTTATAATTTTAATATCAAAATCTTAAATATGATATTATCTCTTTCATAATTAGAATTATTTTAAATAAAGATTTATCCTTATTATATTATAAATTTTTATTTAATTAGAGATTTAATCTCTATCATAACTTAAATTTAAAATTCATATTATATATTGTAAATTTTTTAAATAAAATATTTGGTAGTATATTAAAAATATAACAATTAATAAAAATTATTATTATTTATTTATTTTCTCTTATTATTTAGTTTTATAACAATTTTATATTTATAGAATACTTTATGTCTTAAATTTTTAATGAATGTATTTTGACTTTTAATCTTTATATTTTAAAATTTTAAAATGCTACTTATAAAAAGTAATCCTTAAAATGGGATAAAATAGAACACTTTAATTTAGAATATATTTGATAATATAATATTAAATTTGAAAATATTATATTTAATGTATAATAATTTTAATTATTAAATTATAAATATTTAATTTATATGATATATAGGGCCAATATTTATGTAGAATATATAAATGTATAAAAAAGTTTGATTTTTTAATAAACTCTAATAGTACTGACTAGCCACCAATCATGCCTTAAGCAGTAATTATTTATTAATTAAAAGCTTATCTATCTACGTGCTTCCTAATTTATTTAAAATATTATAAAATAATTAATAAACTTTCAATTAATACAATTTAATCCATAATTCTTAGATCTAATAAATTTAGTTAATTTTTTAAATTTTCATCATATTAATATAATAATATTATATTTAATAATGATGTGACTTAAAATTTTAATTTATTTGATTCAAATCTATTTAAAAATACATAATTTAATTTCAAACCTATTACAAAGTTTTTATTTTGATTCTAAATTTTTTAACTATGTAATAATTAAGTATAATGATGTTAAATTAATTTGATAAAAAATAAAAAATAAATTAAAATTTGTAAAATTTAAAAATATTAGTAACTAAATTATGAATTGAAAAGTAAAAAAAATAAAATTAATTTCTTATATATTTGGGTCAGTAATCAAGCTTAATTAGTTTAATATGATCTACAAACCAAATTCAATCAAAATAGTATGTTTTCAAAAATGAAAAATAAACTGGTCCAAATCAAATATATTACTTTTAGTGTATTAGTTATGTGCTTCTCGTACGCGACATACAAGTAGGCAAAATTTGTTAAAGTGGGAAGAAAAGTTGTTTAAAAAATAGAGATTTTTATTCATTTATTTACTACTTGTTGATACATATAATATAATGATGTATCGAAAGCAAAAAATGCAAACTAAATCTATAAGACAACCGATCCAAATCTATGTTTTCACCTATGTTTTTGCTTGATGTATGTTTCATATTTTTAATCGATGTGACAAAATAAGGTGCCGACTATTGCAATATAAGAAAGATGTATCATTACCCAAACATATAAAACAAGTTACATTACGTGCCAATTCAACATCTATTACATGCGCTTCTTGCAAAAAATTAGAGGATTAAATATTAAAAGAAAAAAAAAAAAACTAGAAAAAAGTAAGGATACTACAAGACTAATAATGTTGTTTGTTTGTTGATCAAATAATGAAACAATAAATACAAAATAAATTTTTAAAATTAACCGATGAAAACTTGACATATTAGTAAGAAAAAGTCCAAATTCGAAACAATTAGACTTGTTTGATTGCCAAACCTGTTACATCCATAAGTTATTGGGTCTAATATAATAATACAATAAAAAAAGAGCCTTATTTGAAATATAATACTCACAAAAATATATAAAATAGTTATTATTAGTCAAAAAAAATAATAATAATAATAACACATATTTAAAACATTAAAAAAATGAATTTAGTAGGCCAAACAAGCCACGACCGTGGCTGGCAACTTTGGGCAAATGACATTATTTTATTTATAATTTATTTTTATTTTTATTTTAACTTTTCCATAACAATGAATGTGTTTAATGATGGTTAATTAGAAGTTATCATGTTGATTTACTGATATAGTATAATGGGATTCCATCCACTGTGAAACATGAACCATAGGACAAGCTAATTTACCTATATGTAACTTTGACATAAAAGAGACCATTTTAATTAACCTAAAATAAATGATAATTATTACTTGAAAACAACAACACACACAGCTTGTTCATGAAAATTCATACAACATTTTACACACGCAGTTTCATTTATTGTCCATAGCATTAAAGCAAACATTTCGTAAGATAGGGCGAGCTTTGCACATAGCTTCTAGCGGCGTAGCTTTGGGCATAGTCAATCCCTTACCTTCTGTCATGTCAATTTCTTTCTCACATATTCTCTTCCATTCAAAGCATTGTATTAGCGATCCCAAAATCAAGCCTACTATACGTTGAGCCAAAGTTGCCCCAGGACAAGCTCTTCTTCCCATCCCAAAAGGCAATATTAATTGTTCTCCGTCATTCTCATAACCTTTTTCAAACCTCTCTGGCTTAAAAGTTTCTGGTTCACTCCACAAACTAGGGTCCCTATGAATAGCCCATGCATTTACAATTAAGATGGTGTCACGTGGCACTTCATATCCGTCAACAGTGCAATCCTCCGAGGCATAATGTGGTATAAGCAATGGTGAAGTTGGGTACAATCGAAAAGTCTCGGAGATAACATTATGAAGGTAGGGTAATTTGGAAAGATCTTGTTCTTCTAGTATATTTTGTTGCCCAATATTGTTGTCAATTTCAGCCTTAGCTTTCTCTAAAATTTCGGGATTATTAAGTAAGGCAGATAGTACCCATTCTATAGTCAAAGCTGAGGTGTCAGTTCCTGCCAATATTATTACCTGTAAACCTCAATCATTAGAAACTTATGGTGCTGGAAAGTTAAGAATTACCTGTAAGGCTCTTTTTTTATTGTATTATTATAGGAAATTAGCCTAGTTTTGATAAAATTAATTAAGTTGATTTAAATTTTGTGAATTTTCTGTTTTAATATGAACCATTTACTTTACTGATATATTTTGACAGAGTAGATAGAACTCAGATAAGTAAAGTCGAGAAAAGCTTGCACATGTATATAAATTTCTTTTAAAAAAAAAATTATATATTTTTTTCAAAATAAATAAATAAATATGAAGTGGTTATGCGTGCCATTTAATTAAACTAAAAATTTATTATTAAAATGGAATGATATTTAATTGAATTACAGATATATGGAGTGAGTCTGAGATATTGTAGATTTGTAGCTATAGCTGAAATTAAAAAAAAAAAAAATTGTTCAAAATTTTAATGTTACGTCAAATCATTTCCAGAGAAAAAGTAAATTGAAAGACAAATTCAACTCGAGTACTTACCAGTATAAATCCTTTGATAAGCTCATCAGTGTGGTACTCGGGCTCTTTTTGTTGCAGAGAAAGCAAGTGATCGATTATAGTATTCTTGCTCTCCATTTCCTTCCTATGTTCATCAATCAAAGCTTGCAACAACGGATCTGTTATATTAAAAAGCTTAATCAACCTCTTTTTAAAACGTTGATTCGTGATCCAATTCAAAAAGGGGAAGAAATCCTCTGCGTTTGAAGCACCTCCAAGTGTAAAGAGTTCTTTTATGTGATCCCTAAACTGTTGAGATTCTTTTTTGTTCTTCTCATCGTTTCCGTAATATCTCTTCCCTGCAACCATTCTCATTATAATATTTAAAGTCAGTTCTGATAACATAGACTTCAATTCAACCTTCGCAAAATCGCTCATCGATTTTTCGGAAAGTTTTCGCAAGAATCTTTTGTTTTCGTCTCGGCGTAAGCCGGCGAACAAATTTAGACGACTCGAGGAGAATATTTCAATGGAACCGATACGGCGGAGGTTGCGCCAGTGATCTCCATAAGAAGAATCGACCAAATTGGTGTAATTGTAGCCAAGGTATTTGCCTGTTAGAAACTTAGGTCGGTTTGCGAAAACGATATCGTTTTTAGTAAAGCATTCTTGGGCAGCTGAGGCTGATGAGACTATAACTACTCGGCGTGAGGCGAACCATAGCGTTAAAATAGGGCCGTGTTTTTGAGAGAGTCGATGAAGTGTTCGGTGGATTGGGTGTTTAAGAAGATGGAGGTGACCTATAATTGGAATTGAAGGTGGGCTTGGTGGGAGGTTTTTGTGTTGTTTTTTGGTTAGAAGGAAGAGTTTGTAGGCAAAGAGGAAAATAATTAAGGAAAGAGAAGTATAAAGCAAATTAGTTTCTTCCATGAACGACTTAGCTAATTAACTGCTTAAGTGGTTGATACTGAAATTGGTTAGTTAGCTATTTGGTGATTGATTGGTCTTTATAAGGAAGAGACGGTGGGGTTGGGGGTTTGCTATTTGCTCATTTGATTGGTCTTGACTATTTCGTGATTGATTGGTCATTTGGTCTTACTCTTGATGTGGGGGGCTATTGGGTGATTGATTGATTATCTTAAATTTCTATTATTATTTTTTGAATTTCATGTAATATTTTTTTATGTAATTTTTAGTCTAATTAATTTAATTCTATAATTTAAAAATAAATTTTATTTTAAAATTTGAAATTTTTTTAAACTTGTTGCATGGTCCACGTGCCTCTGAATCTTACAACATTTGCAGAGGGTAGATAACGAAGTTCTGAATTTATGGTTTATTTAATTAGTGAATTATTTGTTGAATTTTAGATTAAGTTAATAATAATAATGCATTAGAATCTTTTATTTGTTATTTTTTTTTACAGAAAACGTCTAGAGATTATCTTAAATGTATGTTAAGCTACATAGGCAATTTTATAGATAGATTTGTCAATAGGTACACAGATGTGTGAAATGAATGCAATTATAACGCAACAAAATTAAAAGTATCTATCCATATGATTCAGTAAGAATTGACAACTAATATTTTAAATTTTAACCAAAATCATTTTATACAAAAACATCATGGTCTGGTAGCAGTACACAATAACACATCAATTTATGGGTTCCACATGCTCCTACAAAGTTCCTAATTCATTAATCTAATTAGTTTTTAAGGGTTTATTTATATAATCTAATGGTCTATTTAAATTTTAATGTTCTTGCTTGATTGAATGGGTTCGTATCTCTAGCTTCAACTAACACACAGGGAATGCAAGCACGAACGTACAAAGTCTATATATTCGTTGAAATCATTAAGGGTTTATTAATTTCATAATCTTTAAATAGGAACACCTAATCAAGTTTGATTAATTGATCAGCTGAGTGATTGAATAAGCAAATAATTGCATGAGAATATCGTACGCGTCTTTAAAATAAACATCCCCTAATTAATAAATAACATCTCAAGAGAGAGATTATGGAATAACATATTTGCAATATCAATTGTGGAAGAATATAAATTAGCAGAGGTATCACATTAAATACAAAGTCTATTCAAATTGTATATCAACAATTCATAACATAACATATCACAACTGAAATATGTAGTTAAGATCTTATCGACTAACAAATTAACTATTTTTTCTTCGAGATCACTTTTTGGTTACATATGATAGAAAGATTTGTACAAGAGAAAACGACGTCATAATGATATAGATAAATTAAAAATGTTATGCTTGCTTGACAATTTTTTTTAGTTCCAATGATAAGCATTTATGTTGGTATCGAATGTAGTAATCGAGATTATTTGAGAATATTTGTCTCAATATTTATGTTTATACAAGGTATCTTGAACATCAAATGATTTCAAAATGATGAGAATTAATATTATTATGATGCAGCACGGATTCACAAGTTCATCAAAATATAGAAAGCATTCAAAAAAAATAATAATAAGGGGTAAACAAAGTTTGGACTGGCCAAACTCATCATTTGGCAAGACGTTCTCCTATTTGTGTTATAACGAATACAAGGAAATTATTAACTAGGCAAGCATTCTAACAATATAACTAATTTAGTAATACTACTTAATTAGACCACGCTCTAGCAACTCTAAATTAAATTAACACTAAAAAATATATATTTATTAACAATATAAAGAAAATGAAACATCACTTTGCACAATGAGACATAAGCTCAAAATAATTCAATAATAATTTTGTTAATTATCGAAGTGTCTCGCCAAGGCCTTAGTAGCCTAGCGGCATTGTAACCACCGATATAAGGTGGAGATCTCGAGTTCGAGACTTGAATGTAGCAAAAAAAAAAAAAAAAAAATTATCGAAGTGTCTCTCATGCCAGTTGTGATACAATGCCTATGACCAAGGATGTGCCAGGTTGTTAAGAAAACTGCTATTTATCTTGGCTATTAAGGCCGTGATGGTAAAAAAAAATTCTTGTGGATTTTTACATCCATATTTCTATGTCCAAAGTCATAAATTTGATTGAACTTTTTTTTAAAAGATTGTGAATTACTCTATATTTTGGTAGTGATTTCTTAAAAATGTAAAAATTAAAATTATAAATCATTATCAAATATACCTAATTAAAAAATTACTTGAAAAAATCAGAAATCAGCAAACAAAATCATTATCAAATAAGCCTTAAGAAAATTGATGTTCAATATATTTATTGACATTAATAAATGTTATCATAGCATATACGAATATTGATTCTAACAAAAGAATAAAATGACGAGTTTTATTATAAATTAGATATATGAAATATCATCGTTACTACAACGTATATTATAAATGTAAGATTTCTAATTAATTTTGTAATAATTGCCAAAATAAGCTATTTTGTAGAATAATATGTACATTGTAAATTAGTATTTAAATATAACATGTTATTAAAGTAAATACATTTGAAATACAGCTATGAAATTGTATTACATATGAAGTTAAGTGACGACCAAATAAGCTCACTTGCCATTAGATATTACATTTACTTCAATATTTGAGAGATTGTCATAATAATGTTAAAATGTGTCAATTAAAAGAACATTTCATATTGAAGAATTTTCATTATCATATGGAGCACATTTGTATACGAGTTGTACTTTTTTTCCTTTTTATAGTTTTGTTTTACTGAATTTTCCTATTTAATGAGGCAACTCAAGCGTATTGCATAAGAATAATGTACTCTTTTTTCCTTTGCTAGTTTTTTGTTCCACAAGATTTTTCTAACAAGGTATTTAATGAGGTCTATTCTCAATGCATTTGGCATCTAAGGAAAGTGTTATAATTTTGATGTCAAAATCTAAAATATGACATTATCTCTTTTATGGTTAAAATTATTTTAAATGAAGATTTATCTTTATAATATCATAAATTTATATTTAATCAGATATTTAATTTCTATCATATTTTAAAGTCAAAATTCATATTGTATATTATAAACTCTGTAAATAAAACAATTAGTAATATATTAAAATATAATAATTTATAAAAATTATTATTTTTATTTGTTCTCTTTTATTGTTTAGTTTTATAACTGTTTTAAGTTTATAGAATAATATATTTCTTAAATTATTAATGAATACATTTTGGCTTTTAATCTTTATATTTTAAAATTTTAAAAAGTTACTTAAAAAAATAAAAAAGTAATCTTTAAAATGGGATAAAATGGAACACTTTAATTTAGAATATATTTGATAATATAATATTAAAGTAAAAAAAATACTTTATTCAATATTTAATAATTTTAATTATTAAATTATAAATATTTAACTTCTATAATACATAAAATTTATTTAAGTTTATTAAAATAAACTCTAATAGTACTAACTAGCTACCAATCATGCCTTAAGTGGTAATTAATTATAAATTAAAAGTTTATTATCTATTTCCTTCAGACTTATTTAAAATATTATAAAATCATCAATAACCTTTCAATTAACACAATTTCATCCATAATTCTTAGATTTGATAAATTTAGTCAAATTTTTTAATTTTCATCATATTAATTTAATGATATTATATTTAATAACGATGTGACTCAAAATTTTAATTTATTTGGTTCAAATTTATTTAAAAATACATAATTTGGTTTCAAACCTATTACAAAGTTTATATTTTGATTCTAAAATTTTCAATCATGTAGTAATTAAGTATAATGATGTTAAATTAATTTGAAAAAAAATAAAAAATTTGAATTAAATTTGTGATATTTAAAAATATTAAGAATTAAATTATAAATTAAAAAATTAAAAATAATAATTTCTTATATATAAGGGTCAGTAATCAAACATACCTATAAGTCATAATTAGTTTAATATGATCAACGAATCAAATCCAATCAAAATAGTGTGTTTTTAAAAATGAAAAATAAATTAAAGGAGTCCAAATCCCATATATTACTTTTATAGCATGTTTAATACACCATATCGAATAAATTAAGTATAGTGGTATTGAAGTAAATTATATTAAATTAAAATATAATTAGACTGTACAGTATTTGGTAAAAAATTGTATAATATAGTCAGATTAAATTAATTATATATATTTTACTAAAATAATTTATATCTAAAATATTTTTTTTATAAAATTTATTTAAATTAATATTTAATTTATTATATATTTTTAAAAATAAAAAAAATATTATTTTTAATTTAAAATAAAATAAAAAGTTAAAACATATAATTTTATAATAAAAAATTCAGATAAATTAAGTTGATTATACAGTACGATTTAGACCCATACTTTTTGTTCGTACAAATTTCTACATTATTGTACTATTTTTATATTATATGATATAGTCGAATTTTACAGTCAAATATATGACTGTATATAAATTATGTAATTAAAATATTTAATAAAGTATAACAAATGTATCATTAGTGTATTAATTATGTGCAATATATAAGTAGAAAAGACTCGTTAATGTGAGAAAAAAAACGTTGATGAAAAAATAGAGATTTTTATTCATTTATTTGATACTTGAAGATACATATAATATAATGATGTATCAAAAGCAATAAATGCAAAACTAAACCATATATAAAACAACCAATCCAAACCTTTGTTTTCAAAAGTAAATTTTAACATTCATAATTTCAAATCTCGAATTTAAAATCTACACCTTACACCATGAGGTTATATGTCACTAGCAAAGATAAAAGTTGTTTCTACAATTTTTTTTTATTATCAAATTCTAACTTCATTTCTTGATCGGTGCTAAATTATATTATTAGTTTCTTAATTCTTACAAATTCAATAATTGTAATCTTTTTAACTTCTTTTTTTAATATTTAATCCCTAATTTTTATAAATTCTTTAATCACCTAATTTTTTTTTTTTTTAATATTTAGTCCCTAGCATTCATAACTTCTAGGCTTTAGTTCTGTGTTTCAAAGTTACATATAGAATTGAAAATTTTTGGAGTATTATTGAGATTTTGCTTGAGAAAAAAAATAAAATTAAATGTTAAATGAAAATTAAATATTAATTTATTTAAACCAAATGATAAGAAATGTTACAAGACTAAATATTAAAAAAAAAAAAAAAGTGAGAGGATACTAAAAGACCAGTAATGTTGTTTGTTTGTTGATGAACAAATGAAACAATAAATACAAAATAAAATTTTAAAATTAACCGATGAAAATTAGACATAATAGTAAGAAAAAGTCCAAATTCGAAACAATTAGACTTGTTTGATTGCCAATCCTGTTACATCCATAAGTTATTGGGTCTAATTCTAATTTCCTTTAATAATAGGATACAAAAAAATCCTTATTTGATATATAATACTCACAAAATTATATAAAATAGTTATTATTAGGCAAAAAAAAAATAACACATATTCAAAACATTAAAAAAATGAATTTTGAAGGCCGAACGACCACGACCGTGACTGGCAACTTTGGGCAAATGACATTATTTTATTTATTATTTATTTTTGAAATTTTCCATAACAATGAATGTGTTTAATGATGGTTAATTAGAAGTTGATCATGTTCATTTACTCATATAGTATAATGGGATTCCATCCATTGTGACCATGAATCATAGGACAAGCTAATTTACCTTATATGTAACTTCGACATAAAAGAGACCATTTTTATTAACTTAAAATAAATGACATAATTATTACTTAAAAATAACAACACCTACAACTTGTTCCTGAAAATTCATACAGCATTTTACACACGCAGTTTCATTTATTGTCCAATAGCTTTAAAGCAAACATTTCGTAAGATGGGGCGAGCTTTGCACATAGCTTCTAACGGCATAGCTTTGGGCATAGTCATTCCCTTACCTTCTGTCATGTCAATTTCTTTCTCACATATTCTCTTCCATTCAAAGCATTGTATTAGCGATCCCAAAGTCAAGCCTACTATACGTTGAGCCAAAGGTGCCCCAGGACAAGCTCTTCTTCCCATCCCAAAAGGCAATATTAATTGTTCTCCGTCATTCTCATAACGTTTTTCAAACCTCTCTGGGTTAAAAGTTTCTGGTTCACTCCACAAACTTGGGTCCCTATGAATGGCCCATGCATTTACAATTAAGATGGTGTCACGTGGCACTTCATATCCGTCAACAGTGCAATCCTCCGAGGCATAATGTGGTATAAGCAATGGTGCAGGTGGGTACAATCGAAAAGTTTCAGAGATAACATTATGAAGGTAGGGTAATTTAGAAAGATCTAGTTCTTCTAGTATATTTTGTTGCCCAATACTGATGTCAATTTCAGCCTTAGCTTTATCTAAAATATCGGGATTATTGAGTAAGGCAGATAGTACCCATTCTATAGTTAACGCTGAGGTGTCACTTTCTGCCAATAATATTATCTGTAAACGTTAATTATTAGAAACTTATGGTGCTGGATATCATAAATGAAAATGAAAGTTAATGAATTGTTTATTAACTAGAAAAAAAGACACATTTTATTTTAGCTTCTTCTAACAATTTATTTATGACTATTAAAAATTAAATTTATGAAAAATAACATTTTTGTAATTCTTAACTTTCCTAAATCCTAACCAATAAGCCAGCCTAGTTTTGATAAAATTAATTAAGTTGATTTAAATTTTGTGAATTTTCTGTTTTAATATGAACCATTTACTTTAATGATATATTTTGACAGATTATAGATAGAACTCAGATAAGTAAAGTCGAGCAAAACTTTAATGATAAATTTATTTATATATATATATATATATATATATATATATATATATATATATTAAAAGAATTAAAAATAAATTATTATATATGAAGTGGTTATGCGTGTTATTCAATTAAATTAAAAATTTATTATTAAAATGGAATGATATTTAATTGAATTACAGATATATATAGTGGGTATGAGATATTGTAGCAGAAATTTAAAAAAAAAAAAAAAACTGCACAAAATTTTAATGTTACGTCAAATCAGTGTAGTACTCGAGTACTACTTACCAGTATAAATCCTTTGATAAGCTCATCGGAGTAGTACTCGGGCTCTATTTGTTGCAGAGAAAGCAAGTGATCGATCAAAGTATTCTTGCTCTCCATTTCCTTCCTATGTTCTGTAGGAGTTTATAAAAATCATGAGTAGAAATACTCAAAGTGTGGGTCTTTGTTTCTCGCAAAGTTCATCACTTTGTATTTTAAACCTATTTATTATATTATATTCTATTTGGGTCACTTATTTTTTTTACTACATTATACTCATCTTTCTTTCTTTTTTATCAATGTGGGACAATTCTTTTAACATCTCCTCTCAAATTGTGGGTCTTTTGTACTTTCTATTTTAAATCTATTTACTATATTATATTCTATTTAAGTCACTTATTTTTTTTTTTTTTTTTCAAAAGGCCCTTTCATTTTTTATTTTTTTTTCGAGGCGAAGCCCAAAGCATTTGGCCCATTGATGATGGAAGCTTTGATACCATGTAGAAGTTTATAAAAACCATGAGTACTCTAATATCAAAAGGTTAACCCAATGAGTAGAAGTACTCATCTTTCTTATAAACTCTTTTATAGTATCATATTTTATCAATGTGGGACAATTTGATAATTCCTTTAACATGTTCATCAATCAAACCTTGCAAGAACGGATCTGTTCTATTAAAAAGCTTAATCAACCTCTTTTTGAAACGTTGTTTCGTTATCCAATTCAAAAAGGGGAAGAAATCCTCTGCGTTTGAAGCACCTCCAATTGTAAAGAGTTCTTTTATGAGATCCTTAAACTGTTGAGATTCTTTTCCGTTCATCTCATCGTCTCCGTAATATCTCTTCCCTGCAACCATTCTCATTATAATATTTAAAGTCAGTTCTGATAAAATAGACTTCAATTCAACCTTCGCAAAATCGTTCATCGATTTTTCGGAAAGTTTTCGCAAGAATCTTTTGTTCTCGTCTCGGCGTATGCCGGCGAACAAATTGAGACGACTCGAGGAGAAGATTTCAACGGAGCCGATACGGCGGAGCTTGCGAAAGTGATCGCCATAAGAAGAATCGGCCAAATTTGTGTAATTGTAGCCAAGGTGTTTGCCTGCTAGAAACTTAGGTCGGTTTGCGAAAACGATATCGTTTTTAGTGAAGCATTCTTCGGCAGCTGTGGCTGATGAGACTATAACTACTCGGCGTGAGGCGAACCATAGTGTTAAAATAGGGCCGTGTTTTTGAGAGAGTCGATGAAGTGTTCGATGGATTGGGTGTTTAAGAAGATGGAGGTGACCTATAATTGGAATTGAAGGTGGGCTTGGTGGGAGGTTTGTGCGTTGTTTTTTGGTAAGAAGGAAGAGTTTGAAGGCGAAGAGGAATATAATTAAGGAAAGAGAAGTATAAAGCAAATTAGTTTCTTCCATGAACAACTTTTAGTTCATTACTGCTAAAGTCGTCGGTGCTGAAATTGGTGATTGAATGGTATTTAGGGGGGGGGGGGGTGGCAGGTAAGGGTCATTCAATTTCGTGATTGATGGGTCTGAAGGCGACAGGCTTGTTCGGTGATTGATTGGTTATTTTAAATTTTTAATATTATTTTTTTAATTATATTTCATATTTATTCTGTAATTTTTATTATAATTAATTTAATTTTTAATTTAAAAATATTATTTATCAACTTATAAATTATTAAAAAATAGAAATTTTTTTAAGAAAAAAAAAACTATTAAGTTTGAATAATAATAAAAAATTATATCCTTTCCTTCCCAATTTTTAAATATCAATCTTTTTATTAATAATTATTTAATTTTATTATTTTAATTCTATAAATAAAACTTAATATTTTATTTATTTTATAAATCAAAATAAATTAAATATAATGTTAATCTATTTTTTCAATTATTTATAATTTCATCATTTTTTTATTAGGTTAAATTTTTTACTATAATTTATCTATTATTTCTTACTCTTATTTTACATAATTTTAAGTTTGGCATTAAAGTTAATAAGATTTACTTTTCTTTTACAAAATTGTATCTAAATTTTTCAAACAAAAAAAAATTCACTCAAAAAATGAAATAAAAAATCCAACCTAATAAAACGAGAGATAAAACATATATATAAAGTTTCTATTTTTTATTTAGTATTTTATTTTTTAATAATTTTTTAAATTATATAATTAAATTAATTTAACATCTTATAATTTTATGTATAAGTTAATTTAATCTTAATGTGCGGGTCCATTTGTTAATTGATTGGTTTTGATATGGGGGCGGTCTTGTGCAGTGATTGATTGGTTATTTTAAATTTTTAATATTATTTTTTTTAATTTTATTTCATATTTATTCTGTAATTTTTATTATAATTAATTTAATTTTTTAATTTAAAAATATTATTATGCAAATTATAATATAAAAAATTAAAATTTTTTTAAGAAAAAAAAAACATTAAAATTAAATAAAAAAATTTATATTCTTTCCTCCCAAATTTTTAATTATTTATTTTTTAATAATAATTATTTAATTTTATTATTTTAGTTCTATAAATAAAATATAATATTTTATTTATTTTATGAATTAAAATAAATTAAATATAATATTAATTTATTTTTTAATTATATATAATTTTTTTATTCGTTTAAGTTTTTAATTATAATTCATCAATTATTTCTTCCTTCTGGGGGGTCAGGGGTCTTAATGTGGGGGTCTATTTGTTGATTGATTGGTCTTGATAGGGGTTGGGTTTCTTAGGTGATTGGTTGTTATTTTAAATTATTATTTTTTTAAATTTTATTTCATATTTATTCTGTAATTTTTATTATAATTAATTTAATTCTTTATTTAAAAATATTATTAATCAAATTATAATATTAAAAATTGAAATTTTCTTAAGAAAAAAAATTATTAAAATTAAATAAAAAAAATCATATTGTTTCCTCCTCAATTTTTAATTATCTATTTTTTTATTAATAATTATTTAATTTTATTATTTTAATTCTATAAATAAAACCTAATAAAAAGTACTCTTATCTTATTGAGAAAAACTTTTCCGTACTTTCGTAACCACATATCTTAACACAACTTTACAAGCTTAATAATTTTTTATTGATTCGAGGTAGTTTTGATTTCTATATTAGTGGAGATGGATTTGAAAAATAAGCTTGTAGAGTTTGTAAGTGCAATTCTCACTCATATTTTACTTATACAATTTTGAGATCTAAAATGTAATCTATGAATATTATGCATGGTACAATTCAATAGTGTGACTAACAGGCTTGTGATTTGATTATTTGTTTAAAAGTCAATTACGAAAATAGATTTGATATTTGGATTGTTTTTTAGCTTAAGTATTTTGTATACCATTCGTCATTAACAATTTTGTATACCATTATAGAGTTTGTAAGTGCAATTCTCACTCATATTTGAGATCTAAAATGTAATCTATGAATCTATGAATATTATGCATGGCACAATCCAATAGTGTGACTAACAGGCTTGTGATTTGATTATTTGTTCAAAAGTCAATTACGAAAATAGATTTGATATTTGGACTGTTTTTGAACTTAAGTATTTTGTATTCCATTCGTCATTAACAATTTTTGAGACATATGTATGGATTGATATGAGTATGTTTAGAGTCTTTAATAGTTTTAAGAGTAGTACGATGTTTGTGGGTATCATTACTGGAAACCCTCACGAGACTATAACTCGTTCATTAGGGCCACTTAGGGGTTTAAAGGCTTGTTACATATGCTAAATGCAACCGTGATAATCTACGAAAATGATTTAGGTTAATATAATTTATTTTATTTATTTTTATTTTAGTTTTTAGATCGCTTCACTTGCTAGAGACTAGCAAGAAGCTGGTTGTGAGTTGTGATAAGTGCTTGAAAAGTACTAACATTTCGTGATTTATTATGCTTAATTGTTAAAAAATAGATTTGTTATATCTTGCTTATATGATTATTTTTATAAATCTATCAATTCGAAATCACAGGTATATTTTAGTATATTTCAGGTATTTTTAGCATCAAATGAGTTGAATACTGCAAACAAGCAAAGATGGAACACTTACGGCGCTCGGATCACAATTTAGGGGCAACACGAGCCAAATTATGTGAGCCGTACAAAACGAGCCAGCACATGTGTAAGGGGTATATGTAAAGGATCAGAATACAACTTGCACCCCAGCGAGGAAAATTGGTGCCGCGGCGAGTACCTCTTGAGTTTTGACCATTGTTTCAGATTTATTGTTGTGCCGCAGAGCACCTATTCCTGGGACAATCAGGATTCTATGTAACCCTTACATCTATAAATAACCTCTTAAGAGTACCTTTTACAACACTTCAATTTTGCGAACCAACAAGAGACTCAACTAGATTTTAGTAGTTTTTTCACACTCAAAGAAGCAAGGGAATTAATTCTAAGGATCCAAGAAGCCATTGAAGATCAAAGATCAAGCCTTTGGAGAAGAACGTCATCCAATCCAATTGCGGTATTTAGATCTAGGATTTTTTTTTTGTTATAGAATTTCTTTTTTTTCTTCTTACTTCTTTGAGTATATGTTCAAATTAAATTTGTTTATGAATATTAACATGAGTGGCTAATTTTATTTTGGGTATTTAGTTTGTGTTGTCATGTTTACTAGAACTGTTGTGGTGAATATTTTTATTACTTTGAAATTAATAAAATTATCTTTTGATTAAGTGCATGTTTAGATGTTTAATTGTGAATTTTTATGGGCCAATTTGAGATTCATAGTTAGGTTGAAAAATATTAAAGTTTGATTTTAGGAACGTGACCTTAACTTTACTTTAAAAAACTTAATCCAAACTTCAAATTAATGACTTAGTCATGGCATTAGTTTGATTGACATATTTTTCTTGTGCATAATTTGGTTGCTATTTGATATACACGATTATAGGATATTGTTTAGTTAATCAACAAAACGAATTACCCGATTGTAGGAATTTTCATAATTAAAAGGAAAATTGATAATATTTATTTATTAAAACATTTATGTCAATTCAACATAATTTTTTGATGCAAGTATGGTCAACAAGACTAAACGTCCATACATCCTCCATTGATATTTGAAAACCTTTTTGAGTTAATTTAGAATTTGCATAATTGTTTGTTCAACACCATTGATCTTGCTCACAAATCAAACTTCATTTACAGTTTTATTAGATTTAGGATTATAATTGTTTAGAAGTTTAGTGCTACTAAGATTCTATTTAATTATTATTTTTGTTGCTTTAGAACTCTAATTAGATTAAAAAAAAAGTTATTTAAAACCTTTGCAATTCCTCATATTACTTGTTATAAGTAATTCATACACTTACGAATATTATAATTTACATATCAATAAATACTTTAGTTTTTTTTTTCCCATAAAATAAACATTTTAATCCAAATATGGATAGAGGTGTTAACTAACTGTTTAAAAAAATACATATGCTATATTAGTTTACCAAAACGTCGTCAATTCACAATCCAGCTAAGTTTGTCGCTGACATCTGATTTAGAAGAGTTACTCTTTGGAGATTAGGACCACCTTCACCTTCCATTTTAAATCAAATTCTCTGAATCGTCATAACAAATTTACACAAGTAAAACACATGCTTAATTCTAATTCTAATAAATGGAGAAATAATAATTCAACGGAAACATCGAATTTGGTTTTCTTGGAAATACAAGAGAAACGATGGGTTAGTTTCAAAAATTTCTTTGTTTTTTTTCTTCGTCTGAAGTTTAAAACTGTGCTTGAATAGGATAGTGAAGACTGAAAATAGAGAGGATAAAAAACAGTGATACTAATTGCTAATTCACAGTTTGCTAATTCAAAAACCTAACGGTTTCAATTTTAATTTTAAGTTGTTATGGGTTGTTGTCAATTTGATGAATGTTATTTTGAATTTGCTGTTATGGGTGGGTGTGCACTTTTTAAGTAAATTAGGTAGGGTCTTAGAAGTCACAAAAATATTTAAATAATTTTTTTTATAAAATTATGATTCCTCTCCTAATAAAAAAATATTATTTTATTAATAAAATTTTTTAAAATAATAATAAATTTATTATTTTATTTTAACAATTTAAAATTTAATTTAAATAATATAATATTTTATTTTTTATTTTTTATTTCTTTAATCAATTTTGTTGTAAATTTTATATTTTATTGAATAATTAAAAGAGAAAATTAAAGAAGTAAAAGAACTAGTCCACACAATGAAGTAATTATGGTAAAAGATAAACTATTAGAAATATAATTAGAAGAAAATAGTAGCTTAACAAGCGTATGTAAAAACTAAATATTTATAATGAAAGACTTAATTTTTATAGCAAAAAAAATAAACACTATAGATGAAACAAATATTAAAAATATGCAATAATTAAAAGGAATACAGTTAGCTATGTACAAAGAAATTATAGAATTAAAAAGGGATGTTAATAACATACCAAAAGGAAATAAATTAAGAGTCGATCCATTAAAAGAATTAAAAGAAGAACCTTCTAAGAGATCTAATGCTTTAATACCCAAAAATGATAATAAAAAAAAAAAAAAAAGATGAAGAATCTAAAGAAATAATAACAATTTAATAGAATATAGAAAAAACTTAGAAAAATAATTCATGAATCCTGAAAATAAGGATATAGAAAAATTAATTAGTTTGTTAACTCTAACAAATGAAGAATTATAAAGAAAAATCTTGCACAAATAAAGAAGAAGATGATATAACAATAATTAGTGAAAGTGAATCTGAACAAGAAAATATAACCCAAAGAATTCATATGGAACTCGTATTAGTACCAAGAACAAACCCACAAAGAACAATTCTAGAAAGAGGAGAAACATATGACCTACATAGGAAAGATAGATATAAACAAAGACTTAGGAGAACTTGAACCAATAAGTAAAAGAAGACAACAACCTAAAATAAAAGAAGAATTATATTGGGGTACTAGAGGAATATTCCACCAGAATTTAGACTACATGAAAATTATAAAGCAGATATTCTAGACCTATATTGTATAAGAGATACGAAAAAAATATTAGATGAATGGGCTAGTGGAATGGGTGTAATTATACAAACTTTTACAACCACACAAACAAACCCTTTAACTTGTAAAATTTTAGTAACTCATAAAATGACAGAAAATATAAAAGTTTGGTTTTCAAATTTAACTGAATAACAACATTTAAGAATGCAAGAAAATTCAACAACAAGAAGAGATTACTTAAATACTGTAGTAAATGAAATATATAAAGAATTTATTGGAGAAGATAAAGGAAAAAATATTACAGAGTGAAAATGAAATAACTGAAGCCAAATGGCACTTAACAAAATATGAAAATATGTGATATGTGTTACATAAATTCTTTTATATGTAAATATGAAATGTATTATCATAAATTACCACATTCTATTCAAGAAACTTATAAGGAAATATTTTTTCAAAAAATACCTGGAACATTACATAAAACTATGAAAGAAGGATGAAATGAAAAAAATAGAGAAACTATACCTGATATTTTAGGAGGAAGAATAAAAAGGCTTAAGAGTTGGATAATAATAAAATGTTAGGAAAGAAAATAATTCAAACAAATAAAAAGAAATGATAGAATCTGTTGTGATTCAAGAGATTTTAGAATGCTATAAAAATATGGTTGTAATATAAGACCTTATAATAAATATAAGAAGCGTAAGAAATTTAAAAAATTTAAAAGATATAAATTTAGAAAACAAAATTTTCAAAAATATAGAAGAAGATATAATAGAGAACTCTATAAAAAGAGATATTTTAAAAGAAGAAAATATAATACACCTGAAAAGAAAAATTACTGTCCATCTGGAAAAAAGAAATGCAGATTTTTGATATGTAATGAAGAATGACATTATGCAAATGAATACCCTAAGAGACTCCAACATAAAAAAGAATTTTCCCATAAAACAAAAATTTTAGAAGAAGCCTTTAAAATAGGAATTAGAACCAATAGAAGAATCTAATATAGATAATACATGTAGTATTTATCTATTAGAATCTAATATAGATGATACGTGTAGTATTTATCTATTAGAAGAAAACTGAAGAGGAAATAACAGAGTCAGAAACATCTGATTCTGATTCTAATTATAATTCTGAATAATGGATGAAATATAAAGCATAACAAATCTAAATAGTACATATATAAATATATGATTAAAATTTAAAGGATATAAAAATTATTATTTACATGCATATATTGACACATGTGCAAGTATATATGTAGTTAGTAAATATGTATTTTCAAAAAAAACTTTGGAAACAATCACCAAAAGAATTAGTAGTAAGAATTGTAAATAATAATACAATAAATTTAAATAAAATACTAAAAGATACAGATGTATCAATAGGAGGAGAAATCTTTCATATACTTACAATTTATCAATAAGAAACTGGAGTTGATATTTTATTAAGAAATAACTTTCTAAACTTATATCAACCATTTACCAAGTACTTAGATAAAATAAGCTTGACAACCCTAGATGGAGAAATAATTTATGTATCAAATATTAAGAAAACATTAACTTTTTTATCACCAACTTTTATGTCGCAACATAAAAAGTGAAAATGTGGTGAGGTTATAGAAAAACAAAAACCGTACTTATAAAATATTTCTTTAAACATAGAGGTTGACCAAAACCTCTTTCTGAATGAAATACAAGAAGATAAAATTTTAACAGGAATAAGAAAATTATTAAAAACAGTATGTTCTGAAAATTCATTAGATCTAAAAATCAATAGATCAAATGGAATAGCAAAAATAGAATTAAAAGACCCTTTAAAAGTTATAAGAGTAAAACTAATTATTTATACCCCAGAAGACAGAAAAGAATTTGAAAAATAAATTTAAAAATTCAAAAACTTTTAGAATTAAAAGTAATTATTCTCAGTAATTCACCACATTTCAGTCCAGCATTCTTAGTAGAAAAAGAAGCTGAGAAAAGAAGAGGGAAAAAGAGAATGGTTATAAATTTTAAATCTTTTAATAAAGAAACTATTGATGATGGTTATTTTACTCCAAAGAAAGAAGAATTATTATCACTTATTAAATGAAAGAAATATTTTTCAAGTTTTGTTTACAAAAGTAGATTTTGAAATATAAAACTTGATAATGAATCACAAAAATTAACAGCATTTAGCTGCCTTCAATGACAATTCCAATGGACAGTTATTCCATTTGGACTTAAGCAAGCACTAGGTATTTTTCAAAGATACATGGATAATTTTTTCAAAAAATATCACAATTTTTGTTGTGTTTATATAGATAATATTTTAATATTTAGTAATGAATTATCAAGACATTCTTAATATTTTACAAGAACGCAGAAAATCAGGAATAATATTATCAGAAAAGAAAGCTTGCTCAACAAAAAATAAAATATTTAGGGTTAGAAATAGAAGATGGAAAATATCATCTACAATTCCATATTTTGAATAACATACAAAATTTTTCCAGTATAATCAAAGATAAAAATCAATTACAAAGATTTTTGGGATGTTTAATATATGCAGAAACATATATAAAAAAATTAAAGAAATGAAAAAACTTATTACAAACAAAACTAAAAAAAAGACTATGTTTAGCAATGGACTTCATCAGGACACTAAATATATGGATAAAGTAAAAGCACAAGTAAAAGATTTACCAACTTTATACCATCCAAGACCAAATGATAAAATGATAATAGAAACATATGCTTCACATGAATATTGGGGAGTAGTATTAAAAGTAAAAGTTGATGACAAAGATAAATATTTTTGTAGATTTACTTCAGGATCTTTCCAAGGTCCTAAATTAAATTATCATAGTAATGAAAAAAAAAATATTTAGTTGTTAAGAAAGCTATAAAGAAATTTGTAATATATGTTATAAGTCCAAAATTTTTTGTTAAGACTGATAATAAAAATTTTGAACATTTTTTAAGAACTAATATTGCAGGTGATTACAAACAAGGAAAACTTATTAGATGGCAACAATGGTTTAACCATTACAAATTTGATGTAGAACATTTGCTAGGAAAGAAGAATAGTTTAGCAGATGCTTTAACTAGAAGAATTAAAACCTCTAACTATATTTTTTATGACATGAATGGATTCTCTCGAAATAGAAATTCAGATAAAAGAACAGGAAATCTTGATTCATGAAACAGAAATCAAATGCCTCAGAGAACAACTAAAGATATTACAACTTAAAAAATCTTTAAAAAATAAGCGTACCATGGTTAATCAAGAGTGGCTTAAGGAAAGATCAAAAGGAAAAGAAGTTGAAACTTCAATAGAAACTGAACAGAAAGGAATAAAAATTCCAAAAACAGAAATTGAAGAAATTGGTAGTAACAACCCAAAACTTATTAAGAACTTAGAAAAGAAAAAAGAAAAAATTAATTGGGAAGATGAAGCTAAAAATGAAGATTTAAAAAAGGTTTATGTAGTATATAATGGATCAAAACCATGAAAATACACTAATTGGCCTGAAACAAGTACAGCAATAATAAGATTTAGTGAAATCATACCATAGATCATTTACCAATAGGATAGAAGCAGAAGGAAGTTACACTAATTATAAGGTTCCTAAACTACTAACACCAACAAAAATAACAAAAAACTATTCCTAGATAGTACAACAACCAGCAATAGGAACTTGTAGATTAAGAAACATTGGAAAAATCTAAAGACTAGTAATTTTTAGAGAAGCTACAAATAATTCTTTGAAGAAGAAAGGGAAAGATACAGGAATTTAACAAAATAACAATGGTTAGGCTTATATAATCTAGCTTGAAAAACTACTGAGGAACATCTTGATGACATGAAATTTTATACCATAGAAAAAGATTTTCTATCAAGAAGCAAATTCAACATCTTAGAAAGAGCCGATCTAGTATTTTTCTATATGGCATTTCATGCTGGATTAATAAAAAATATATATACAGAAAATGAATTAAAAGAATTAAAAGAAATTTTAAAAGAAAATTAGTGCTACAGACAAGCCTATTTATTTAAGATGTTTCAGTTCATTATTGGATTAGAACCAAGAAACACCAATAAGTCCTTATCATTTTATTAAACTTGGCATAACAAACAATAAAAGAGAAGTTACTTGTCCAAAATCTTTACCATAAAAGGAATTTAATCCTGAGGAATTATGTATTGAAAGAGGATAGATGTTAAGTCAAATTTATCATGAAATAAGAAGAGTTAATAACTCTTCAAAAATTAAAATTAATTACAGTACAAGTAAAACTATTATTACTTCCCAAAGTAATATAGTTATCACTGAGGAAGAAGTAAAAAAGTAATTTCTTATGAAACAAACTTCAATTGTAATGAGATTGAAGTAAGTGAGGAAACCAAACAGGTATTTTGCTATTATTCAAAACAGTAATCAGAGGATCACAAATGCATCTACTGCATCAGAGATAAGGAAGCTTGTGTCGAAACAAGCTTATCAAATAGTTCTATGTCGGCAGAGCAAACCATGTAGGACCACTCCAACAGTTGGTGCTAAAAGTGTCAAAAATGTAAACGTTTAATGCCAAATAGGAAAGTTAGGAATAGTACAATCCCACCATTGTAAACAAGGAACCCTTATGTCTATAAAAGGGAACTCTCTGCATCTAAGAGATTCACTACGAAAAACCTAACATCTATCTACTTTTCTATTTTTATGTTTTAGCTATGTATCTAGCAATAAGTAAGAACTAATAACCCTTTCAAGGTTACTAGTTCTCTAATTTGTATAAACTTTTGTTTAATGAATAAAAGTCCATTTTAAATCCAAATTATCACTCTTACCTTGTAAGTTAAGTACAGATCTCATAGGATCAGCAAGGTCAGAAGGACGGGAAGCTTGGATTGGATTGAGGCTTAGCTCTTTGGAACAAGAAAGGGATAGCTAGGAAGCGGAAAAATGCGGTGGACCCATATTCAGAAACAGGTTAGTTTGCAAATAGAGACTAGTATACCTTAAAATTTCATTAATATTATTAAAATCTTATTTATACTGCATGAAATCATAATAAATGAAAGATAAACATAATTGCATGAAAAGGAAATCTGAGGAAAACTGTATAGAAATAAAAGTAAGAAATATTTTGAAAATCAAGAAAATTTAAAATATGCAATTTATCTTAAACAATTTCTTATTTATTATAAAATCTCTATAAAAGATAATTTTGAGAAAAGTACAGAAAGATCTAAAGTAATGAAAAATTTACAAAAATTAATTAATTATTTTGCTAAACAAGAAAAAAAAAGAAATGATTTAATAAAAGGACAAAATAAGGAACATTTAGATCTCGAAACAAGTCTTGAACTAGTAAAAATGGATATAGAAAAAAAAATAAGAAAATCCAAGAACTAAGTCGTTGGATAGACCAAGAAATTAAAGAATATGAATTTGAAACTCAATAGGAAAAATTATGACTAATATAGAATATTTTGAAGGAAAATACATGAAATTATTAGAAGAATATTTTGAAATGAAGATTATGAAATATGTTTAAAATTTTTTAAAAGATTTGACACCTTTTTAGACAATTATACAAACTATGTTTCCAGCATATTATTCTTAATAAACCATCCTGTAGGAAAATATTAAGAAACTATAAAATTTGTACAAGTAAATAAAGAAGAATTTGATAATCTAATTTTTAAATTTTATCTATTTAAGGAATAAATTGAAATATAAGATAACTGAAGCTTGAAATCAAAATAATTAAAATTCAGCGCAAAAATTGGTATCATAGCCATAAACACAAAACAAAACTAAATAAAAATGCTCTAAACAGAATGTTTAAAATAAGATATAATCAACCAAAATTTAAATAGAAAAATGAATTATTTAAAATATTATAAAAAACAAACAATATAATTATTATTACAAATTAAAGAAATAATCAAAGGATTACCTAAGAAAATAACATAGTTAATAATTTACAAAGTGCTTTACAATTGGAATAATGAATTAACATGGTTACACCATAAGTAAAAGAAAATGCTTACACAAGTACAAATCTATAATCTAAAGGAATTAATTAATTTAATCTGAAATACTGAAAACATTTAAAAAACACAAAAACAAAAGAAAATTTTATAGATGAATTTAAAGTCTTTATAGACATTATCTTAGAAAAATTAAAAAAAAAATTCTTTAAAAGTACGAAAGAAATAAATATTCCAAAATATGAAAGAAAATAAAGTTATTAAATTTTTGGTAAAAATTACTTTCAAAAATTATGAATTTTGACTCAAAAATTTTAAAATAAAATATTTGAATAAAAAAAATAAATTTTTATATCACTAAAAGCAAAATTAGAAAAGCAAAAAATATCCAAAGGTATGCACTTGTGGGTTGCTAGTAGAATTGGCCTATTTTAAACATTACAAGTGGCGATGGGCCAATACTTTACAAGTTGCAGCCCGATATAGCCCATGAAGGTATTCAAACTTAACCTATACAGTTGGGTTGGTTTAGTTTTATTGAGTTAATTAGGTTAATTTGAGTTTGTCCACACTCTACTTCCCACTCAAAATGGCATAATCTTATTTTTCTTGTTATGCTCACCATTTTATTGATCAAATACATAACTCAGGCTTAAAACTTTATACTTCATCTCATAATTTAGGTTTTCTATGTATAGCCTCGTGTCATGTGGTACATCATATCCTAATTAGCTTGTCTTTAAATCAGAGCGATTTGTCCTTTAGTTAGAATATTATGTCTTTTTATTATTATTCAATAGTAAAAAAAGATCTTATCTTTTGTTAGATCATTAATAGATCCATGAACCACCATAATCTTCCATTTATCGTTCATTTTTTGAGTCTTTCACACACATTTTATATACTAATCAAGACGACTTATAACACATGTCAAGTATCAGAGAAAACCATACTCGTCACAGGACTTGCTTAACCATAGCCTCCAAGGCTATTACTTTAAGCATAGGACCTCCTTTACTTTGTGTCATGTCAATCTCTCTTCCATCAACCTTTTCCCAATCAAAACATTGAATCAATGAAACCCAAGGTCATTCCCAATACACGTTGGGCGTGTCAAGCTCCAGAACAAGCCCTCCTTTAAAGCCCAAACGGCATTAACTCTTAAAATTTGAATAATCGGCCTAAATAACATGTATTCTACTTAAAAATTATATTTTTTAAAACTAACAATAATAAGATTAAAATTGTGAGTTTTGATTACATTAAAATTAAATAAATTATAAAAATATCCTTAGCCATGTGATATCAGTATGTAAATAGGTATGTAAATTGTGTTATATACTAATATGACAGTATGTAAATAAATTTACATACTAATGTGACAGTATGTAAATGAGTTTACATAACAATATAGTAGTATGTAAACTATTTACATTCTATATAAATAGGTGTTTACATACTATGTAAATAGGTGTTTACATAGTATGTAAATGAGTTTACATACCAATGTGACAGTATGTAAATAGGTTTACATACCAATATGATAGTATATAAATTAGTTAACATACCAATATAACAGTATATAAATAAATTTACATATTAATATGACAATATGTATATTAATATGTAAATGAGTTTACTAATAGTATGTAAATAAACATCTTTTCCATCTCCAATTCTATTAGAATCAAGCAATTCAGACCTCACACAGTACCCAAACATATCCACAAAACACCTCACAAAACCACACAAATCTACAAGACCCATTTACAATTCCTCTCAGATCAATCTTCGGACTTACTCTTACCCTTCCAATCTAAATGAATCACAACACCATGACCATCAATACACTTGTTAGGAGAGGAAAAGGAAATTACTGTAACTGTCCTGAGGATTATGAAACTTGAAAGTCAATAGAAGGAGTTTTGGTAGACGTTGAGAAGGACATTCCAAACAAACTGGAAGGGTCGCCGAATATACTGACCTTCATAAGTATGGAAAGGACAAAATGGTAAATTTGTTCATCCAAAACACAATCGTACAACGATTTTAGAAAAAAATGAGTGTATACGTATTTCTGCTGCTATTCTAAGGAATTAAATCTTGAAATTTACTCGGAATCTCTCGTGTTGAAAATTCTCTGGATCATCCCACAACTTATGACCCACGTTGTGTAAATATTTTTTAATTTTTGTCATTTGTCATGTGTTAGTTTTTCTTAACCATTCATTATCATATATATTTCTATTTCATCATCTTTAAAATATTATATTTATTTTCTTTCATTTAATTTATCCATTCTCATCAATTAAGCAAGCCTTATTTCATTAGGCCTAATAGTTATTAACATATTATCGTGTAAACACGTTGATTTATTAAGTCATGTTAAGATCAATTAAACCTGACTTAAAATATTATCAGATTGTGTTTGAGTTAATGCTTATTAGATCGAGTTAATATCGAAAGGATCCAAACGATCCATTTGACACAATTTGCTAACCCTAGTAACATTAATCATTAAAACATGACAATTAACTCAAATTTAATCTAAAGGCCCATAAATTTTTTAATTATTTGTGTGGAAAATAGCCACATAATTTGCAATATATAATGGGGAGTGGTACCTTATTAGTGTCTATATTAATATTTTAGTATCCATTGTTGTTTAAGTCCTTGGGTAGTATCTTCAAAATACTTTAATTATTTAAAGAAAGTTGGGCATCAGAGATCTTGTAATTATTTAATTTAGATAGTTTAGTTCTGTAATTATTACATTAGGCACCAAAATTTTCATAATTTTTGAAAAAATGTGAAGTAATTTTGTTATTATGTATAAATGAGTACTTTAATCCCATAATTTTTAGTTGGGTACTTATAGTCCCTTTATTTATGAAAAATAGGAACTATTAGTTGTCAATTTTAATAATTTTGTTGGACTATAATTGCTTATTTTAAAAAATTATATGACTAAAATTGCTTACTTTTTAAAATAGTAGGACTTGTAGTACATAACTCATAAATTACAAGACTAAAGTACTTATTTTGAAAACCTATAGGACATTTAGTACCTAATTCAATATTTACGAAATTAATGTGCTAATTTAATAAAAATTATAAGACATTTAGGACATTTTTTTCATTATTCGAAAGGTATCCGTTTGGTCAAAAAATACATATATATACAAAAAATTAAAGGTATTATAGTCATTAAATATTTTATTAATATTTTTACTCTTTTTCTCCTCTTTCTTTTTTTCTTTCTTTCTTCTTTTTTAAAATATTTTTATCATTCTCTCTCCTTGAATTAAGCGTTTATGGTTTATGATTTAGTATTTAAAATTTAGGGTTTAGAATTTTGAATTTAGTGTTTAAATTTTAGTATTTAAGGTTTAGCATTTATGGTTTAAAGAATGAAAAAAGAGAAAACAAAAAGGCAAAAGAGAAAAATAGAAAAAGATTAAATAAATAAATAAAAATATTAATTGCTCTTATTTTTTTTATGTATAAAAATAATTTTGACTAAAGTGATATATTTTTACTAAGATGGGTACTTTTATAATACTACTAAATAACTTGGACAATAATAGATACTAAAATAAAAATATGGATAACAAAAAAAAAAAAAAAAAAATCAACCCCTATATATAATGACAACTATAATTAACTTTACATTTTTTTCATTGATAGTGAGCCTGTTTATTTTCGTTCATAAATTTTTTTAAATTTAACTTAAATTTATAATTAGTAACAAAAAAAATCAAGTTAAGTGCTTAGAGACATATGTATCATGTATGCACAACAAAAGAATAATTCTATATTGTCGAGACAACAATACTATTAATGTGGATTGACGTGTGATCATTAATTTTTTTTTTAAATACATAAAATCATTAAATATATAATTCATACATATCATTGAGTAATTCAATGATGTTCGTAATGTCACGTTTAATTAGTTAAATAAAAAATTAATTAAAATAATAATTGTAATATATTTAAATGAAAATAAAACAATATTATTATTACAATTAGTTTGACAACTGACTCTAAAAACGAATTATTGCAGGATTTACGGTTTGAATGGAATGAAATATGCACCTTAATATCTTTATGTTCAATAAAGCTTAAATAATGTTATTTGTTAATTGTTATTTTTTCTTTTTAAATTATTCTATTATTTAAAATTATTTTTAATACAATTATTACTTAATTTAAATAAAAAAAAAAAAAAATCATGCATGAAACAAATATCCCTCACAATTTTGTTAATATTGTTAAAAGAACACTTCACAATTATAATCTTCAAGATACACACACAAAAGAGAGAAAAGAGAAAAGAAATGAAAAACATAAAAATAAAAATAAAGTTTGAAACTGAGCTCACCTCAATAAGCTGAATGGTAGAGCTACTTCTCTTCAAAAGTAGAAAAGTTAAAGGGAGTAAAAATGGACAGCAATAATGGAGGGAGGGAGAAAGAAAGAAGAGCAATAGTGCAACAATGGAGGAAGTCAAATAGTGAGATAACGGGTATTGTGAAGTTACAGCTCACAGATAAAATCGGTTTAGGATTTTTGTTAAGTTGTGTTTTAAGGTAAAATTAAAATAATACATTTTCAATAAATAAAAAAATGAATGTAAATGACTTTTATAAAAGTAGGGTAGATGAAAGACTTTTACATATGTTTTAGTAATTATTTATATTCTGGTCAATAATACAACCATATATAAAAATAACTAAAATTAATTATGTTATCAACCTTTTTTATTCCAACTAAATATGCACCAAGAGTTTTTATATCCATATGGGAAAGTTTTTTAATATCCCTATTACGTAGGGGTGGCAGTTTCTGACACGACACGATAGCACGATTTGAACACGATACGACACGAATTTTTTTTAATAAGAATTGATCACTAATTTTTGTATGTTCTTAAATGTTTTGTTATTTCTTACTATTATAAATAAGTAACACAAAAAAAATTCAAATAAATTTTTTAATGTGTCAACTAACACAAAATACGACACGAATAATACAAACAAACACGACACGAACATGACTAACACTACACGATTGATACCCCTACTATTACGTTTGTACTAAAAAAAAATGAAATAAATAATTTATTTTAAAGGAAAAAGGTAGCCCAATTTGCTACTTTTTCCTAAAATGTATTTTAAACTCGTACATATTTAGAAGAGTATCACAAATTCATTACTTTTAAAAAATGACAGTAAAAGTTCATTATTTTTATAAAATAAATTTTGACATATTTTAAATCTTTTTAAAATTTTCTATTATTTAAAATTATTTGTAATGCCCTTTTAAATAAGTATAATTTAAAATATATTTTCGTTAAAATAACGAATTTTACTCTCCTCCATCCACAATGACGGACCAATACAGGGGGCTGTACCGGGCTTCAGCCCGGACAGTTTTTTTAATTTTTTTTTAATAAATTTTAATAATATAAATATAATCTAATATATTATATTAATTAAAATCTTAATTATAAACTATTACTTTTCATTTTGCTCTCTTCTGTTGATCGTTGGCTTGTTGTTTTATTTTTTGGCTCTACAACGCTACATATTTGATATCTTCTTTTTCTTTTTCTTTAAAAAAAAAAAAGTAAAATTATTATAGTTATGTATTCTTCTTTAAAAATATTAAATACTTAAAATATTTATATTTTAATTTATATTTATATCAATAATTATGTATTATATTCCTAAAAATTATAGTTTTTAAACTTTTGATCGATAAATATTGTATAATTATTAATTTAAGTACTTATTTAAGTATAAATTTATATATATTTAGCACTCATTTTTTTATAACAATTTATCATTATTTCATTAAATATTTTATTTTTTCATTCTTTAAATTATTAATTAGTGTTCTTTATTTTAAAATATATATTATCTCATTGTTATATTAGAACATGCAATTTATTTTAAATTTCTATACTTATCAATTACTATTAATAGGTAAAAAAATGATTAGGCATATAACTTATTTATTGATTCGTTAATTGTTTAATTATTTTAATTTTTTGTTTGTTTGTTGTTAGGTGTTTGTAATTGCATTAAATACTTTTATCTGCATTAAATACTTTTATCGTAGGTTATAATGGATAAACTTCACTAAAGTTCTAAATCATTTAAAACTTTTCATTCATTCTTTAAGAAAATAGACGATCAACAATCAACCAAAAATACTTCTATTGAAGCTATCAATCAAAAAAGTAAGCAATCTCAAGAACTACTTGTTGATGATAATGCACATATTTCGAAAAAAATTAAAATTTTTTTTTAATATATATCAACCCTCCTAGAAAAATATTTTTGGGTATGTCCCTGTCCATCCATAACTAGAAACTAAACTTAAACATTCTATAATAAGCTACAGATTGTTAATTTATTAATTACTACGAGATACACTTGATTTGTTCATAGGACCCAAGTATAAGAATTAGCAACAACAAAAAAAAAAGGACATATTTGTAAGAATGAAACCATAGTGGCTACAAATAAAATTACTTAAAAAAAAAATGTTAATATCATATAAATTTATATTTATTTTTACACTTAAATTATTAATATCGTAATACTTGTCATAATAATTTTAAAAAATGTAAAAATAATTTATTTTTTAGATAATTCTAACGTATTATAATATAAGTAATTTGAGTATAAAAATTATTATAAAATTTTATGATGTTTGTATTTTTCTTATTCTGAAAAAAAAAAAAAAAATACAACTAGTCTGTGGAAGCTAATTAGAAGCATGAAAACTTTACGAGTGTTTGGGGGGAAAAAAAATGAAAACGTCAAAAGTGCATAAAACAATTAAAATAAAGAGTAAAGGGTCAGAGTAATTCTTTTGATTAAGTTTTAAGTATCATTAATTTTTTTGCTTTAAATTATAATCATTTAGTTATTTTAATTACTAAAAATGTGTCATTACAATTCTTAAAAAGTAGGTAATGAAGGATAAAATTTAATATTTTATTATTATTAGTAGTCATATAAAAAATGCATACATTTTTTTTTTAATTTTAGGTTAAAAGTGAAAATTTATATTTAATTAGAAAAAAAATACTTAATTAACTCTTCAAATTAGCAAAAAATAAAGTAGAAGGAAATACATTAAGTGACTTAAACACATATTTAATGAATCTAAGTGTTTAAATGTTAAAAATATTAAAATACAAGTGCTTATAATATTTGTTCTTTTATAACATCGTTTTGATAATAAAATTAATAAATGACACATTTTATCGATAAAAGTATAAATTAATCTCATAATTATAACTAAAAACATTAAAAAGAGACCGTATCTTAAATTAAAATATAGTGTTTGTATGGACGGAGAGTTGACAAAAGTAGCAATCATTTGACATTTGACAAAACCGATATTTTTGATCGAAGTGGTATACGTCCAAGAAAGACATGAGATGGCCCAGGAATCATATAAGAAAGTGCCCATTATTAGAGGTGTCAAAAAAGACAGGTCGATTGATTCGATACAGTCCAATTTATTAAATTAGTATATTGTGTCAGTTCGTGACCCTTTAATTAGTGTGTTGTGTCAGCCCTTAGCCTTTATATGGGCCGTACCGTACCTTCATTCTTGGTCTGTGGGCTTTAACGTGCCGTGTCGTGCCGTGCTTGGCCCGTTGAGCAGTGCTTAACTGGCTGGAACGGCCCGTAACCCATTTATTTCATTTTTATTATATATTTATTTAGTTAAAAATTATTAATAATGTTTTAAAAAATTAAAAGTGAGAGTCAAACTCTTAACCTCTCATTTAATAGATTGTTATAAATTCATTAGATTATGTTCAATTTTATTTAAATGTAAAAAAATTATTTATTTATTTATATTTTTTAAAAATTAATTTTTAAAATAATAAGATTTCGCGTGTCGTGCCGACTCGACCCAGACCAGCCCGTTAAGGGCCGTGGGCCATAGGCCGTGCCATGCTACTCCTTTTGGCTAACGTGTCGTGTTGTGCCCTGCCGTGCCGGCCCAGTGGACCAACGGGCCAAGTGTTTAACAGGCCGGAAGGCCCGGCCCGTTTGACACCCCTACCTATTACCATGTGGTTGATCAGACTTTCACTGGATTACCGTATTTTATACCACATGTTGTATTACAATCAAACTGATATAGCTAACAATTAGCACAAAAAAAAAAATTGATATAGTAAATCATTATTTATTAAAATAATAAGACCTTTTTCTATCTAAAATAATAATAATAATAATAAGACTTATTTTTATAACTGTTAAGTGAGAGATGGATAAAATGATTGTTGGTTATTCTCCTAACAATTTAATTTTTTTTGAAAATTTGTATCTCAATAACTTATAAAATTATATTAAAATTGGAGATCTTGTGGTCAAGGCCAAACAATCTAAATTTGAGTTAGGTCCTAATATTTCAAACCATATTTGATTCTCTAACAAAAATTGCAGTGTAATCCACTATACTGCCAGAAACATTTAAATGAGATCTTGTTGAGTTAAACAAAATAAGGATGTAAACATGTAGACCGTTCAGCTGTTTATTAAATAAAACGGGTTCAAAGTTGCACTAGCCAATTGTATTGTTAGCAGGTCTATTAAAAAAAAGTCCAAATTTTTTGTACCATTTTTTGTATATCAACTTGTATACTACCATTATACAACATATATGTGAGCATAAGTTGCTAAGATGGGAAGAAAATTTGCTTAAAATGTGTAAGGTTTATTTTGTATTGGCAATTTTCGTGGACAAAATGTTTGATTGTAATCTAGAGTAAGAGTTCACCGTTTAATCAGATGATACATGATGATGGAGTCACCAAGCTTGCAATGCCCATATGACAGGTAAAATATTCTATCATGCATACATCTTCACACAATTGTGCACCACACTTAGTATGGATCGTAACGAAAAATAAATTGTGCACATGTTGGTCGATCGATCGAGTGTATAGTTCGATCGATCGAGTTATAGATCGATCGAGTGTGAAACGACTTCGATCTAGGTGCTCTCGGGTTGAACTAGATCGATCGAGAAAATTAATCGATCGATCGAGTCATGTGCGATCGATCAAGTATAGACCGACTTCAATCTAACTGCTCTCGGGTTTGAAATTGCATGGTTAGATCGATCGAGGTTTTGGATCGATCGATCGATGCTTTGGATAGATCGATCGAGATTTGGTTAGATCGATCGAGAATATTTTTCAGTTCTTCTACAACTCTTTTTAATTTGACCCATATGTTACTTTTACCAATTTGACTCATTTAATATTAAATGTAAAATTCTTATATGAGTAGAATTGTTGTGAAAGTTGGAATCCTTGTATGAGTAGAATTCTTGTGAAAGCAAAATCCTGATATGAATATAATCATTGTATGAGTAGAATTCTTTTGAGAACTAAATCCTGATATGAGTAGAGTTGTACTCCATTGCAAATCCTCTTTTAAGTTAAATTGGACTCTATATAAGTGATGCTTGTTTGTGCATAATCACTAACACAAATCACAACCACACATAAACTAATATTTTCGATATATGATTTGAGCTTCCAAGAAAAACATTTTTCTCTTCATCTTTAAGCTTAGGCACTTTCTTATTTTAATTGTTCAAACATATTGTGTGGTTATATTTGAATAATTCACGTGCCTAATTGTCTTTCATGATATTTAGAATTGCATGATAGTTCTAGAGTTTACTAGCTGATTTGTTTTTACATCATATGCTGTTGAATCTGCTAATTAGGATTTTTCATTGTTTGAATCCGCTCTAGGACACACTTTGCACTTGTGCTATTTGTGCTAACGTTTCAGGTGACGTGCTCGGTATTTTGTGTGACTCGAAATTATCGAAGTTGACGGATTCGATTGAACTTGTGGGACTCAAGTAGATCAGAACGTTGGTCTGGATCCAGACACCTAGCTTGTGGAGGCTATGAAAGGAGCGGCGGCTCGTAAGTAAATTACAGAAAGGGGGATCTATTTGTGAAGGGTAGTTCTAGGACCTATGGTTGTAATTGAACATTGATTTTCATAGTGGATAGTTAGGTGGTCCGGTGAACCGGTAGTTTTCCTCTTAGGTCATTGGAGTGGCCTAGGTTGTTTCCACCTAAAAATATCATGTGTTATTTTTTATTCTGCATTTTATCTTTACATGCGATTGCATGTCTGGCCGTTGTGATTAGGTTACATAATTAATATTTGTTAAAATTAAAAATAACCTATTCACTCCCTCTAGGTATATTTGATCCGTAATTAAAAACTTTCAATTGGTATCAGAGCGCGTCACTAGATAAACTTAGTGTTGCCTAGGACCTTGTTATGGATCATTTAAGAGATAGTTCTTCTACAACCCATCCACCCTACTTTGATGGATACTCTAGTGAGTCAGACCTTGACTCAGATAATGAGGGATGTAAATCTATTCTTGCTAACTTTAATGTAAACAATTTTGAGGAATTATTTTTTGATTTGATTAGTTGCAAGAAAGAAAAAGATAAACTTCTCATCACTGTGACAAAGTTGAATGATCAAATCAAGTCACAAGATCTTAATTTGTCAATTTTAGAAAAAGAAAAAGTTGAATTGTCTGAGCATGTTGACTAGTTGAGTTTGAGTCTTGTAGGTATCAAACAGGAAAATTCAAAGCTTGTGCAGGAATTGGAGCAATCAAAGGAAACTGTGAAGAGATTAACTATTGGAGCTGAACGACTAGACAAGATGTTGAGCATTGGTAAGTCATATGGTGATACACGTGGTCTTGGATTCTTAGATGAAAGTTGTACACCTTCCACTTCAAAAACTACATTTGTAAGGTCTTCTAACTCTACTTCTACTACTACTAATTTTACACAAACACCCACTACAACTGTAGTAACTAAAACTGTTAAGTGTGTGCCTGTTTGTCATCATTGTGGTAGAAAAGGCCATATTCGACCTAACTGTAGATTTTTGATAAATGATCTTCGATTTAATAATTATCTTCATGCTTATAGCTATAGAACTCATAATTGTCATCCTACCATGGATATGTTGAATTTAAATAGGAAAGATGAGTCTAAGAGTATGTTTTTAAAACCTAATGCAATTAAATCTCAACCCAAAAATATAGAGAAGTCAAAATTCATGAAAATTTGGGTTAGGAAAAATTGCATGTGTCCTGTCACTTGATCATTATTGCTAGCCCACCTAGGTACTTTTGTTTGAGTGCTTAAATGACCCTAGGTGAGTATTTTCATAGGTTTATTGTGTTCTTGTTGTTAGAATTTTTTTTAAGATTGTTAAAAAAAAAAAAAAAAAAACTACAAGGTATTGGATTCATATAATACTTATACTTATACAACCTTATCTTTTGTAGCTTATTTTGATTCTCATTGTATATTCAATGCTACAATTCAAAATTCTGCACATATTTACATTATTCCAATGTAGTGACACTATTGATTGAACTATTCACACACTCACTGAACACTCATGTATGTCATCAATGAAATTTATGATTAATTTTGAAAGACTCTAAGACTTGAGCTAATCTTGACTGCGAAATTATATTGAGTTCTATTTTTTATCTTTTAAAATATTTCATCTTAGGGAGACAACTAATATTGAGAGGGCTACCTACTATGATGTGTGCAGCTACCGTAGTGAGCGGAGAGGGCTACCTCATAACTAGTGTGAAAGCCATCATATTAGATTTATTGCTCGTACATGTTTAAAAAAGAATATAAATAATTAAGAAATTTCATTTGACATATACAAAAAGAAAGAGCAAAAAGGTTTAAAAAAAAATAAGAAATCTCCTTTTGATAGACATATTTTATTATGTAAGAATGAAGACTCAATTATAATTTAGCATGATAGATGAAATTATTTTCTTTTGAGTCTCTTATAATTAGTTATAAATGAATTTATTAAAATGCAAGTGGAGTTCACATTGTATACTACTTTAAGTGAATGTCAATATGTCATTATATGTGTTAGTGTGCTTGTGTGACCTATTTATTTTACTTGCTAATACAATGAATGATCAAAATTTAAGCAAAAATAATTTTTCAATTGGTTGTATGTTTATTCGTCTTAAATGAGTTTATTGCTTTGTGGTAAAAAAAAATAAAAATAATAAAAATAAAAATAAAAAATAAAAAATAAAAAAAATATTTTTTGTTTTCTTTTAAATTTGTTTTACGTCTAGAGAGTCATAGAACTTAGGGGGAGTCATTGCATACATATTTTATTATTCTTCTTTTGACTTATGCAATTCCTCCTACATGCTTTGGACATATACATGTGTGATCATATGCATTTTTAGCCCACTAAGATAATTGTTAACTTTGGGAAGAGTGATCCATATCATCTTAACTTATTCATAATTTGTCAATTTCGTATGTCAAAAATGAGGAGAAAGATTCATGCTGCTATGGAGATTGGATTTAGGGGGAGATATTGGATTGATAAGATTCATGCTGCTATGGAGATTGGATTTAGGGGGAGATATTGGATTGATATTGGATTCATTAATTGTGCACACATACACTACATTTCATTCGCACATTTATGTACACTGAACTAATAAACAATGAGGCTTTCAAGCCAAATTTGTGTGCTATTTGTTTGTCTAATTTTCAGTGGACTGAGCGTATCAAGTATCAAGCGAAGATGGTCCACCAGATCATAGATAGTTCCACTGATGTAATTGATGTAATGATATTTTAGCTATGAGCGCTATGTAGTGAGAGAGTGGTTTTGTCATACGAAAATGCCAAAGGGGGAGATTGTAAGGTTTATTTTGTATTGGCAATTTTCGTGGACAAAATGTTTGATTGTAATCTAGAGTAAGAGTTCACCATTTAATCAGACGATACATGATGATGGAGTCACCAAGCTTGCAATGCCCATATGACAGGTAAAATATTCTATCATGCATACATCTTCACACAATTGTGCACCACACTTAATATGGATCGTAACGAAAAATAAATTGTGCACATGTTGGTCGATCGATCGAGTGTATAGTTCGATCAATCGAGTTATAGATCGATCGAGTGTGAAACGACTTCGATCTAGGTGCTCTCGGGTTGAACTAGATCGATCGAGAAAATTAATCGATCGATCGAGTCATGTGCGATCGATCAAGTATAGACCGACTTCAATCTAACTGCTCTCGGGTTTGAAATTACATGGTTAGATCGATCGAGGTTTTGGATCGATCAATCGATGCTTTGGATAGATCGATCGAGATTTGGTTAGATCGATCGAGAATGTTTTTTAGTTCTTCTACAACTCTTTTTAATTTGACCCATATGTTACTTTTACCAATTTGACTCATTTAATATTAAATGTAAAATTCTTATATGAGTAGAATTGTTGTGAAAGTTGGAATCCTTGTATGAGTAGAATTCTTGTGAAAGCAAAATTCTGATATGAATAGAATCATTGTATGAGTAGAATTCTTTTGAGAACTAAATCCTGATATGAGTAGAGTTGTACTCCAATGCAAATCCTCTTTCAAGTTAAATTGGACTCTATATAAGTGATGCTTGTTTGTGCATAATCACTAACACAAATCACAACCACACATATACTAATATTTTCGATATATGATTTGAGCTTCCAAGAAAAACATTTTTCTCTTCATCTTTAAGCTTAGGCACTTTCTTATTTTAATTGTTCAAACATACTGTGTGGTTATATTTGAATAATTCACGTGCCTAATTGTCTTTCATGATATTTAGAATTGCATGATAGTTCTAGAGTTTACTAGCTGATTTTTTTTTACATCATATGTTGTTGAATCTGCTAGTTAGGATTTTTCATTGTTTGAATCCGCTCTAGGACACACTTTGCACTTGTGCTATTTGTGCTAACGTTTCAGGTGACGTGCTCGGTATTTCGTGTGACTCGAAATTATCGAAGTTGACGGGTTCGATTGATCTTGTGGGACTCAAGTAGATCGGAACGTTGGTCCGGATCCAGACACCTAGCTTGTGGAGGCTATGAAAGGAGCGGCGGCTCGTAAGTAAATTACAGAAAGGGGAATCTATCTGTGAAGGGTAGTTCTAGGACCTATGGTTGTAATTGAACATTGATTTTCATAGTGGATAGTTAGGTGGTTCGGTGGACCGGTGGTTTTCCTCTTAGGTCATTGGAGTGGCCTAGGTTGTTTCCACCTAAAAATATCGTGTGTTATTTTTTATTCCGCATTTTATCTTTACACGCGATTGCATGTCTGGCTGTTGTGATTAGGTTACATAATTAATATTTGTTAAAATTGAAAATAACCTATTCACCCCCTCTAGGTATATTTGATCCATAACTAAAAACTTTCAAAATGTAAATTTTTTTTATATTTATTAACTACTTATTGCTAGCACATACACTAGTACACAAAAAGTGGTGCAGGTGATCTAGAGCTGATTCAAAACACGGCCAATATATACATGTTTAATGAAAAAATTTATATATTGATAAGTGTATAAAAATATTGTTGGTCATTCTCTCGCTTGCTTGAACTTTTGAAAAAGCTCTTTTTAATCGAGATGTGATAAATTCTCCATTCTCTAACGATAAGAATCAAACTTAGAACTATGCATCAGGTTATATTGCACATGTATAATTTTGTTTGGCATACAACTTCTCCGATCTCTAACGATAAGAATCAAACTTAGAACTATGCATCAGGTTCTATTACACATGCATAATTTTCTTTGGCATACAACTTCTGACATATAATACTATAGTATAAAAAAATTGATTATATCTTAAAAGGTAGATAGATTCAAATTTTTCTTACCTATCTATATAATTAGGTTTTATCCTTTTTCTCCCTCTTAGATTGACTCAATTTTATGTCTTACTCTCTCCAAAGTAGTAGTTGTACATATATTATTCCTGGTATATATATTATAAGGAGGAATGCATCCAACAAAGTAGTGTAAAGATTTTCCCTCCTATTTAATAGTTACTTGATAGTTTTTTTTTTTTTTTTAAAAGATCATATATTATTAATAATAACAATTACAAGGTTCAAGTTTAGTCAGGATATAGAGAAATTTCATGAACTTGAAAGATGCAGATAGTCGATAACGAAGTTCTGAATTTATGGTTTATTTAATTAGTGAATTATTTGTTGAATTTTAGATTAAGTTAATAATAATAATGCATTAGTATCTTTTCACTGGGACAAAAAAAAAAGGATTTTAGGACGGTTAAAAGACTTTTAGGAACGGTTCCTTTTTGAGGCGTAACCGTCCCGTATGCAGGCGTCCCAAAAGTGGCACTTTTAATAACCGTCCCTAAAATTAAAATATAACCGTCCCTAAAAGCCTTTTGAGACGGTTAAATTTACACTTTTATGATAGGGACGGTTATTAACCGTCTCTAAAAATACTCCAGTCATTGTCCTTAAAAGTTTTGCACACAATCTTTTGAAACCGTCCCTAAATTTTATTTTTTTATTTTTTAAAATTTCATTATAATGCTTTTATAATTAAAATTACCTGTATAATTTTAAAATTTTCAATATATATATATATTCAAAATCAATAATAATAATATCATTGTTTAAGTGACATTAATAATGAATTACTATAATATAATTAGTGATTAGTTATAAAATTATTAGAGTCCTTCTTAATATATGACTCAAATATATACATTAAACTAAACATTAAAATAATTTAACAAATATATAATGTTGAACAATGACTATCAACTACTTCTCAAGCCAGAAGATCATCATAGAGTTCGAAATCCTGTAGTTATTGCACAAGATAAAAGTAATGACTCCATGAAGAGTAATGTATATACAACACAAATAAGTTCATATCAAACACTAAAATAACAAAAGCCATAAGAGAGTATACATCAGAACATATGGAGACAATCTAAAGACACGGATACTAGATGCATTTTGTATGTTTATTTATTTGCAATAACATAATTTAACAAATAGCAATTAAAAAGGGGAAGCTGGCTACATCGTAACATAAACAATGACTTCATAAGTGCAAATTCATTATCCTTGTCTTCACCACATAAGCATTAACGCCGTACAACCTAAAATGCATAGGATGAAATGATGGCAATAGTTTAGATCAGTTACATCATATCCATCCTAAAGTAATCATTCATGCAAGAAGCTTTCGCACACACATATGTAATATGTAAGTGGTAAGCATTATACATGGTACCAATCACTTCAGACCAGTAAACTAGTAATCCAATAAAAATCAAAGAACAAAGGTTGTTAGATAAATGAACTATAGAATGCAATATCAAGAAAAAAAAATATTTTACTTGCATCATCTACTGATTCTGAAGGGAAATTTTGTAATTCTAATTAATATTCTTCACACTGTACCAACAAATTTAAAAGTGGACCAAGGAGGAGCCTTAATAAAATGCCCAACCTTTATTGTTACATCAATTAAACCAAGAAAATATTGATGTGTCGTGCCCTAGAAAATTATGTGACATAGAGACTTACCCCAGCATAAGCCAACATTTTTCGTACTTTTGCAAGGTTGCTAGTGCCTTTTGAATAGACACTTGAACTAATCAATATCAACTTCTTGATCTGTGTTACAGAGAGTTTCAATTTGAAGTGTGACAAAAATAATAAAATAAAATAAAAACACTTAAAGGAGAGAAAAAGTTTGGTCGGGTAAGTTTATTACATCAACTGAATCTTCTTCTTCTTCATTTTTTCACAATAATTGGATATTTAAGCATACAAAAAAGTACTAGATTCACTTGAATATTTGCTCTTAGTAAAAGGACCAACTCAATAATGTGAAAATGAAAATAGAAAATTTCTCGCAGCCTAGTTGCGTCAGCGGCTACCTTCTCATTACACATTAGTTATTAACAGAACTAACTTTACATATTGCACGAGACCAACGAAGAACTAAAATAGATTATTATTCTTATTTAGTTTCAACAATTAGCAGGGTAAGTTTTCAAAATCAAAATACAAGATAGGAAAAATGTTCATTTTGATCAGGGGTCCGTATGCAATCATTTTACAAAGTGCATAGAAAGGGGGTAATGATAATTTTAAGAAATAAATATGCTTACAGCTTCTGGATGATTAACTGCAAAGTCAATGGCAATAGCAGCACCAAGGCTTGGTCCAACTAATATCATTGGCCTTTTAATGTAGGACCTCCTGAGATGGAGTGGATAAACACAAACATAGAAGCAACTCTCTTAATCCAGTTATCATCAAAGGATACAAAATTTGAATTCTGAAAAGTTAAAATAATGCTTGAAAGTGCATAAGGGTAGTCAACTAATCACAATAACATATCAAAGATGTATTAAAAAATCGTGGTATTGGAGAGAATTACATAGCTAAGAAATCAAGGCAACTATTGAATTCAAAGATCTCGAGACATTCATCTCTTGAAGATATACCTGATAGAGGTGACAATGCTTAGATGCCACATTTAAGGGTGAGAGCCTTTCTGTTACAGATAGAAGCAATATCAAAGCACTTAATGCATCAAGCTAGAACAAAACTTAAATTACATCAAAAGAAATAGAGCAATAGTTATTCACTTAAATCAGAGAAACCCCAATCGAGAACATCAAGAGCCCAAGTCTCTAGCCCATCCTCTTCAAGTGCACCCCTCCATTCTAAACAAGAATTATAAGAAATAATATTTAGGTCCCAAGATATGCAGGGAAAAATCCTATTGTGATGGCATTGGTGTCGTTCATAGGAATTGCGTACCTATCAAAGCTATGAAGGAGGACCATTGGATTTGTCTCACTTTGTTTGAGTGGTTTCACACAACTACTCATGATACAAGTATTGAAGCAATCCAATCTGCAATTGAAACAAGATGTGCATTTTTTTTAGAATTTAAAAGCAATCTTAAATCCTTGCACCTATTCAATAACATAAAATTAGCAGCAGCAATAAAAACAAGAACAACTTGATGGTTATAACTACGAAAATGCATCATCAACATTACAAAACTAGCCCTTGGTGATTTTAGAGAGGAGCAGTTTCAGAAAGTATTTACAGTTTTTTTGTGCGTTAGTTTTTTTTCGTTAAAAGCATTTTTACAGTGTTGTGGAAGCGAAAACAAACATAAACTAAACTAAGAAATAGAAAAATATTTAAACAATTAACATTAACCTTTGCCATTACTATAGGAGCTAAAAAGGACGATCATAGAAGTCAAAACAACAGAAACTAAAAAACAAATCCTATTTTTTCTTAACCAAACATTTTTCTCAGAAGCCAAAAACCCAAAATTCAAAACCTATAATTCTACAATCCATACAAAAAAATCCATTCATACAAAAAGATGATTATATTCCCCAAACTTGCAAAAAACTAAAATAATAATAATAATTACAAAAAACTGTAGGAAAAAACATTTAAAGATGAAGAACCTGGATGGTCGGCGAGAGGAGGCGGCTGCTACTGATCTTGGAGTCTGCTGAAGGTGGGGGCTGGGCACCGGTGCTGGAAAGGCTGCTGGTTGAGCCGCCACTGCAGGAGGTGTCGTAGAGGGGCTACATTAATGTGCTGATTAGGAAGAAATCGAGTAAGCGCGGGACAGCAACGACAAGGCTGGAGGCTGGCTGTGTGACTGTCGACGGAGCAGAAGAAGAGGCGACGGTGGCTGGAGGGTCTGGGCGGTGAAACGACGGACAGTCTCCGTAAGTAGTGGAGGCTGTGTGTTTTAGGGTTTTTTTTGGAAAATTTTCGGTAAGTCTCGCCGAGTGGCTAGGATTGTGTTTTATGTAGAAGGACTTTTTAACCATCCCAAAAATTGTTTACGAAAAATTTACGCACAACCGTCCAAAAAACATCTATTTAGGGACAGTTGGCCGTATTTTTTTAATTTATAACTGTCCCTAAATTCAATTATTGTTGTAGTGTTTGTTTGTTATTTTCTTACAGAATCTAGAGATTATCTTAAATGCATAGGCAGCTACATAGACAAATTTGTAGATTTGTCGATAGATACACAGGTATGTTGAATGAATGCAATTATAACGCAACAAAATTAAAGGTATATCATTTTATACAAAAACATCATGGTCTGGTAGTAGTACACAATAACACATCAATTTATGGGTTCCACATGCTCGTACAAAGTTCCTAATTCATTAATCTAATTAGATTTTTAGGGTTTATTTATATAATCTAATGGTCTATGTAAATTTTAATGTTCTTGCTTGATTGAATGGGTTCGTATCTCTAGCTTCAACTAACACACAGGGAATGCAAGCATGAACAAAGTCTATATATTCGTTGAAATCATTAAAGGTTTATTAATTTAATAATCTTTATATAGGAGCACCTAATCAAGTTTGATTAATTGATCAGCTGAGTGATTGATTAATAAGCATATAATTGCATAAGAATATCGTACGCATCTTTAAAATAAACATCCTCTAATTAATAAATAACAACTCAAGAGAGAGATTATGGAATAACATATTTGCAATATCAATATCAATTGTGGTAGAATATTAGCAGAGGTATCAAATCAAATACAAAGTCTATTCAAATTGTATGTCAACAATTCATAACATAACATATCACAACTGAAGGATGTAATTAAAATCTTATCGACTAACAAATTAACTATTTTTTCTTCAATATCATTTTTTGGTTACATATGATTGAAAGATTCGTGTAGAAGAAAACGACATCATAATGATATAGATAAATTAAAAATGTTACGTTTACTTAACAACTTTTTAGTTCAAATGATTAGTACTTATGTTGAAGTCGAATGTAGGGATTGAGATTATTTGAGAATGTTTGTCTCAATATTCATGTTTATATAAGTTATCATGACCATCAAATGATTTGAAAATGATGAGAATTAATATTATTATGATGCAAGACGGATTCACAAGTTCATCAAAATATGGAAAGCGTTTAAAAAAATAAGGAGCAAACAAAGGACAAACTAATTTACCTATATGTAACTTTAACATAAAAGAGACCATTTTTATTAACTTAAAATAAATAATTACTTAAAAATAACAACACACACAACTTGTTCATGAAAATTCTTACAACATTTTATTAACAACACACACAACTTGAAAATAAATAATTACTTGAAAATAACAACACACACAACTTGAAAATAAATAATTACTTGAAAATAACAACACACACTGAAGAAATCCATGGCCTAACTCCCTCCAAAAGAGCTCTCAAGGAGGAAGGGTTGCCATAGACTTATAAGTGCAACATAAGCTTCATGCTAAGTCGATGTGGGACTTCAACACTCCCCCTCACATCGATTTCCGACCGGGGATATGGAGCACCTCCCTCTCACACCGGCGCAGGGTTCATCCCCTACAACCGGCCGGGTACCGACCTAGTCACCTGGCTCTGATACCATAAAAGATAAATTAAAGAACTGAGAATGAGAGTGAAACTTGAAATTAGAAACTAAATTGTATTATTCACTCTACATTATACAAAGCTACAAGTGCTTATATATAGGCAAAGATACTTAACAACTAAGTAAACTCTTAGTAAGTGACTAATAACAAATAACAAACTCCTAAGATACTAATATTCTAATACACACAACTTGTTCATGAAAATTCTTACAGCATTTTACACACGCAGTTTCATTTATTGTCCATTGCTTTAAAGCAAACATTTCGTAAGATAGGGCGAGCTTTGCACATAGCTTCTAGTGGCATAGCTTTTGGCATAGTCAATCCCTTACCTTCTGTCATGTCAATTTCTTTCTCACATATTCTCTTCCATTCAAAGCATTGTATTAGCGATCCCAAAGTCAAGCCTAGTATACGTTGAGCCAAAGTAGCCCCAGGACAAGCTCTTCTTCCCATCCCAAAAGGCAATATTAATTGTTCTCTGTCATTCTCATAACCTTTTTCAAACCTCTCTGGCTTAAAAGTTTCTGGTTCACTCCAAATACTTGGGTCCCTATGAATAGCCCATGCATTTACAATTAAGATGGTGTCACGTGGCACTTCATATCCGTCAAGTGTGCAATCCTCCGAAGCATAATGTGGTAAAAGCAATGGTCCTGTTGGGTACAATCGAAAAGTCTCGGAGATAACATTATGAAGGTAGGGTAATTTGGAAAGATCTTGTTCTTCTAGTATATTTTGTTGCCCAATATTGTTGTCAATTTCAGCCTTAGCTTTCTCTAAAATATCGGGATTATTAAGTAAAGCAGATATTCCCCATTCCATAGTCAACGCTGAGGTGTCACTCCCTGCCATTAATATTATCTGTAAACGATACTTATTAGAAATTTATATGGTGCTAGATCTCATAAATGAAAATGAAAGTTAAGGTTAATGAATTGTTTATTAACCAGAAATAAAGACACATTTTATTTTAGCTTCTTCTAATAATTTATTTATGACTATCAAAAATTAAATTTATGAAAAATAACATTTTTGTAATTCTTAACTTCCCTAAATCCTAACCAATAAGCTAGCCTAGTTTTGATAAAATTAATTAAGTTGATTTAAATTTTGTGAATTTTCTGTTTTAATATGAACCATTTACTTTAATGATATATTTTGACAGATTATAGATAGAACTCAGATAAGTAAAGTCGAGCAAAACTTGCACATGCATTGATGCATACATAATTTTTTTAAAAGAAATTATATATGTTTATTTATATTAAAAGAAAACGAAATATATATATATATATATATATATATATATTAAAGGAATTAAAAATAAATTATTATACATGAATTGGTTATGCGAGTTATTCAATTAAATTAAAAATTTATTATTAAAATGGAATGATATTTAATTGAATTACAGATATATAGAGTGGTTATGAGATATTGTAGCCATAGCAGAAATAAAAAAAATAAAAAATAAAAAATAAAAAAATGTTCAAAATTTTAATGTTCGGTCAAATCGTTTCCAGTGAAAAAGTAAATTGAAAGATAAATTAAACTCGAGTACTTGAATGTCCAAAAATTAGATCAAATTAGATCAAATTAAAAAATTAGACTAAATTGGACCAAATTTAATAGTTTTATAAATCATATGGTCCAATTTAGTTAAAAATAACTCAAACTGTTTGTGTAACGATCCGGTCCAATTTTATAAATTTTTTAACCAGTCAAACCGGACCGAACCTTTATAAATAAAATATTAAATTTATTTTTTTAAAAATATCTTATATTATTATTATTACTATATATAATATATAATAATAATAATTTATTTGACTTATTATTAAATAATTTATAAAAAATAAAATTATACAGAGACCGAAAGACTTCTCTGTTTGTTTTTTATGTCCACTTCTTATCTTAATTTGATTAATGTATTAATTAAGCCTATTATAAATTAAGGAGACAGAGACAGACATATTATGAATTAATTAATTATAAATATATATTTTATGAATATATTAATTTATTATTATGTATATCGCGTTATAATTTAATTATATTTTTAATTATAGAAAAAAATTTAACAAAAGTAATTAAAATTAAAAAAAAAAAAATTTAAAAATTATTAACTAAATTGGATCAAATTAGATTAAATTGTTCAATTTTAAAAATTTTATTAATTAAATAATTTTATTCAATTTAATTAAAATAATATAAATAGTTTAATTTAGTTAAATTTTTTTTACTAAAAATTAGACTAAATTAGACGGTAGAAACCCCTACTTACCAGTATAAATCCTTTCATAAGCTCATCGGTGTAGTACTCGGGCTCTTTTTGTTGCAGAGAAAGCAAGTGATTGATCAAAGTATTCTTGCTCTCCATTTCCTTCCTATGTTCATCAATCAAACCTTGCAAGAACGGATCTGTTCTATTAAAAAGCTTAATCAACCTCTTTTTATAAGGTTGATTCGTGATCCATTTCCAAAAGGGGAAGAAATCCTCTGCGTTTGAAGCACCTCCAATTGTAAACAGTTCTTTTATGAGATCCTTAAAGTGTTGAGATTCTTTTCCGTTCTTCTCATCGTCTCCGTAATATCTCTTCCCTGCAACCATTCTCATTATAATATTTAAAGTCAGTTCTGATAACATAGACTTCAATTCAACTTTCGCAAAATCGTTCATCGATTTTTCGGAAAGTTTTCGCAAGAATCTTTTGTTTTCGTCTAGGCGTATGCCGGCGAACAAATTGAGACGACTTGAGGAGAAGATTTCAACGGAGCCGATACGGCGGAGGTTGCGAAAGTGATCGCCATAAGAAGAATCGGCCAAATTGGTGTAATTGTAGCCAAGGTGTTTGCCTGCTAGAAACTTAGGTCGGTTTGCGAAAACGATATCGTTTTTAGTGAAGCATTCTTCGGCAGCTGTGGCTGATGAGACTAAAACTACTCGGCGTGAGGCGAACCATAGCGTTAAAATAGGGCCGTGTTTTTGAGAGAGTCGATGAAGTGTTCGATGTATTGGGTGTTTAAGAAGATGGAGGTGACCTATAATTGGAATTGAAGGTGGGCTTGGTGGGAGGTTTTTCCGTTGTTTTTTAGTTAGAAGGAAGAGTTTGAAGGCGAAGAGGAAAATAACTAAGGAAAGAGAAGTATGAAGCAAATTAGTTTCTTCCATGAACAACTATTAGTTAATTACTGCTTAAGTCGTTGATACTAAAAATGGGTGGTTTGCTATTTGGTGATTGAATGGTATTTATATGGGAAAGGGTGGGGTCTTGCAATTTGGTGATTGATGGGTCTTGCAATGGTATTTAAAACGTGAGATAAAACAAATATATAAAGTATCCATTTTTTATTTAGTATTTTATTTTTTTAATAATTTTTTGAATTACATTACTAAATTAGTTCATATTCTTATAACTTTAAATATGGGTTAATTTAATCTTATAATTTACAAAAATTATTAAAAAAAATTATAAATTTTTTTAAAACTTTATATTTTTGTTTTATCTCTCATTTTATTATGATCATTTTTTTTCTTTTTGAGCGTGCTTTTTTTTTTTTTTTTTGCTTGAAAAAATTTGGATATAAATTTTATTTAAGAAAATTAAATCTTGTAAACTCTAATATCGAACTTATGTAGAATATGAGAAATAAATAATAGACGAATTAAAATTAAAAATTTAGACAAATAAAAAATGAAAAAATAACAAATAATTAAAAGAAAAATTAATATTTTATTCAATTTATTTTGGCTTGTGAAATAAATAAAAATATTAGGTTTTATTTATAAAATTAAAATAACAAAAATAAATAATTAGTAAAAAAAAATAGATAATTAAAAATTAAGATCGAAAGAAGATAAATAATTTTTTTTATTTTATTTTAATGATTTTTCATTTTACTCTTGAAAAAATTTCGATCTTTTAAATTTAAATTTGACTAACAATAATAAAAAATTTAAGATTACTAATTTACTTTTCATTTTTTGTTGCATAAAATACATGCGATTAATTTTTAGTCAAAAATGTATCAATTTAAAAATTTGGGTACTTTTAAAATAATATTTAAGAACTTAGATAACAATAAATATAAAAAGATAAATATTAGTACCATTAAAATACCAATCCCTTTGTAAAGATCAACAATTTCTAAGAACTAATTTTTAGAATTTGGACATCGTCAAGCAAAATGATTTTTTGCTAATACAAGCAAATGGTATTTACTGAATTAATATCTTCATTGGTACCCTTTTCTCTTCTTTTTTTTTAATAGGTACTTTAGTCTCTTTCTTCCCATAAAATGAATATTTTAATTCAAATATTGATAGAGGTGTTAACTAACTGTTTAAAAAAATACATATTCTATATTAATTTACCAAAATGTCGTCAATTCACAATCTAGCTAAGTTTGTTGCTGACATCTGAACTAGAAGAGTTAATCTTTGGTGATTAGGACTAATGAACCAAGAAAATGATTGAATAATATCTGGTTATTAGCAAATGCACTAAAGCGCAAAATATATATATATACACAAACTAGCACTAAACGTGCTGATCAAGTAAAAAAATTATGTAACTAACTCTAACCAACTGAGAACTTATAATCCTATACTTCTCAGTATATAAACAATACATATCATTGTCCAATACCCCCTCTCAAACTTATGGTTGAGGAACTACCATAAGCTTGATACGCAAAGAACTGAATCTCAACTCGGGAAGTGGTTTTGTAAGAGCATCAGCAACTTAATCTTCAGCAGGAGTATATCGTACATCCAAAGCACCTTCAACTACCAAGTCACGAACGAAATGAAAATCAACTTCCACATGCTTCATACGCGCATGCATAATTGGGTTAGCTGCAAGATACTTGGCACTGATGCTATCAGTGAACAACACTGGTACATGAGCTGAAGGAACATGTAATTCTTGTAACAATGAACATGGCCAAATAATTTCTGAGGATGCAAGTGCTAAAGCTTGGTATTCAGCTTCAGCACTCGATCTTGCAACTACTTTTTGCTTAGCACTCATCCAAGAAATCAAATTATCACCAAAGTAAATACAATAGGCACCTGTACTCTTCCTGTCATCCGGACTACTGGCATAGTCTGAATCTGTAAAGCCAATCAAACCAAGTGTCTCGGATTTATAAAATTGCAATCCATGAGAAGAAGTGCCATGAAGATATCGCAGTACTCGTTTGGCTGCTTGCCAGTGCAGATCTGTTGGAGTATGTAGAAACTAACAGAGTTTATTCACAGCATAAGCAATCTCTGGTCTGGTAACTACACAGTACTGTAAGGCACCTACAATACTTCGAAACAAGCTTGGATCACTCAAAGGAACACCATCAAACTTAGACATAACAGGGCCAGAAGCCATTGGTGTTCGAGCTGGTTTCACTGAATGCAGGCCAACTTTGACAAGCAACTGCTTGATATACTTGTGTTGACACAAATGTAGTCCCTCTGATGTCTGTTTTACTTCTATACCAAGAAAGAAGTGAAGATCACCTAAGTTACGTAAAGAGAATTGGGAATTAAGCAACTGAATTAAGTCACAGACATACTGATCATCACTACCTGTGATGATAATATCATTCATATATACCAGTATCACTGTGGTGGAAGAGCCATGAAATCTGTAAAACATGGAAGTATTTGCTCGAGAATTGACAAAACCAGTGTCAATTAAAACGGAGCTCAGCTTGTGAAACCATGCACGTGGAGCTTGCTTAAGTCCATAGAGTGCCTTTCTCAAATGACACACCCAATCTGGATGATCAGTGGACTCAAAACCCTAAGGCTGCTTCATGAAGACACGCTCTTGCAGATTTCCATTGAAGAATGCATTATTTACATCTAGTTGATGTAACTTCCAGTGCTTGCTAATAGCAAGAGATAAGATCAATCGAATAGTAGAGGATTTAACAACTGGTGAGAAAGTTTCTGTAAAATCAATATCCTCTACTTGATGATAACCTTTTGCAACTAAACGTGCCTTGTACTTGTCAAGGGTTCCATCACTGTTTAACTTGGTTCTGTAAACCCACTTGCAGCCTATGGGATCAACCTCAGTTGGACAAGGTACTAACTCCCATGTTCCATTATCCATTAAAGCCTTAAACTCCTTCTGCATTGCAGATTCCCATTCTTTAATGCCTTGTGCATCACTGTAACAACTAGGTTCTATGAGAACAACCTGTTGTGTTGGTGTTATTAAAGATAGATACAAGCGAGGCTTGAGGGAACCAATTTTAGACCGAGTGATCATATGATGAGTGGGAGCTACAAGAGGTATATCAGAATGAGGAACCACAAGTGGCACATCTGAAGAAGAAGAAATCATTGGTCTGACTTCTGAAGAAGATACATCTGTAGAAGAGGAAATCAATGGTCTTACTGTGGAAGAATGAACTTCATGTGATACTTTTGAAGGAGAAGGAACCAATTGTGCAGGAGAGAGATGAGGATTATCACAGATTGGTGATGAGGAAGAAACAGTAGAGCTTGTAGAAAGCATAGGCAACAAATAAGAAAAATGCTGACTAAATTCCTCTAAAGTATCTTGAGAAGAAGGCAAAGTATCTCGGTAAGGAAACACTGTTTCATCAAAAATTACATGGCGACTAGTGTAAAGTCTTCCTAAACAAGGATTTAAGCATAGGTAGCCTCTATGTTGAGGTGCATACCTAAGAAAGATGCAGGGTGTAGAACGAATTCAAGCTTGTGCTTATTGTAATCCCTCAAACAAGGAAAACAAAGAGAGCCAAAGGTTCTCATGTAGTTATAATCAGAAGGCTTGTTATAGAGAAACTGATAAGGTATATGACCGACAATTGACTTAGATGGTAGGCAATTAAGAAGGAAAACTGTACAACGAAATGCATAGATCCAATATCGCAAAGGCATACCAGCCTAAAGAAGAAAAGATAACCCTTGTTCTACAACTCTTCTGTTGCGCGTTTCAACAACACCATTCTATGGGGAGGTGTGTGGACATGTCAATCTGTGTTGCAGTCCAACACAACCAAGTTTAGTAAGAAACAGAAACTCTCTACCTCCATTAGATTGAATTGTCTTAACTTTAGTATCAAAATTTCGTTCTACCATTCACATGAAGGAATGAAACACAGGTTATGCTTCATCTTTGGATTTCAAGAAGAAAATCCACATAGCGTGTAGCATCATCCACTATTAAAAGGAAATACTTCGCACCAGTGCACGCTAGAATTGGTGAGGTCCACAAGTCTACATAAAGTAACTCAAAAGGGACATCACAAGGTTTATGAACATGTGTAAAAGGTTATCTATGTGATTTGGACATACAACAAGCCTTATAAACACTAGTTTCAGCATATTTATTACAATTCAATAGAGACTTTGAAACTAATTTGTTGAACACATCAGCTAAAGTATGTGCCATCAATTATGCCAAATTGTTGGCTTTATTACATAAAGGAAAGAAGTAGCCACAACACTATCTCCTGCAATAGCAACACGAGGTTGAGTGCCAACAACATGACTATCTTGCTGCACACAACCAGACAGGGAATAAAGACCTCCTCTAACAGTTCCCTTGGCCAGCACATTCTTGCTCGTTTCCTCCTTAATGAAGACACAATCAGCATGACATTCAACAAACACACCATTATCAACATATAATTTTTGTACAGACATGAGATTATGTGACACATTAGGTGTGTGCAAAAGATTATGTAATTGCAACAGACAAGAAGAACCAATAGGTTTAATAACAGATGATCCATGACCTTTGACTGATAGTGAAGAACAATTTCCAACCATCACTAATTCAGTCTTATGAAGCAAAGAGGAAGAAACATTACCTTCAGCAATGTGATCTGCATCACTTGTCAGGTGATGTGTAGTGCCTGAATCAAGTAGCCAATGTACCTGAGTATCCTGTGTTTCTTTGTTAGAACTAGCACCTGATCCACTCACAACCATAGCAGACGGAAATGATGATTTTCCTTGAAAAAGATCACGTAGTTGAAAACATTTGGTGGTAGGATGGCATGCTTTCCCATAGATCTGACATGTAATTCTGGATCTACCATCACTAGGCCATTTGTCCTTCCAATTTTGCCTACCTGAAGCATTATCACGCTTAGGTTGATAGGAAGTACTTTTAGACGAAAATTCTTGCAAATTCCATGGAGCTGAGCTTCCTGTGGTTTTAACAGTGCTTGACTGTTGAGTTTTCCAATTTTGACCTACAAATCGAGCAATATTTGCTTGAAATAATCTACTGGCATCATGAGTATTTTATTGTTCCAAACGCCTTTCATAGGTCAGTAATTGACTGTGAAAATCATCAAATGTAATCTCATCATTTCGTATGGTGAATGAGGAAACTAGAGGATTATAATTGGAATCAAGTCCATTAATTGCATAAAGAACAAGATCACGATCTATAATTACTTCGCCAACTGCAGAAAGTTGATCTGACACATTTTTTAGCTTCATCACATAATCCTCTGCAGACAGATTATTCTTAACCATTGTTTGCAATTGAATGCGCAACTCCATGATACGAGATCGTGAAGAAGCTGAGTGCACTCGTTCAAGAGAGCTCCATTGTTGAGCAGCTGTAGCTCCTCATTTGAGATATGAATGCATGCTGGTGGATATTGATCCATAAAACCATCTTTTAACAAGGTTATTAAGTCAATTCCAATTAACAAATTCTGGATTGAGTTGAGTAGTTTGATGAAGGAATTGTACAAGAACTGAAACGTGTAAATCGATGATTGATTTCAATCCATATGCTGTTATAATAGCAAGAATTTGTTCACGTCATACCAAAAAATTAGTTCGATCAAGCTTGACTGAAAAAGTCAGATTAACAGGAGGTGATCCAAAGGCAGAAAAAGGCTGATTGATAGTTTTGAGTTTCTGTCACTGTTTTTCCTGCAGAAATTGACGCTGAGGAGGGAGACTCCATGGGAGTTGTTGTTAGAACTTGAGTATCAGGCTCTAATACCATAATGAACCAAGAAAATGATTGAATAATATCTTATTATTAGCAAATGCACTAAAGTGCAGAATATATATATATATATATATATATATATATATATATATATATATATATATATATATATATATATATATATATATATATATATATATATATACACACACAAACTAGCACTAAACGTGCCGATCAAGTAAAGAAATTATGTAACTAACTCTAACCAGCTGAGAACTTATAATCCTATACTTCTCAGTATATAAACAATACATATCATTGTCCAATAAGGACCACTTCACCTTCCATTTTAAATCAAATTCTTTGAATCGTCATAACAAATTTACACAAGTAAAACACATGCTTAATTCTAAATTCTAAATTCTAATAGATGGAGAAATAATAATTCAACGGAAACATCGAATTTGGTTTTCTTGGAAATACAAGAGAAACGATGGGTTAGTTTCAAAAATTTCTTGTTTTTTTTCTTCGTCTGAAGTTTAAAACTGTGCTTGAATAGGATACTGAAGACTGAAAATAGAGAGGATAAAAAACAGTGATAATTGCTAATTCACAGTTTGCTAATTCAAAAACTAACGGTTTCAATTTTAATTTTAAGTTGTTATGGGTTGTTGTCAATTTGATGAATGTTATTTTGAATTTGCTGGGATGGCGTGCACTTTTTAAGTAAATTTAGGTGGGATCTTAGAAGTCACAAAAATATTTATATAAAAATATGATTTTTTTTTTCATAATAATAAAATATTAAAGATAAAATTTATGTGTATTTTTAAAAATTTAATGATTAAATTATATATTTTAAAATTTTAAAGAATTATAAATTTAATAAAAATTTAAAACCAATGAATGCAGGGGCGGAGCCAGAAAATAATGGGGGGGGGGACTGATTTTTTTTTTTTTTTTATACAAAGTAAAAAAATAGTAAGAGTTATAATTTATACTTAATTCAATACTAAATTTTTTATGTCATATTATAATAGAAATATAGAATTAGAGCTCAAAAAATATAAAGTTATTAGAGCTCAAAAATATAAAGTTGACACATTATAATTAACTTATAACAAAAATATAATAAGTTAATAATTATTAGTATTATTCATGAATAAAATGAATGTATTAACTAAAAAATCTAAGAAAATAGAAAGTTTAATTAAACACACCAAAATGTATAGTTGTTAAGACTAAAATAAAAATATAAAAATATAAAAAGTAAAATATGATTGAAAAATTACCAAAAATAACACTCATAAAACTTGTAATAACAAAACTAGCACCCCTATAATATTAAACGTTCAATATTGAACAGGTCTAAATTATCGTCATTCAATTTTAATTGAACGGGTGTTCAAAGAAAAATAACATATTAGTCATTTTTTTAATTGTAGAAATATAAGTTTGAACACAAAGAGTGCTAGTTTTGTTATTATAAGTTTCAAGGGGTGTTATTTTTGTTGTTTTTCCAATATGATTTAGAATTTTAATTTTGAGACAATATTTAAAAATATATGTTTATAAATAATATAACATTCACCAATAATAATAAAAATAATAAAATTTTTATATAAAAAGATTTCAAATAAATTCCAAAATATTATCAAAATAAAATGTCAAATAATATAATACTAGATAAAGTTAAAATTTTAGTTGAAATAAAACATGATAAATATAAACTTAAAAATTTAAATATGAAATTCATCATATACTTATTTTTTTTAATTTTTTTTTTTATAATATTGAGTTTAAAGTTAAATATTATAACTTTTTTTGGATTATCACATTTAAGAATAATTTTCACATAACTAAATTTTATTTTTGTTACTAATAGTTACCAAATACATGAAAAAATATATATATATTTAACCATTTTATTTACAATTCATATTATTTTTATTTACGTATTTGTTAAATATTGTTAATATATTCCAAAATATGTACATAAAAATTATACACAATATATTATTATAAATAAAATATTTATTTAATGCTAAAAATATACACGTAATTAATTTTTTGTAAAAAAAATTGATCGAAGCTGCAGCTCCGCCCAGCCCCACCATCCTCCGCCCCCTGAATGGATGGTTCAGCCTATTGGAATATATGTTGTATTTATTTGGTTAGTCACTACTTTTCATCGGTCACAAATGAGTAATTTTACATAATATTAATAAGATATCAAAATTACTTGAATGTTAGTTATTAATTAGATTTCATCAAAAACTAATTAAACCATAAAAATCGAAAAGAAACAAATACGAAACATGGACAGCTTGCTAACATGTTTTAAATGGGCTTCCTAACTAACATGTTTTAAATGTACATTCGGCATATATTAAAATAAAATTAGAATAAACCACACAAGTCGAAAAGAAATAGATATGAAACGTTATTCATCTGTCACAAATGAGTAATTTTACATAATATCAAAATTACTTGGATGTTAGTTGTTAATTAGATTTCATCAAGGACTAGTTAAACCACAAAAGTCGAAAGAAACAGATACGAAACGTTATTCATTGGTCACAAATGAGTAATTTTACATAATATCAACAAGATATCAAAATTACTTGAATGTCAGTTATTAATTAGATTTCATCAATGACTAGTTAAATCACAAAAGCCGAAAGAAATAAATACGAAATGTGGACAGCTTGCTAACTTGTTTTAAATGTGCCTGCTAACAAACATGTTTTAAATGAGTATACGAGAGTGATTTGCTTAAATAACTTTAAATTTAATTAAAAGTTAAATTTTTTAAAATTAAAGATAATAAATTTAAAATTGTGCATTTTAGTTATATTAAAATTAGATTAATTATATAAATGTTTTTTCACTCTAATTTATAAAACTAACATCTGGTTAAATTCTTCGCTTAAATAAGATTAATTTTCTCTTCGAAGTTCATATTTTAAACCTAGCCAAACTGTTTTCATGGTGTTTATTCATCGTTTTTTTTTTTTGTTTTTTTTTCATTCCAAATAATCAAAAGCAGCCTAAAACTTTTTCCCCCTAAATAATTACTAATGCTATTCATGTATTGCATAGCTCCTTTATTAGTCGTGTTGAACCCAAAACAAATATTAATCCTGCTTGAAAATGTAAATCTAACTTGAAAAATCAACTGGGTTAAGTAGAGGCTAAATTAGACTCGTCATGATTGTGATGTTTTGTTTGGAGGCCATGAGCTTGTCACTTCTGAGCAACATCTATAATTATAAAAATTGATCAAGTTAATTATTGAGTTAACTTAGTCATGATGTTATTATGATGAATATGATCTGATGCTTATTAATCCTACAAAACTGGAAAAAAAAAATATTGGATCATGTGGGATGGCCTTTGCAAAAGCAAAATGATTATGTAAACTAATTTATATAGTATGTAAACGCATTTACATACTATGTAAACCATTACTTGTTATATGTAAACTCATTTACATAGTATGTAAATCAGTTTACATACTATGTAAACCATTACTTATTGTATGTAAACCCATTTATATATTATGTAAACCATTACTTGTTGTATGTAAACCCATTTACATACTATATAAACCAGTTTACATACTATATAAACCATTACTTGTTGTATGTAAACACATTTACATACTATGTAAACACATTTACATATTATGTAAATCATTACTTGTTGTATGTAAACTCATTTATATAGTATGTAAACAATTACTTGTTGTATGTAAACCCATTTATATAGTATGTAAACAATTACTTGTTGTATGTAAACACATTTACATACTATGTAAACCATTACTTTTTGTATGTAAACCATTTTACATACATGTATGTATACTTTGTTTTGCCTAGCAAAAACAGAGTATAACTAATTCCTTCCAAAATTTTAATGCCCAATATGGTTTCCAGCAAAAAAACTGAATGATTGTTTGCACCAATAAGTCTTCATATGATTTATTAAAGAATGATTTTTTTCCAGCTTGTCAAATAAATAAGTAAATCTAAATGTATTGTTGAAAATAAAAATGATGTCACTAATACATATTTTACAACATGCAAAAGAACTGGAACTAATTGCAGACAACGACGAAAACTGAGAAAACAAAGAGAGAAGGAGATGGGAGTTTAATAAAAAAGGACAAAAAGGTAAATTTATTATATTAAACCGTTGTCATACAGAAATTTACGTAAAATTAAACTAACTACTTAAATTGTTGCTACAATAGGTCATTAATTCAAATATACGGCATATATTAAAATAAAATTAGAATATACCAAAAAGGTCAAAAAGAAAAAAATACGAAACGTTATTCATCAGTCACATATGAGTAATTCTACATAATATCAATAAGATATCAAAATTACTTGGATGTTAGTTATAATTAGATTTCATTAAGGACTAGTTAAACCACAAAAGACGAAAAGAAACAAATACGAAACGTAGACGGCTTGCTACATGTTTTAAATGGGCTTGCTAACTAACATGTTGTAAATGTGCTTGCTAACTAACATGTTTTAAATGGGCATACGTCATATATTAAAATAATATTAAAATAATTCCACAAAAGTCAAAAAGAAACATATACGAAATATTAGGGGTGTGAATCGTATCGTATTAATTGATACTGGATTCGTTTCATATTATTCATGTCGAGTTTTGGTGATAGTTAGCACATGAAAAAATTTACTATACTTTTTTTTTAGTGTTGTTTATTTATAATAGTAAGAAATAACAAAATTTTTAAAAACATAAAAAAATTATTAATCAATTTTTACTAAAAAAAAATTTGTGTCGTGTCTTATTTAATTCGTGTTATTGAATCGTGTCAGAAATTGTCACCCATACGAAACATGGACGGCTTGCTATTGCTAACATGTTTTAAATGGGCGGCATATATTAATTTTTATTATAATCGGATGTTTTATGTAATATTTATTGAACTTTAATAATTAACTATAATTTTTAATAAAAAAATATATAATTAATAATTTAAATTAATTTATTTATGTTTAATTTAAATTTAAATTATTTTTTTTAATTTAAGTTGAATTAAAGTAATTTAAATTAATGTAAGTTAGAAATGCTTTTGAAAAGAAACAGAGGCGGAACGTGGCACAATGTTTGCTAACATGTATTAACTAGGCGTACGGCATATGTTTACAGTAGAATAATTTTTTTTACCATAATTTATATATTATAATTATTATAATTTAATTTAATTTAATTTTTTTTTATTAATAAATAATGATATAATTATTTTTATCTTAAATTATTAATTTTATATTTAATTAATAATTAATATATTATTTGTTATTTACTCATACATATAGTATTATTTTTTATCGTAATACACTCGTTTGAAAATGTTTAGAAATTTGGTACAATTTTTTATTGTTTAAAATATAGCGTTCTAAGATTTTTTTTAGAATGATATGATTACGTGTGTTTGAGGTGTATTGTAAATAAAATATTAAAAAAATAAATATATTAAAATTAATAAGATAACCCAAACTAACTATATAAGTTATATTATATTTTAAACATTACAACTGGGGATGGGCCATTACTTTTCGAGTTGAAGCCCGATATAACCCATGAAGGTATTCAAACTTAACTTATACAGTTGGGTTGGTTTAGTTTTATTGGGTTAGTTAGGTTAATTTGAGTTTGTCCACACTCTACTTCGCACTCAAAATGGCATAATCTTTTTTTTCTTGTTATGCTCGCCATGTTATTGACCAAATACATTCCTTATGCTTAAAACTTTATATTTTATCTCATGATTTAGGTTTTCTATGTATAGCCTCGTGTCATGTGGTATATCATATCCTAATTAGCTTTTCTCTAAATTAGAGCGATTTGTCCTTTAGTAAGAATATTATGTCTTTTCATTATTATTTAATACTAAAAAAAGATCATATCTTTTGTTAATTCATTAAATAAAATAGAAAAGGAAAAAATAGATCAATGAACCACTATAATCTTCCATTTAGCTTTCATTTTTTGAGTCTTTCACACACATTTTATATACCAATAAAGACGACTTATAACACATGTCAAGTATTAGAGAAAACCATACTCATCACAGGACTTGCTTAACCATAGCCTCCAAGGGTACTACTTTAAGCATAGGACCTCCTTTACTTTGTGTCATGTCAATCTCTCTTCCATCAACCTTTTCTGATTTAATGCTTTGGTACATTGATCCAGATGCATTTTTTTTCCATTCTCGCTCTACGACAGCGTTTTTAGGAGAAGGAATTACGATTTTGTCCCTTTCTTCATCTTCTTACTTCTTTTTTTTCAACGACGTTCCATCTTATACTATCAATTTTCATAACAACCTTGGCAGTCGTTGGTTACTTGAGTCCTTGAATTTATGGCAGAAAGATTCATACTTCTATGGGTTTTCCTTTTTCTCTCAAATTCAGTAAAATATCAATACTCCAATGAAGAAAGGGACATTTATAGATAATTCACAAAAGTAAAAAAAAAAAATCCTTATTTGTATTCCTTGCATTTTTAATTGATTATTTGCACATTTATATGGTGATTCTTTTACATACTGTCATAAGAGTATGTAAACAGAGATGCCTGTTTTTATTAGACAAAACAGAGTATACATACACATATTATGTAAACAGATATGTAAATTGTTTACATACTATGTTAGTATGTAAAACAATTTACATACTGGCAAATCTGGAGCTAAAACAATTTGCATATGAAAGAGCCATTGGTAAGATCAAGAGCAACATTCTGCTCCATTAGAAGATCAATAGCAGCATGGGAAAAAGCCACTGCCACTTGAATCCAAAATAAAAATATATATTTAAGTATTTAGAATTACGTGAACCACATAAATAATGGTAGCTAACTGTAAAATGTAAACACTTATCTTTGGATAGTCATCTTCTATTTCATTATTATTGTTGTTGTTTCTCATCTCTTTTTCTCCCTTTTCTTTTCAATCCACTTCTTTGCTTTCTTTTCTGTTTTCATATACCAAGTTGTTGTAGGATTAATAAGCATATATAAATCATATTCATCATTATAGCATCATGACTAAGTTAACTCAATAATTAACTTGATCAGTTTTTATAATTAATATTTATCTCCACTAAAAGCTTATTCTTTGTAATTTTTGTTTACATAATATGTAAATGGGTTTACATAGTATGTAAATTGGTTTACATAGTATGTAAACCAGTTTACATAGTATGTAACAAATAATAGTTTACATACAACAAGAAGCAACAAGATTTCAAGAAATCCCAGCTGCACTTTCAGCTGATTTTGAATCCTCTTCTGATCGAAAGCTCTCCTATATTTAAATTAACATTGAAGTAGAAACAATTGGTTCAGATTCTTCATATTTGAAATTTTCAATACTCTCATCTTGCTTTTTAAACAATAGACAAAGGACATAGGGACTCTGGATAAGGTGAATAACAACTGATAGTTAGAAACGAGATATAATTATTAGATAAGTTCTTTCTTGATAAGAATTATTAGATAATTGGTACGTATACAAAACCTTCTATTATTTTCTTTTCTCGAGAAAAAGAATCCAAAAAAAATAATAATTTAAACACTAGGTATATATATATATATATATACAGAGTCTGAGTCTTGGTGATGATCTTCTTCACTTGTGGAAGATGGAGGTCTTGAATCCTCAAAATTTCCAATGCTTTTATATACTATGTAAATTGGTTTACATAGTATGTAAACTGGTTTACATAGTATGTAAACTGGTTTACATACTTGGTGATAATCTTCTTCACTTATGAGAAGATGGAGGTCTTGAATCCTCAGAATTCCAATGCTTTTATATACTATGTAAATTTGTTTACATAGTATGTAAATTGGTTTAAATTGGTTTATATAGTATGTAAATTAATGTACATACTATATAAACCAATTTACATACCTGTATATATACTCTGTTTTGCCTAACAAAAACAGAGTATAATCAATTCTTGTTATTGTTGTGTTAATTTAGTTTAACATTATGGAGAACATTTCTTTTTCATTTGTGTTAATTAATTTACATACTAGAGAACATTTCTTTCCTCTGTATGTATGTAAACCAAGAAAAAAATTTCATGTGTCACTCACTTTGTTAGTTTGTCGACAAAATGGTATTATCTTCATTTTTTTTTTTTTGCTTTTTTGGTTTTGTTGAGTTGATCGTTTGAAAAATTGAATGGAATATAAATTCAAAACTCAAAGAGACAACTAAAGGGCAAAAATGTAAAATATTACAGTAAAAACGGCGACGTAAAACGATTTACGTTAAAACTGCGTAAATAATAATTTGCCTCTATAAGAGATCATTAAATCCCAAAACAAGCCCTCATTTAAAGCCCAAACGGCATTAACTCTAGAAATTTAGTCGGAACATGATTCTCAAATCTCTAGTGTTGAAAATTCTCTGGATCATCCCACAACTTATGGCCCACATTGTGTAAATATTTTTTAATTTTTTTTGTCATCGGTCATGTGTTAGTTTTTCTTAACCGTTCATTATCATATATATTTCTATTTCATCATCTTTAAAATATTATATTTATTTTCTTTCATTTAATTTATCCATTCTCATCAATTAAGCAAGCCTTATTTCATTAGGCCTAGTAGTTATTAACATATTATAGTGTAAACACGTTAATTTATTAGGTTATGTTAAGATCGATTAAATTTGACTTGAAATATTATCAGTTGTGTTCGAGTTAATGCTTATCAAATCGAGTTAATATCGAATGGATCCAAACGACCAATTTGACACAATTTGCTAACCCTAGTAACATCAATAATTAAAACAAGACAATCAACTCAAATTTAATCATTATTTGTGTAAAAAATAGCCACATAATTTGCAATATATAATGGGGAGTAGTACCTTATTAGTGTCTATATTAATATTTTAGTATTCATTGTTGCTTAAGTCCTTGAGTAGTATCTTCAAATACTTTAATTATTTAAAGAAAAAGTTGGGCACCAAAGATCTTGTAATTATTTTTTTAGGCTGTTTAATTCTCTAATTATTACATTAGGCACCAAAAGTGCCATAATTTTAAAAAAATGTCGCACCAATTTCGTTATTATGTACAAATGAGTACTTTAATCCCATAATTTTTTAGTTGGACACTTATAGTTCCCTTATTTATGAAAAATAGGCACTATTAGTTCTCAATTTTAATACTTTTGTTACGTTGGACTATGACTGCTTATTTTAAAAAATGATATGTTAAAATTGCTTATTTTTTTTAAAATAATAGGACTTATATTACATAACTCATAAATTACAGAATTAAAGTACTTATTTTGAAAACTTATGGGACCTTTGGTACCTAATTCAATATTTACGGGATTAATGTGCTAATTTAATAAAAGATTATAGGACATTTTTTCCATTATTCAAAAGTTATCCGTTTAGTCAAAAAATAAATATATACACAAAAAATTAAAGGTATTATAATCATTAAAAATTTTACTAATATTTTTACTCATTTTCTCTTTTTTTTTTCTTTCTTTCTTTTTTTTATAATTTTTTTCTCATTCTCTCTCCTTGAATTAAGCATTTATTGTTTATGATTTAGTATTTAAAGTTTAGGGTTTATAATTTAGAATTTTGAATTTAGGATTTAGTATTTAAGGTTTAGGATTTAGGGTTTAATGTTTATGGTTTAAAGAATGAAAAAAGAGAAAACAAGAAGGTAAAAGAGAAAAATAGAAAAAGATTAAATAAATAAAATATTAAAATGACTAAATTGTCCTTATTTTTTATGTACAAAAATTATTTTGACTAAAGTGATATCTTTCTACTAATATGGGTACTTTTATAGTACTACTAAAGAACTTAGACAATAATAGATACTAAAATAAAAATATAGATAAAAAAAAAAAAAATCAACCCTTATATAATGACAACTATAATTAACTTTACATTTTTTAATTGATAGTGAGCCTATTTATTTTCGTTAATAATATTATATCACATTATTTAAAATTTTACTTAAATTTATAATGGATGACAAAAAAAAAAAATCAAGTTAATTGCTTAGAGACATTTGTATCATGTATGCACAACAAAAGAATAATTCTATATTGTCGAAACAACAATACTACTACTAATGTGGATTGACATGTGATCATTATTTTTTTTTTAAATATATAAAATCATTAAATATATAATTCATATTACTTCAATGATGTTTCTAATGTCATGTTTAGTTCAGTGAATAAAAAAATAATAAGAATAATAATTGTAACATATTTAAATGAAAATGATATAATGTTATTATTGTATTTAGTTTGACAACTGAATCTAAAAAAGAATTATTATTGCAGGATTTGCAATTTCAATGGAAAGGAATACCTTGCATATTACCTTAATATTTTTATGTTCAATAAAGCTTAAATAATGTCATTTGTTAATTGTTATTTTTTCTTTTTAAATTACTATATTATTTAAAATTATTTTTAATACAATTATTACTTAATTTAAATATTAAAAAAAAAAAAATCAAGCATGAAACAAATATCCCTCACAATTTTGTTAATATTGTTAAAAGAACACTTCACAATTATATTTATAATCTTCAAGATACACACAAAAAAGAGAGAAAAGAGAAAAGAAATGGAAAAAAAAAATAATAAAGTTTGAAACTGAGCTCACCTCAATAAGCTGAATGGTAGAGCTACTTCTATTCAAAAGTAGAAAAGTTAAAGGGAGTAAAATGGACAGCAATAATGGAGGGAGAAAAAAAATAAGAGCAATAGTGCAACAATGGAGGGAGTCAAATAGTGAGATAACGGGTATTGTGAAGTTACAGCTGACGAATAAAATCGATTTAGGATTTTTGTTAAGTTGTGTTTTAAGGTAAAATTAAAATAATACATTTTCAATAAATAAAAAAATGAATGTAATGACTTTTATAAAAGTATGGTAGATGAAAGACTTTTTTACATGTATTTTAGTAATTATTTATCAATAATACAATCATATATAAAAATAACTAAATTTAATTATATTATCAACCCCTTTTATTCCAACCAAATATAAGAGGTTTTATATCCATATGGGAAGTTTTTTTATATCCCAAAATTACATTTGTACTAAAAAAATGAATTAAATAATTTTTTTAAAGGAAAAAGTAGCCCAAATTTACTATTTTTAATTAAAGTGTATTTTAAACTCGTATATATTTAAAGGAGTACTACAAATCTATTATTTTTAAAAAATGGTGGTAGAAGTTCATTACTTTTATAAAATAGATTTCTTGCGATATTTTTTTAAAGATAATAGGCTTGTAATATCCTTTCAAATAGATATAGATTTAAAATGTACTTTTGTTAAAGATAATAAACTTTCCTGTTGCTTCATCCTTAAATAACTAGGACCTAAACTTAGACATTTTACATACATGTTTATTTATTAATTACTATGAGATACACTTGATTTGTTCATAGGATCCAAGTATAAGAATTAGCAAAAAAAAATGGACATATTTGTAAGAATGAAACCATAGTAGTTACAAATAAAATTACTTGAAAAAGCAATGTTAAAATTGTACAAATTTATTTCTATTTTTATAAAATTTTATGATGTTAGTATTTCTCTTATTCTTAAAGAAAATACAAACTAGTCTGTGGAAGCTAACCAGAAGCATGAAAACTTTACAAGTGTTTGGATTAAAAAAAAATTTGAAAACTTTAAAAGTGCATAAAACAATTAAAGTAAAGAGTAAATGGTCAGAGTAATTCTTTTGATTAAATTTTAAGTATCATTTAATTTTTTTGCTTTAAATTATAATCATTTAATTATTTTAATTACTAAAAATGTGTCATTTCAATTCTTAACAAGTAGGTAATTAACGACAAAATTTAATATTTTATTATTATTTAGTGATTTAAGTAGTCATATAAAAAATGCATACATTTTTTAGGTTAAAAGTAAAAATTTATATTTAATTAAAAAAATACTTAATTAACTCTTCAAATTAGCAAAAAATAAAATAGAGGGAAATACATTAAGTGCCTTAAACACGTATTTAATGAATCCAAGTGTTTAAATGTTAAAAATATTAAAATACAAGTGCTTATAGTTATAATATTTGTTCTTTTATATCATATTTTGATAATAAAACTAATAAATGATATAAATTAATCTCATAATTATAACTAAAAATATTAAAAAGAGACCGTATCTTGAATTAAAATATAGTGTTTGTATGGACAGAGAGTTGACAAAAGTAGCAATCGTTTGACATTCGACAAAAGCGATATTTTTGACCGAGGTGGGATACGTCCGAAAAAAGTGCCTATTACCATGTGGTTGATCGGACTTTCACTGGATTACCGTATTTTATACCACAAGTTGTATTACAATCACACTGATATAGTAAACAACTAGCAAAAGTAAAAAGAAAAAAGAAAAAAGAAAAAAAAAAAGAGAGAGAGAGAGAATAACAAAATTAATACATTTTAAAATTTTTAATAACAAAATTAGCACATTTTATATTCAAACTTATATTTTTACAATTAAAAAAATGACTAATATGTCATTTTTTTAACACTCATTCAATTATAATTGAACGACCATAATTTAGACCCGTTCAATATTAAACGTTCAATATTTTACGTTCAATGTTATTGGAGTGCTAGTTTTGTTACTATAAATTTTAGGGGTGTTATTTTTAGTAATTTAAAAAAAAAAAAAAAAAAAACTGATATAGTAAATCGTTATTTATTAAAATAATAAGACTTTTTTCTATCTAAAAAAATAATAATAATTAGACTTAATTTTTTATAACTGTTAAGATCATACTCCAATTTATAATAAATAGACTTTTTCAAACAGAAATGAAATCACAGTGCCCTCAAACAAAAGCCTACAAGTCTATAACCATATTTTACATAGATACCTATATATTTACAGCTTAGTCTAATTTTCTAACTTCTTTGAATTATTTCTCTAGCAAAAAAAAAAAAAACTTCTTTGAATTATTTATTTATTAATTAGATTTAAAATTAGAGTAAAATGATAGAATAATTTTAAAAATATTTATTAATATAAAATTAATTAAATTATAATATATTTGTAAAAGTTTAGATAAAATTATTTTATTGTTAGAAAATATTATTTATCATAATTAAATAGAGTAATAAATTTGCCAAAACTTGCGTGCCAAATAGTGATTAGATATATCATTAAAATTTATGATATATTTATTAATTAATATATTTTTTAATTAATTATAATTTTATACAAAGTATCTACACCTAATATTACTTTCTTTCTTTCTTTTTTTCCCCTAGAATTAGCTTCTTTTTAGAAGGTTGAATCAGAAGGCTGCATGATTCTTGGAACCACGTAGGCTAAGGCTGACAAGGAGCAAAGAATAAAACAATTTTTTATTCATGAAAAAATATTACATTTTCTTACATGAACAACAATTTTAATATCGACTTTAACGTGTCTTATTAAAGCCAAGACATGAAGACAATTTTGTTTCTGTAGCAGTTTAGGCTTATTAAAGTTTCTTTTTATTTTGGCTTAAAATAAAAGATAATTAGTGGTTCATATTAATATGTAAAAGATGTATAAAATGATTGTTGGTCTTTTTCCTAATAATTTAAATTTTTTGAAAAATTTGTATCTCAATAATTTCTAAAATTATATTAGAATTGAAGGTTTTGTATTTAATGCCCGACCGTTTTTAAAATAATTAGTGACCAATAACTTTTAATAATATATTTTTTTTAATACAGCTTAAACATATAATTTGGTTAGGTGGATGGAATTACGATGCACAGAGTTCAAATAACACAAAATACTATTCAATTTAAAAATTTATAAACTAAAGAACACTTTTCATCTTAATCTTCGTGACATTTTCAATACTCAGGTCATTTACATGCATCTCAAATTTATAGAGCAATTTGTCAAATGAGGGTGCTACGTACATAGAACGGACAACTTTCAACACGCGTCACGATAAAATTCAACACAAAATTGGTACTTATAAATGGATTTGGATTTATGTTAAACAAGTTAGGTCCTACTATTTCAATTTTCAAACCATATTTGATTCTCTAACAAAAATTGCAGTATAATCCATGTAGACCGTTCAACTGTTTATTAAATAAAATGGGTTCAAATTTGCACTAAGGATGTAAACATGTAGACCGTTCAACTGTTTATTAAATAAAATGGGTTCAAATTTGCACCAGCCAATTGTATTGTTAGCAGGTCTATTCAAAAAAATCCAAATTTTTTTGTACCATTTTTTGTGTAACAACTTGTATACCACAATATACAACATATATGTGAGCAGAAGTTGCTAAGGTGGGAAGCCAATTTGCTTAAAATATAAAAAAAATTTGTATATTTATTAATTACTTATTGCTAGCACATACATTAATACACGAAAAATAGTACAGATGATCTAGAGTTGATTCAAAACGCGGCCAATGTATACATGTTTGATGAAAAAGTTTACATATTGATAAGTGTATAAAAATATTGTTGGTCATTCTCCTGCTTGCTTAAACTTTTGAAAAAGTTATTTTTAATCAAGATGTGATAAATTCTCCAATCTCTATCGATAAGAATCAAACTTAGAACTATGCATCAGATTTTATTGCACATGTATAATTCTGTTTGGCATACAACTCCAATATCTAACAATAAGAATCAAACTTAGAAATATGCATCAGGTTCTATTACACATGCATAATTTTATTTATACTACTGTAGTATAAAAAAATTGAGTATATCTTAAAAGTTAGATAGATTCAAATTTTTCTTACCTATCTATATAATTAGGTTTTATCCTTTTTCTCACTCTTACATTGATTCAATTTTATGTCTTACTCTCTCCAAAGTAGTAGTTGTACATATATTATTCCTGGTATATATATTATAAGAAGGAATGCATCCAACAAAGTAGTGTAAAGATTTTCCCTCCTATTTAATAGTTAATTGATAGTTTTTTTTTGTTAAAAAGATCTGAATATTATATATTATTAATAATAACGATTACAAGGTTCAAGTTTAGTCAGGTTATAGACGAATTTCATGAACTTGAAAGATGACTTCTATTTGGTCAACAAATGACCATCTTGAAATCTCATGGTCAGTACTCACTCTATTATTTTCTTTTGGTGTCCAAGTAGCCAACATGATAGTAAAAACATGTGTTATGACCTGAATTTATTTTAAGAATTTTACTTTAGCTTCCCACATGAAACTTGACTGGTCTGATTGTTGATGTAGTCAAGGATCGATTTGCAGTCCCCCTTGAGTATCATTGCTTTCACTCCAATGGCTTTCGCCAATCCAACCACAACTGTTATCGCTCTTACGTTTACAACTTCTAGTTACTTAAACTTTAAAATGCAACGATTAAATAAATTTTGTGCTTAATTACCATTTTATTTCTATTTGCTAGCATTCTGAAACTTGTTGCATGGTCCACATGCCTCTGCATCTGACAACATTTGCAGATAGTCGATAACGAAGTTCTGAATTTATGGTTTATTTAATTAGTGAATTATTTGTTGAATTAGATTAAGTTAATAATAATAATGCATTAGAATTTTTTGTTTGTTATTTTCTTACAGAAAACGTCTAGAGATTATCTTAAAGGCATAGGCAGCTACATAGACAAATTTATAGATTTGTCGATAGATACACAGATGTGTTAAATGAATGCAATTATAACGCAACAAAATTAAAGGTATCTATCCATATGATTCAGTAAGAATTGACAACTAATATTTTAAATTTTAACCAAAATCATATTATACAAAAACATCATGGTCTAATAGTAGTACACAATAACACATCAATTTATGGGTTCCACATGCTCCTACAAAGTTCCTAATTCATTAATCTAATTAGTTTTTAAGGGTTTATTTATATAATCTAATGGTCTATGCAAATTTTAATGTTCTTGCTTGATTGAATGGGTTCGTATCTCTAGCTTCAACTAACACACAGGGAATGCAAGCATGAACAAAGTCTATATATTCGTTGAAATCATTGAGGGTTTATTAATTTAATAATCTTTGTCTAGGAGAACCTAATCAAGTTTGATTAATTGATCAGCTGAGTGATTGAATAAGCAAATAATTGCATGAGAATATCGTACGCGTCTTTAAAATAAACATCCCCTAATTAATAAGTAACATCTCAAGAGAGATTATGGAATAACATATTTGCAATATCAATTGTGGAAGAATATTAGCAGAGGTATCAAATCAAATACAAAGTCTATTCAAATTGTATATCAACAATTCATAACATAACATATCACAACTGAAGTATGTAGTTAAGATCTTATCGACTAACAAATCAACTATTTTTTCTTCGAGATCACTTTTTGGTTACAAATGATTAAAAGATTCGTGTAGAAGAAAACAATCATAATAATATAGATATATTAAAAATGTTACGTTTACTTAACAAATTTTTTTTTTCAAATGATCAACACTTGGAATTGAGATAATTTGAGAATGTTTGTCTCAATATTCATGTTTATACAAGTTATCCTGACAATCAAATGATTTCAAAATGATGAGAATTAATATTATTATGATGCAGGACGGCTTCACAAATTCATCAAAATATGAAAACAATTAAAAAATAATAATAATAATAATAATAATAATAAGGAAGGGATAAACAAAATTTAGACTAACCAAACTCACCATTTGGCAAGCGGTTCTTCTATTTGTGTTATATAACAAATACAATGAAACTACTAACTAGGGAAGCACTCTACCAATATGACTAATTTAATAATACTACTTAACTAGACAACACTCTAGCAACTCTAGAGTAGACCAGTACTAAAAAATATATATATTTATTTACCATATAAAGAAAATAAGCATATATTTTTTCTAAAAGATTAAAAATAAAATTTTATATATAAAAAAATTTATATCGTATAATTAAACCTTATTTTCTAAGATTATGTTACATGAAATTGGCTTACATATTAATTATAGCCTAAAAACTACTAGATTCATACAAAAGCAATATAGGACTTAAAAACTTAACAAAACTAAACACTTCATACTCTTATTAACTTTCTTTTTTTTTTTTTTTATAAATAAAAACCATTTATCTTTTTTATCTTGTCACGCATGATATTATTTCTACTTGTGTGCCAAAAAGAATATTATTATGGTTAGATTTGAAAAATACCTTAATTAATTTAATTAAATTGTTTTAAAATATCCATTAAATTTTGAACATATGTTTTAAACTTTTTGAACAAGTGTTTAATCAATTATACTCCAAGGATTGATCTGTTGATGGTTGTAACTTGTAAATTACGTAATCTAAGGTGAGTTATAATGAGGAAAAGGAATTCGGTAATTTTGGAAGTTTTGTGCAGGGATAAATGAATTGTGTAAATAAATTATTTACATTATGACACAAGGTAAAATTATATACTTTCAATAATAAATTATTTTTTACTTTTTAAAATAATTTTGACACGTGTCACAAATTTACGTAGTGAATGCATCTAGCATTCTTCTTACCACCTTACATCTTAAAACTAGCATATCCCTTAAAAAAAAAAATTCTAAAAATTAAAAATAACTTCACAATAATAAATTATTACTTTATATTATCAATCTATAGTTGTACTTTTTTTGGCAAAGTATATTCAATCTGAGGCAGTATAATGTAGTACATACTACATAACATGCATCCTACTAAACATCATTATAATATTTCAGAAAATTTGGGATTAGAATCATGTTGTTTATTTGTTTAGTGCTTGCTCTATAATATTTTTTAGGGAGAGAGGATAATGATTTTTGAAAATGAGCTAGCTAATTTGCTCACCTATGAAGAGAATACTATTCAACCTCACAGAATTATAATTATCTACCGATTATAAATAACAACAACAATAACAATAATAATAATAATAGGAAATTAAAATAAGAAATTGTAATTCTTATTTCTTTATTTAGTTGTCACTATGAAATAAGTGTAACAAATTTATATTATCATCATATTACTATAGAAACATGGATATAATATTTTTTATGAAATTTTCAAAATTACCTTCTTTTCTTTTTTATTTTTTGAGAAAAAGTGTATCAAAATTACCTTTAATCTCCTCAAAATTAAAGGATGGATATATTTTTATATTATTTAGTAAAATCATATTAAATTATTTTCTTTAGGAGAAGAAATAACTATTCTTCTTATTTATAGAAAAACACAAATTCCTTCTTACAATGGAATTAATATTCGGAAATTTATCAAAAATAACACCCCTAAAATTTATAGTAACAAAACTAGCATTCTTAATAATATCAAACGTAAAATATTGAACGTTTAATATTAAACGAGTCTAAATTGTTTTCGTTTAATTCTAATTGAATGGGTGTTCAAAGAAAAATGACATATTAATTATTTTTTTTAATTATAAAAATATAAATTTAAACATAAAATATATAAATTTTATTATTATAAATTTTAAAGGGCGTTAATTTTATTAATTTTTCTTGATATTTTCATGGAAAATAAATTCATAATAACTGAGAGTCTGAAACATATATGTAAAGGAACAAAGAAAAATGAATAGCTATTTCATTATTCTATTACATCCCATCAATCGAACATGACGCTATGTCCAGCTCAATCTAACTTTTAATAATGATAATTATTTTATAAGTAACTTGAAAACTTATTTAATAAAATATATTTGTCAAAAATAATTATCATAATATTATTATATAAAACACACTTAAAGATAGTAGTTTTTTTTTTTTTTTCTGTAACTTACAAAAGAATAATAATCAAAAGACAATAGGGTAGGTATCAAAATAATAATTTTTTTCTATATATTTTAGCAATGAGATTGACTTAAGAAAATCATACATTTTATATGAGCATTGTGCTGTATTAAACCAAAATTAAATATATTGTTTTTTTAAATTTTTCGAAACTATAAATTAGACATTTTATAAGCGAATCAACTCAACTTATTTTAAAAAGTCATAATATTTAGAAGAGTTAGATTGAGCTATATCTTGAGTTTAATCTGAACAAGCGCTTAGAGTTTGGAAAACTCATCTCATGTTACTCTACAACTACCACCGATAAAAATAATAATAATAACTTTTTGGTTTAAAGTTGATCAACCCTGGTATCAATGTTGGGCATAGTTATTCAGAACTCAAAAAATTAAAAGAAAAAGCGTCATATTATTATTTAAATTTCAACACCCTTGGCATGGTGTTTTAACTATAACCTATTGTAGACTTGGAAGAATACATTAGATTTATATAATATGCAAACATGTAAGTAGATTTGATTTGAAGGTAATTAATACGAAGAAATTAATGGACCATTACCATAATAATGGTCTGTTAAGATATAATTAATACGATGAAGAAAACTAGCTATATCAGTTGTCACAAATTGGTAGCAACAGTTGATGGAGGGCTCAATAGAAACATGGAGGAGGAAAACGGGATCTTCATGTAAACGAAATCAACCTTCTTCTACAACTTGCCTATTTTATTATATTTTTATAGAAGCATACGTGATTATTGTTACAATTAAATTGAATGAAAATTAAAGTCAAAAGAAAAAAAAAAAAAAAAAAAGTAGGAAACGGATGGAAATTGAATCAAATTGAAGTCAAAGAAAAATAATAGGAAACGGATGGAAATTAAATCAAAGAAAAATGGTAAATTAATAAAAATAGCACTCCTAAAATTTATAGTAACAAAACTAACACCCCAATAATATTGAACATTCAATATTGAACGTTCAATATTCAATTTGAACGTTCAATATTAAATGAGTGTAAATTATCGTCGTTCAATTCTAATTGGATGAATGTTCAAAGAAAAATGACTTATTAATCATTTTTTAATTGTGAAAATATAAAGAGGTGCTAGTTTTGTTATTAGAAGTTTTGAGGGGTGTTAGTTTTGTTATTCTCCCAAGAAAAATAGTAGGAAACAGATGGAAATTGAATCAAAGAAAAACAGTAGGAAACGTTTTCCTCATTAATTCTTTGTGCCTGTTTGGGCTATTTTCCTCTGTCCTTTTCTTTGAGCCGTTCGGTTCATTATTTGATTTTATTACCTTTTGGGCTCTCTTATGTGTATATATATGAGATGCAATAGAGAAGAAAAACACAACACACGACATCAAAAAAGGAAAAAGAAAGCATAAATATTTTTTGTATTTTCAATCTAGAATTAGGTTTCATTTCAATAGAGTTCAGACACAAGAAAGTTCGTCCGAGCAGTAAGTTAGTGGTGTCTAATTTCTGCTTGTAGATCGTTTTATCCTGGGAGATAAGTTTCCGGAGTACTCAAACACCCACGGTGAGCGAAAAAATTATCATAAGGAAATCGTGTGTTACACGGTACTCGGTCATTTCTAAACTTTATCTTCTTTATGTTATTTAAATTATGATTTATAAATTGTATGTATTTTATTTCTGTAATGTAATTATAATTTAAATAAATACAATTTTATTTCTAAATTGTTTGTCCAGTACATTACTTCTTACAATCTTAAGATAATTTTATTTTTTTCTCAAACTATTTTCTGGACAAACACTCACGTTTTTTACTACACTTTGTTCTCTGACTAGTGACTATTATTACGTTTCTTTATTGTCACTTACTTTTCCTTTGTTATAACTTGATATTTGATTACTGCTCATTACCTTTCTTTATATTTGTAATTAACATTTGCTTATTTGCAGATTATTATAATTTTAGTAATAGTTGGTGACCTTTCTATACTGCTAATTCTTTCGAACATATATTCTAATTATGTTACTTTTATTATTTCTGCTTAAAATTAATTTACGTCTTTGCTCTTTTTTACTAAAAAAAATTGAGAACTGATATTTATGTTAATTAATATTATTACTTAAAATTTACTTGTACCTTATTTCATTGAAAATTAATATTTTGAGTACTAAATTTGCTGTGTATTTTATAATGTATAACTCATTATTTCATGATCTATTTTAATTGATTTAATATCAATTTATTCAACAATTTTTAATTTACGAATGGTCTTCTAACATACCTTGCTGTTATTTGTTCAAAAAAAAAAAAAAATTGAAAACTGGAAACGTGTATGTAACTCCTTCATCCTGTTGCAATTGCTTTTACTTTTTTAATAATATATTAATTAACTCATTTCTAAGTTTCTTTATTACTTTTTAATATATTTCTTTTGCAGATTCATTATTAAAACTCCAATTTCAGTTTTATTTTTATTACTTGTAATCTAACAAACTTTTATATGTATTATTCCTTTTACTTTATAGTACTACTACTATTTTACAATTTGGTGGTATTGTAAATACCAAATAATTATTTTGCTGTTATTTGTTAATTAAAAAAAATTAATTACTATTTTTTTTAACATAATTAAACTTGATAATAAATATTTTAATTATTTTGCTGTTATTTGTTAATTAAAAAAAATTTGATTACTGTTTTTTTAACATAATTAAACTTGATAATAAATATTTCTTGTTTCTTATTGCTATTGTTTATAATAGTACAATTTTGTTGCTTTAAATTATTTTCCTTTAATTATTATTAATTTAAAAAAAAAACTGCAACTGATTTTATAAATAATAATAATTCTTTAATTCTTATAAGTTGTTCTAAGTCGTTTATTTGTATCAATTGTTGATATTATTTTGATAAACAATACCAATATTATTTGAAGGTTTTAACACTTTGGTTATTGAAATTATTTTTCAGAATATCAAAAAATGACTTCTGAGATTTTCACTGTGAATGTTGCTAACCCTTCTGTGGGTGGTTCAAATGTGAACAAAATGGTGAGGCCTACTGTGGCTCACGGGGTTACCCCAATGTTACCGGTTTCGGTTCCTTTGAACCATGCTGTGGCAGAGAAACCGAAGAAGTTCAATGGATTGAATTCCAAGAGGTGGAGGAGTAAGATGTTATTCTATCTTACCACCTTGAACCTAGCAAGGTTCTTGACTGAAGAATCTCCAAACAACCTGAGGGTGAACAAGATTTTCAGTCTACTAATGCTATTGAAGTATGGAAGCATTCTGATTACTTGTGTCAGAATTATATTTTGAATAGCCTAAGTGACTCCTTGTACAATGAGTACAATAAGGAAAAGACGGCTAAAGACTTGTGGGAGTCATTGGACCGGAAGTATGAAACAAAAAATGCCGGTGCCAAGAAATTTTTGGTTGGTCGCTTTCTTGATTATAAGATGGTGGACAATAAACCAGTATGCAGTCAAGTACCTGAACTCCAAGATATCTTAACAGAGATGCATGAGAAGGGATGGTACTGAGTGAGACCTTCCAAGTTGCAGCTATTATTGAGAAGTTGCCCCCTTCATGAACAGAGTTCAAGGCCTACCTTAAGCATAAGCGAAGGGAAGTGTCTATGAAAGACCTGCTTGTAAGGTTCAAAGTGAAAGAAGACAACAAGGCTTCTTCCAAAAGGGGTAATATCCCATCAGCACCCAAGGCTAACGTGGTGGAGCATGGTTAAAGCTCCAAGCACAGCAAATATAAAGGCAAGGGTAAGGGCAAGCTGAATAAGGTTCAAAGTTGAAACCTAAGGAAGCAACTTTTAAGAAGTCAAGCTTCAAGGGTACTTGTTTTAACTGTCAGAGGACAGGGCACAAATCTCCAGACTGCACATTTCCAAAGAGAAACAGAAACCGTGAGGCAAACATGGTGGATGACACTCAAGACTTTTCTGATAGTGACTTGTGTGCAGTCGTCTCTGAAGTGAACTTGGTTGGGTCCAACCCAAGGGAGTGGTGGATTGACACTAGTGCGACCAAACATGTCTGCTCAGACAAGGGGCTATTTACCACCTTTGAAGCTGTCAAGGAAGGTAAAAAACTATTCATGGGCAACTTTGCAACTTCAGCTGTTGAAGGGCAAGGAAAAGTTGTACTGAAGATGACTTTTGGAAAGGATCTGACTCTGAATAATGTGTTGTATGTACCTGAGATTCGTAAGAACCTTGTGTTTGGTTCATTGTTGAATAAACATGGCTTTAGAATTGTATTTGAGTCAGATAAGGTCGTGTTGACTAAAAGGGTATATTTGTGGGCAATGGATATGCTTGTAATGGGCTTTTTAAGCTTAATGTAACAACTGTAATGCCTAAAAAAATTAATAAAGTTAATTCTTCTGCTTACTTGCTTGAGTCTTCCAATCTGTGGCATGGTAGACTAGGTTATGTTAATTATGAATCTTTGCGTAGATTAATTAACATGGAACATATACCCTCTTTTCAAATTGATTCCAAACACAAATGTGAAACTTGTGTTGAAGCGAAAATGACAAGGTCATCGTTTCATTCAATCGAAAGGACCACTGAACCTCTTGATTTAATCCATAGTGATTTATGTGATTTAAAGTTTGTTTAAACAAGAGGTGGTAATAAGTATTTTATTACTTTTATCGATGATAGTACAAAATACTGCCATGTATATTTGCTTAAAAGCAAAGATGAAGCTATAGAGAAATTTATTCTCTATAAAGCAGAAGTTGAGAACCAACTCAACAAGAAAATCAAGGTACTACGAAGTGATCGTGGTGGTGAGTATGAAGCACCTTTTGGTGAGTTCTGTGCAGAACATGGAATCATACATGAAACCATAGCACCTTATTCGCCTCAGCAAAATGGAGTAGCTGAGCAAAAGAATCGTACCTTGAAGGAAGGGTACCTTCCTATAAATATTTATGAGTGTGGGGGTGTCTTGCTAAAGTAGTCGTACATATACCTAAGAAGGTAAAGATAGGTCTGAAAACAATCGATTGCACTTTTATTGGATATGCACATAACAGTAGTGCTTATCATTTTCTTGTGCATGAGTCAAAGATTCCAGACATACACAAGAATACAATAATGGAATTAAGGAATGCATCGTTCTTTGAACATGAATTTTCATGTAAATTCCAAGGGAAATCGAGTTCGTCTAAACGAACTTATAAGACTATGAATGAAGATAGTCATGAACAAGAATCTGAACAAAAGGTTGAGGTTGAACCTAGACATAGCAAAAGAGTTAGGACAGAAACGTCCTACGGTCTAGATTTTCTGACTTATTTGCTAGAAAATGAACCTCAAACCTATGAAGAGGCTGTAAACTCTTCTGAAGGTCCTCAATGGAAAGAGGCCATTAATAGTAAAATTGAGTCCATTCTGCAAAATCACACTTGGGAACTAGTCAATTTACCTCCAGGTAGTAAAACACTAGGATCCAAGTGGATTTTTAAGAGAAAACTTAGACCAGATGAATCAATAGAAAAGTACAAGGCCAGGCTTGTAATTAAGGGTTACAAACAACGACATGGCCTTGATTACTTTGATACTTATTCTCCCGTGACGAGAATAACATCCATTAGGATGATAATTGCTATCGCAGCTTTGCGAAATCTTGAGATACATTAAATGGATGTTAAGACAGCCAAATGGAGATTTAGATGAAGAAATCTACATGGATCAACCTAAGGGTTTTTCTGCCCTAGGGCAAGAAGGAAAGGTCTGTAAATTGGTGAAGTCATTATATGACTTGAAGCAAGCACCAAAACAATGGCATGAAAAATTCGATAATGTCATGAAGACAAATGGATTTAAGATCAACGAATATGACAAATGTATATACGTCAAGGACACTGAAGATGGTTATGTCATCTTGTGTCTGTACGTTGATGACATGTTAATTGTAGGTAGTAATGATCAAATGATCAAATCTACCAAAAATATATTGAATTCAACGTTTGACATGAAAGACATGGGACCCGCTGATGTAATTCTAGGAATTAAGATATCAAGGATATCAAGCGGTCTCATTCTTAGTCAATGTCATTATGTTGACAAAATCCTTGAGAGGTTCAATAAAGGTGATTCTGGTATTGTTAGAACACCAGTAGATATTAATCTGTACCTATCCAAGAATAGAGGTGAGAGTGTATCTCAACTTGAATATTCTAGAGTAATAGGAAGTCTTATGTACTTGAGTTGTACAAGACCGGACATAGCTTACGCAGTCAGTAAACTAAGTAGATATACCAACAATCCAGGATCTGACCACTGGAAAGGTATTACTAGATTACTTAGATACTTAAGATACACATGTAGCTATGGACTGCACTACACATGATATCCAGCTGTATTAGAAGGATATAGTGATGCAAACTGGATATCTGATATGAAAGACTCTAAGTCTACCAATGGATATGTGTTCACATTGGGTGTGTAGCTATTTCATGGAAAGCATCTAAACAAACTTGCATAGCTAGATCCACGATGGAATCTAAATTCATCGCTTTGGATAAATGTGGCGAAGAGGCCGAATGGCTACGCAATTTCTTAGAGGACATTCCAAAATGGCCTAAGCTTGTGCCTGCAATCTGCATCCATTGTGATAGTCAATCTGCAATTGGTAGGGCACAGAGCAACATATATAATAGTAAGTTTCGACATATACGTCGCAGACATAATACCATTAGACAACTACTCTCAACTAGGGTTATTTCTATTAACTATGTGAAGTCAAAAGATAACATAGCAGATCCGTTAACTAAAGGGTTAAAACGAGAGTTAGTTGATAAGTCATCGAAGGGAATGGGACTGAAGCCCATGAAAGAAAAAGGATTTATAAAGGAAACCCAACCTAGTTGACTAGAGATCCTAAGATCTAGGTTCAAAGGGACAACCTAGTTGTAAAGACTTGGTGAGATCACTGTAGGGGTTTACCCTTAAGTCCATTCCTATGATGAAAAGCAGTGATACCCGTAAGTATAGGTTAAGCTAATGCTTTTAATGATTCTTACGAAGAGAATACCGAGCGGAGTACAATGGGTTACTCTTTGCGGTCTACTCTTATAGTTAAGAGATCACCTATGTAAAAGAGAAGTGGGGCCGCTTCGAAAGGGAACTGTGCAGGGCTCAATTCTTTAAAAACTCCCACATAACCAGGCGTGTGTTCATGGCCAAAACGAACACAATAGTGAGAACTGAATTGTGTCAAGAAAGACTCATGTGTGAAATATGTCATCATTTACATAAACGACAGAACAGTTCAAAGACATTGTGTCTACTGGTCAGTTAGTAAGGTAAATATATTCTCACAAGAGAAGGTTCAAAGGTTAATACCTACCTATCCTATGCAGGTTTCGAACTGTTGAACTCTATTTTCGTGTCAAAATTGGTTTGAAATCTCGATCAATTTACATTCATGTGGGGGATTGTTAGAATTAAATTGAATGGAAATTGAAGTCAAAAGAAAAAAAAATAGTAGGAAACGGATGGAAATTGAATCAAATTGAAGTCAAAGAAAAACAGTAGGAAACGGATGGAAATTGAATTAAAAAAAAACAGTAGGAAACGTTTTCCTCATTAATTCTTTGTGCCCGTTTGGGCTGTTTTCTTCTATCCTTTCCTTTGAGCCGTTCGGCTCATTATTTGATTTTATTACCTTTTTGGCTCTCTTATGTGTATATATATGAGATGCAATGGAGAAGAAAAACACAACACAAGACATCAAAGAAGGAAGAAGAAAGCATAAATATTTTTTGTATTTTCAATCTAGAATTAGATTCCATTTCAATAGAGTTCAGACACAAGAAAGTTCGTCAGAGTAGTAAGTTAGTGGTGTTTAATTTCTGCTTGTAGATCGTTTTATCCTGGGAGATAAGTTTCTGGAGCACTCAAACACCCACGGTGAGCGAAAAAATTATCTTAAGAACACCGTGTGTTACACGGAACTCAGTCATTTCTAAACTTTATTTTCTTTATGTTATTTAAATTATGATTTATAAATTATATGTATTTTATTTCTGTAATGTAATTATAATTTAAATAAATACAATTTTATTTCTAAATTATTTGTCCAGTACATTACTTCTTATAATTATTTCGGTGAATAAAATCCCTTAATTTTAGCACAGTATTCACTATCCAATTTTCTTTGAAAATATAACATGATTTATTATTGTTTCGATTTATCTGTTGTCAAAGTTAATAAAGCTTCAACGACTTTTTTACTTTTAAACATTATGTCAAAAATATAATAGGGGTCCTCTCATATTTGTAATCAGATTTATATTTTATAAAATATAAGTCAAATTTTATTTGTTACAATCCAAGTAATTAACTTTTTCCGTAAATAACTAATCTTTACAACCAAGTTGACTATCTGCCATTCGTGTTGTTTGATTACCAATTATTTACTATTTACTATTGCTTAAGTTGAATTTCAACTACTGCTAGTCAAAATATCAATTATAGAATAAATATTTTATTCACAAATAATTAAAATTTAAATTATTCAAAAAAAAAAATTTGAACTTTTATATAAAAAATTTATTTTTAAAAATACTCCAATAATGGTAACTAATTAGCCGCCGTGACGGAAATAATCACTGAAATTCCTAAATTGTGATTAAATAAAATATATATTAATATTATATTTTAATAATACACTATACTTTCTAACATAAGTTTTTTTTTTTTTCCTTCCTTTTCGTTTCCCAAGCTCCATAGGATTCCTATCTTGTTGTAAACATCATATTAAACAATTTACAGGCCTACAAACTTCTTCTTTTTTTTTATTTTATAAATAATTAGACAAGTTATTCTTAATTTAATTTATAATCATTCTCAGTTGATAGCGAGGCCAACAATGTTGTTGTATTGTAACTGTCATGACGTAGAAACAAATACAAAAAAACCTTTCCTATAACCTAATGATAAAAATTCTTACAACAAAAAGCCTATGTAGACATAGCATGCATATATCAATAGAACATAGACAATGCAGAATTTACAAATGATATATATATATATATGTATGTATATAAACAGTGCAAAATTTACAAACGATATGTATGTATGTATATATATATATATATATATTTTTTTTTTGTTCAAAAGGATAATTATATTTAAAATAAATAAAAAAATTTAGAAAGCAAAACACTCAAAAGTCGGGCATGTGTGATGACCTGCACTAAATAATTTCTTTCTACATAGTTATCTTAATTTTTTGGATTTTTTAGTAATAGTGCTTTGAAATATAATTAGTCACTTTTTAAAAATATTTTTTCATAATAATTATTGGTTTGATTTTTTTTTCTTTTCTGAAATTCGTTATTTTCAATTCAACTTTAAATGATTTTCTTTCACTAATCAAAAGGCTAATATTCTCCCCCTAATGCAGCACAAAAAAATTGCATTAGATTAGCTTCATAGCTTTGACCGTCTCTAAGTTACAACTCACAAGTCACAAAATAACATAATTTAGCCGGCAGCTGGCTATCGCTATCAAAGAGGCAAATTCAAAGCCAATGCTTATCTGGCATTAATTCTTGGCCCGCATGTCTGTCCCTAATAGCCCATTGACGTGTCGTGGGGCCAATTATGTCTCTTTCTTGCACGACACTTTTTGTGACAAGTATTTCTCGTGTCCGCTCGTACCAACTTACATACGTCAGCTTCCGTCCTCCACTTTGTCTTTTCATGTCGTGGCGAAACATTTATACGAGTCACTTAAAAAAAATTTATATTAATTTTATTATATAAAATTATAAATGTATCTGTATATAAAAGATGTAAATATTATTAATATTTTTTAAAAAATTATTAAAATACATCAAATATTCATGCAATATGTTGATATAAAAAAATTTGCTTGACTTGAAGTATGACTGGCACTTGAACAATATTGCCAAGACTATGTAAAAAGTTATATACATTAAGATATCATAAATCAAAATTACGAGATGTTAAAGTAATCCTAAAAACATATGTAATGAATTATATTAAGAAATATTAATTAATATATAATCATAAAAAAAGTATTTTTATGTCATTTAAGTTTATATATGATTAAGTTATTCAAGTAATTTTATCTTTAAAAAATATATTTTTTTAAATTTTGGAAAGAAAAAAATTTATGTACAATATTTTTTAACATAAAAAAACATATATGTAATATGAAAAATAAAATATGTGCTTGCAAGTGAGGTTAAAAAATAAACTTTATTTAAAAAATGAGTTATGATATATAATTTAACTTTTTTTATTTTGTCATGAAAAAATATATTTTTCTATAATTGTCTTATACCCACTATGTCACTACTCAAAATTAAACTAAGTATTCTATTACTTATCGGAGGAACTTTTATATAAATCTAAGTTCATTAAGTGAAAATTTTCTTACATGAATTTATTTATTTACACATAAACTATTATATTTTAATATAAGTATTAATAATATCTTTTTTAAATTATCAAAAAATTTATGAACATGGTGTAAAAATAAAAATTCTATAATTATTGTGGATCTCAAACAGACTTGATATCTATTTTCATATATCACAACTAATTAAATTAGACACATTGGTACAAATCCAAATTGAATTACTCTTTCGCCATTCACAAACCGCTATATAAGGCCAACTCGTTCGCAAACCCAAAACCACACAAGAAACCAGTACAACTGCTTTATAATACTTCTCTTTCAGATTAGACGCTTAAGATCATAATAAGAGTACCATTCATTTAATCGTTCTCAATTTTCAACCGTTTGATAATTTCTTAACGTCCATCATGGCCGTTCTTTCAACAGCCTCTCCACTAGGTCCACCGGCATGCGAGAAGGACGCTAAGGCCCTGGAGTTTATTGAGGAAACGACTAAGAACCCTGATGCGACTCAAGAGCGAGTTTTGAGCGAGATACTGAGTAGAAACGCCGAGACTGAGTATCTCATGCGATTCGGACTCTACGGAGCTACAGACCGTGACACTTTCAAGTCTAAAGTTCCTGTTGTTACCTACGAAGATCTTCAACCTGAGATACAACGTATTGCTAATGGCGATCGTTCTCCCATCTTGTGTTCTCATCCCATTTCTGAGTTCCTCACCAGGTAATGCATTAAACTCCCTTTTTTTATTTTTTTTTTTAAATATTCAAAATTTAGTATCATATCATCAGTTACTAATGGTGCTAATTCACTTAGTAGTTTGTCATAAGACTCACCTAATTTTCGTTTGATCTAAAGAAATACTACCGAAGAATAGTAACACGAGACATTTTCCTAAATTTTATGTATTGCAGCTCTGGAACTTCTGCTGGTGAGAGGAAATTGATGCCTACCATTCATGAAGAGTTGGACCGTCGCCAACTATTGTATAGTCTTCTCATGCCAGTTATGAACCTGTAAGTAGTATTTCATAAATTATCAGAAGAAAATATATGTACCTTACAATAAAATAATTTTTCCCTTTATTAAATATTAATTTATTCTTTTAATTTTATATTAATGAAATAATAAATTAATGGGTCTCTCACAGATACGTGCCGGATTTGGACAAAGGCAAAGGTCTATACTTTTTATTTGTAAAATCAGAAACAAAGACACAAGGAGGTCTATTGGCACGTCCAGTTTTAACAAGCTACTACAAAAGCGAACACTTCAAAACAAGACCATATGACCCATACATGGTTTACACAAGCCCAGACGAAGCAATCCTTTGCCCTGACTCATTCCAAAGCATGTACTCTCAAATGCTTTGTGGACTACTCATGCGTCTTCAAGTCCTTCGAGTCGGTGCCGTATTTGCCTCTGGTTTACTCAGAGCCATTCGTTTCCTTCAACTCAATTGGAAACAATTAGCCCAAGACATTTTAACAGGAACCCTAAACCCTAAAATCACCGACACTTCTATCAGAGAAACAATTTCCAAAATATTGAAACCCAACCAAGATTTGGCTGATTTCATAACCAAACAATGTTTGGGAGAACATTGGGGGGGAATAATAACAAGAATTTGGCCCAACACAAAATATCTTGATGTAATTGTTACTGGTGCAATGGCTCAGTATATCCCAACCCTTGATTATTACAGTGGTGGTCTACCAAAAGCTTGTACTATGTACGCTTCTTCAGAGTGTTATTTTGGACTTAATTTGAAGCCCATGTGTAAGCCTTCCGAAGTTAGTTACACAATTATGCCAAACATGGCTTACTTTGAGTTCATGCCAATAGACCCAATCATTCTATCTCGTCACTCGCCGACTCAACTCGTTGATTTGGCTGATGTTGAGGTGGGTAAAGAGTACGAACTTGTGATAACTACTTATGCTGGACTCTGTCGTTATAGAGTTGGTGATATTCTACAAGTCACAGGATTTTACAATTCTACCCCTCAGTTTCGATTTGTGAGGAGAAAGAATGTTTTATTGAGTATTGACTCCGACAAGACTGACGAGTTAGAGTTACAAGTGGCTATTGAAAATGCTTCTGTACTGCTCAAGGAGTTCAATACAAGTGTTGTGGAGTACACAAGCTATGCTGATACCAAAACAATCCCAGGACATTATGTGATATATTGGGAATTGTTAGTGCAAGACCTGGTTAACTCGCCGAGTTATGAGGTGTTAAATCAGTGTTGTTTAGCTATTGAGGAGTCACTTAATTCAGTTTATAGACAAGGTAGAGTAGCTGACAATTCAATTGGACCACTAGAGATAAGGGTGGTGAAAAACGGTACGTTTGAGGATTTAATGGATTGTGCTATTTCGAGAGGCGCGTCGATTAATCAGTATAAGGTACCAAGGTGCGTGAACTTCACGCCCATCATGGAATTACTTGACTCAAGGGTTGTTTCGGTGCATTTTAGCCCATCTGCGCCGCAGTGGACTCCAGAAAGACGTCGTTGAAGACCGTGACCACACCAACCCATAAAAAGCCAAGATACAGAATCTGTTGCTTGTTTGTTGAACGTCCTTAGCTTTAAAAAGTTTTTTTTTTTTTTCTTGCATTGTTGAAATCTGAAATGTCTATGTCTGTGAAATAAGTTCAATTAATCTGATATAATATTTGTTAGTGCTTATAATGTTGGGTTTCGTCCTTTCATGTCGTTGTATTTGGCTTTTCTCAACTTTTCCTTGAAGTTGAGGAAAAGACGTTGTTAAAAGTGAAACGTAGCTAGCTAGCTCTACATTTGATTTTCACAGCTCTAGGTACTATCTATTATGTGGTAATAAGCTTTGTAAATCTCTATGTTTCTGCTGTTTTAAGGCTGTCATTGTTTGTTTAATATTTTTGTTAAAAATAATTTGTTAGTTTAAGCTTAATATCAACTCTCCAGGTGTGGATTTTTTGTGCATGGATGTTAATGCACGTGCTATATATTCTTAGATGTTAAGTAGGTTTTGAATTTAAGGATATATTATTCTCTGGCACTATTTTTTTAATAGCTAATAATTAATTGTTTATTTTTTATGTTAAACGGTAATTATTGTGACTAACTTATACAATTATTCTATAAGAAAAAAAAATTTGTTAAATTATTGATGCTTTACTTGATTGAAATAAATGACGTTGCAGAACAGTATAGAGATTTTATCCAAATTTATTCATTTGGATCCCAAAATAGAAACAGTTTCATTTATGGTAGTTTTAGCAGTTTTTAATCGAAAATTTACCAAAAATAACACCCTTAAAATTTATAGTAATAAAATTAGCACCATCAATAACATTAAATATTTAATTTGAACTTGAAATATTGAACGAGTCTTAATTGTCGTCGTTCAATTCTAATTGAATGAATATTCAAAGAAAAATGACATATTAATCATTTTTTTAATTGTGAAAATATAAATTTGAACACAAAGAGTGCTAATTTTGTTATTACAAATTTTAAAAGTTGCTAATTATATTATTTTTTTTCTTAATTTTGAAAACTACAGTAACTCTTGCCCTAAAAGATCATAATTAGATTTTGTCAGTTCTGACAATTTCCTTTCAAGCAGTATCAGCTATGGTCAATTTTTCAAAATTTATGTTTTTATTAAAAACATTGATTTTTAGTAATTTTAATTTGTTGTAATCTCTATTTTATTACTTTGATATTTTCCTTTTGAAACCTCTGAGTTGTGACCTTTAAAATGAGATTGCAACAAAGGTCAAATAGCTTTTGATAAATAACATTTTAGAATTCTATCATCAAATAATTTTACTCTTTGAAAGTTTTAGTTTACCAATAATCGTAAGCAATTCAAAGGAGAAGTAAGAAGGTGCTTGTTTCCATTGAGTTTCATTCTTTGTTGTACATGCGGTTAGCATCAATTATTTATTTATTTTTGCTAAAATGTATTAGTGTCATGAGTTGTGATATGGGCAATATTCCAGCTCTCAGATCGATTTAACAAGCGACTCTGAATGGGATACTACTACGGTCCCACGAAAGTGTTTAGTCATATGAACCATTAGCTTAAAATGCTACAAAAGCTTAATCTGTTTTGGCGATGAGATGACTTGATGAAGTTCAATTAACCAATTAAACAAAAATATTCGAGTTTTAACTCAAAAAAGACACATTTGTTGCTAACTTGTTTATGATAAAAGAGAAATATTAAATACGTATGCATTTGTACTCATATTAATTATAATATGTTATACCAAATATTCTCAAAAATTTCATAACTTCGTAATTTTGAATTATATAATTTGTCATATTGAACACCATAACTAGTATAAATTAAAATTTATGTGTCATTAGTATTTCTCTCAATATAAAAGAAATACTAATCTCATATAAATTTAAATTTATTTTTGCACTCACATATCTAATGATAACGTGTCGTGCGTCAAAGTTATTTTGAATATTAAAAAATTAATTTATTTTTTAGATAATATTAATAAATGTGATAATATAAAATATATTAATATATATAAAAATTGATACAAACTTGTGTGTGGTTACCAATTACTCTCAACATAAATGGCCACTGCAGCAATCCTTGGCTTTAGGCCACTCGTGAAAAGATAAAAGAAAATGACTTGAATCATAAGAGATTACATAAAAGATGTAAACTGCATATTCACGCACATATATATACACATGTCTATTAATAGACACTTCTTTCTCTCTTACGATTTTTCATTCTGTAGTTTGATCTATATTAATATGTCAGCATGGTTCATACTATTGAATTATTTTTTTTTAAATACATGCAAGAGGGGATTTCCTTTCAAAAGAATTTATCTCCTATAAATATTTTACTTTTAACTTCTTTATTTTTCTCTCTTTCTTTTCGTTTAGGTAGATATTCTCCATTTTTGGTTGTAAATTTTCATGGTTTCTTTGGATTAGTCCACTTTGCATTGTTCGTGCGCTGTTTGCAAGTGTGCTTGTAGGTGAATTATGTTATGTGTTGGTGGCTATATTATTTTCCTTGTGCAAGATGTTCATGCACCATATTGGTGCCTTCTTCAATAGCATATTTAGTATCGAAAGCCTGAAATTTGGAATTTCTTCATCTTCTTTTTTTCAAGCAATTTGCTCTCCATTTCAAGCCTTTGTTGTTCGATTCTAATTCATATTTGAATTATCAAATTTATGTAAACTTTTAAAAGTTTAGATATATGTAAGTAAATTTTTAAAATTTTAAGAAATAAATCATACTAAATGTTGGACATTAAAAACACATGGCTTCCATTGGTTAATTTAGCAATATGGCCCGCAGCTTAGCCCAATAAACATTGAGTAAACAGATAAGCCGAGCTATTAAATAAGCGACCATTAGATAACTCAGCGCTAAATATTTCCAAATTATCCTATAAGAGATAATTATAAACAAATATACTCTCGATATAAAAATAAGTCTATTTTTTTGATAAGTAACTGCCAACAAGTATATCTTTTTCCCCTATATTTATGCACCTTTATGCATTCACACACATGTCTTATGTTAATAACACAAAACCAATATTACACATAGCTTATATATCCTTTTTATCTACATTTATTCTTCATATTATATATCACATAGTTGTGTCTTAGGCCTCTTCCATTATCGATATTACTCAAATTGACTTAAATATTAAAGAATCAAAAGCCACCACACTCTGTAGTGGTCCGAAGTTTTGGAGTATTGTTTCTATTTGCAAGTCCACAACAAAAAAAGGTACACCTTTATTCCAATGTTGACAAAGACGGCATCAACACCATATAAAAATTTATTGCACTTATATATGAAGTTGGTCAAAATTTAAGAACTAGTTAAGCCTCTTTGTATGTAAGGCACATCATGCCATTCTAAATCTTTTTATCTACTTAAATTAATTTCATCAATCAAATTTTATTTAAAAATTAATTTTAGTAATCATCTAAGATGCTATTGTTGCATATTATAAAGTTTTCTTTAAGTTTTATAGTGGATGGACTCTAGTGAGTATTGATTGTGCCATTCCTACAGCATCATGACAGTTTTATTGTTTTAATTATATATCTATTTATTTAATTAATTAATTGTAGTAACACAATATTATTATCGATCAGTAATTGTCAGTATTGATTATTTTCTGAAATTTTGTGATATTTGAGAACTAAAAATAAAAAATTCAAAAAATATATTTGAATTTTTTTATTTATAGTTCAAAAACATAAAAAATTAATTTGAGGTACAATAAATACGGTAATCATAATGTGCAAGCAAACAGATAAAGCTTATGTTTCTTTCTAGAATAGAGTAGGTTAGTTCTGTAAATGCAATTCAAAAAGCTTTTGATTTTGTTTTTCAATTGTTATTAACATCTATATATTCTTCATTTTTATTTAGTTCTTAAGGAACAAAAAGTTAAATTATTACCTAAATCCAGCGTTCTTTATTAAAAAAACAAAAAACAAAATTCCCCCTCGGTTTTCGATTGTCGACTGAAAAATCAGCAATATTATTGGTCGGTAAGTGGTAATGATATGGTTTTGATATGAAAGCCGTTAAAGTGTGCTCTTGAGTTTAGATTTGTATTAATGTCACCCTCAATTCCTTGCAGGTTCTTCAAAGTAAATCTTTGAATGTCACACTGTCCCTCTAGGACTACAATAACGATAATTATTTGTTCATAAAGGGAGATAAAAAAGAAGTGAAGGAGATGCATGTATTACCACTTTAATTATTATTTTTTGCTAAAACAATTGCTATTAATATTAAGATTTTGTTTCATAGAATAAAAATATAATTTAAATGTAAATAGTAACAAGAACGAAATTCAAAAAAAAATTATTATTAATATATTTATTTGACTAGTGGAATCAAAAAAATAATGATAAGTATTAAAATAAAATTTATAAAATTATAAATAATTTAATTTTTATTTTTAAATAAGATAAAATGAGAAAAAATAATTAATAATTATACAAATATGTGAACAAAATAAAGCATTATAACGTATTTTTAAAAAATGTGAGAGGAATGAACATTCATGATATTGTTTGAATACTTTACATTCAATTTTAGACTAATAATTAAAGAAAGAAAAAAAAAAAAACAATCTAAATTACTCTCATTCCTATTATTATTATTATCGTAAACAAAACATGACAAAAGATTAAGTTATCATGAATGTACTCTTTAATTGCTATTAATATTAAGGTTAAGAATATAAAGAAGGTGCATGTATTACCACTTTAATTGCTATCAACATTAAGATATCATTTAAGCGTAAAAATCAAAGTTTTAAGTCCAGGAAGGTCATAAAGAATGAAAAATCCTAGCCGTCATTTTTTTTTTTTTTTTTACATTTAATTAATGATAATCGGATTCTCGTAGGATTTGTTTTCTCTAGCTCCAACAGATTTCTTTTACTTTCTTTGGTTTTATGTTAGACATTTATTTCTTGCGTAAATTTGTTCTAAACAATTTTTTGGATGTATTGATTAGTTTTCACCATATTTTTTCAAATCTATAACTATATGCTAAAAAATACTCAAATATGTTGATTGAACACATAATAAAATCACTAATGGGGTGTTTGGTACACTGTAATGGGACATGTAATGTAATTAATTCAGCACATTACATTGTTTGGTTTGTCCAAATACATGTAATGTAATGTAATCAATTACATATGGAGAGGGAAAAAGGATTACACATTGTAGGAGGAGGAATGGGGATTACATTACTGAACAGTACCACTGTACCAACAGCTTGCGTTCGTCCTTTGCCAGCAGCTCGCGTCGCCCCGGCGTCGTCCCGGCCAGTAGATCGCGTCGTCTCGACCAGCAGCTCGCGTTGTCCTATCTAGCTCGCGACGTCCCGTTCAGCGTCTGTCCAGCCGTCGTGAGCGTCCAAGCTCGCGTCATCCCATGCACGCAACAATTCTGAAATTGTTTTTTTTTTTTTTTTTTAAATTGCTTTGTTTTTTTTTTTTCTTCTGAAATTGCAATTTTTTTTTTTCTTCTGAAATTGCAATTTTTTTTGTTGTAATTATTGTGATTAAATTTATGTAATTAAATTTTATTAATTGTTGTTATAAATTTTTGAATTGTTGAATTTAAAATAATTATATAATTTTTTTTTCCATTTCATTACATTACAGTGGTTAAACCAAACACTGTAATACTGATTCCTTTTTTAATTACAGTAACTAAACCAAATACTATAATAATAATATTGATTCCTTTACATTACATTTCATTATGATTACGATTATATTCAGCGAACTGACTTAAGTAATTAAGAAAAGCAAATAAAAGCTCATCAAAAAGACTCATATGACCAGCGCTATTGAGAAAAAATGCGTATTAATATATTTATCATTTTTTTATTTATATATTGCGGTTTGGCAATATCATTTCTTTTTTATTTTAAATTATATATTCAAATTACATCAAATGCAGTTTTATATTTAAAAGAAATATTTGTTACCCTCCTTACGCCTAGTCCGAGATGTATAAAATTCCTTTCTTATATTCTAAGTGATTCATTATCTTTAATTTGTTTCTTAACCATTTATAATACTGTTATGTTTTTAACAATAGTTCAGATGACTGATGCTTTTAATGCTTAAGAGATTATTATAGAGCTATTTGCCTAAATTAAAAGTTAAATTTTTTAAAACTAGCAATAATAAACTTAAAATTATACGTTTTAGTTATATCAAAATTATATAAATCACAAAAATATCATTTCACTCTAATTCATATCTGTCACACTGCACAGTATGTAAACAGTTTATATAGTATATAACACAATTTATAAAATACAATAACATATGTCATATTATAATTAACATGTTAACAAGAACATACGTCACAAATACAAAAGAAAATTAAATGGAATCTTGTTTGAATACTGCTCTAAAATAGCTTATAAGATTAAAAAAGTTTTAATCTCTGTTCTCGTTCAAAATCATTGGGCATGGCTTTTGTATTGCTTTCCTTTGTACAGGTTGCAGCTGGTCATTCTCTTTCAAATTGTACGATGAGCATCAATTTCACATGAACCATTAACAAGCTACACATAAAGTTGTCCGCTCACAAGGTTAAAATTAAAATTAAAATCAAAATCTATACCTATTGTATTTTAGTATGTAACACAATTTATATAATATGTAAAACAATTTACATAATATGTAAAACAGTTTACATACCTGTATGTAACACAATTTACATATCAGAAAGGGTGAAATTGTGAGAAGGAAAGTGCCATCTTTTGGACCTGTATTCTTCATCATGATATACCTCTATAGCTTGTTCAACTTATGGTACATAATCACATAATTTATCAATTATAACACTTGCAGGACCATATTAGAGCAAAAAAAAGTACAATTATTTACTAGAGGCACCATTTTTCTAATCATAATTATTAATGAAAAGGAACAAATAGAGGGAGAGCTAAACAATACACAAAAATAGAACAAGTCATTTTCCTCCTTTTAGCATTCACAATTTTTTACTTTCAATTACAACTTGCTTTAGTTATTAAGATTTTTTTTTATATTTCCAAAGCTTTCCTACCCACATTACATAAAAAAGAAAAAACATAACAGAAAAGGAACTTTGAAGAAGTGAGAACTCTATAATTCAGCTTATACATTAGTGGTGACATGCAACAAGTTATCTTATGTTAATAATTATATATAAAGTGTTATGCATTTATCACAAATAATTACAGATTTAAAGAGGACATGGAAAATAAAATGTCAATGATTGTTAACAAATAGTAGGTAAAGTTAGCAAGGAAAAGACAGTTTACATAGTATGTAACACACTTTACATACTTGTTTACATACTATATAAAACAATTTACATACCTGTATATAACACAATTTACATATCAGAGCAAACAAGCGTTACATACTTCATAGAAAATTTTAGAATATGTTTTTCTTCCTTTTTTAGAGTTTGCAAAAAATTATAGAATCTATTTTGGACATTCTCATTTTAATAAATTTAATGTGCTTGTATGTTATTTGAGTTTGTATATTATTCTTCAATTCTTGGCTAAGTTGAAATGTTTTACTTACTTGAGTTTTTATACTCTGTTTTGCATAGCAAAAACAAAGTATTTCAATTTAATACCCAACAAAGAATTGGTTCAACAATGAAAAATGGGAGATTAATTAATCAACGAAATGGATAAAAAAATCAGCTTTCAATAGAAAAAACAATAACGAAACCAACAGCGATTGAAAAATAAACAACATAACAATAACGAAAACAAACATAATACAAACCTGTTTGTGATATTATAGAGCGAAAATAGGAAGCGAAATGAAAAAAAGAAAACCAGAAGAAGACGAAGGGGCGCAGCGAAAAACTTAGTTATATGTTTCGATAACTGAACATGTTTCGTGTGAGAGGAGAAAACGGTTCTTTATGATTAAAAATTCAAAGGATTGAAATCATAAAATAAAATAATGTAAACGGTGTCGTAAAGTGATATGTAAAAAAATTAATAATCAGTCTAAAAACAGAATATAATGGGTCATTAAATCATTATTATAAGAGCAGTGCTTTTGGTATGGACTATACGGGCTTTATATTGATTATTATTGGCCTATTGGGTATCTCATGCTGGTTCAGTGAGACGAACCAACTATTGGACTTGGACCTTTGAATCATGAGCTTATTATGCCCAGCAGTATTATGACGGGATTCGTTTGAATTAAACATTTCAAAAATAAAATGAATAACGCTAGAAGGAGGGCTTGAACCTCCGACCTTGTGGTTAACAGCCACACGCTCTAACCAACTGAGCTATTCCAGCAACGTTTTACTAGGACTCATATATATTTAACATAAATTCAAATTACAATAACTACTATTTTATTTAAAGACAAATATTTGATACCCACTTTACTCCCAGTCCAAGTTATATAAAATTCCTTTTATATGTTCTTTATCTTCTAAGGGATTCATTATCTTTAATTAGTTTCTTAGCCATTTATAATAGTGTTATGTTTTCTTTAAATATCATAAATTTTAGAATTGATAACTTGGTGCTGTCGAATATTAAGATTTTACTTGCTAGCATAAAAAATAAGAGAAATACAAAGTTCCTTTCCAAAGATTTGTAACAGGATTCTAACAGATTCTGTTAGTGTCTCTCCTAAGGCCTTGTGAGGTCTAATAAAGAGTTATTTATTCATAAGAGAAATACACCGAGTTAATTTGGAAGGGAAAAAAAAACTAAGAGAATTACATTGGAATTATAAAGCAAGCTATGCCGCTAGATTAATAAGAGCACTATTTAAAAAAAGCTTCTAATTGAAGTGATTTTTTAAGAAGCATTTTTCAATAAAAGCAATTTTATACTAAAAAGCACTTGTAACCATTTGGGAATGATATTATAAAAGTCCAATGTATTTGTCATAATTATGTCTACATTATTCAAAATTAAGGCATATTTAATTTTTTTACCAAATTGATTATACAACATGGTATAACTTGAAAAATAATGACACATGTCTGTTGTATCATGCATTATGAGATAAGACTTATCAAGACAGAAAAATATCTTTCCATTACAAGAAAAATGCTTCCCTTAAGTAAAAGTTTTCAAATAAAGATAATTTTGTTACAATTTGTTTCTCTCACTTTATGTTTGTCTTATCTTCATCGAGATAAGATTTAAACAAGGCAATACATTACCATGGTACAAACACTTTTTTTTTTTTTTGGTAATAAAATTGGCAATTGTTGAGGAAAAAAACATACAATTTGACTAAAATATTTTTATTCACATAACTAAAAGACTTGTGGTATTAGTTTTTTTTATTTGATAAATAAAATAAAAATTAAAGTTTTTTTATAAATATATAATTACGTAGTCAACTAAACAGTATACTGTAAAAGGCTCTAACTCACATTATTTCAAATCTTATTTAATAGAAAAAAAAAATTGACCATAAGTTTTTCTTTTCCATGTAATAAGGTACCAATGATACGGTTAAGTACAAACAACGACTTTAAAAAGAAAAAATAAAAGAAGTACAAACAACGACATTTAGGAAACCAAATAACAAATTATTAAAAACAAAATTATATACCATAATTATAATTTATATAATTATTTATCAATATGATACATTTTAAACTTAAAATATTTTTACTTTTTCTAATTTTGGTGTTATCGATTATGGACTCATTGGCAAGCACCAATAGTACTAAGCTTGGATTGAATTATCAGAAAAATTATTTATTGTTATTAAAATAAATAATAATTTGATTTTTTTTTTTTACCTATTTTTGCAGTTATATTGTACTAAATATTAAAATTATTTTAAAAATTAAATAATTGATTCATTTTTCAAGATAATATTAATATATGTTACAATATAATTAAAATGAGTGTAAAAATTAGTATACATTTATATTAGCATTTTTCTATTATTGAATAATCTATGAATTATCATATTCATCGGGACACAATTATTATTTTTACCAACTACAATTTTATCTAATAATAAGATAAATATAATATAATTAATTGTAAGATAAAAAATTATCTATATATTTTTATTGTAACATTAAAAAAAGTAATTATAATAATAATATTTTTTGAAGTTTTTTATTTTATTTATTTTATGTTTTTTGAGAGAGAAGTTGTATACTTATCGGTAGGACTAATGACTTATTATTTCTCTCTCAAAAATCAAAGGACACAAATTTTTTTTTTCAGGAAAGAGAATACACAAATTTTCTTTATTGATGCATTAATTCCAATTACATTTGTTTTTCATAACCCAACTTAATCTTAAAACACTGGACACAAGCTCTTCTAAAAAGTGTGCTTATGGGTTTTTTTTTTATAAAGATAAATGAATGATTTTATTTCTATCCAATTTTAAGTAAAACCAAGTAAAATCTTTAGTATTCAGGTATAAAATGTCTGCTTAAAAATCAACTAGTAATTTCTTGAACATCTAAGGATAGCAACAAGCAACCAGATATATTAAATTATATATGATGTATTAGTTATTGATTAAATATAAAGTTAAAAAAGTAAGATAATGAAAAGATTATAAAACTCCTTACTGACAGTATGGCTAATTAAATTATATCATATAAATTAATATATACACTAATTCAAAAAATATTATAAATAATTTCATATACCATTAAAAAAGTTCAAAAATATAATTTTTATGAAATTTTATGGTTTATAGTTTTGAGTTTTTTATAAAAAATTATAGTCATTTTACTAAAGATTATTCAAATTTAGCTGAACATTTTTGACTTATTTTTGAAATATAAACTATATTAATTCACAAAATATTATGAATCATTTCATATACTATTAGAAATTTTCAAAAGTCTAGTTTTTAAGAAACTTTACGGTGTGTAATTTTGAGTTTTCTAAAAAATTTATGCTTTCATATACCATTAGATATCATTCTATTTATTATTGAATCATTTTTTAAATATAATTAGTACTAATTTAAAAAAAATTATGATTAATTTGATATACTATAAGAAAATTCTAGATGTCAAATTTCTAGGAAATTTTATGGTTTGTTATTTAAATTTTGCATGTTATGCTCATTTTATTTTATGGTTTGTGATTTAAAATTACATATATATAAGTATGCTCATTTTATTTGAAATTATTCATATTTAAAAACATGATATATTACTAAAAAAATCTTAAAAATATATATTTTTAAAAATTTAGGTTAATAAAAATATTCATGTTATGTTATTTAAAAATTGTTTATATATTATTTGTCAAAAAAAGTTGAAGTTTTTTTTTTTTAAAAGAAGCTCATATTATGTTGTTAAAAAATTATGTATTTATTTGTTAGAACATAATATATGTTTTTTATTTTTTAATAATTAATTAAATATTTTAAATGAGTTTAATGAAGAAAAAAAATTAAATGAGCTGTCCAACTAAACTCATATATAAATGAACTATAATAAGTTCAGTCAACTTATTAATAAGATGAGTTGAGCTAAGCTACAACTTATTTAAGATGAGTTGAGCTTGAATAAGTTAAACTAACCTTGCTCATTTGATGCTTCTAAACTTTTTCTCATACTAAAATATTAAAAAATATACTTAGAATGTTTTTTTTTTCTATATATATTAAAAAAAAAATGAATACTAAAGGATATTAAGAAATAGGTTGAAATAATCCATTTTAGACTTATATGGACTTTTTTTTTTTTTTTTTTGTCATATAGAAAGAATCTCTAAGAAGAAAATCGTCTAACATTAATACTTTTTCGTTCACTGATAACACTTTTTTTAAAATACCAATTTTACTTATAAATACAACGATTAGACTTGGGTTAGTCAGTGTCATCTGCACTGACCTCCATGTTTGCTGTTTGGTGGTGAGTTGGTCTCAGGTTTTTGGAATACAATTGCAACCTTTCTTATTTCTTTAAGTAACAAACACTGTTTTCTTTTTATGTTTTTTCCTTTTCTTTTGATTGTTTTGATACGCATGCAATATTATAATTTTTGATATTTTTAGATATTTTGTTAGGACGCTCCTACAATTATTTGTTACTCAATGCTTTCAAATGATTACAAATTGTATTTGTAGTTTTATTATTATTATTATTATTATTATTATTATTTTTAAGATTTTAGTATTCGGATATTTCTATTTCTAGTACTTGCAATACTCATTTATGTTTGTTTTTAGATACGATGTTAATCATATTTGTTAATATAGTTTTGATGATTTAAAAAAGAGAGAGAAATATTAAATGAACATGAACTTTCATATCTTGTTGAAAATGGATGGATACAACGTCTGAAAATATATTGATGAATTATTTTACCGACTATGGCTTCAGAAAACTAAACTACAATAGATTCATGTGTAATATGCTTGTTGGACATGCTAAGAATTTGGTTTTGGTTGATAGAAGAGTCCGCTGGTCAAAATCAAATTGATTGGACACTTAAGATTTAAATGCAACGAGTTATAATATATATATAATTCGACTCCAACAAATCGAAAAAAAAATCTAACGAATTTGATATTTGTCTTGTTGAATAATCATAATTAGTGAATAAAAAATAATTTTTTTTATTATTATAAAAAGTTAAGATTATATCTAACTTTTTTTTTTTTTTAATTAATATAAAATCATTATAACATATATCTTAAATAGATGAATTCATTTAGTCTCTTCCAAACTTATCATATTTATATAAAAAATGGAGTATATCATAAGAGCAAATACACTTATAGCAAACTAATCAACTTGTAACTGAGTGATATATACTATTTTAATATAAAGTGAAGATTTCGAGTTCGAGATATAGAAATATAAATATTAAAATTTATTAAAAAAAAAAGAAAGAACAACTACAATGTTATTAAAAAATATATAAATTATATAATTGATTCTTAAATTTTTACTAAATTTAAATATAGGTTCTTAAAATTTTATATCGCATGATTTAGTTCTTAAACTCTATAATTTCACATAAAAATTTCAAAGTTTCTTAACTTTTATTTGTATGATTTAGTTCTAAATTTTAAATTATATATTTTCAAAAATTTAAAAACTTACGTTTAAATATATTATGACTTTGATGACCAATGATGTACTTTAACAAATAGACATATATAGGATAAAAGGGTAGTAGAAATATAATAATTTTAACAAAAATATATAAAAGTTGATTAATTTTTGGATAGGATACTACAATTCTATTTACTATCAATAAGTATACTAAAAGTCAAAAACTTAAAAAATTATTAGAATTTAATTGTTGTAAGTTAAATATGTTTTTCAATATGGGTAAAATTGACTTTTCATTTTCAATTAGAAATGGATTTATGCCTCACCCATCTCATTTTTCTTTCTCTTCATCATCTTTGTTCAATAATTTTCTTAAAAGGATTAAAGATCTTTTCTTTTTTGTCGTCTCTGTTATTCTTAGAAATGTCTTTTCTGCGATCTTCACCTTTTTCTTTGCTCTAGGTTCGGTTTTGTTTCTTTTGGGTTCCCTTTTTAAAGATTCATTTACCCTTTTTTTCTTAAATTCAAGTTATTATACCTTTTGTTATTATCTGTGGTGAAATTTTATCTTTTTTGATTGATTTTTAGTGCTTGTGATCGTAGTTTTCGTTTTTGAAACATATACTTTTTGTTTTAAATTGGATGGTTATCTTTCAAAACTTGAATTGAAACGACAAAATAAATTTGAAAATTTGAAAACCCAATACCTTATTCAAGACAAAATAGAGACAAATAAGTGAAAAGTTGATTTTACTCATACTAAAAAATACATTTAACTTATAACAATAAAAATTTGACAATGGGCAACCAGGACAAGAACATCAACATATTCGTTGCTTCCACACACATGGCACCATCTCACGGATCTTTCCCACACTTTCTCGTTACTTTGCGTCACATTCTAAAGTGTTTCACATTTTGTTTTCATCTTTTATATATAAAATTTTATTTTTATCCCTTCTATATAATATATGCGTATTTTTTTTATATCTAAAAATATAATGCACTTATATTATAAAATAAAAAATATTTATTTTTTAAATAATGCTTTTTATTAAAATTTTATGCATAAAATAATGCATAAGGTAAGAATTATATGTAACTGAAGATTACTTTTTAAATGCAAGTTAAAAAAAAATACTTTTAAATTTAATTTTTTTATTTAATAAATCAGATCGATCCTATTTCTAATACCTCAGCTTTTACTCAACATGACATGACGACACATTGCGAATTTCTGTCAAGTAAAAATAAACGCTATCAATTATAATGACAATAATACCCCTGTAATTCAGGGCATTTTCCAACGAAAAGAGTCCCAAACATCCCATTCTTGGGAGAAAGAATCTTGTTACTGGTCATATCACCTTATGTACCAATCAAAATCCAAAATTTGCCAATCTTTTTAGTATTTTGTTGGTAAAATTGGTATCTCGTATTCGTTTTAAATGTTTGTTTGAATATCCTATCTTATAATTTAAAATGTGTATTATGTATTTAAAATAAATTATAAAATTATAAAAAAAATTTCAAATTTATCTTTCGTTTTTTTTTTTTATATCTTTTTAAGTTTTTTTTGCTACATTCAAGCTTTGAACTCCAGAGCTCCATCTTATTATGGTGGTTACAATGCCGTTTGGTTACTAAAGCCTTGGCATATCTTTCTAAGTTAAAAGAGAGAGAGAAAAAAAAAAAAAAATAGAAATGAGAGAGAGAGAGAAAAAAAAAATAAAAAAAGCCAGTGGAAACTGGTAGTTTACCGAGCTTCATTTCTCATAACGATAATGTTGGAAGTTTTAGAGATTTGAAGTTGAAGTTGAAGTTGAAGCAGAGAGAACTGAACGATAAAACCAGAAGCAGAGCTCAAGACAATCAAATCAGAAATCAAACTAACCCCAATAGGCCACACACACTTGAAAGGCATAAAAGGAACACAAGTCTCTCTCTAACTCCGACTAAGCGTAGAGCGGACTGGTCTTTGAACGCTCTTCCTTCACCCAAACTCACCTATCATGCCTCCGTTACAAGAGCAAGAGCAGCCACTGTTACTTCGTTCAGACCAAGAAGAGGTGGCCTATGAGTCCGATGAGAAAGTAGCAATTATCGGAATCGACGAATCCGACGAAGTTGACCCTTCCGATGTGCCACCGTTTTCTTGGAAAAAGCTATGGCTTTTTACAGGACCGGGGTTTCTTATGAGTATTGCTTTTCTTGATCCTGGAAATTTAGAAGGTGATCTTCAGGCTGGTGCGATTGCTGGGTACTCCTTGTTGTGGTTGCTCTTGTGGGCGACAGTAATGGGGCTTTTGGTTCAGCTTTTGGCTGCTCGTTTGGGGGTGGCTACTGGGCGCCACTTGGCTGAGCTTTGTAGAGAGGAATATCCCACTTGGGCTAGAATGGTGTTGTGGGTGATGGCTGAGCTGGCTTTGATTGGAGCTGATATACAAGAGGTTATTGGGAGTGCTATAGCTATTAAGATTTTGAGTAATGGGGTTTTGCCTCTTTGGTCTGGGGTCATCATTACAGCCTTGGATTGGTATGCTGGTACCCTCTTTTTATTTGATTATTCAGTTTGTTTGAAATTGACAAGTTGTTGGTTTTCTTTTAGTAAATTGAAACTGGATCTTCTTTTGAATCAAATTATTTTTAAAGAGCGACACAGTTGCCCTGAATTTGATGCTTCTTTTCTATTTGGTAATTATGTTTTTGGGTTTTGGTGTTATTTCCAAAAGGAAGCTTGCGGCTGAGTAACTATGTTTCTTTGTGTTTACTGTTTTTAAGGTCTTTTTCAATAGCGAACAATACTCGACTTTAGAGAGCTCATGGTTATGTTCTTTTGAAATCTTAATAGATTTTTGAAGTGCTATACTTTTGTCATTTCAGTTCTCCAGAAAATGTGTGTAAAAATAGTGTTACTATTGAAAGTTCATTGTTCAGAGTTGAAAAGAAGCAATCTGTCGACTGGGGTCTTTCAGCATCAGTTGAACAAAAATAGAATTCTGGGTCTGTTAAATGCAAAAGTGGTGTTTCTTTCTCGGTTGGTAAACTAATATTGACTTTGCTGTTAGTGTGTGTCATGTAATTAATGTATAATATATATGTCTATCTGTAATAGAACTCTAGGTTGTACAGGATTCTAGTTTACTTAATACTGTTATAATTTATTTTCTATATATACCTCTATTATGAGGTAAGAATTAACAAGAAATATATTTCATCCACATTATATTCAACTTGGTATCAAAGCAAAAAAAATAATAATAATAATAATTTATCTTCAGAAATCACCCATTTTTTACTAAGCCCGTTAGCACTACTGTCACCACCATCACAGCTCAGTAGTAGCCGCCTTCACCCACGGCCCTGGTGGGCCATTCCCTGTCGCACTCAGCCATCGCGCCATCTCGTCTCCCTGTTGCGCTGAGCCATTGCTCGCCGTCCCCTCCTTGTCACGCTCAGCCATCGCCATTCGCCGTTCGCCGTTCTCCGTTCTCTCCAACATTGGTTGTCACACCAGTCGGCCCATCGCATCTCCACCAGCTGCAGCCCACCGTTTGTCCAAGTCAAGCAGCCGCCGCAGATCGTGGCATCAAGCAGCAGCTTAAGGACTGTCCAAGCTGCTCCTAGGGTTGTAAAATAAACCTTTTTTTAACCCTATCCTAAGTCCAAGGCCCATTTTTCACCCAGGCCCAAATTTTAGCCCAGTTATCAATCCAATCAACAGATACAGTCAGCAGTCAAGTCAATGGCCTAGTCAGCAAATAAAAAAAAAATTATTCCACTGCACATTATTATTGTCTCTTTCAATGGAAGATTTGAAAGAAAATCAAGATTCTAGGACCAATGAAATATTTAGCCTAGTTATTCAAGCAAGGTCATCAGTATTATATTTCTATGGAGTAACTGGACAGGATCATTATGGGCTATTTGGAGGTATCCCTACAGCTTCTATAGCTGGTCCTGGTAAGTTTGGTATGGTTTCAAACATTTCTCACTCTATTTTGGATCTGATATTTAGATTATTGATTCTGGTGCATCTGATTATATAACTTATGATAAATCTTATTTTATTGACTTATCTTCCCCACCAGTGTCTTATGTTACGAATGCTAATGGTGAAGCTTTTTTTGTGTTAGAGATGTAGTCAGTTCGTCGTACCCCAATCTTACAGCTCCAAAATATTTTATATGTATCGAATTTATCTCATCACTTAATATATGTCCCACGGTTGAATACTGAGTTTAAATGTTTTGTAACCTTTTATCCTATGCATGTGATTTTTTAGGATCTTCTTACCAGGGAAATAATTGGTCGGGGGTATTTGAAGAACAGATTGTTTCGTCTGGATTAGACCTATGCAGGGGAAAAATCAGGAGCACAGTCTTGCATCGCTTTGACTTCGAGTTCTAACCAATTGCGTGAAATTTGGTTATGACATTATCGCTTAGGGCATCTTTCTTTTCGTCTTATGAAAAAATTTATGCTTACTCTGTTTATTGGTGTGAGTGAATCTGCTTTATATTGTGAGACAAGTGTCTTGATCAAGAGTCATCGTATTACTTATTCTCCAAGTATTTTTAATAGAAGTACTATTTTTTGGAATTAATTCATTCTGATGTTTGGAGACTGTCTAAAAAGCCTACTATATTGAGTATTAGGTATTTTGTGTCCTTTATTGATGACTGTACAAGATTGTCATGAGTTGCTCTTCTTAAAAACAAAGATGAAGTTTTTCAAGCTTTTCAAATTTTTCGTACTTGTGTTCAAACCCAATACAATAGCACCATTAGAGTCCTATGTTCTGACAATGGAGGAGAATATATTAATCGTGTTTTTCAAGATTGTTTTCAAACATATAGGATTGTTCACTAAACTACTTGCCCACAAATACTAGAACAAAATGGGGTGTTTGAAAGAAAAAATTGTCACTTATTTGATATAGCTCGTGCGCTCCTATTTAGTGCTTATATGCTAAAATATCTTAGGGGCGATGCTGGACAAGCTTTTGCCCATCTCATCAATTGTCTCCTATCTAGTGTCCTTCATTGACAAATCCCGTTTAAGGTTCTCGCATCTCATGTATCCCTATCATTATTTCATAATCTCTTTGCCTGTGTATTTGATTGTGTTGCTTTTGTATATGTTCCTAAAAATTAGAGGTCTGAGTTAGATGTTCGGGCAATTAAGTGTGTGTTTGTTAGTTATGGAGGTTATTAAAAAGGGTACAAGTGCTATCATCCACCTACCAGAAAGTATTATGTTACAATGGATGTCACTTTCTTCAAGAATATGAGCTATTTTTTCTCATTTGATACTGCTCTTAGGGAGGAGAATTCATTTTTTGAAGAGCTGTATCATGGTGAGGGGGAAGAATTGGAAGGAACTGAGGAAGTATCACAATCAGGAGATGTTTTGATGGGTCTAGTTGAGGTTCTTATCCCATTGAATTCAGTAGTAGAAGAAGCAGATGTTCCAAGTATCCAAGTACCAGTTCCGATCATAGAAAATCAAAATAAAGACAACTGTTTCCTTTTCTACTATTGATCAACAACTCCCTGGTACTGAAAGTCACTCATCTGAGGTATGTACACCCACTGATACTAATAACATTGAGTCTAGTGTTAGACAATATGTGTTACTAAATAGGTCTACTCGGAGTCAACTAATCAAAAAGTATGAACAAAATATTCATGCAAAATCAAAATATCTAGTGGCCAACTAAATGTCCACTAAAAGATTGTCTGAGCCATATAAATCATTTGTAAATCTAATATCTGTTGTATCAGTACCTAACAAAGTGCAATATGAGTTGGGAGATCCAAAGTGGAGGAAGACAATGGATGAAGAGATAGAGGCATTACAGAAGAACGATACTTGACAACTTGTGCCTCCATTACAAGGCAAAAAGACAGTTGATTATCGCTGGGTGTTTGCTGTGAAACATAATGCTGATGGATCTGTGAATCAGTATAAAGCCCGCCTTGTAACAGAAGGGTTCACTCTGACATATGGTGTAGACTACGATGAGACTTTTGCTCTTGTTGCCAAAATGAATACTATTCGAGTTTTGCTTTTGCTTGCCGTAAGCTTAAATTGGCTACTTCAGCAGTTTGATGTCAAAAATGCGTTTCTTCATAGAGAGTTAGTCGAGGAGGTGTACACTAGTCTTCCACCTGGGTATGTAGCTGCTTCTGATAATTTTGTATGCAAATTGAGGAAGTCTTTGTATGGTCTCAAACAATTCCCTCATGCGTGGTTTGAAAAGTTTTCGCAGTTCATGCAGAAGGTTTGTTACATACAGAGTAATTCAGACCACACGTTGTTTTTTAAACATCAACAAGGGAAAGTAATAGCTATAATTATTTATGTTGATGATATGGTAATTACTGGAGATGATACTGTTGAGATGAATAGATTACAAAGACAATTAGCCTCTGAATTCGAGACGAAGGATTTAAGTGAACTGAAATACTTCTTAGAGATTGAGGTAGCTAGGGAGAGAGAAGAAATTTTTCTATGTCAGAGAAAGTACATTCTTGACCTACTAACTGAGACAGGTATGTTGGATTGCAAACCTATTGACACTCCTATTGAGCAAAATTATTGTTTAGCAGAGTATCCAAATCAAGTATCAATTAATCGAGCTCGCTATCAGTGGTTGGTTGGGCGCCTAATTTATTTGGCACATACTAGACCAGATATTGCATATGCAGTAAGTGTGGTAAGTCAGTTCATGCATAACTTGAGTGAGAGTTATATGGATGCAGTTGTGAGAATTTTAAAGTACTTGAAGTCAGCTCCAGGGAGAGGAGTAATGTTCTCTAAACACAACAATCCTCTTGAAGTTTATGGCTTCATAGATGTAAATTGGGTAGAAAATATTACAGATAGAAGGTCGAAATCAGGTTATTTCACCTTTGTGAGAGGTAATTTGGTTATATGGAAAAATAAAAAGTAGAAAGTTGTGGCATGGTCTAGTGCCGAGGCTAAGTATAGAGATATGACTCATGTAGTATGTTAATTGCTGTGGTTAAGAAATCTGCTATCTAATTTTGGTTTCGAACTTAAAAGTACTATGCAATTCTATTGCGACAACCGAACAGTCATTGATATATCACAAAATTTAATACAGTATGATCGCACTAAGTATGTAGAGGTTGATAGTCATTTTATAAAAAAGAAGCTAGATGCCAAACTTGTTAGCTTCCCTTTTGTTCCCACTGAAAAACAACTTGTAGATGTGCTCACCAAAGAAGTTTCGAAGAAGGCGTTTTATGACTCACTAAGCAAGTTGGTCATGGTCAATATGTATGCGCTAATTTGAGAGAGAGTTAGCATGGTCATGTACAATATATGTGTCTATCTGTAATAGAACTCTAGGTTGTAAAGGATTTTAGTTTATTCAAAACTCTTGTAATTTATTTTCTATATATATACTTCTATTGTTAGGTAAGAATTAACAAAAAATATGTTTCATCCACATTATATTCAACTTGTGCTGGATAGCTTTATGAAACTTTCAAACCGGAAAAATTTGTGTGTATTGTAGAGTGAAATTTGAAAATTTTATAACTCAATGTGCTTCTTTTTCTTAATGTGTTTCTATATATTGTTGAAAAGGTACCGTCTTTTTATCCTTATTTTCAATGTATTCCTGCAGTTTTATCTTTCTGTTTCTTGAGAACTATGGCGTGAGGAAATTGGAAGCAGCTTTTGCTGTCCTTATTGCGACAATGGCAATTTCATTTGCCTGGATGTTTGGAGAAACAAAACCTAGTGGGAAAGAACTTGTTCTAGGTACCAAAATACTTCTTTTATCTGTAGGTTTATCATATTACTTCCAACGCTTTATTATCTAATGCTGTGTAAAACCTGTTCTTCTTTGGTAGGTATTTTGGTTCCAAAGTTGAGCTCAAAAACGGTACAGCAGGCTGTTGGTGTTGTTGGTTGCATTATAATGCCTCACAATATATTCTTGCACTCTGCTCTTGTACAATCAAGAGAAATTGATCACAGAAAGAGAAACAGAGTTCAGGAGGCTCTAAATTATTATACCATCGAGTCAACTGCTGCTCTTGCGATCTCCTTCGTGATCAATTTATTTGTCACAACTGTTTTTGCCAAGGGATTTTATGGTACGGATCTGGCCAATAGTATTGGCCTTATCAATGCAGGGCAGTATCTTCAAGAAAAGTATGGGGGAGGGGTTTTTCCAGTTTTGTACATATGGGCTTTTGGGTTATTAGCTGCTGGCCAAAGTAGTACAATTACAGGTACCTATGCTGGACAGTTTATCATGGGTGGGTTTCTGAACTTGAAGTTGAAGAAATGGCTGAGGGCATTGATTACTCGGAGCTTTGCAATAATTCCTACTATGATAGTTGCTCTTTTCTTCGACACCTCAGATTCCACATTAGACAATTTTAATGAGTGGCTTAATGTGCTTCAGTCAGTTCAGATCCCCTTCGCTCTTATTCCCCTGCTTTGTTTGGTGTCAAAGGAGCAAATAATGGGTACTTTCAGAATAGGTCCAGTGCTCAAGGTATTCTATTATCTATCCCTTTCTCCTCATTCTGCATTTTCCATTTGTCTTGCACGTTTGCTGTGGTTTTGTTCCTTATCTGTACCACAATCTTAAAGATGATCTCTAGGTTCGATTATTTTTTTGCCCTATTATTCTTGGGCTCAAGAAGCATTCTATAATTGTCATTCAGAAGGGTGCGTATATTTAATATTTCATTTTTTGAATGCATGAGGTAGAATTTCTCAAATCAAGCCATTTATGCATAATGACCCGCTTGAGATGCTGCCGCGAGTGTATACTTGCTATGTGCTGGTAGAAATATTGAATTTTCTTCTCACCCATTTTGTTTATTTTACTTTTTCTGCTTAGATGATTGCATGGCTTGTAGCCGCCTTGGTGATGATTATTAATGGATATCTTTTGATTGATTTCTTCTCGGCGGAAGTCAATGGAGTGTTGGTTGGCACAGTTGTATGTGGCTTTACAGCAGCATATGTTGCTTTCATAGTTTACCTTGTTTCTTGGGGCATTGTCTTTCCAAATTGGCGTGGGCTTGCACAGTGTAAGAGCTGTGTCGAAGCAGTAGTAAACTAGACTTATCATCCCAGGTATCATTTTTTTTTTTTTGCTGAAAGTTAATTGGATCAGTCATCATTATCAACTACAAAATCATTCAATTGCTTTCAGAGTGAAGATCAGCAGGAATGAAGCTTTTAACCATCATCAATGGTTCTAATCATAATATATGGTTAGGAACTAGTAGTGTACAAATACTAAGAAATAATAAGCAAGGCCACAGATCTACAGTCTGAGCCAAGAAGGACCTGGTCTGATAAAGGTTAAGAACAGTTCATTGACTTAGTGTTGTAGCTGCAAGTGCTAAGATTATTTATAATTTTTGTCGGCGATTAAGTCAAGTAAGAATATTTAAGTTTGATATGATTAAGTGTATTATTATTCATTCAATGCATTGTCGCATTTTGCACTTGCCTTTTCTTGTTTTCGTTTTCTCATTTATATTCATTGAATATTTAGCCGGTGAATATACTTGTGTTGTTGGTTTGAACCACACCAATTTTTCTTCTTCTGATTTTTAGGCCAAACAACGAGTGTGACATTATAGTGCATAGAGTAATGGAATTCATAGATCGATAAGCTTAATGTGGAGCATTCAAACATGATTTTTCTGCAGTTAATTCTTATCGTTTTGGTTAACATGAAAGAGTTAGATGTGCATGGACTTGTGATGGAAATTAGCTCTTGACACAACAAGAGATCAACAACCCAAAATTGCTTTGGGTAAGAACCGGCCTCCTTATCTGAGATTGACCATCACTGATTGATGATCTTTCACAACATCATGATGTGATCAATGAACTGTAGCAATTGCATTTTCCCAAGAAAAAGCATGGGAGACAAGAAATGTATAAATCTTATCATGAGAAAGTTCTAAATGACAATGAAATTGATAACTTTTTCCTTAGTGATTTTGATATGTACTATATATGGGCAATTTTGATTAATTACAAAGAGTGTCTTAAAATATCAAAATTGGTCATTTATACATGAACTTGCCTTGTATAAAATTTTCTATTTATATTGTTCTTTTAGTTTAAGAAAAAAAATTATAGTCAAAGAAAAATAGAGAATAAATCTCTAAAGACATCACAAGTGGGAAAATGATATAATAATGGTACACTAAGTGAGGCTCTGATTCATAATTTGAATCTCATGTATATTACAATAGAATGTAAAAACATGTGTAATGAGGTGGTAAAACATGTGTATCATATATAATAATACATATAGTGATATTTATTTGTGTATAAAATTAGTTTCAAATATTTCACGCTTATTAGTGCTATATATTATATAACAATATTTTTTCATGAAAGAAATGTAAAGTGTGTATAAATTTATTCTCACATTAATTTTCATGTTATATATGACAAATATTATTAAAAATAAATAAATAAATTTATAAATTATTTTATCACATATTATAATTAATATAAATATAAATTTGAGAATATTAGTATTTTTTTATTTTGTAAATAGTAAATACTAGTAAATTCTTAATTATTATATTTTTTTTATCAATTTTATTAATAATTATTTTCATAAAATATTAATATATATATATATATATATATATATATATATATATATATATATATATATATATATATATATATATTTAAATAATTATATTAATTTTATATTTTATAAATTTAAAATACGATATAATTACTTATTTTAAAATAAATTATCATCCACTTACCTACTTAAATAAGAAAAATCCTTCTTAAGAGATGACGAAATTACAAATGGGTTACCGTTTAGCCACGTGTCTGCGTAAAAATCAAAATTGAGCGTTAGGGTTGAATACGCCAGTTCATTCAAATCCAAGCTCTAACCCAAGCACCAGACCTATGATCAGAATTCAGAGACAAGTTTCCAGAAAGTTTGGTTCTCCTCTTTCTTATTTCCAAGCGGTATTCGTTATCTCTTTCAGTTTTGTCAAACCTTAAGCGAATTCAGCGTCCCCGTCCGACTCGTTGCCTTTGTAATTTTTTAGGGTTTACATACCATCCCTGCATTTTTTGTGGTACGACATCATTTCCCTTCTAAAATCTATTTGCTTTGTTTTATTTTTTTTATGCTATATTCTTACAATTTATTTTGAATTCCTTAAAATATTTTTTTTACTTTTTACTTTTTACATCTCCTGATTTGTACATTTGCTTTGTGTTGAGGCTTTAGCATTTTCTTGAACCTAGTTTTTTTTGGATTCTTTTTCTTTTGCTTCCTCTCCGGTTGTTGTTAGTGGAATCATTAGTAGAAAAGTAGGTACACTGAATTTGAGAGAGAAGTCATTTCTAAGGTTTTACATTTTGTTATGGGAATGTTTATTCTGGATGGAGTTATCACCAGGGCAGCTTCATAGAGACAGAAATGGGAGACAAAATTATGAAAATGATCTGTTTTTTTTTTCCTTTAGGCATTGAAAGTTTAACCAGTTTCATTGATTCATAAAATAGTTTAATTGAATCCTGGCTCGGGTGCAACAATTTTTTTTTATTTTATATAATTGAGGTATTTTGGGATTCTTTTGCAATTACTATAACATATCCCTTCAAAGGATGGAACCATACTCTTTGAAGGATAAATCTCTCTCTGTTTAGTTGTTTCCTCATCTTTACTTATTTGTATTTTGTAGAATTCTCTTAAAAGAGTCCTGCCTTTGCATAACCATGGATGAAATAAATCAAGTTTTGGCAAATAACATGGAGGCCTCTCTGATAGAGGAGCTTGGTAAGGCAGTACTTCAACTAGAAGCTTACAAGAACGCTTCTGAGGACAGGGCTCAGTGGGCAGAAATCAAGGAGCATTTTTGCTGCCTTGAGGACACTTTGAAGAAGGAATTTGAAGAGTTCGAGGCTAGGGAAAAGGAATTTAAGGGCAAGGAAGCTGAAACACTTGAACTCATTGCAGATAGAGAGGCAGCCGCTGCTGCTAAAGAGCAAGAGCTGCTGGACCGAGTTCAAGAATTAAAAGATGCTGCTGTTTCTGTTATTGCAGAGGCACGGGCAGTTCACCAGCCAACAGCTTCAGATGCTATTGATGGACATAACGGTGACAACAAGGTAAGCAGCTCACTTGGTGATACTACTTCTCCACAAATGGATTTTTCTCACGAAACTGATGAAAATGCCGAAGGCGTGGCTGTTGAAATTAAGCCACGTCCAGAGCTTATACAATTTATCCAGCAGATGGATGCAAAAGGGATACTGAACTATACCATGGAGAATAATATTAAATTAAATGTCCATTCGTGAGGAACTTTCTCTTGCACTAGAAAGTTCTCGTGAACCAGCCCGTTTGGTGCTGGATTCACTTGATGGATTTTACCCTACCGGTGAAAATAACCATTATGTGGGTAATGGGGCTGCTGCCCTTCAGGGCATGCGCAAATCCTGTGTTACATTAATGGAGGCCATGACCACCTTATTGGTAAGGTATGACCCAGGTGCTGATTACCTATTGAACCCTAAAACCAAGCAGCAAGCCAAAGCGATTGCTGATGAGTGGAAGCCTAAGTTGGCTAGTGCAGGTATTGATGCTGCCAATGGAATTTCATTGGAAGTAGAGGCATTCTTGCAGCTTCTCGCTACTTTTAGGATTGCTTCAGAGTTTGATGAAGAAGAACTCTGCAAGCTTGTTCTTGCAGTTGCTCATTGCAGGCAGACACCTGAGCTCTGCCGCACACTTGGGTTAACACACAAAATGCCAGGTTGGTGTTCTTCAAACTAACTGACCTGATGGGTCTGGAGGCTGAAAGGAAAACACTGTTTCCATTAGATGTCCCTTACAACACTCCTTTTGGTCTTGGTAGTAAATTGCATTATTTGAGAAGTCGAGCCTAATGAGGCAATTGCATTATTTGAGAAGTCAAGACTAATGAGGCATTTGCATTATTTGCAAAGTAGAGACTATGTTATAGCATACTGGTTTCGTATTTTTTTTTCTTCATAATAGTTGTTCTGTTATGGCTCCGAAATGTGCTAAAACTCAATTACATGTGCAGGTCTCATTGAATTTTTGATTAAAAATGGGAAACAAATTGATGCTGTGCGATTTATTCATGCCTTCCAGCTTACTGAAAATTTTCCTCTTGTGCCACTTCTGAAGACATACTTGAAAGACTTGAGGAGAAATTCCCAAGGGAAGAGTGAGAAGAACATGGGAGGTGGTGCTGGTACCCCGGTATCTTCTTTTTTCCTTTGTTTATTTATTTTTATTAGTTATGTCATTGAGAAGTAAGGGTGGGTGTTGAGAAAGATAAATCATGATCCACTATTTTGGTTGGATATAAATACTTTATTCCATGTGCAGGACGATGTGAATGCAAAAGAACTTGCAGCGCTGAAATCCGTAATCAGATGTGTTGAAGAATACCAGCTTGAAGCTGATTACCCACTTGATCCACTTCAGAGAAGAGTTGCACAGCTGGAGAAATCCATGGCTGACAGAAAGAGGAGTGGAGAGTTTGCTAAACGTCAACAGCCAAAGAAAAAAAAGGCAAATGGAAGATTCCGAGGACATCGAGCTGTTGGTCCTATGTCTGCTCCTACTCCTGTTAGGGCTCCAGTTTATGCTGAGAGGGTGGTGTACACAGGAATGCCGGAAAGATATGCTCCTGCTACACATGCCTACGATTATCAAGTTTCAAGCCAGTCAGCTTATGTTCAGCAAACTAATGATCAAAGATTATACTACTACCACCAAGATGACAGGATGGCTCCAAACTCTTATAATGCTGCCCCGCCAAGCTATGGCAGTTATGCGGGCAGTGGGTTGCAGCCTTCAAACCAACAGTACATGTAACCAGCTTATGTGAGTTTGTACCGCAATTGTTCCGAAGTCGATGCAAGGTGAAACTTGGTGAATATTTTGTTTAGTTGATCCTATCGCATGTTAGATTTGTTAATGAATCTCTTGTGAGAGAAGATTTTTATCTTATAAGTCCAAGGATGTAGGAACATTGTTCTGGCAAAGAGGTGATGGACAGAATTGGGTTTTTCGTCCCTTTACTTACCTTTTGTTTGTCTTGCAACACGTAAGAGCAATATGATTGGAGGATTTAACGATGTACTTGCTTTCTTCAAAGATTAGATTAATATTTTTCTTTGCTTAAGCGGCCGTGTGGTTTTGACTTCTAAGTTCGCAAGCATGTTTCTATTTCTGGGAATGTAACTGGAAAATCCATTGGCGCTTTACATTTAGGGTGCGTTTGGTTCGCTGGAATGTAATCGTAATTGTAATCGTAATGGAATGTAATGTAAAGGAATCAGTATTACGATTACAGTGTTTGGTTTAGTCACTGTAATCAAAAAAAGAATCAGTATTAGAGTGTTTGGTTTGACAACTGTAATGTAATGGAATAGAAAAAAAAATTATATAATTATTTTAAAAATACAATATTAAAAAATAAAATTTTAGAAATAATACAATTTCATAACAACAATTAATACAAAAAATACAATTAATAAAAAATACAATTTAAAAAAAATTACATTTAAAAAAATTACATTCAGAAAAAATACAATTTTATAACAATAATTAATAAAAAATACAATTTAAAAACAATTATATTTAAAAAAATTACATTTAAAAAAATACAATTTAAAAAAATAATACAATTTAAAAAATAAATACAATTCGGTATAATATAATTAAAAAAAAAAAAAAACAATCGCGAGGAGGCTGGCGTCGCGAGGGCTGTCGCGAGGGGGCTGGGCGCTGGTTCGGGCTGGGCTGGCGTCGCGAGGGCTGGGCGACGCGAGGGCTGGGCTGGCCGGACGACGCGAGCTGCTGGAGGAGGCGACGCGATTCGCGATGGCTGGGCGCTGGTTCGCGATGGCTGGGCTGGCGGTTGGTTCGCGATGGCTGGGCTGGCCGTTGGTTCGCGATGGCTGGCCGTTGGATGGAGGACGAGCTGGACGGCTGGCGGCGTCAGGGACGGGAGGCGACGGACGGACGGACGGACTGGCTGCTCTGGTTCGCGCGAATGGTCTGAAAAAAAAATGTACTGTTCATTCCAGCCCTCGATGTAATCCCAATTCATGGTTCTCAACTCTGTAATCCCAATTCCTTAATTTAAAGTAATCAATTACATTACATTCCCACTCTTTAACATAACCAAACATTGTAATGGACTGAATCCATTACATTACCTATTCTATTACATTCAACCAAACGCCCCCTTATTATTTTATTAGTTAACGTTACTTGAAAGTGCTGTTCATATACTTGAGTAAAACAAGAGAATCAGAGAGATAACAGAAAGCAAAAATGAATACTATCTATCAGGTCTTAATAATTAGTCAGCATAATATTCAGAAAATAAGGACAAAACAAACGACGTCGTAAAATGTTTCAGGCAATAGCCTTAAATATAATCCATAAATCAAAGACCCAATTGCTAGTCTGTTACCATTTTGTGAACACGATAACCATTGATTAATCAAACCTATAAAAGCGTATAAGAATAAAATATCTTTTAAAAAGAAATTACAAAACATAATATGCTTTTTGTGGGCAGGTTAGAGTTAAATGTACGACTGCAAATGTTTCTGCATGTGTGATTATAATTTTTTATAAATTCGAAAAATAAAAGGAAAAAAAAAAAACTTTTTATCATGATTTTTGATAAGTTACGAAAGATATTTTTTTTTTGTTGAAAAAATAACAAAAATAACATATATTGTATTCAAACTTATAATTTTACAAAAAAAAAAATGATTGATATATCGTTTTTCTTTGAACATCCATTTAATTGGAATTTAATGACGACAATATTGAACGTTCAATGTTATTGAAATGCTAGTTTTGTTATTATAAATTTTAAATGTATTATTTTTGATAAATTTTTTTTTTTTTTTGTTACTATCACATCCTCCCAATTATCAACAATTTAAATTTTTTGCCAATTATAAGAAGTGATAGGTGAAAGTTTTTAGTTACAGACCAAATACATCTAGAGGAGGTGAATAGGTTATTTCAATTTTAACAGATTTTAATTATGTAACCTAAACACAATGGCTAAATATGCAATCGTGTGTAAGAATAAAATGAGAAATTAAATAATAACACATGATATTTTTAGGTGAAAACAACTTAGGGTATAATAATGACTTAAGAGAAAAATCATCGGTTTACCGGACCACCTAATTATCAACTATGAAAATTAATGTTAAATTACAAGGCTAGGTCTTAAACTACCCTTCACAAATAAAGTCCCTATGTAATTTACTTACGAGCCGTTGCTCCTTTCACAGTCTCAACAAGTAAGGTGTTTGGATTCGGACTAATATTTCAATCTACTCGAGTCCCACAAGATCAATTGAACCCATCAACTTCAGTAATTTTGAGTCATACAAAATATCAAATACGTCACCTCAGTACCTGAAAAGTTAGTATAAATAAGACAATTACAAAGTGTGTCATAGAACAAATTCAATAATGAAAAATCTTTAACTAGTATATTCAAGAGCATACAATGTAAAAACTAAATCATCTAGCAAATTTTAGAATGATCATATAAACCTGAATATCATGAAAAATATTTAGGCATGTAAATCATCCAAACATGATCGCACAAAATATATGGATAGCTAAATCAATAGAATGCCTAAGATAAAAGGATGAAGAGAAAAAAAAAATTCTTAAAGCTCAAACAAATATAGAAAATATTATATTCAGTATGACATATTTTTTTCCAACAAAAATTATTTATATAAAGTCCAATTTGACCTAAATAAAAATTAATAGTAAAGGACAATTATACTCATACAATGATTCAACATTTACAATTAAATAGGGTCAAAATGGTAAAAATAACATATGTACCGAATTAAAAACAAGTTGTTATTAAACTAAAAAATTGGCTCGATCAATCTAAACATGTATTTTTTAAACCTAAGAGCAGCTAGATTGAAGTCGATTGATCTAATTTCGATCTATTTAACTGTGTGCACAAAAATTTTTCTAAGTGTATATGCATTATTGTGTGATGGTGTATGCATGAAACTTATATTTTTACTTGACACGTATGTATTGAGAGCTCAGTAGTTTCTTTAGCTTTGATTGATTGACTTGACAACAAGTCTAGATATTGGATTACAATCAAACATTTTGTTCACAAAAATTACTAACACTCATAAACCTTACAGTAAGGACTTGTTCTGGTTCAATATTAGGACGCAGGTCTTAAACCTCTAACCTGCATCTTGTTGTCCAACAAGACCACAAATCTCACAAACAACCATTCAAATGGTGCTACCATATTCGTTGCCTACTTATGGCAAAAGATGCACTACTTTGTTATTGCTAGGTAGTATAACACTCTCATTATTTTACTTTCCCAAATTGACAATAAGACCTACTCTAAAAAAAATATAAATAAAATTGACAAATGAACCAATAGATTTATAATATAATCCCAACACTTTGTGGATGAATGTTAAGTATAAAAATAATGTCTCATATTACTAAACAGTGATACTAGTGTAATATTTATAAGTAGTACGAGACTTGACTTCTTTTGCAGTTAACCTTTTGGGAATGGAAGACACATGATTCTAATAAAATTTGAGATGGTATTAGAGTTTTAATTTATCAATGAGCTAAAGATCTTGAACCCCACCTCGCAAAAAATCAATGAGCAAAAACCTAGGAGCCTCACTTGGCAAAAAAATAAATGAATCTTGCGAAAGAAAAAGAAAAATAAGTGACCTAAATATATAATATAATATAATAAAATATGTTAAAAGAAACAAGTCTATGGATTTTACAAAAGAGAAAGACTTGCACTTTAGGAAGGGATGTTATAAGTATTATCTTATTTTGTTTAAGTATGATAATAGTGAGATTTATAAGTAATATTAAATATTATTATATTTGAAAGAAGTGAATGACTTATATTATTTATACATCATATTATATTTTTTATATATTATATAAAATTTATTTGAGAATTATTTTGATTTAAATTAATGTATTTTAATTATTATTGTATCTTTGAATACTTTAATTATTTTGAGTCAAAATTTTTTTTTTTAAAAGAACATGAGTCTATTTAAACCTCACTACTAGTGCTTGGTTAATATTTGATAAAAAAAAGAAGCAAAAAGTACCCCAAAAAAAAAATGTTAGTAAATTTACGGCCAACAAGACTGAAGTGTCTTGTAATACAATAATGAGATGAGTAATGTGCATCCCTTTAAAGCCAATGACTAATTTACTCGATCTATAACAGTAAAGTCCATTGCACTTTTTTCATTTTTTTATGTGTTAAAAGGTAATATCACATCTTGATTAAATACATGATATAATTTAAGTTTATTCATTTATTTATTTAGTTCTTAATTTATTTAAGATATTACAATTTAGTTCATAAACTTTTAATTTATAGAATTTAGTACTCAATTTTTATAAATTTGACAAATCTAATTCAAAATTCCAATTTTCATTAAATTGGTTTAATAATGTTATACATAATTATCATATTATTGAAAGGTTAGATGGGCAAATTATAATTTTTTTTCTTCATAAGTTAAGAATCAAATTATATATTTTGAAATAGAATGATGACCAAATAAATTAAAAAATCAACTTTTATCACATTTTAAGTATAATGCGTTAAATAAATTTAAAGAAAATTGTGATTTTGGACTAAATTTGTTAAATTTTTAAACGTTATGAATTAAATTGTGTGAATTGAAAGATTAGGTATCAAATTGTAAGATTTTAAATAGATTAAAAACTAAATAAATAGATAAGAGTATAATTTATAATAATAAAGTGTGTATCTACCAATTGGGTTAATTTTTTAGTATTAAAAGGCTCCTAATCTTATAAATTTTGATATGATATTAAAATTTCAATGCTTCATTCTATTAGACCAAAAAACTTGAGCTTATAAAACCCATCTTTACTTACCTTTGACAATTGTAAGGATACTTTGTCTCTTAAAATGACATTAATGAGAAAATAAATATGAAGAATACGTAAATTTATATTTATTTTTGTGTCTATATTAATCATATTATAATACTATAATACGTGGTCAAATTATTTTAAAAAATTAAAAAATAATTTAATTTTTTAAATAATTTTAATAAATATTATAATATGATTAATATTTAAGTAAAAGTGAAATTAAATTTATGTCGAAGAAACTTTGAATTTTTGTTGCACTAGCAATTGGCTTGTCAGCCATCGTATTTGGAAACGCCGACAACAAACAACCAATTCATACAAGCCTCTCAACGCTGCCATTCCAGAACAAGAACTCCAACCACTTTCAAACACATAAGCGCAATTGGCTAGAGCATTTTGGCCAAACTACAAATTTTATTTTGCATAATTATTTTTAAAAAAATAAATTATTTTTGAAGTTTGTGGATTAAGCATCTTAAATTTATAATTTTTTTAAAAATACAGACTTAGCTATTTTTTTAAAATTTTGTTAAAAAACTAACAATAATATTCTTCTCAAAGGGTATTTGTGAAATAAAAAAAATTTATCTTTCAATATTTTCTAACAATTTTTACTCATATTTTGATGTATTTGGTTGTAAGAATTAAATGAATTTTATAAAAAAAATTTAAAGCAATTTGATTGTAAATTTTCTATTTCAAGTTTTTCGAAACATTGTATAACATGATATGCTATTAAATTAAAACAATCTAATATAATTGAATGGTAAAAAAAATGTAAGTAATTATAAATATAGAAGGAAAATATGATTTATTGTATATTTATTGAAGTTTTGTAAATAACTTTACATACAATCTTGTAAAATGACTTTAACCAACAATAATTAAGCTAAATTTTATAACTCTGAGTATTTTAGCTCAATATTACATATTTAAAATCTGTACAATTCAATTTATATTTTAAAATCTGTTACATGTATAATGATACTATCCGACTAAAATATTACCCTTTTATATTATACTAATATTCAACTTAAATATTTAACTACATTGAAACAATTTTACAAATAATATTTTAAATAATTTTATGAATAGATCTGTTAGGAAATGAGAAAGAAAAAAAAAATACATAGGAATATTCATAGGAATATCCGACTAAAATACATAGGAATATTCATAGAAAAAAAAAATACATAGGAATATCCGACTAAAATATTACCCTTTTATATTATACTAATATTCAACTTAAATATTTAACTACATTGAAACAATTTTACAAATAATATTTTAAATAATTTTATGAATAGATTTGTTAGGAAATGAGAAAGAAAAAAAAAAATACATAGACAATGGGTTCTGTTTTCGTTTTCTTTTTTTATTTATTTAATTTGTTATGGTTATAAAAAAATAAAAATAAAAAAATTATTTAATTATCTTTTTTTTTTTAACCATTCATGGGATAATCATTATTTTTAATAGAATAAATTAACGTCGTTAGTCTCTTAAAATTAATTTGGTCCATTAAAAAGAAAATAATTGGACTTATAGTGCCTAAGACAATAATTTCAAGACTTAAGTCCATTTTAAGCATAATTTTAGGATTAATTTCACACTATTTTTATTTTTATTACAATTTAATACATACAATAAATTTATATGACATATTTTACTTGACTTTGTTAGTAATTAGTTCCATAATTATTTTTAAATTTAATTTTTTTAACTTTATATATACTTAATAAATGATATATTATTTAATGTATAAAATAATTTGATATATATAAGAAATTATTTATTGATCTTAGATCAATAGTATATTATTATCGTAAAGCGGAGAGAGGGAAAAAAAAGTGATTCTCATTTTCTTATTTTTAATTTTTTTAAATTTATAAATTTAAATTGTTATTAGTTTGAATAAATATATTAATATTAATTCAAAATTAATATATAATTTTATATGCATATAATATTATAATATAGGTTAATAAAAAAAATATATAATATAGGTGACTAGCGGCTACATAATAATCCCAAAAGTAAGTCAATATTTTAAAAACTATTTTCTTTGTGAATTTATTCAAAATTTAATGACTTATTAAAAAATAATTATGTATAATAATAAAGAAATAAAAATATATGAAATGACTAGAATGTCAATGTCCCATTATGGTGCAGTGAAGCTACCTATGTAAAGTTGTAAACCGAACATCCTGTAATGGGCCATTCTACCTTGCAAATTTGTAATGTACCTTTACTATCTATGAATCATCTATATAAATCTATTAAATTAATCTTAATATTAAACTTTATTTTAAAAAGAAATGTTTTATTTAGATAGTCGTTACCTTTATCTAATAGTGAAAAAAAAAGTTACTATTATTATTGGAACTAAAAGTACTAATTTCACTAGACAACATAACATTATAACTTTCAAAAATTAATATTTTTGTTGCTCCGGATTCTAGCGGGAGAGATAAAGTTGTGAATGTACGAATTTTAAATTGTGTGTAAATACAGTAGTTATTTAAAAAAAAGTAATATTTATTCCAAGCTCTAACATCAGTCCCTGAAAATAAGACAAAAAATATTAAGATATTTTATTTCGAGATTGGTAGTAGTTGCCTTGGGTATTGAATCATTGTAAATTAATATCATTTATCAAAGTTTGAATTTTTGTAACTCTGATGGCAATAAAAATAAGAACAAGAAAGTAGATAGTATGTCGTTTACCAAAATAAATAAATAAATGAAACAGAGTATTGAATATCAATACAAAATTAAAAATATGAAAAAGGCTGAGAATAAGTGAATTCTAGCTGGTCTGGGTATGAGAGAGAGTGGCCAAAACGACCTCTTCTTTGGTCGTCAAGTTCCCGGATCATTCACTGCATTGAGGTATGGATTTCTTTCTTCAGCTTCACCAGTTGAATCAAACTAGGGTTTCTCTATGCTTTATTTCTGGTTTTCAATTTTCATATTTTTCTCTGTTGACTATATGATTTCGGTTCCTGCATTTGGGGCAGAAAATGATCAACTCCTTTTTTTCAATTTTTGTTTTTAATTATGCTTTCTATTTGGAGCATGCTTCGCTTTCGACTGCATATCTCCTTAATTCAATATATAGATTTATATTTGCGTAAATGGTTTCATTTAATCACCTTATAGCTTTTTTTTTTTGGGTTGCCACTGTGGGAACAACAAAGAATCCTACTTGTATATATTATTATATTTTCTATACTTGGCATAAGAATTTGCAGTCAAATAATGGAACATTAGCGGCAATTCCTGTTAGGTTTAATTGGTTTAGTTGGGATCTGCATGACAGTTTCACTTTCTAATTTCTATTCTGCTCTGGGTCTTCTAATCATGTTTCCTAAGTGTGGAACTTGAGTTGAAATTGGGTAGTTTAGACTTAGACATCTTTGAATGCAGAAGCGGATCTATATTGGGGCCAGGTGGGCACTGCCCCTTGTTAGATATTTAGCCGTTGTTTTGCTTTTGTTAATAATTCCTTTTTCTTAGGAAATTAGTTAGCATTTGATCTATTCCTTTGGAGAATCCCGACTGTTAGACATGGGATATTATTTTCCTTGTTTCTCTGTTTAGTTTGTTTCTGTAAGCCTATATAAACTAGGCTTCTGATTTCATTTAATAACAAGTCAATTTTTACAAGAGCTTTACACTACGTTATTCAAAGCTTAGATATTTAACATCTGGTATCAGAGCTCCATCATGGGGTCTGATTAGAAATAGAGAAGCAGCAGTCTTCTAGAGTGTAGCATCAAGAATATGGCATCAGAAAGCAGAAGCTTTGTGCGACTGGCGATTCCGAAATTCAATGGGCACTATGATCGTTGGTCCATGCTCATGGACAATTTTCTATGGTCAAAGGAATTTTGGAGTTTGGTGGAGAATGGAATTCCTACAGTAGCAGAGGGAATTGTGCCCACTGAAGCACAAAAGAAGATCATTGAGGAACATAAATTGAAGGACTTGAAGGCCAAAAATTACCACTTCTAAGCAATTGATCGGACCATCTTTGAGACAATTATGAACAAAGATACTTCAAAGAGTATCTGGGACTCTTCGAAACAGAAATACCAAGGCACAACATGAATCAAGCGTGCACAATTGCAAATTCTCAGGAAGGAGTTTGAAGTTCTTCATATGAAGGCTGGTGAATCTGTGAATGAATACTTTGCTCAGACTCTTACCGTAGCCAACAAGATGAAGTTCTTCATATGAAGGCTGGTGAATTTGTGAATGAATACTTTGCTTAGACTCTTACTATAGCAGCAAGATGAAGAGAAACGGTGAAGACAAGGGTGATATTGCTATAATTGAAAAAATCCTGAGATTTATGACTTCTAAATTTAATTATGTTGTATGTTCAAATGAGGAGTCAAAAGATTTAGACAATCTATCTATTGATGAGTTACAAAGCAGTCTTCTTGTGCATGAACAACTCATGAGTCCTCGTGTTGAAGAGGAGTAAGCCTTGAAAGTAACTATTCATGATGCCTTGAACGTAACTATTCATGAAGGAACATCCCTTGGGAGAGGTAGAGGACATGGTGGATTTTGATGTAGAGGACGCCAATTTTCATTAGGGGTGTCAATCGTGTCGTGTTAGTCGTGTTCGTGTCGTGTTTGTTCGTATTATTCGTGTTGGTTGGCACATTAAAAAATTTTCAATTTTTTTTGTGTTACTTATTTATAATAATAAGAAATAACAAAACCTTTAAGAACATAAAAAACTTATTGATCAATTCTTACTAAAAAAAATTCGTGTCGTGTCGTGTCGTGTTCGAATCGTGCTATCGTGTCGTATCAGAAATTGCCACCCCTAATTTTCATACAACCAAGGAGCACCATTTGATAAGGCAAATGTGGAATGCTATTATTGTCACAAGCTTGACCATTTCCAATATGAATGTCCTGTCAAGGAGAAGGAAACTAAGTTAAATTTTGTTGAAAATGAAGAAGAGATGCTTTTGATGTCTTAAGTAGTCGTCAAAATGGAGACCAAATCATATGATACATGGTACTTAGACTCCGGCTGCAGCAATCACTTGAATGGTAACACACTCTTATTCTCTGATTTATATTAGACTTTTCGAGAGAATGTGAAGCTTGAAAACAATACTAGCATTTGTGTCATGGGAAAGGGTAACATTAAAGTTTTGATGAATAATAGCATGTACACTATTATTGGCATGTTTTATGTTCCAGCACTTAAAAATAAGTTGATTAGCCTTGTTTCCTTCAAGAGAAGGGTTTTGCCATCATCATTCATAAGGATTACTATCAAAGTCATCATCCACAGAAGATGACAGGAAATCAAATGTTCCCCTTGCACACTTAGATTGAACCAGCTGATCAAATGTGTCACAAATCAACAATACAAGATCCTACATGGCTGTGGCACTATCGATATGGTCACTTGAGCTTTATTGGGCTAAAAACCTTGCGGCAAAAGAAAATGGTGAAAGGACTTCACAAATTCAATTTCCTTCAAAGGTGTGTGAGGATTGCATCATTGGCAAGTAGTTGCGTGACTCATTTTCTAAAGAGAGCACATGGAGAGCCGCACAACCATTGTAGCTAGTCCATTTAGACGTATGCGGGCCAATTAATCCCACAACGAACAACAACAAAAGTTACTTCATAACCTTTACTGATGACTATAGTTGAAAAACATGGATATCTTTTATGGTAGAAAAATCTAAGGCTATTGCAATATTTAAAAGATTTAAAACTCAAGTTGACAAAGAAACTGGTAAGTCTATAAAGGTTTTTCGTTCAAATCATGGACGTGAATTTACCTCTCATGAATTCACTAACTTATGTGAGAAGAATGGTATTCGTAGACAATTTACTGCAGCTTATACACAATAGCGGAACTGTGTGGCAGAGAGGAAAAATCGCACGATTCTAAATTTGGTGTGAAGCATGATTGCAAGGAAGAACATTCCTAAGAATTTTTGGCCTGAAGCTGTGAACTAGAGTGTTCATGTGTTGAATAGAAGCCCCACACTTACTGTAAAGAACATGACACCAGAATAAACATGGATTGGGCACAAACTAATAGTTGATCATTTCAGGATATTTGGATGCTTGGCCTATATACATGTCTTTGACGAGAAGAGAAAACTTGATGAAAAAGGGGTGAAATGCGTGTTACTTGGTGTCAGTGAAGAATCCAAAGCATATAGGTTGTTTAATCCACTCACTCAAAAGATAATTACAGTCGTAGGGGTGTTCAAAATCAGATCAAACTAATCCAATTTGTACAAACTAACCCAACATAACCTATATTACACGGTTTAGATATTGTGATTGAGTCGGTTTAAATTTTACAAAATCGATCTATTATGGTTGGATTGGTTCTTGAAGCAAAAAAATTACAAGAATCGATCTAACTTATACATGTAATATATTATATATTTTAATATAATAAGTTTATTAGATAAAAAATTAAAAAAATATGAAATTAAATTAACCCTTACCCTAACCTCATTACCCTACGATTCTCTAATTCTCTTTCTAATTTCTCACTGTCTCAACTCTTAAGTTGCAGCCATCACATAATACGGTAATAGCGGAACAACCTCAAGCCCCAAACAATAGCGTTGCCGTCGAGGCATCGACCCTCCATTTTTGTTGACCTTTCTGTCGTACCATCTTTAGACAATACCTCTATGTGCTATTTTTTGGTACATGAATTCAACAACTAAACAATCAAATGTTGTTTCTTCTCTTAAGAGTTATGCTTTGTTCTAAGCATGTTGCTTACATGACTGATTTTTAGTTTATTGCATAAAATTCTTGTTTAGCTATCAAAAATTAATATTTTTTTAAAAAATTTGTTAATAGAAAAAAAAAAAAAAAAACACAAAACACAAAACCATAAACTTAGATCCACCCAATTCAACCCAATCCAAAGGGATTGGTTTGGATTAGTTTTATAGGTTTTATTGGATCAGACTGATTCTTACTTTTTAGGAACCGACATTATTAGTTAGTTTTGGTTTTAGCTCTAGTCTGAATCAACCCATAATATGCTCACTCCTAATCCGCCTTGATGTGGTGTTTGATGAAGACAACAATTGGGATTGGACTAGCACAATAAATAAATCTGTTTTAGTTGGTTTAGATACCAATAATGAAAGCGAGGCTGAAAAGAAAGTGCAATCTCTTGGAGACAATTTGTCAAATGCTCCACAAAATGAGCAAGTTGTTGAAATTCAACCTTCAAGTGCAGATGTTCAACATCCAAGAAAGAAACCCTGTTGGATGACAGACTATGTAAGTGGTGATGAATTATTTGATGATGAAACTATTGCTCATCTAGCTCTATTTGTAGATAGCAATCCTATAGTATTTAATGATGCCGTCAAGAATTGAATTGAAGAAAAGCCATGGATGCAAAGATAGAAGCAATTGAAAAGAATGATACATGAGAGTTAATTGATCTTCATAAAGGAGGAAAAACCATTTGTGTTAAATGGATATACAAAACAAAGCTAAATGTGAAAGGAGAGGTTGACAAATTTAAGCCTCGGTTGGTGGCTAAGGGATACACAGAAGAATATGTCGTTGATTATGCTGAAGTTTTTGCACCTCTTGCAAGGCATGACACCATTCATTTGGGGGTTTCATTGGTAGCACAAAATTCTTGGCCTATTTATCAGCTTGATGTCAAAAATGCTTTTCTTAATTGTGAGTTGAAGGAACAAGTCTTTATTGATCAACCTCCAGGTTATATGCATAAAGGAAAAGAGCAGAAAGTCTACAAACTAAAAAAAGGCTCTATATTGACTAAAACAAGCACCTCTAGCTTGGCACAGTCATATAAATGCTTTCTTCTCAAAAGCAAGCTTCCAAAAATGTTCTTATGAGCACACAATGTATGTCAAATCTAAAAGGGAGATAACTTTTAGATTGTTTATCTATATGTAGATGACTTGATATTCATCGGAAATGATGAAATAATGTTTGGTGAGTTTAAAAAGTTTATGATAGATGAGTTTGACATGACTAATCTAGGAAAGATTCGTTATTTTCTTGGTATTGAGGTGATATAATCACCAACTGGAGTTTTCATCGGTCAAAGAAAGTATGCTCAAGAAGTTTTAGAAAGGTTTCACATGACTAATTGCAATTCTGTTCAGAATCCAATTGTTTCAGGTTGTAAGCTCAGAAGAGATGCAGGAGTAAGAGTTGATAGCACTCTTTACAAACATATTGTTGGCAGCGTAATGCATTTATCAGCCACTTGACCAGACACGATGTTTGTGGTTAGTCTCATCAGCAGATTCATGGAAGCTCCAACCGAACATCATCTTCAACCTGCAAAAAGAGTGCTTCAATACTTAAAAGGTACTGTTGATTATGGTGTGTCGTACAAGAAGGGAAAAAGCAGTGAATTAATTGGTTTTAGTGATAGTGATTATGTTGAGGATTTGGAAGATAGAAAGAGTACATCTGGCTATGCTTTTATGCTGAGTTCAGGAGCAGTTTCATGGTCCTCGTAGAAGCAGCAGGTTGTCACTTTATCCACAACTGAAGCTGAATTCGCAAAAGATACCTCTTGTGCTTGCCAAGTTGTTTGGTTAAGAAGAATTCTTGAAGATTACATTATGATCAGGTTGGGTCTACTTTGATTTATTGTGATAATAATTCAGCTACTAAACTTTCCAAGAATCCAGTACTACATGGTAGAAGCAAACATGGAGATGTTAGGTTTCATTTTCTTTGTGACCTTGCAAAAGAAGTGTTTGAGCTAGTGTATTGTCAGAGCCAAGACCAGATCACAGATATATTAACCAAACCTTTGAAACTGGACGCATTTGTGAAGCTGCAGGGTCTGCTTGGAGTCTGTTCAATTTCCTATGTAAACTGATTACTTGAGTAGTATTCAGTTTAAGGGAGGGTGTTAGATATTTTGCCGTTGCTTTGCTTTTGTTAATAATTCCTTTTTGTTGGGAAATTAGTTAGCATTTGATCTATCCCTTTGGAGAATCCCGACCGTTAGATGTGGGATATTATTTTCCTTGTTTCTTTGTTTAGTTTGTTTCTGTAAGCCTATATAAACTAGGTTTCTGATTTCATTTAATAACAAGTCAATTTTTACAAGAGCTTTGCACTACTTTATTCAAAGCTTAGATATTTAACACCCATCATTTCTCGACAATGAAAATTTTAGATGTAATATCTATAGAATTATAGACAAATTATTTATATAAAATGAAATTGTGCGATTGTATTTTAATTTATAGGCTTTTATCATTCAAGAACTTACTACAAATTCAATAATTTGCATATATTTACACTCAAATGAGATATATATGAATATTTTTTTAATGAGAAGCAAGTAATAATTGTAAACCAAATTTTTTTTTTTTTTACGTTCAATGATGCCCTCCTGAATTAAAATCTTGGATGTGCTACTATTATTTGAATGTGATTTGATTGATGTGTTATGACACGTGCTTCTCTAAATGTATGGGATATTTGTAAAAACCTTGGTGGAAGGTGATTTTCATTTAATCACAATGTCAATCTGGTACCGTAATGAAATACGTGGTCACTTATTCAATTTTCTTTCTGGTAAATAGGTTGGCACCATTACCAGAAAATCCGTTTACATTTTATTACCATATCTTTGAAATTCTTTAACAACCACTTGAAGCTTATTTTACAACCCTGGGCAGGTGGGGTTTATGGGGCCTTAAAATGCAAATATTCTTCTCCAAAGGCCTGAAGCCATAAATTATGCTAACATGTATCACTTTTCTTTTCAATCGGAAGAACTTTAACAGTGGAAACACTTTGAAGAACTAAATAGCTTTCTCCCATATGAAAACAAAGAACGTAGCCTATTCTCTGATTCGTACACAATTAATGATTTCAACATACAAGCCCTCCCAATTACTATCAGAAAATGAATGTTATACTCTTTGACTAGCAATTGCAAGATCATACAATGTATAGCTATAATAAAATAGTTGGGATAAGATGGATGCTTCAAGCAATTGAGATCCTGATTTAGATTTTTATTCCCTTTTCATGTATTGTTTTTATCCAATAAAAAAACCATATTCTCTTTTTGGTTTGTATATTTATGTTTTTCACAAGTAGTTGCATTTCAAGGCTATAATGAGTTTCATGAGCATTACTAAAATGTTTTGACTGATCACAGAGGCAAAATATTGTTTCTCTCAGTTCTTTGGACATAATTACTATTCTAAGAAGGGCTAGTTACTTTGAGAACACAAATTTAATTAACTGTTATCTTGGGAAGAAAGGTGGTCTTCGTTCCTTTGTGGCCGATCAATTGCTTCAGGAAAGCTGTTAGGAATTATCTATATATTTTTTCTTCCCTCTTCCTAAAAGAACCTTGGTGGGTGGTGTGACAGAAAACGTCCCAACGAGGTTCAATAAGTGTATGACCATAGATGATGATGTTGAATGGTAGTGAAATAATTCTGGTATCCTAACCATGAGTGCTAAGGGTTTTGTTCCATTGTAGTTGCTCTGATATGTACTGGTTCTAAAAGCTGTTAATTTGTTAGTTTTTCACAAAACTATTGGTACAATTCTAATATACACCGTAGAAGTTGTTATGTGAACACGTTTTTTTTTTTTTTTTTTTTGCTATTTGTTTTCTTTATTTATTAGCTTCTTTCATCTCGATGCAGGTGAGATGGAGATATCATTGCTAAAAGCCGTTCTTAATAACATATCTTCATTTTTCAGTCTATTATCATGTGATAACATAAATTTGGAACCGGCTCCTAAGTATTACCGGATGTCAGAAGAGATATTGAAATTATTGAAAATGTTTCTTGATTTGATTGTGGACTCTGAAATAGCTTCCAGTGAAGCCCTGAAGAGGCCATTTGAAGAATTGGGTCGATGTGTGGATGATTTGACAGAGCAGTTTCAGAACTTGCCACCATTGTCGAGTAAAGTCTATTTTGTAAGTTTCTTTCTTTATTCAGTTTGTTCGTAAGTATAATTTTTTGTTTAGCATGCTCCCTAGCTCTTGTTAAAATTAGATGAATTACCTTGCTGGCATATTTTCTACATTATTGATCAATTTTGACCATGCAACTCTATTTATTCGTAGGAAATGTTACTTTATGGACATTAATAGGTTTTGTTTCCTTAACAAGTTATGGTAGTATATAGCTGGTGGACAAAGCATAGGATGAGGGTATTACAAGCTGCTTTACTTAGTGCTAGTAATGCCAGTGAAGTACTCCATGATAGAATAGTAGCTGCAGGGGAGTTGGTAGGGTTGGTTGAAGAAATGCCCTGTCAACGTAACAATAGGAGATGTTAAATTTCCTCTTAGGAAGTATGTACTTCAGTTTATGAGCTTTAGGGACTGTATCTAATTCTACTAAATTCTACTTTTGGAGTCACAAGAAATGTAATGCCAGTCCTTCCAAGTTCCACTTCCAGATCCCCAAGATGGTTGGCTTAGGCCAGTTGAAGGCAGCAAATGAACCTTTGATAATTAAATGGAATGTAACATGGTATAATACCATATGAAATTATATCTTGTAGGATTGATTGCGTAATGTGATAGCTATATGGCATAAAACATTACATGGTTATAACATAAACCAGAGAAGATGAACATATACTATCCTGTGAATAGGATGGAGAACAGAGGCCCTCTGCTCAAGTGCATTATATGATTTAGTTTTATTGATGATAGGTTCTGCGAATTGAATCGTTGATATCAAAGATTCGGACTCTTGGCTTGGACATCTTTGAGGTGCTGAAGTCTTCTCATCAAGAACTCCCTGATGAATTGGGTTCTGTGTCTCTTGAGGTATCAAAGAAGCAGAATTTTTTTTATAGTTTGTTTTTATTGTCTCAAGGATGGTACATAATCTACCTATTTTGTTTATTGCTAAGTTTCATTAAGAAGAAATAATTTATTTCTTGGTCAAATCGTAAATACTTGAGTTTGAATACGCAAAGATGTTACTTTTTTAAGTAAGACTTCAATATCTTCTGATGGTGTTTGAGGCACTATATGGGTTTATTGCAGCACTGCATTCAAAAAATTAAGCATATGGGATATGAACATATGACAGAGTTAATTAAAGAAGCCACAAGGAACCAAGCAGAGGGTGTTGTACCCAGCTCAGAGACCATGGTTAAGATTGCAGAGAGCCTTAGCTTAAGGTCCAATCAGGAGATTCTTATTGAGGCTGTGGCACTTGAAATGTTAAAGGAGAATGCTGAACAATCTGAAAAGACCGAGGAAGCTGATTTAATTAATCATATTATTGCTATAATGACTCGCATGCATGAGCGCCTTATCACAATCAAGCAATCCCAAAGCTGCAACCCCATTCCAATACCACCCGACTTTTGCTGTCCTCTCTCTATTGAGCTAATGACGGATCCAGTGATTGTGGCCTCTGGACAAACTTATGAGCGGACTTACATCAGGAATTGGATTGATCTTGGGCTCACGGTTTGTCCTAAGACAAGGCAGGCTTTAGCCCATACCAATTTAATTCCTAATTATACTGTAAAGGCATTAATTGCAAACTGGTGTGAATCAAACAATGTGAAGTTGCCTGATCCCGTAAAGTCTATGAGCTTAAATCAGCCATCATATCTTTTGGCACATACAGAATCTGGCTTGCACAGGGATTCACCTGTTTTTTCTCAATCCAGAGTTAGTCAGCCTGTGTTGCCCGAGTCTACTGGATCTGTTGGTTCACCCACTAGAAACTCAGTGCCAGCGGGCAGAATACATCGAGAAGGAGGTTCCCCGTTGCACCCACGTTCTACATCAGATGGTTCCTTGCGTAGTATGGCTGAAAATGGGCAGAGTTTAGATATCACAAGATTACCACTAACAAGTTCTGAGGACAGGTTTGCTAACTCAGAAGAACGCAGTGTGGATTCAGTTGCTCAGCCTTCTATGTCACCATCTAGAAAAGAATTCTCTAATGCTATTGAAGCTGAAGTATCATCTCAGAGCCATAATAGAACTGCTTCGGTATCCAGTGTACTTTCTAATTCCAATTACTCTTTGGAAATGCAAGCAGATTCTGGTGAGTCCTTGCAGGCTTCAAGCAATCTGGCAGGGTACAGTAGTGATGCTTCTGCAGAGGTGCAAGCAGAGCCACATTCTGCTCTTCAGCGTCCAGCAAGATCCAGGAGCCAGACAATCTGGCGTAGGCCATCTGATAGGTTTACCACCCAAAGGATAGTTTCTTCTCCTGCTTCTGAAACAAGACCTGACCTATCTGGCATTGAAGCTGAAGTACGGAAGCTGGTTGAGGACCTGAAAATCACTTCACTTGATACTAAGAGAGAGGTAACTGCTGAACTCCGTTTACTTGCAAAGCACAATATGGATAATCGTATTGTCATTGCAAATTGTGGTGCAATTAACATATTGGTTGATTTGCTCCACTCTGCGGACAGTAAAATTCAGGAAAATGCTGTTACAGCACTTCTGAATTTATCAATCAATGACAACAATAAGAGTATGATTGCTGGTGCAAATGCAATTGAACCTTTAATTCATGTACTTGAGACTGGAAGCCCTGAAGCCAAAGAGAACTCAGCTGCAACTCTCTTTAGCCTTTCGGTGATTGAGGAAAACAAGATTAGAATTGGAAGATCTGGGGCTATTAGGCCGCTGGTTGATTTATTAGGCAGTGGGACTCCCCGAGGAAAGAAAGATGCAGCAACAGCTTTGTTCAACCTGTCAATATATCATGAGAATAAAGCCCGAATTGTTGAAGCTGGTGCTGTGAAGCACCTCGTTGAGCTGATGGATCCAGCAGCTGGAATGGTTGACAAGGCAGTTGCTGTATTAGCTAATCTTGCTACCATTGCAGAAGGTAGAACTGCAATTGGTCAGGAGGGAGGGATTCCTGTTCTGGTTGAGGTTGTTGAGTTGGGTTCTGCTAGAGGGAAGGAGAATGCAGCTGCGGCACTTCTCCAACTCTGCAACAATAGTGGTAGGTTTTGTAACATGGTGCTTCAAGAAGGAGCAGTACCACCATTAGTGGCTCTGTCCCAATCTGGGACTCCAAGGGCGAAAGAAAAGGTACGTTAATATCTACTTTATCTCTCCCCTAGCTCACACAACCACTTTTGTATCTGTTTGTGGCTAAGAAATTTGATGACAAAGTCTTTTGGTGGTTTTCAGGCACAGGCACTTCTTACCTTCTTCAGAAACCACAGACATGGTAATGCTGGGAGAGGTTGATTTGAAACCACAATCATTGTTACCCACCTGGGCTTTTACTCAAATTCCCTAGAAACTGTGTACATTTAGTTGGTGCAAATAATTCTTAGTTATGGTCTTGTTTGTGGAATTTGGACGATTTGTAGAAAGAAAAAAAAATTGATTTATCCAGTCTGACCGATCCTGTAAAATACTTTTATATTTAAATGGGGTCAGGAAATGCTTATCCCTGAATTGAGATTATAAACGTTTTATCATCGGTTTTTTTTAGTGTTGAAATGCTGCAGGAGTGTGTCGTCGTTCCAACCCCCCCCCCCCCCCCTTCAAGTGATGTCTTTCCATGGATCTTGGTTTTGTGAAAAGCTTTTTATTAAACGGTGCATTGTTTATAGTTAAGATTACAATGCCATGTACAAAGTTCGATAGTCAATCAGAAGATATTCAAATGTACCATGCTCTTAGTTTAGGGGAAAAAAAAAACTTGGGCATCTTGTTTTCTAGTAAGAAAGAACATAGAAGGTGATTCGGTCGAGTAATAGATGTCAATGAGGCGGGGGCATTGTTAGGCTATCTCATCCATGATTTAAATAATTGCGAGTAAAGGATCGTGTTAGGTTTGTGGTGCATAAAAGGTTGAAATATTGTGATTTTTAACCATGAGGTTTTTGATCCTAAAGATATTGTTGTGGGTGTGGGGAACGATTAGAGATTAATTACTAAGGTTTTTGGGTAATATGACAGTCAATTTGATTGTTTGGGTGTTAGTGACTATTGTGTGTTAGTATTATATTCACATTTTATTTGTTATCTTGGTGAGCTTTTGTGTTCTTTGTATTGATACTTGTCTTTTGACTTTATTTAATAAATTAATATCTTGCCGTTTGAAAAAAGAAAGGTGGGATTAACATGAAAAGTTTAAGACAAGAAATAACTCATTAATTTAAAAAAAAAAAAGAAAAAAAAAAACTTGAGACCGAAGTGTCTCTTAAGCGGCTTTAATCAACCTGAAATTTCAAGCACATTTGTTCACTATGTAATTAAATACAACAAATTTGAAGTTTTGGGTACAAATTACATATGTATTTAAATTTTTTATTGTATTAGTTTTTAATTCCTTTCTCTCTCGTGATAATAATTTCAATCCCGAGTTTTCAAAGTGTGAACTTAGACTTAATGAAAGCTTCAATGATATACAAAAATGATGATGATGATGACAAAAAAGGGCCAGCTTAGGGGTCTGCTGAAGCTAGTTATGATATATTCTAATGCGATCGTTTCGATAAAGACGCAAATAATAGAAAAGAAATGACATTAGTCAAATAATCGGTTGGTTATAAAAAATTTCACACATTTTAAGATTAAGTTTCAAGAAAATGTTGGCCTTTTTTTTTTTCAAAGTTACATCATGAATTAATATGTCAGAATTAAGTATTATGATGATAAAGAAAAAAAAATAAACTTAAAATGATCAAGTATTTTCGTTCAAAGATCTACAGAGTATCTTGTTGAATATAACCTTGATTTTTCATGTAAATTTTGTATGTGCTTGAAAAATAGGCTCTAATATTTATTTGTAATTTTTACTTATTTAAATAAAAAATTTTACTCTTTCTATATATATATATATATATATATATATATAATAAATTATTAGAATTATTATTCTTGTTACCTTTTTCAAATATTACCCTAAAATATGTCGCAAATCGGTTTTTGTCAACCTGTTTAACTTATTATTGTTTTAGCCCACATTCGTTCGGATTTGGATTAAGGCGCCAGCACAATACTGAGGTCTAGGTCCGATACAATTATACAAACAGAGGCATATCAAGAAAAAAAAATTAATGGGAGCTAAATTTTTTTTTTAATACAAAGTAAAAGATCAATAAAATTAATTTATTAACTAAAAAATTTAAATAAATAAAAAAATCAATCAAATATATTAAAATTTATAGTTGTTAAAAAATTATAACTAAAATAAACATATAAAAATGTAAAAATTAAAATATGATTTAAAATTTTAATCTTTAAACTATATTTAAAAATATATGTTTATAATATTGATTAATAATAATAAAAATAATAAAATTTTTATATAATTTTTTTTAAATAAATTCTAAAATATTATTAAAATAAAAAATATCAAATAATATAATATTAGATAAAGTTAAAATTTGAGTTAAAATAAAATATGATAGACAAAAATTTAATAGTTTTAATAAGAAGCTTATCATATACTTGTTTTTTTAATTTTATTTTTATAATGTTAAGTTTAAAGTTAAATATTTAAAAAAAAATTATATTATCACGTTTAAGAAGAATTTTTACATAATATATGACTACAATTTTATTTTTATTATTAATAGTTAATATATATATACATATATATATAATATATATATATATATATATAACTAATTTATTTATAATTTATATCATTTTAATTTATGTATTTGTTAAAAATTATTAATATATATCAAAATATGTATATAAAAATTAAATATAATATATTTTTATAAATAAAATATTTATTTAATGTTAAAAAATATATATATAATTAATATTTTGTAAAAAAAATATCCTGAACTACATCCCTGCCCAGCCTCATGAAAGAGCCGCCCCTCTAAACAAACTTTGTCAACCTGTCTATGTGTCCATATCTAATGAACCAGATCATCTACATGTAGATGTCAACATGGTATTCTTTGCAGTTTGTTATTCATCATATTATTTTAGCAATAAACATTTAGCATCAGAAACACAAAGAACCGTACATTTGTTTTTCTTTATTCTTTTCATCTACTTCTTCTTATAGCTAGTCACTTGAAACCTTAAGAAGGGAAATGGATACAGTACAAAAAGAAATTAAAGCAAACATCTACAAGCAAAGTTAAACAGAGATTAAAAGAAACAGACCGTCTTATTTCTTATTCAGAAATGAAATGTTATAGCGGATATGCTTGAGCAGAACCGGAATCACAATTTCTGGCGAGCTTAGTTGAGGCAAATGACCCTCCGACGATATTAATTCAATAACGGACTCGCAACCTAGATTTCGGTGCATATATTCCGAAACCACCACCGGCACGGTCCGATCATTGATGCTCTGTATAATATGGCAAGGGACAGTAACAGAGCTTAGCAATAACCTAATATCGCTCTGAAATATTAACTGTACCACACTCAATGTTATGTCTGGCCTCATATTGAACAGCGTTCTACTAAATTCTTGTATCGCCATCGATTCCAAATCTCCACCAACTATCATCGGCGCAAATCCAGAGCACCACGCTTCATAGTTCGATCTTATTGCTTCAAATATCTGAATCACATCTTCTTCTTCAAATCCTCCATAGTAGTGCTCATCATTCATAAGTCTAGACGAAAACAAGATGCTAAAATTAGGTTAATTTGATTCGACTAGTTCTAATTCTCATGATCATCGCTAATTAGAAAACGAACCTTGGAGAGGCAGAGACCATGACGATTTTTGTGAAAATATCGGGGCAAGTAATTGAGGCTATGAGACCAACCATGGACGACAGAGAGTGACCAACGAAAATGCAAGAATCAACTTGAAATTCCTCTAAGATTGCGAGTAGATCGGAGACATAGCCACCGAGCTGAGAGTACTTTTCAAAATCGAAGTACTCAGGGTTTGTGGGTCCAGAACCCATGTTGTCGTACAAAATGACTCGGTAATCGTCAACGAGGTGAGGAATGAGGTGTCTCCAAACAGATTGATCGGTGCCAAATCCATGGCCGAGAACTATGGTTACTGGGCCTGTTCCAAGAACATTCACGTTGTGAGCTTCTCCTATTATCCCCATTTTTGCTTGTTCTTTAGTGTTTGTCTATACGTACGCATTCACATATGCATATATGTCAGCATATGGTTTTTGTTTTTTTATCGGTGTCCGCTCGATATCTGGAGGTTTCATTTCATGTTTAATAGAAGAAAAATGATATTATCTCAAATTTGTAAAATATTATATATATATATATATATATATATATATATATATATATATATTAGGGGTGTTCAAAAATCGGACCAAACCGATCAAAACTAAAAAATTGGACCGGACTGGACCGGACAATTTCATGAAATACATAGTCCAGTCCGGTTAAAAATTATACAAACCGTTGGTAAAACGATCCGGTCCAATTTTGTAAATTTTTTAACCAATCGGACCGGACCGAACCGTTATAAATTAAATATTAATTTTTTTAAATAATATATTATTATTATTATTATTATTATTATTAATATATTCGCAAATATATTATTCTGTTAATCTGTTTACATTCACAAATATATTATAATTTCGCACTTCTCATTTTCGTAACAGCTCTCTGACTCTCTGTTTATATAACTAATATTATTAATTTCCATTAGTATTTAGTACATTACCCAGTACCCACTAGCCACTAGCCACTAGCCACTACCCAGTCAGGTTTTTTGTTCCAGTTCGCAAATAAATAAATTTCGCAAAGACCTTTATAACTACCAAAAATTAACACCCTCAGGAATCAAACATGGCATGTTTGCAGAATGTGCCAACGATTAAAAGTACTTTATCTTTCAGCTATATGAGAAAAAATAAATAAATATTATACATAAACATGTTTCAGTAATTTTTTCTGCATGCAAAAGAATTTTCAATTTTGGGTTCGTTTATTTATACTTTTTATTAAAAATAGTTTTTACAGTTTTGAATTCTTTATGGATTAATGTATTATGAATATATATTTTATGGATTAATGTATTATGAATATGTATTTTATAGATTAATGTATATGTATTAATTTGTTATTATGTGTGTCGCATTATTATTTGATTATATTTTTAGTTATAGAAAAAAGTTTAGCAAAAAAAATTTTAAAAACCATTTGAAAACCGTTAACTAAACCGGACCAAATTGGACGGTTTTAGAATTTTTATTAGTTAAACGGTCCGGTTAAATTTTTTTTACTAAAAACGGGACCGGACCGGACCGTGGACACCCCTAATATATATATGTTTAAATTTACCTAACTTTTTAAACAAAAAAAATTATATTTATATTTAATTTAAATTAATATTATGAAATTTTTATTTTTAAATTGATTAGATATTAATTTTTGAAGTAAACATTTTAATTTTTTTATCAACTTATGTTATGCTATTCTCTTTTTCACTTGTTCGTTGTCTTGAGAATTATATATTATGTAATAGTCAAAATTTTATTCGTGTGTATATAAAAAAAAATTTTGTTATCGTGTAACATACTTTAATTGTTAATTTTTTAGTAAATATATTTCTTTAATCTACTCATATATATATATATATATAAAAGATAAAATAATATAATGTATTATACAATTTTTTATATTATTAGTTATCAAAGTTTGAAATTTAAAAAAATAGTTTTTTCTCTAACTTTTTATAAATTTCAACCACCAATATATCATAGCGTACAAAATTATATAGTAAATTAAAACTATAGATTCTCTTCGTTGTATGATTTATAATAGTATGATTTATCTATTTATTTAGTACCTAAACTATTTAATTTATCAATTCATACAATTTAATCATAATATTTTAAAATTTAATAAATTTAATTTAAAATTATAATTTTTATTAAATTAATTTAATTATATTATTCTTAAAATATGATAGAATTTTAATTTTTTAATTTTTAACTTATTTTAAAATATATAATTTGATTATTAATTTATGACAAAAATTACAATTTAATTATCAATATTTTAATAATACGATAGTTTAGTATAATATTTTTAAATCAATATAAGAAAAATTAAGAATTAAGATTAAATTTATCAAATTTATAAAAATTATAAATAAAATTATATAAATTATAAAATTTTATATAAATTAGAGGGCAAATAAATAAATAAATTCAATACTATTAAAAAAAAAATAACAAAAAATGAGGTTGACAGAAAGTTGACATGGACAAGGGTTAGTGCCACGTGAATCATGTTATCTTGTTAGAGAAAGTAGCAGTTGTTTGACATTATGCACGAACCAAATAATATAAAAAAATACTTTTTGTTAAAACTTTGATATATATATTAATTAATATAACATAATTTAATTAATTTTTTATTATTAAAAAATTTTATAATTATTTATTAATTTTAAATTTTATTTTTAATCAATAATTAATATATTATTTAATATATTAAGTCCTACTCAATAATATAAGAGTTTTTTTGGTTGAAAATATAAGGGATAGTTTTAAAAGATATAAATTACAATTACATTATTATTGAAAAATATATTATATATTTTATAAATGTTTATAAATTTTATTTGATTTAATATCAAAATTTGTATTTTAAAAATTAATAAAAAATTGACACAGTTGTGAAGTGCATGCTCCAAGAAGTAGGGGTGTCAATCGTGTCGTATTAGTTGTGTTCATGTCGTGTTTGTTCGTGTTCGTGTCGTGTTTATTTGTGTTATTCGTGTCGTGTTTTCGTATTGGTTGGCACATTAAAAAATTTACTTAAATTTTTTTTGTGTTACTTATTTATAATAGTAAGAAATAACAAAATCTTTAAGAACATAAAAAAATTATTGATCAATTTTTACTAAAAAAAATTCGTATCGTGTCTTATTTGAATCGTGTTATCATATTGTGTCAGAAATTGTTACCCTTATCAAGAAGATAAATATTATTTTTTTTAATGATAATTTAATATAATTTAAATTTATGATTCATGGTCGAGTCAAGGCTCACAAAATATAGACTATGGAATAGGGCCATAGCCCAATGACTAGAGGTGACTAATTGAGTTAACCCATTTGATAAATGGTTCGTATCTATCCAACTTATTAATAGATAGATTTTTATCTTATCAAGTCAATTTTTGTTCAAGTTATCACCGGTCGTGTTATCATGCCGTCAACTTGGGAAAAGATAAGTCAACATAAAATGCATTATTTTAACCTTACTAAATCCAATCGAAACCTGTCTTATTATATTTATGTCAAATTTAGATAAAATAATATTAAAATATTAATTTAATATATTAACTATAAATTATTATATCATATTGTGTATAACTTATTTAACAAATAATTTAAATAAATCATGTTATATCGTATCAAGTTAAATCGTGTTTGGGTGGTTTTCATGTCGTACTAAATATTGAAACCCTACTATAATGGGAACCTTGGAGTATTTTTAAAATTTTTGGTGTTGATTTTTTAAATTATAAAAATACAATAGTAAAATAAAATTTATTTTTTATTTTTTATTATATTTCTATTATAGGATGACAATTAAACACAATACAAACATGATTATTATACAACTAAAATACAATTAGATCATAATTTGTCACTGTTTTATAAATTTAAAGTTATATTATTTTTAATATTATAAATAATTTATTTAAAAAATTGTAACTTTTTTATTTAATTAACCAACAAATCTATCACATAAATATGAGTAAAACATAATTTTTAAGCCTAATATAATATAGGCCAATTCTATTAGCATACTCCAACCTTCCTAAGCACATACCCCTCAAGGGTATGTGGGATGTGAGAGATGCATTGAGGGGGATATGTGCTTGGAAAAATGGGATATGTTAATAGAATTGGCCTATAATATGTTTGGACAAATAAATTTTTGTCTCACCTTAGGCCCAAATTCACACCATTTGAATGTAAAACAACTCTTTATTTTTAATTAATTTTTTATTGTTATATTATTATTTTTCAATAATATTTTTAATTGATAAATTTAATTATTTTTTTCACAATGATTTCAATTATAATTTTTTATTATTATAATCTACAATAAAATATGTGAATATTGATATATATAAAATAAATTATTTTAAATTTAATAAATTTGTAGCTTTAAATATAAAAATATAATAAATCTATTAAATTATAGGAAGAACCATTTCATATATATCTATAAAAAATAAAATAAAAAAAGACATCCTTAATAACTATTTTATTTTCTCTTATATATTTTATAATTTTAAATTTATTAAAATTTAAAAAATATACTTAATGATAAAAAGATATATAAATTACTTAAAATAATGAGAAGCGACCCTTTTTTTAAAATGAATGAGCTCAAATTCTTAATACCATTTTAAGATATTTTATAATTTAAATTAATTTTTTTAGCTATATAAATTGTAGAAAAAACTCGACGTCCATATAATAAAGTTTATCAATCATCTTATATTTATTTATTTTATGACTAAATAAGTTAGTATTTAAGACTTTCAATCTCTTCATCGTGTGAATACATTTTCTTTTATTAATAAAAGAGAATGAGACTTTAATGCATTTTTTTTATAAAAAAAAGTTAATAATTAATCTTTTGTCCTATTAAAAAATATTATTTATTCGTACAAATTTTTTATTAAACTAGCTCATCGAAAGAGAACTCGAACTCAGGCAGGCTTGAGGGCATTGGAAAATACGCACCAAACTGTGCTAGAATGCCTCTCAGTGTATCACCAATCCAAGAACTAGACTTAATCCTTGTGGAGTCATCTAATGCTCAAAGCTCTCCCAGTCGAACTGGCTCCGACCGACGACATGACTATCCCATTTGAATTCGAACTCATAAATCGTCAGAGCTGAATCTCATACGGCACAAAGCTGTTCGAACACTTGCTAGTCAGCATTGGATCGCTTAGGTGCCACCCCCACGTGACTTGCTTGGGCGACTAGAGGTTCTCAAGCAAGACGCTCCACACAAGCTAGCAACATCGATTAAGAAGCATCTGCAACCAAGGGATACCATCAAGATCGACCATGCCCCGCCTAACCATAGACAAGATCAAAAAACAATTACAAGAGGTACAATAGAGGCTGAACAGAGGAAAACTCACAGACTTAACTACCTCCACAGATTCACCATTCACTCATGAGGTCTTGACAATTCCACTTCCTAACAAGTATAGAATGCCCAACACTAGTACCTATGATGGGACCATGGACCCTGTGGAACACATAGAGAATTTCAAGGGGTGCATGGACCTCTATACTTATGGGGACGTGGTGAAGTGTTGTACCTTCCAGCTTACCCTAACAAACAAAACCAGAACTTGGTATCGTACTCTAAAGGCGACCACCGAAGGGACATTTGTAGAATTTGAAAGTCAATTCTTGTCTCACCTCTCAATAAGGCGAAGTAGACCAAAAATGATTTCCCACCCGATGGCTCTGAAACAAGGAAGGGATGAGTTTATAAAAGTATTCTTAAATAGATTCAAGCCCGAAAAGATACAAGTACCAAACTGTACAGACTTTGTGGCAGTAAGTACCTTCACCATGCACTCCACCAAAATGCTTGCTAGATATGGCCAAAGATTTGAGTGGATAAGCTAAACAAGTGCTGAGTGAGAGGATAAGTCCAATTGTTAGATAAACAATCATTAGTTAATTAAGAGTAAAATATCTCCTAATTATCCGATAAGAGATAATTAGAGAGAAATAACCTTCAATGTCAGGATAAATTTATTTCTTCTATATATATGCACCTGGTACACATTCACACATAAGTCATAAGTAAGATAAAAGTCATAACTTAATAATAATACACATAACTCCTATATTCTCTCGATTTATACTTCTTTTTCCTATTATCATAGAATTGAGGATTAGATTTCTTTTATCATTGTCATTACCAGAACTAACTTAAGTATTAAAGGGCTAAAGGCCACTACATCCTATGATTGTTCGAGATCCTAACGTGTTTCCTTTATTTGCAGGTCCACAACAAGAAGAAGTACACCTCCATTTTAATGTTGACAAAGAATGATATCAACAATATATTTGTTAACAATTATACTTAGTAATTTAAAAAAAAAATCACCTACAAGCAATATAAAACCAAATAAGGTTTAAGGTTGCAATTAAGTTTGCTTCAAAACCTGTCATCGGGTGGTAGTGCTAAGTTGACTCCGAATTCTTAACGAGCACCGTCATAAACATTTGTTTTTGTTAATAAAATAATAATTTTTTAAACAATTAAATTTAAATGAATATAAAATAATAAACAAAATTTTACTACAATTTTTCAATAAAAAATGAATTATAATATCACAATCTAACATATTACAAGCCATTTTAAGCTTTTTCTTAAAAAAAAAATTATCTAATTTCTCTACCCGAAACCTTTTATAATAATTAATTTATTAATATTATAAAACCTCCTAACTCAATTTGCATAGAGAAAAATATGCTTTCCTATTTTCTTTCTTTTTCTTTCTTTATTTCTTGGGTTTCTAATTAATGTGCCAATTAACAATCGACTCTAATGATTTTATTCTGTATTCACACCTTAATTAATTAAATTATTTTTTTAATTCTTGTACTCTTGTGAAGCCATTAAAGTTAAACACAATTTCAATTTATCAATAGTCATTATTTTTGTAAACATATCTACTAAATTCTTGCTACCAAAAATCTTAATATTACTACTATAATTGAAAAGTATATTTAGAGTAATATACATGAGTAAATACGGTTGAACATTAAATAATATATATATATACATACAAAAAATTAAATTTTATTTTGGACGATTTTATCCTCAAAATTTTACTTTAATTACAAAATTAACATTACTATTTATTTTATATATTTAATGATAGTGATTAAATGTTATTATTATTTTTTAAATAATTGATTAAAAACAAAACAAAAAAAAATGACGTAATCAAATAAAAAGATAAAAAAAATTAAAAGATAAAAGATAAGATTATAAGATTTTTATCTAAATTTTTATTTTATATACTAAAAGTCTTAAATAAATTAAAATACATATTTATTTTTAAAATAATGACATTACTTTTAATTAATAAATTTTTTTGACAAAATCGTTCAAATCTAATTATAATTTTTTTTTATTAATGTTATTTATTTAATATACAATACTATAATATTCTTAATATATATATATATAAAATAAATTGTTATCGATTATCATTAAATATTTGTAGCAACACATGAATAGGACTACGTCTACATTAATAGATACAGATGATTATAGAAATTGAATATACTTTATTTTTATCTTACGAGGGTGGTGTTGGTTCTTAGAGGCAACGCTAAATGTGAAATAAATTGGCGGTATATTCTAACTTGACAAAAAAAAAAAGTTAAACACAAAGGAGACTGATAAATCATACTCAACTTTAACAACTTGTATAATTTTCTAGCACGACCTTATTGTTGTCTCCTGTCAGTTTGATATTTTATTTCATATGTGCTAACACCAGAACTCAAGCAAGTTCAATTCTTCAAAAAAATGAAATGATATATTACCAAGTATCGATAATATTCATCATGCACCATTGCACCGTAATATTTTGAAAGGTGGAGAGTTAAAATGATTATTTTATTTAAATTAAAGGTATTATTTAATTTTTTAATTTATAAAAAGTTTATTTAAGTCTTTTTTTATATAAAAAAATGTTTTGAAATTTTTTTACTTGTAAAAAAAAAGTTAGATAATGACAAAGTTAATTTTTCATCTAATTTTTTGTTAAATCTAACATAATAATACATGTGTCATATACATGTTTATATTTTTCGATAGATATATATTAAATTAAAAAGTTACTCCTATCTTTAATAATTTATTTCAATTAAACTTAAATAAAATTTTCATTGTATAATTTATAATTTAGACAAGAAAAATTATATTTAAATTTTATTGAATTCGATCAAACTTAATAAAATTTTAATTGTCTAAGTTATAACTTTAAATATTAGACAAGAAAAATTTTATTTAAATTATATTGAAAATTTAATTTAAGTTTTTTTTAAATTAAAAAAAATTGAGTAATTTTTTTACGTATGTATCTATCGATAAATATAAATATATATGTAATGCATATGCTATTCCGTTATATTTAACGAAAAATTAACTTTGTTCTTACTTGACATATTTTTTACAAGTAGAGGGACTTAAAACACATTTTTCATAAGCAAAAAGATTTAAAGACACTTTTATAAGTTAATAAATTAAATAATATTTTTTACAAAAATAAAATAATATTTATGACACTTTTCTCTATTTTTTTAATAATGATCATGCACCGAAGTATTTATCATTTCTTATAGTACTATATGAATATATATATTGTTATAATATCTCTAATATTGTAGACTCGTTATAAATAGGGGTGGTAATTTGTGTTATAGTGCGATTGTCTAAATCGAATATGAATTGAAAAATACGACCCAAACAAAAACAAATTAAATTTAAGTCCAATTTAGACTAGGCCGAGTAGCACGAAAAAATTAGAATTGAGTTACAACCAACTCGATAACACAAAAATAAAAAAATAATTATAATATATAAATTTATACTCATATTTTTTATGTTATAGTATGTGTCAGTATTATTTAAAAAATAAATCATATACATGACACATGACAATACATTAGGGTTTATTTTAATAATTGAAAGCTTTGTGGCATAGAAAATTTTGAAAAATTTATAAATTTGTACTAATATATTTTATGTTATATTATGTGTCAGTATTATTTAAAAAATAAATTATATTTTTTGACTTTTAAAAACACATGATACAATTTAAAGAACGTAGGTAAAAAAAAAAAAAAGTAAAAATTTATTTTTGATTAGTATTTCTCTTGCGAGTGTAGTTAGCATTCCTGTTGTTATATATTTGCAACCTAACGTATTACACTGCAATAAAAATATATTTCATCCTAATACCTTTTATATGTGATTAATATTGGTATTTTAATTTTTGTACAATTGAATTATTTAATAAATTTTACTTTTAATTTCTTAAAATTATATTTTTGATTTACAAAAAAATTTATATGTGCACCGCGTAGAGTAGAATTAAAAATAAAATTTTATCTTTAAAGAAGTTACATTATGTAATTAAGCTATTTTAATTGTGCTATTAACACTATGGTATATATAATATATCCATCAAAATTAGAAAGACGGAAAAAAAGGTTTAAATGCATGCATAAATAACCTCATTTTAGAATTTTATTTTTAGTTCTCTTAAATGCTAAATATGTATATTTATTTTTTTATAATGTAATAAATGTATGCTTGATGCATTTTTTTTAATTGCGTTAAACATATGTTAAATGCATTTTTATAATTGCGTTAAACATTTGGTCATCTTTTGTAACATTTTAAGCTTGTATATTACATATTTTTAATATTTATTTTATAATATGAATATTTAAAAAAAATTATATTTATATCAAAAACTTAAATAAATATAAATTAAAATACGAAAATAAGTAACCTATGTATTTTTTTTATAGCATTAAAAATTAAACCATTAAACAAGTGGATTATATATCCTAATAATTTAAACAGATCAAACCTAAGCTGAAATACAATATTCAACGCCATTCAAATTAAAGGAATCTAGAAAGCACATCACAAAAACTCATTCACGAACGGAAATTACCAGCATGCGCGCCGAGCAATATCCACTATATGTTTCAAAATTTAAGCTTTATATAATCAACAAAGTCCATCAAAAGAAAAGCTTTCTAATATGTTTTTATCTTTTAATATTTTTTACCCCACAAACACACTACTGAGTACCGACTCCAATTCCTTTAACCTTCTTTAGAGACATAAGAAGTAAAGTTTGCATGCGGAAGTTCCTTTAGCCATTCATACGTTCGGTGATGTGACATGGCTTGCTTTAGCTTTTTCATTTTCTTCTTCTTCAACTCTATCACTAACTTCTCATCTTGCTTTGCAGTACTTCGATCATGATCATCATATTTGTCATTAACACTTTCATTAGTACTTCTTATGCTTTTGTTCTTGATGATAATAACATCAGAATTATCAACTATTTGATTAACAGAACACTTGCACCCACTTAAGATTTTCATTTTACTCTGTTTCTCTTCCTTCAAAATAGAACCTTTAACTCTGTTATTGTTCTTTACACTGCTATTACGACTGACATTAGAAGCTTTCTTGTCAATGTGATTGTTATTAATGCTATGAATTACCTTAAGCTCTTGCAAATCCATATCTGGAGTACGAACTACACCCAACCTGAAAAAACCCCAAAAGGACGATTTTTGATTTCGGCTACTGACTCTTTCGGCTCGAGCACTTGAAGTTCTGATCTGGGGTTTTGGACTTGGGTGAAAATGGTTTCTGGGTACTCTTGATTCTGAAGCAACTCTTGTTATGGCTATGGGAGATGAGCTTCGATTGCTGCTACTAGATGATGATCGCTGAGTACTTCTACTGCTATAGCTATTGCTTCTGCTACTAATATTTCTTCTGAATCCACTACCTATTGAACCAATATGGTTCATAGACTCGGACCTAGAAAAGAATCGGCTAGCATTTTGGTTTTCGGGTTTGAATAAACCATGCTCTGAGCTAACTGATAGGCGAAATGGCAGAATTTGACCTTGAAAGAACAATTCATCTGCTGCACACATTTGTGATTCTGTTGAACCAAAAACGAATTCTATGTCTTCGGCTTCGTCGAACTGAGTCGGATTTCTTTCATAATTACTGGATTGTTTGTTTTCTTCTTTGATCTTTAGATCGAGAGGAAGGTCAGAGAGTGAAAAGTCATCGCCTTCTTCTTCGTGCTCTATCTTTGAATCTTTGTATATTTCTTTTTCGGAGGCAGCAGCAGTACTATTGATTCTTTCCATTGCCACTTAGACAAGTATTAATTATATTGGAAAGCTTCTGCAAGAAAGAAGAGCAAATAATACCGAGAATATTTATACTGAGAATTGAGCAAGCAGATATTTGAATACGTGAGAGGGAGAGAGGAATACAATTAGATAAATGTAAATGAAAGTGGTGACAACAAAAAAAGCAATAAAGAAATAATAGTAAAGCAATGGGGAGACAGGCCAGTGAACCTTTTTACTTGTTTTGTAGAAAGAAAAAAACTGCAGTTACAGGGCCGGGCCAGCCACTAGCTAAGAAGGAACTGTCTATTGTTAAATAAACGATGATTTGATATTTTAAATTATTATATATATATATATATATATATATTTTAAATATAATTATATAATAAATAAATAAAAAATAAAATAATATAATTGGGAGTATATATTCTAAGAGCAAAAAAGTTATTTTATATAAATTATTACATTATTTAATTATAATTAATTTTTAATTATTTTGTAATATTTTAACTTTTGATAATTAATAGCGTAATAATTTATGTAATAAATATATATATATTACATAAATGAAATAAGATCCTCTAATACAACTAAATGTAAGTACCTAAAATAATTAATGGATGAGTTATTAACATCTTTGCATAAAAATATCTCTTGTGTCCACCCATTTGTAAAATTATTGTTATGCAGAATGTTAGGTCTTAGTTTTCAAAATAAATTTTACTAATACAAATTTTAACTACCACAGCAACCCCACATATAAAAAATAAATGCAAAAAAATAAAGAAAGAATTAATAAGCCAAACAGCCTCGTTAAACACAACTCATAAAATTTTGGCACGTATACCACCTAACCTATCAATTATAAAGAACAAAGGAAATTTTAGATTGTGTCTCAGTGGACTTTACTAGCTACTTATCGCACTTATCTAATTATCTTCACATCTTTCAAAATAATTTGTTTTATCTAAACAAATGCCTCGATCAGACGAATATGATTAAAATTTAGCACCTGAAGTATTAAACACAAATACAAATTTAATAAAAACCACTTGATTCATAACATAAGCTAATAAACTAAAACTAACCACACAAAAAAATTCAAAGCACAGTACAAACAAATTCTTAAAAAACTCATCAAAATTTTGAACGAATATCACATGTATTATTTGTTAATGTGCCACTAATTATTAACAAATATATGTATAAAAAAATTCACATTTTTTCACATTTTTTTTTCACATACGTACTGAATAATTAACGACATAAAATAATACAAAGAATTAAAGTCTTAAATTTGACCATATAAATCAAGCCATATAATCATAAAATCAATAATAAACTGTTATAAATTGTACGAAATAATGATGTATATGCAAAGTGTGGTAACAGGCACAATAAGTTATGTGATGTAGGAAGTAGTATCACTATGACAAAGTGTAGTTACCTCGAGTACTATTTTTTATTTATTTATAAAATTGAATATTATTTATTTAAAAATATGTATAGATTTAAGTCTAAATTAATTTGAGATAAAATGGTAATGTAAAGGTAAAATTTATCTTCCAATAACAAATTAACAACTTGCGTGTTAAATTTAAAGGATAAAAGTTAAGAATCAATATTAACCAAAAGTAATAATCTCTTTCATAGCTTATGCATAACATTTCTTTCAGGTGTAAAGGTTTTTTTTTTAAGCCTGTTATATTAACTTTTATAAGACATTTCTTCAGAAATACGTTAACAACATATCTATTTTCTGTAACATCGTTCAAAATATATTCTTCTTTTTATCTTTATATATTTATATGAATATATAAATACTACCTAGGTATAGGAACACATGCTATATAAATGACTTATTATTTAATAAGTAATAATGACATAATTATTTTTATTATTATTACAATAAAAATATTTAAATTATATATTATATTTTTATGATTAATTATATTTTAATATCGATGATATTAACTTAATTTATTGTTCAAATAAAAATATAACATTGCAATATACTATTAATTAAGGCCAAATTTACTAATTTTAAATGAAATTTAAAGTAGATGGAAAAGGAATGAAGTAGAAATTGATAGAATTGGATACAAAAAGCATTGAAATTAAATTGCTTTTTGTTTTTATAATATTGTGAATTGAATAAAAATGATTAGTTTATTAAAATAATTTGTTAGTGAAATAATAATTACTTTAAATGATGTTGGCTAAATGAAAAATATAAATTAATAAATTGAAATATAAATAAATTAAAAATAGTAAATATTAAAATAATTAAAAGTTTTAGTATTGAATCATATGTACATTCAAAATAAAATAATATATATTATATAGGGTTGATGACCATTACACTCTTCTTTTAATTATCTTTTAAAAAAATAATAAATTGTTATTTAAATTTATCTATCTTATTTATAATATTTGGTTTCCTATACGATCAATATTTGAATATGTATATTATTTTAAATTTTATTTATTAATATTATTATTCTGATTATATTAACTATTTTTCTATTGTATTTCTAACCACATGTTTTTTCATATGGGTTAATGATATATATCATTAATAAGTTATGAAATTGTGTGAATAAGATGATAAAATATTTATAAAAAAAAAACATAAAAGAAGCAAAGAAAAAAAGAAAAAGAAAATGCAAAGATAGAGCTAGGAATTGAATCTCTTTATATATAGAGATATATGTCAAAATTTAAGTTGAAAACATGGGTTAAACAATTCAAAAATGTATAGCAATAATGAATATTATAAAATATTGAGTAAATTAACAAAAACATTATGTAACTATTGCAAAATTTGAAAATATATTACCTAACTTTATTGACTAATAAAAATAAACCTAAAATATAACTAATAATATAAATATACAACAATGTGTACTGACCTATAATAAATTTTCTTTTCTTCAAACTAAAGATATTTATTAAGATAAATAATCTTACAAAAAGAGCTCTAAGTTAGAGCCAAAAGTTTTTAAAAGTCAAAGATATGATAATTTTGACAAAACAAATATCACATCGTATTACAATGAAGTACATAACTCAATAATAATATATAAAACATATTACATTATTGAGTGCATTTAAATGTATGTTAATTAATAATATGATTTATTCAATTGATTTGGCTTAATTCAAAAAGACATTTATATTTTGTATTTTTTTAAATTCTCAACCAAAAAACTATTAGCTTCTTCCAAAGATCATCTCCTTCATATCATTTATCCGATTGCTTCCATGAATTTTTATCTAATCTTGCATGCAAATAATACTCGTTTAAACCAAATTCTCATTAATACTCATTTTGGATAAAACTTTGATAGAAAATTCACATTCTAGAAAAAAGTGCTTAATATTTTCTTTCTCATTACACAATAAGTATAAAGAATTCACTTGTATACCCCTACGTCTAAAGTTTAGATTGGTGGCCAAAATATTATGGGCACATTACAAGTAAAAGTTTTAAGCTTGTTAGGACCAAAGCCATCATCCTTGTTTTTTAAACAGCATTATTCCATTAATCTTCCACCCACACATAACTCTTTTAATACTCACAGTTTAATAGCTATTTTTATTAAAATGCCAAAATGACGTGTCAACTAATAGATCTTCCCTTTGGGATCATCAAGTAGAAACTTTTCTTGAATTAAACTTTGATTCCAACCTCTAAATTTATCATAAAGATCACAAACAAAGTTTAGTTGTGATACTTTTGGAGAATAAGTTTGAACAATCTTGATTTACACGTCCAAGATTGTTCCCAAATTCAAATAGAGCTATTTCTTCCTGGTTATCATCTCAAACCATCTACAAACACCTAGCTTACTTCTACGATACTTTTCGAAATCTAAGAAGCATTATATCCCACCTTAGCTTCCATAAAGGAACTATTTTAAAAATACTTATGCCTCATTAATTGTGCTCGCAAGAATGTATCATTAGTAAGAAGGTGACAACCTTGCTTAGCTAGTAAGGCAAGGTTTAACAATCTTAAGGCTTTAAATACTAGTCCCCCTTTATCTTTTGGCCTTCGTAATTCTGTCTAACTCTTCTAATGCATCTTGTTATTTTGATCTAAATCAGCCCATCAAAACCTCGCTATCAAAGAATCTATATCATTGCATAATGACTTGAAAATAATGAAACAACTCATAGCATAGTTGAAAATAGCTGAAGAAATTGACTTTAACAAAGTTTCTCTTCTTGTTGGTGATAAAAACTGTTTAAATTAACCTTGAATCCTACTTTACACTTTATCATGCATAAAATATTTGGACCAACTATCATAAAAATTACAAACATATAATCTATCCACAAAAATAATACTAAAATATAATTATTGATACAAATATATTACTATATATATTATATTTTTAGTCAAAAATTTATACAATTATTAAAAAATTTGATGATAAATTTAGAACATTATTAAAGAGTTTAGTAGTAAATTTCTATTAATAAGAATTAATAAGTTTGTCACTAATTTGATGGGTTAAATATGGTAGCCTTATTATTATCTCCTCCAAGGGCTACTAGTACTACCACGGTTTTTCTTTCCTTTTAATTTCTTTTCTAAAGACACAGTAGTAGCACTAGCATCCATCACTGCGTCGAAAATCTGTTAACTTGAGTAGTCGACAAGTTCCAATCAAACCAAAATTTAGTTCAAAAATAATATTGCCAGTTTTTAATCATTATTATTATATAAATAAAATTTTATTTGATTATAAATATATTTAAATTATTAAAATTTTAGTATATTTTTTAGTAAAAAAATCATAAAAAATAAAACTTTATAAAATTATATATATATATATATATATATGAACCTTTAAAATTTAAAGTTTAGTAAAAAAAAAATACATGTAAATTATCGATGATCTTCTAATCGGGTAACATATACATACCTTAATACAAGATAAAGATCTCCTATTAACTTAAAAATATAAGTATTAAAATTTGCTTTAAAAAAAAACATAAACATATAAATTTACTCATAGATTCAACCCTTTAAATCTTGATGGCTCTGGCCACATATCAATCTTTTTATAAATTGATTTTTTTTTAATTAAAAAAGATGTTTTAAGATTTAGGAGATAAATAAATTTAAATTATTTTTAATGTTAAAACATTTTTTTCTACTTCACTTTAGTGCCTCTATTTATTTCTACCTCCTTCCTAATATACTCGTAATTTTTATACATTCTGATATAATAATAAATAAATAAAAAATCTCCAACCAATTAAGCAACCAACAAGAAATTAAGAAAACTAAATCACACTAATGTAAAAACGGTACATGCCTAATCATGAAGTCAGCTGACATTCATTTCGTTTAGTGCTATATATATCGATCTTTTTATTAATAATGACAAACTCCTCTTAGAATGAAAATCGCAAAGTTAAATCACGGGACTCCTCGGTGGTTGATGGTATCGGTAGCCGAAAGCTCTGCCTCACTAGAAACAGAGCCGCCGGTTAAGGTTGGGGCATCAGTGGAACCAGCGGCTCGGCCAGGCTTTGGTTGAAGATGGCCTTCGGTTCCATAGCCCTGCCTTTTGTAATCTTCAATGTCTTTGTACTGAACATAAGGACTACTCTCTAATGGTCATCCTTCTAATGTGTCCTGATCTTCAAGCCTTTTCTTAGGGTAAACACCTAAAATAAGCCCTTTTATGTGTCAAACTACAAATATAGACCCCATAGTGGAATTCTTACAAAAATAAACCCCTTGCAAAAACAACAAAAGTATGAAAGGACTTACACAAGAAATAAAATTCTGTAAAAGCTTACAAAATTTATAACCACAAATGTCAGAAATAATAGAAAATCAAGAAGTAATACAAGAAACAATGGAAGTAGAAACACAAGACATCTCTGGATGTTTTTCACAAGAAATGATATTCAGTAAAAAGAAATTTGAAGAAATTCAAAAATCAAAATTAAATTTAAAAGAAAAAGATGGATTCAGAGAAGAATCATTCTCAAAAATAAGAAAATTATTTCCAAGAAAAGACATAATATATTACGGCATAAGTAATAAAGAAATGAGTATAACTATAGCAGATGCTAAAGGAAGGTTTAATATACCACTAATTAATAAAGAAACTATTATGGAAAAATTATCAAAAATCCCTGAAAAAGATAGAGAAAAAATTGGATACATCCATTTAGGAGGAATACAAATATTAATAAAAGCACACTTTAGAGAAGGAATAGACACACCAATTAAGTTAGCACTTTTAGATAATAGAATAACAAACAGGAAAGATGCTTTGTTAGGAATGATTAATGGAAATCTAGGATACCAAAAACTAAAATTCACAGCATATCCAAGATTTGCTGTTAACATTCATGATAAAAATTTAAACCAAGTATTAAGTCTAGCTTATGACTTTGAACGAGGAAACCTAATGAAAGAAGGAAACCATCCATTCTCAGTCCACTACCTTGTAGGATATTCATTAACAAATAGTCACAACAGTTCGATATACGGACAAAATGAATTCATAGAAATAGATAAAACTTTTAAAGATATTGGACAAGTAATAAAAAATCCAGAAAAATTATTGGAATATGAAGTTCCAGATGAATGGAACTTAGACATTAAAGAAAAACCTTTAATACCATCAAGAAGAAGTAATGTACAAACAATAACATTTGTAGACACTCAAGCAGAAAACAGTAAAAGAAATAGAGAAATAAAAGAATTAAAAGAAGAGATTGAAGAAGTAAAAGATTTGGTATACACAATGAAATAATAATGATATTAGAAAAACTATTAAAAATACAATTAGAAGGAAATAATAGTTTAACAAGTATAAATAACAATCAAATATCTATAATGAAAGCTTTAATTCTCATAGCAGAAAAATTAGATATTACTGATGAAAGTATACAAGAATCAAAAAGAATACAGTTAGAAATAAATAAAGAAATTTTAGAAATAAAAAATAACATTAATAATATACCAAGAGGAAATGAAATAAAATTTGATCCATTAAAAGGACTAAAAGAAGAACCCCCTAGAAGATCTGATGCTTTAATACCTAAAAATGAAAAAAGAAAAGCAAAAGAATCTAAACAAATAATAACAACCTAATGGACTTAAAAGAATATAGAAAAAACCTAGAAGAACAATTTATGAATCCTGAAAATAAAGATATAGAAAAATTAATAAGTTTACTAACATTAACAGATAAAGAATTAGAAAAACATTATGAAGAAAAATCTTACATAAATAAAGAGGAAGATGATATGACAGTAATAAGTGAAGACGAATCTGAACAAGAAAATATAACTCAAAGAATAAATATGGAACCAGTAATAAGAACAAACCCAGAAAGAGGAGAAACATCTGACCCTCACAGAGAACACAGATATAGGCCAGAAGAACCTAATCCTACACATAGAAGAAGACGACCACCAAAAATGGAAGAAGGATTACATTGGGGTACTAGAGGAGATATCCCACCAGAATTCAAACTACATGAAAGTTATAAAGCAGACATTTTAGACTTAGACTGTATAAGAGACAGGAAAAAAGCCTTAGATGAATGGGCTAGTGGAATGAGTGTGATGATACAAACATCATCAACCACAAACTCAAACCCTTCAGTATGTAAAGTACTGGTAGCACATAAAATGACAGGAAATGTAAAAATATGGTTTTCAAACCTACCTGAACAACAACATTTACTAATGCAAGGAAATGCTACAACAGGAAGAGATTACTTAGATACAGTAATAAATGAAATATATAAGGAATTTATAGGAGAAGATAAAGGAAGAAATATAACAGAATCTAGTGAACATGAAATAGAAGAAGCCAAATGGCATTTAACAAACATGGAAATATGTGACATGTGTTATATAGATACTTTCATATGTGAATATGAAATGTATTACCATAAACTACCACCATCCATCCAAGAAATTTATAAGGAAATGTTTTATAAAAAATTACCTGGAACATTATATAAAACCATGACAGAAGAATGGAATAATAGGAATCCACAAATCATACCCGATACCTTAGGAGGAAAAATAAGAGGACTTAAAAATTGGATAATAATAAAATGTCAAGAAAGAAAAGAATATAAGCAAATAAAAGGAAATGACAGAGTCTGTTGTGATTCAAGGGACTTCAAAACACCAGGAAAATATGGTTGTAATATAAAGCCATATAAAAAGTATAATAAATACAAGAAAAATAAGAAATTTAAAAAATTTAAGAGATACAAATTTAGAAAACAAGATTTTCAAAAATATAAAAGAAGATATAAAAGAGAACCATATAAAAAGAGATATTTCAGAAGAAAAAGGTATTATACACCTGAAAAGAAAAATTACTGTCCATCAGGAAAAAAGAAATGTAGATGTTGGATATGTAATGAGGAAGGACATTATGCTAATGAATGCCCAAATAGACTCCAACATAAAAAAGAATTTAAAAAGGAATTTTCACAGAAAGCAAAAATATTAGAAGAAGCTTTTAAAATGGAATTAGAACCAATTGAGGAATCTGATATAGATGATACTTGTAGTATTTATCTATTAGAAGAAACTGAAGAAGAAATAACAGACTCAGAAACGTCTGACTATAATTCTAATTCTGATTCTGAATATAATTCTGAATAATGAATGAAATATTAAGTATAACAAATCCAAATAGTACATACATAAAAATAGGATTAAAATTTAAGGGATATAAAAATTACCATTTACATGCATATATTGACACAGGTGCAAGTATGTATGTAGCTAGCAAGTATGTATTTCCAGAAGAACTCTGGAAACAATCCCCAAAAGATTTAATAGTAAGAATTGCAAATAACACTACAATAAATTTGAATAAAGTATTAAAAGATACAGACGTATCAATAGGAGGAGAAATCTTTCATATACCCACAATTTACCAACAAGAAACAGGAGTTGATATTTTATTAGGAAATAACTTTCTAAATCTATATCAACCATTCACACAATATATAGACAAAATAAGTATAACAACCTTAGATGGAGAAACAATTTATGTATCAAAAATAAGAAAAGCATTAACAGTTTCATCACAAACTTTTATGTCACAACATAAAAAGCGAAAACGTGGTGAGAATACAGAAAAACAAAAACCTTACATAGAAAACATTTCTTTAGACATAGAGGTTAATCAAAACCCCTTTCTAAATAAAATACAAGAAGATAAAACCTTAACAGGAATAAGAAAATTATTAAAAACAGTATGTTCAGAAAACCCTTTAGATCCAAATATTAACAGATCTAATGAAATAGCAAAAATAGAACTAAAAGACCCCTTAAAAGTTATAAGAGTAAAACCAATGATTTATACTCCAGAAGACAGAAAAGAATTTGAAAAACAAATTCAAGAACTTTTGGAATTAAAAGTAATTATACCCAGTAATTCACCACATTCCAGTCCAGCATTCTTAGTAGAAAAAGAAGCTGAGAAAAGAAGAGGAAAGAAGAGAATGGTAATAAATTTTAAAGCTTTAAATAAAGAAACAATTGATGATGGTTATTTCATACCAAAGAAAGAGGAATTATTATCACTAATTAAAGGAAAGAAATACTTTTCAAGTTTTGATTGCAAGAGTGGATTTTGGCAAATAAGACTTGACAATGAATCACAAAAATTAACGGCATTCAGTTGCCCTCAAGGACAATTCCAGTGGACAGTCGTTCCATTTGGACTCAAACAAGCACCAGGTATTTTCCAAAGACACATGGATAATATTTTTAAAAAATATCACAGTTTTTGTTGTGTTTATATAGATGATATTCTAATATTCAGTGATGAATTACCAAAACACTATCTAGATATTATTAATGTTTTACAAGAATGTAGAAAATCAGGAATAGTGTTATCAGAAAGGAAAGCAGTAATTGCTCAACAAAAAATAAAATATTTAGGATTAGAAATAGAAGATGGAAAACATCATCTACAACCCCATATTTTAAACCACATACAAAATTTTCCAAGTATAATCAAAGATAAAAATCAATTACAAAGATTTTTAGGATGTTTAACATATGCGGAAGCATATATAAAGAAACTAGCAGAAATGAGAAAACCATTACAGGCAAAACTTAAGAAAGATTATGTCTGGCAATGGACTGAAGAAAATACCAAATACATGGATAAAGTAAAAGCACAGGTAAAAGATTTACCAACTCTATATCATCCAGGACCAGATGATAAAATGATAATAGAAACAGATGCTTCACATGAATATTGGGGAGCAGTATTAAAAGCAAAAGTTGATGACAAAGATGAATATCTTTGCAGATTTACTTCAGGATCTTTTCAAGGCCCTGAACTAAATTACCATAGTAATGAAAAGGAATATTTGGCTGTTAAAAAGGCTATTAAGAAATTTGCAATATATGTAATAAGTTCAAGATTTACTATTAGAACTGATAGTAAAAATTTTGGACATTTTTTAAGAACTAACATTGCAGGTGACTATAAGCAAGGAAGATTAATAAGATGGCAACAATGGTTTAACTACTACAGATTTGATGTAGAGCATTTGCCAGGAAAGAAAAATTGTTTAACTGATGCACTAACCAGAGAATTAGCACCACTAAATATGTTTTTCATGACAGGAATGGATTCACTTGACATCGAGATCGAGATCAAGAAAAAGGAAATATTGATTCATGAAACACAAATCAAATGCCTCAAGGAACAACTAGAGGTATTGGAACTCAAAAAGAAACTACAAAATAGAACAAATCTAGAACTCCATATGGAAAAATCTGAAGAAGAGGAAGCTGAGCCCTCAACAGGAAGAAAGATGCAGGTTGAAGAAACTGCAAGCAATAACCCAGAACCAATAAAAAATTTAGAAAAGAAAAAACAAAAAATGAATTGGGCTGATGAAGCCGAAAAGGAAGACTCAAGAAAAATTTATGTAGTCTACAATGGACCTAATCCAGGAATCTACACCAGTTGGCCAGAAGCAAGCAAAGCAGTAAATGGAATCAGTGGAGTCATTCACAGATCCTTCACAAACAGGATAGAAGCAGAAGGAAGTTATAAAAATTTCAGAGTCCCCAAACTCATAACCCCAGCAGAAATAACAAAAAACTATTCCCAAATAGTTCAACAACCAGCAACAGGAACCAGTAGAATGAGGAACCTTGGAACTATCCACAGACCAATAATCTTCAGAGAACCAATCAGTACTCCATTCGAGGAAGAAAAAGAAAGATACAGAAACTTGACAAAACAGGAATGGCTAGGATTATATAACCTTGCTAGAAAAACAACTCAGGAACATATTGAAAATATGAAGTTTTACACCACCGAAAAGGATTTCCCCTCAGGTAGTAAATTTAATATTTTAGAAGGAGTTGATCCAATTTTTACTTATAAAACATTTTATGCAGGACTTATTGAAAACATATATCCAGGAAATGAATTAAGAGAATTAATATATTTTCCTGACAATTTCAAAAAAGCTATTAGAAATTTTAAAAGAAAAACCAGGGCTGCAGAAAAGCCTATTTATTTAAGATGTTTCAGTTCTTTAATGGATTGGAATGAAGAAGAACCAGTAAGTCCATATCATTTTATTAAGCTTGGTGTATCAAGCAGTAAAAGAGAAGTAACTCGCCCAAAGGGCTTACCAGAAAAGGAATTTAATACTGGTGAATTGGACCTCGAAAGAGGACAAATGCTAAGCCAGATTTATTATGAAATAAGAAGAATTACCAATTCTTCAGAAATAAAAGTAAATTATTGTACAAGTAAAACCATAATTACTTCTCAAAGTAATTCGGTTATCAGTAATGAAGACAGTGAAAAAGTAATTTCCTATGAAGCAAACTTCAACTGCAATGATATTGAAGTAAGCGAGGAAACAAAAAAGATTTTTTGTTATTACTCCAACCAGCAAACAAAAGATCACGTGTGCAAACACTGCTTAAAAGATAAGATTCCACTAGAGACAAGCTCATCCAGTAGCAGCTCAATGTCGGCAGAGCCCACTCAACCGACCATGTAGGACCCTCCTCAACAGCTGAAGGCAATAATTCAAGGCAGCAATAATGTAAGGCGTCTTAACGCCAAATAAGAATAGTATATTCCCTCCATTGTAAATAGGAAACCCTTACTCTATAAAAGGGAACTCTTTAGCTCTAGGGAGGACACAATTAATTTCAGGACACAATCAATACACGAACACAGAACACACTACCTTTCAAGTTTCAAGCCATGTATTCTAAAACCAGGAAGAACTAAGAACCTCTTCAAGGTTACTAGTTCTCTAGCTTGTAATTACTACCTGTTAAATAAATAAAAAGTCCATTTCAATTCCAAAACTATCTTTCTCATTTTCATTAAAATTAAGTACGGATCTCAGAGGATCAGCAGGGTCAGGAGGACTAAAAGCTTGGATCCAGGAGTGAGGCTTAGTTTTTGAAAACAAAAGGATAGCAGGAAAGCGGAAGAACGCGGTGGACCCATATTTACAGACAGGTTAGTTTGCAGGTAGAGGCTAGTATTCCTTGAAGTTTCAATAATATTGTTAATATCTTGTTTAAACTGCATATGATTATGAATAATGAACGAATAAACATGAAAAGGAAATCAGAAACTATACTCTACAGAAGTAAAAGTAGGAAATACTCTGAAAATCAAGAAAAATTAAAAGATGTAATTTATTTAAAACAATCACTTATTTGTTTTAAAACAGCTATAAAGGAAAACTTTGAAAAAAGTACAGGAAGATCAAAGATAATGGAAAATTTACAAGGATTAATTGATTATTTCACTAAACAAGAACAAAGAAATAATCTAGAAAAAAGAAAAGACAAAGAACACTTAGATTTAGAAGCAAGTCTTGAACTTGTACAAATAGATATAGAGGAAAATAAGGAAATCATAGAATTAAGTCGTTGGATAGAACAAGAATTAGGAGAAATCAACTCTGAAAACCAACCAGAAAACCATGATTAACATAGAACACTTTGAAAGAAAATATCTAGAATTATTAGATGAATATATGGATAATGAAGACTATGAAACATGTTTAGAAAATTTTACAAGGTTTGATACCTTATTAAGTGATTATACAGATTATATTGCCAGTATATTACATCTAATAAATCACCCAGTATGAAGAATATTAAAAGATTATTTTAAACATTATTTCGTACAAGTAAATAAAGAAGAATTTGATAATTTAATCTTCGGATTTTATTTATTCGGAGAACAAATAGGAAGATAAAATCAAGTAACTGAAACTTTCAATTCAGCCCTTCAGATTGGTATCAGAGCCCTGTTCATAAATAAGTATGTTGACAGAAATACAAATAAATAATTTAAAAGAATTAATTAATTTAATCAGAAATACAGAAAATAAAAAAGAATTTAATAAAGATTTCATTGGCATATTTTTAGTATGTTTAGAAATAAAAATGAATAAAATAATTTTAACAGATAATCAAACAGAAATATTAAAAGAAAAATAAAAATTTTTAAGAAATAAAAGAAAATTTTATAAAAAAATATGGAGAATTTATGAATTTTATTCTAAAAAAACTAATAAAAAATAATATATATATATAATACTCTAAGGGAATATTTTTGACAAAATATCACCCAAGAATACATAAATGCAAGTTGGCCCTTTAAAGAGCACATTAAGACAAATACCCCTTTTCTTATCTCTCTGCTCTTCCTGCTGCTGCTTTTCCATGATTGATTTCTATTCTGTGATTGGTCTTGTTATTTCCTTTCTTATTCTTCGTATGGTTTATTATATACGTGTGTGTGTGTTTTTTTTTTTTAATTTGATGTCTTGTTTTTATTTGCTATCTGAGTTCGACACGTTCTGTATATGCGTGTCAATTTTTGTGAAACGTTCTAGCTGTGCTAGCTATACGACGAGGATAACTGGATAAGTATATATGGTTAAATACGAATTTTTTTTAATAGATGTATTAAGAATTAATTATATTTTAAGAAAGAAATAAACTTAAAATTATCTAATTTTTTTATTTTTTAGATTTTAATATTTTTTTCTCTCCTACGTTCAATTCTTAATTTGTGTTTATCTCTTTTCTGATAGATTTATAATTTTTATACATTTGTAATATAAAAAAATTAGAAAAATAGCATTATTTTTATTTAAATATATATTTTTACAATTAAAAAAAGATTATATATTATTTTTCTTTAAATAATCATTCAATTGAAATTAAATGATGGTAATTTAGAATCGTTTAATATTATTAAGGTGTTAATTTTATTATTATAAATTTTAAAGTATTTTATTTATAGTAATTTTTTTAAAAAAAATTCTTTAAATACCACTTTAGAAAGTCAACTTTGTTTGTCCGAAAATTTTG